>JASUUB010000014.1:0-730349 GCA_031216185.1 Syzygium aqueum | reverse complement strand
TGTGGCGGTGGATTCCTGTTAGAGTTGCCTCATTGAATTGTACAAATCAATGAAATGGTAAGGCTCATAATCGCTTAAGTTTACACATCTGCCACGTCACTCTAATAATATCAGAAGAAATTATCTTTTCTCCTCTTTTAATTTTTTCATTTACTGTGCTTCTAAATATCGAGACTTTATATTGAAATACCCAAGGCTGAGCTTAGGTATAATTTTTCTCCATCTGACAATCGATGTGATGAGAATCTTTAAACGGGATTAATCTAATTAAGGCCATAATCATCGAGGGTTAAACCACAAAGCACGTCATTGTGCGACTATTTTTTGATACTTTTCACTTCCTTAATAGAACCATGATGTGTGAACAATCCTCCGGATGCCTTAATAGAAGCACATCATTTGTGCATGTTTGTGTTATTCTCTCTCTCTGAATTATTTTTTCTACTTGGTTTTCCCGCTCCAGACTCCGTTTAGTCACGCCACCTTGGGGGATGCTAAAGCCCTGGTTTAGTTATAGGACGCCATTCTCACAAGCCGTGTTAAGAATAAACAAGGTCCACGTAAAAAAAAGAAGGTCGACTATAAAATTATAGCGAAAGAATTGAGAAAATGTAGTAGATAAATGGGTTATATTTACGGATTGTATAAAAAACGGGACCTTAATTAGACTTGTAGCGCTCTCAAAATTGAGGCATGCTTCCTGAAAGTCAGTTTTGGAGAGTTGTGACTTTTCGAGCGATACTTATAATGAATTAGAAGGGGCAAAAACACTTTTCCAAAAATATATTATTGAAAAATTATCCGACTCCTCCAATAAGGCATCTAGCACTTAGGTCACCGCGGCTTGCCAACAAAAGCAGGCACGATTAGTGAAATATGGTTACTCCATCTATCACACACATCATCAATATATTCAAGACTCCTAAATTCGCTGGACCATGTCAAGTGTTGCGAGAAGAAAAGGTGGAAGTCCCATTTTTTCTTATAGTATGACATGGGAAATTTCAATATTTCGTGAAAAAGACACAATTTGCCACATGTATCATCTTCTTCACAACACATAATTAAATTACGGACACTTGAAAAAATATACTTATATTAATGATGTTGAAGGAACAAATCTCGTTCTTCATCAACATTAATCAATTGCGCACAGTTAAGTTGATGATTCAAGGGTTTTGCAAGAAATTTTGAAAGCTGGGGGTTTAGAAGAACCCTAAAAAAACACAGAGAAATTTGAGACACCCAACAAAGGGTCAAACCCATGTTAATGATGAAGAACAACCACCCCCAAGATTCTCTCTCTGCAACAATGCACAGTCCCCGCATGACCAGTCAAAGCAACTTTGCATGCCACCACATGATTATATTGTTCTTCTGCAGTCTGCAGCATTTGTACTGGTCTCCACCTTAAAGCAACACCATCCCCGGACTACCCTCTTATACAACCCAATAAAACAGGAGAAGAAGAAGCAGAGAGAAGGAAAGAAGCTACGGAACGAAACAGTTTCAAGTGGCTCGGTCGTGCCACGGGAGTGGGCACCAAGCGGTGGAGATCGTCCCACGAGGCCAATCTCTGGCTCCTCTGGCTGACCGTCGCCGCTGGGTGCCCATCCCGCGGGATGATCAGTGAACGGCCACTCGGAGTTCACCCTGAAGTTGCGAGATGGCGAGGTGGTTTGGCTCTGTTTAGATGGTTTCTAGAAACTAGTGATGATTAGACTTATGTTTAGATTATACACAGACGGGGATTTCCTTTTTCTTTGTCGTCTGTACTTTTTACCGAAGCATGTTCTGTACACTTTGTTCCGCTCTCCACCTTAAAGCAACACTTGAATTTGTTCTTGATCCTCATCCGGATTACGATCCGTTTCACTGAAGTCGAGCATAGCCAGCCAGATTTTCAGGTTCATGCGATCTATTCACATTGCGAACTTCGCTCTGTCATGTCAATGGTGCAATAGATGCAGAACATGCCTTCTCATTATAACACGAAATTCTGTTAGACTCCTTGGCAGTCGTCTAGGAAGATCGGTTTTCTTTTTCGGTCGTGTGAGGAAGATTGGTTTTGCTTGAATCTTTGATGTTCTTGTCCATGCTACTCTGCTGTGTTTCTTCCAGGTTTAGGTGAACTATTTGGCAGAAACATGAACAGGAGGGGGTGTCCACTTGTACCTGAAGAAGGTGTGCCGCTCACGGATCCGACTTTTCCGGAGTGCCTGACATGTAGGAACTGCATTTCCAACACAATGTGCAGTCCAGTCTTTCCACTCTGACTCTGAGATTGAATTTGATGTAAAGATGTTCTATATTGGCCTTTCTAGGACTAGTGATTTGAATGTGGACTCTGCATTTCAACTAAAGAATGCTTGCCCTTTATTCTGAAGTGCTTCAATGTTATTCTGAAGAATGTCCAGACAAGATTGGTAGTGTAGTTACATCTTTCCTATGTATGCATAATCGTCGAAATTTTATCCTGTCCGCTCTCCATAGGCGACGTCAAGATCCGCCCATGCGGACACGGGTTGATACCATTAATCAAGACTTTGTGCAAATTCCTTTGCTGTGGAGTTTTCCATCAGAGATGAGTAGTGCAAGATTGGGTTTTTCTTCTTCTTCCCATGGTAAACTTCTCTGATATTATCGAACGGGTAAGAAGAAAATTCCGACTTCAAGGGGTTAGCCGAGATAGTAAGGCGATCGTAAGTTTGCACTCTAAAAGTTGATGGATTGGGTTTGTGTTCTTCGCAAAGCTAAGTTTGAGCTCCAGATCATTTGTTCAAGATTGTAGCTTTTCAAGAGAAGTTTAAAATCTATATCAACATTTCCAGGAAGGGATGTGTGTCTGGCGATGGTGAGGAAACAGAGATGCAGGTTTAAATTGCTAGGAGAAGCATTGTATTGCTGCTATGTTGGCACAAATGGGGCTAGTGTCAAATGTTGGCTCATTTAACAAACTTACCACAAACCTTTGATGGTTCCATAAAATCCTCTTCATCAACTCCTCACATCAACTCCACTTATCATTGTTCTCTTCATATTTCTAGAACACTAGAATTAAATAGATAGATATGTTTGTTTGATTAGAAATGAAAGTTGTATTTAAGTTATCAAGCTCGCACAGAAATAAGTACAATGATAACTGAGCGTGCACATAGCGCATGGACAAAGTCTAGTTTAATTTAATCAATAAGTTGAAAATGAGTTAAAAATAACAAAAAAATAAAATTATATAAAAAAATTAAGAAGTGCAATATCAGGAGTTTTTCCCCAAGCAAGGCACTATTCAAACTTATTTACCTAAGTAGGGTACTTAAAATCTTATATTCCTATCCAAGATACATTCTAAATCATCCCTTTGTTACAATAATCTGTATTATTTAAAAAAAAATAACAAAATCTCTGTGGTCCAAAACCAATTATAATCTCTACGCCAAGGGTCAATTTGGTTGAGCAGAAAATTTATTTATTCGGATTGAATTTTACTATATACATTTTATTTAATCTGAACTTGGAGCTTGTGCGTTCAACTCCTTTTCTTTTTTAACTTCAAAACTCTTCAAACTTTCACAATAGTCGATGTTGATACGTAAATTCACTTATAATTATTATCTCGTAAAGGATTCAAAGAATGTGCAATTGATTTATATAAGTTGGTTTTCATGTTATGGTCAAATTAAAAAGCCAAAATTGTGGAATTCGTGACTAGAGAGAAAGGGGAGTCACGTGAGTAGGAAGGGAAGTCACGTGACGAGGAAGCGGTCTCCTCCAAGGTTCAACCTCAGCCACACGATCGAACCACAACCTAGTCCTCTCGACTTCCGTTAAAAAACGGAAAAACCAGAAACGCAAGCTCGCTTTTCTTCTTCCTTCTTCTCCTTCTCCTTCTCCTTCTGCTTCTGCGCGCCATGGCTTCAACAGCTCCACCTCCTCAGGCCTCGTTCTCTCTCTTCGCGGGGCGAAGAAGGAGCACCGCCGGCACACGTATTGCACGGGACGCGCGCGTTCCGGGACGCCGCCGTCTGCGGGTTTTCGCGGCGCAGGGCCCTCGAGAGCGGCGGCAACCGCCGCCGGGGGTGGACACGAGGATCCACTGGGAAAACGAGGACGAAGGATGGATCGGCGGCGACAGCTCGGGGTCAAAGGAGGTTGAGAAGCAGTTGGGTGCGGAGGAGGAGGAGCAGAGGAATCTGCTGGGGGAGAAGTTCGCCGATTTGCTCAACGAGTCCTCGGATTCCCACTACCAGTGAGCATCATCACCCTGATGATAATCGCTCCTCCTCGCTTTTTTCTTCTTCATTTCTTGTTTTTTTTTTTTGCTCTTTGTGGTTCTGCTTTGTTTGTCCTACGGTCATTTGATTAGCGAAAGTGAGAATTGTGGGTCTGAGCTGCACGTATTGGCTCGAGCAGAGACACTGGCCGCACGGTGATGTGGAACGAACCGAAGCGTTGCAGCGGCGTAGGCAGAATCTTCGGTTAACTCGAAATGTAGGAACTTTACATGAAATTTCACGAAGTAATTACTGAAATTGCACTGAGCATCCAGTCCTGGGTTGGTCATTGACAGTGGAGGTCAGTTCTGTGTTGAACTTGAAAGTTGAACAGTTGATGAAATCCATAGTGAACGGAGGGGAAAGATTGGTTGTGACTTTTGGAGTTGGCTAGAATGATGCCTGGCAACCCACTAGGCTGTCCAGGCTCGGGCGAGCTTGGGAGAGGTTTTTTAGGTTCGGTAAGGACCGGCTCGCCTATGCTTGTCCATCGGTTAGGTCTACAGGATGTATGCGAATACCGTGGAAATGCAGTCTCTTTTTCTCTGTCTTGTGAATCAATTGAATGAGTTGTTTCGAGAAAACAATCACTTGAATAAGTACATTTAAGCTGGTGCCGCGAATAGAATGAAGGCAGTGGACGAAATTTACTTCGTGATCTATCAGGTTTCATGAGCAGCCAACACTGAATCCGAAAAAGAAGTCCTCCTTTTGGTCTGAGGGACTGTGATCTTGGGGAGTTACCGAACCTGCGGCTAGTGCTCTTTATGCCTGCACTGGTCTTTCTTATGATTCTTATCTATGGAGAAAGGAAACCCGATTAAAGATTGACTGAAATCCCAAGTTTTGGTTGTTCAATGCTGTGGGGACCTTGAAGCTCTTATGTAGCAACACAGTGTCAAAAAGAGTTCTCACTTGAAGAGGATTAACGGAAGTAGGCATCTTTGGCTTCTCTCGGTTCTTTTATGATGCATCGAGTAAATGATGGCGATGATTGTTGCACGAAATAAGGAAATCTATGACTATGAGAAAGCGAATTCAGGCGGGTTGTTCGGAGAAATGTGATTAAGGTTGGTTGACTATTGCAGTATGAAGTGAGGAGTTGCAATTTGCATTACTGAGGACATATATCACTCATTGCAAAGTTTAGCTTCGCTTGTCACTCTAATTGCTGATAGTGAGTCCACCATATTTTTAGCTCTGTTGATAGATGAGAACAGTTGAATCTGTTTTTACTTGTTAGGTCGAGGTTAAGGTTATGAGAAGACCGGATCATAATCGATCGCTCCAACTCAGGCAATCCACTTTACCAATGCTCTCTTGTTTTTGCGCCGCAGGTTCCTAGGAATTTCAGCCAGTGCTGATCTGGAAGAAATCAAAGCTGCTTACAGGAGGCTATCGAAAGAGTACCATCCGGACACGACTTCCCTTCCATTAAAAACTGCATCGGTCAAGTTCTTGAAATTGAGGGAAGTTTACGATGTGCTGAGCAATGACGAGAGCCGGAGATTCTATGACTGGACGCTCGCACAGGAGGCCGCGAGCCGACAAGCGGAGAAAATGAGTATGAGGCTAGAGGATCCTTACAAGCAGGATTTACAGAACTACAAACCCGTGCCGGATATGGTCGATCGGCTCGGCGGAAGGAACATGGATTTGAGTGACCAGGCCATGTCGGCTCTCACATTCGATGTGTTTATCATCATCTTTGCAATATGCAGCATCATTTATGTTGTATACTTTAAGGAACCGTATTATTAGGTGGTTCTTGAAAAGTTTTATGTACATTACAGCAACTCTCACTATTTTGATCATTCTATAAATAGCATCACCGAACTCCTCTTAATCAAATTTTCCTTTCTTTTTCTCATCTTCCATACTCGTATCTCTTGAGCTTACCTTTTTTACTCTCAGCCACAACTTCATTTGAATTCTCGAGAGATATTGAAAGAGATAAGCACTGAGGAGGGGTCGATCAGTTGATCGGGATGAACAAATGCCGCCTTTTGAGTGCCCGAGCGATCACGAGGGACCGCCCGGAGGGTATGCGCTATCGCCCCTCGCCTCGACCGGTGAGCCTTCAGTGAGGTGGGCAAGAGGGGTGGTGCGTTGAGTGAGCATTGCCGACCAAATGGTGGCAATCGGGGCTTTTTTTGAACCTCTGGCTGGTGAGGTCACCAGCTTACTATCGCCGGCCACAAACGAGGGCCAGCAACCCTCGCCGACCACCGGCAAGGACCTCCGTGCCCTTGTCAGCCACAAGCAAGGGCGACGGGCCCTCGCCCAACCGCCGTGGCCTGTGATGGTCGGTCAGTCGCCAACCAAAGGTTTATAAAAAATAATAATAATAAAGAAAAGAAAAAGAAATATATAAAAAAATTTTGGAAAAATATTAGAATATTATTTAAAATTATTTACGATCACGTTGGTGGCCACGCCACGTAAGACGACCAATGTTCACGTCAGCGATTTCCGACCAAAACTGGTCAAATGGACTAAATTAGCAAAACATGAAAATATTTATAATTCAATTAGCAAAATTAAAAAAGGTTTAGAGTTAAATCCGTAAAAATGTAATAGGTTTAAGACTTTTTGGAAAATTTTCTGTTTATAGCCGTGAATTTGCAATCCACTCTAACTGTAATGATTGATGAAGAAGCCTCTAGAATACAATCCAATCTCTTGTTATATGGTTTGTTAAAATTAATAATTTACAATAATTAAATTTTCATCGTCTAACAAGACCCAATATAATGCTCTTACTTTTCGCTCATAGATTTCGTGCTTGGGCTAGCAATTGATAACTAACCCTTTCAATATTACAGTTCTTAACGTCTTGGAATATTTTGTAATTCAAAAAGTCTAATATCCTTGCAATACACAAAATTTGACACTTAGATTTATCATAATTTTTCATAATAGGAGAGGTAGTGGTTTTTTTTTTGTGTCAAAATATCGATCAATTGAATTAAAAATCGCACTTTCGAATTTTGATGGGCCAATTTGTTTCGTTGGTGACCATTTGAATTTCTCGAACTGGGAAACCAACTTATAAGGTCAAAAATGAGAACCTACACAAAGATCGAAGGGCAGTACGGTCATTTAGCAATCCTCAGACGATATAAAAGCACTAGGGTTTCGCTCTCTTCTGCACCTCGACAGAACCTTCACCGTTCAGCTTCTGCGCCGCCGTCTCGATCTCAGGTGCGACGCTGTGCCAAAATACATGCTTGCATGTTCTGTTTCTTGTTCTTGTGTTGGATTCAAGCCTTGATTCTTAGAGGGTGCTTCGGTGGGTGTGGGGAGATTCGAAATCGTATCGTGTGTTTGCTCTCGCGCTGTGATCTTGTTTGGGTGTTTTGTGCATACCCAGATGATGACGGAGAGGCCGGAGATGTATCAGGCACCTTTGTTATCCATGATTTTGACATCTGGATCCGTGTATAGTCTCCCCGTCTCATGTGACTCGACCGAAATGACCCACCCATGACGTCCAGTTGCTTAGTGTTTCGTTTCTTTTTGGCCTCTGTGAGGTTGTCTCGAGAATGCCTGTCCTCGTTATGCTTATGATGGCGAGTTTCTCTGTGTTGCAGGCTGCAGTGTGTTGATTGTTTACGATGGTGAGGGTCAGTGTTTTGAATGATGCTCTTAAGAGCATGTATAATGCCGAAAAGAGTGGAAAGAGACAGGTCATGATCAGACCGTCATCGAAAGTGATCGTCAAGTTTCTTCTGGTGATGCAGAAGCATGGTATGCTCTTATCAATCACTTTTGATACTTGATACTTGTATGCTTGGCACTTATTGTCATACTACCTTTTGGGCCATTGCTAGGTTACATCGGAGAGTTTGAGTATGTCGATGACCACAGGGCTGGCAAAATTGTGGTTGAACTCAATGGAAGGCTAAACAAGTGTGGAGTTATCAGTCCCCGTTTTGATATCGGTGTCAAGGAGATTGAAGGCTGGACTGCAAGGCTGCTTCCCTCAAGACAGGTTTGTTGCAAAAGCTTCACCTGTTGTTGTTTGCGAAGCCGTCTGCAATTATAAGTTACTTTACTGTGAAGCTGTCTTTCACCTTTTGCTGTTCGCCTTGATAGGTTTGTTATATTTCATATGGCATTCTGAGCTTAGACTTGCAGTCATAAAATTGTCTACCATGCTTTCCACATTCATATAGTCTTACGCTAGTGATTTTGTCAACTGAACTTTTGAGAGGAGATCTGATGCTTTTAGCTTAACATGACTAAACTTTTGTGGCCCGTCGGTTTCCTTTCTTGTCTAACGTCAATTGGTTCTCTGAAATTTGCAGTTTGGTTACATTGTGTTAACAACTTCAGCTGGCATCATGGATCATGAAGAGGCTAGGAGAAAGAATGTCGGTGGAAAAGTACTTGGCTTCTTTTACTAGGCGGAGTTCGTTTTGCCAATGAATCCCTGATATTTCAGTTTATGAGGATTTTGTTATGTATTTTTGAAATGGTTTACCTTAGGGATTTACCCCATTGGGCAAAATTTTCATTTTTTGTTTAATGGAGCTTTTGATATTTCTTTCCGCTTCTTTAGTGCTATATCTGCGGTTAAAATAGATTCAGGCTTGCCTTTAAATTGGTGGATATTCTGATGATTTCTGATGAGATGGTGATTTATTTGGCTTTAGCTGAAAGTGTGGATTATCAGTCGTACGCGTGAGGTGTTAGTAGCCCTGGAATCTTCAATCCCCTCTCTTAGTTTGGACTAGTCTTTACTGTCCGGAGCACCTATGACTTAAGGCATTTCCATGTAGTTCTACGAATTTCAGCTGATTGTTCATTGAAGTGAGAGCAAGATCCTTGGTGTTCGTTGGACACGGGTTAAGGTTCATGTGTGATGATGGTTTTGGCGATTGGTTATATTTGCCTACTATTATTGGGATATCTCGATGATTTGAAGTGTTTGATGTTGGTGGTGCAATGGCTGGTCGTATGCATTGTTGAAGTATATTGCCATCTTGTTTCTCTGTGTATTGATGTTTTGCGCGGGAACAGTTGAATATTTGGGGGTGAGATTGTTACAGGAAAAATGGCGCCTCTTGTGCATAAATTTGTTCTTATTTTGTTCCCTCCTTCCAGTTTGTCCTGAGTTTTTGTTGTCTTTGAACTTTTAGCTGGAATTGACTTTTACTGGAGAGGGACTGAAAGGGGTTTTATGCTAGAGCTATGGGTCAATTCTTGTTGGCCAGGAATGCTCCTTAAAGGGGTTGGTGAGGTTGATTTGCCTGCTTCATTGCACTGTGAAAATTGAAGTTAACAGAGGATTTCTAGGACGTTGTGTTGAGATTTATTCTTTAGTGAACGCCGCCTCAAGGAAAGGTGAGAATCGGCACATTTGCGTGTTCTTGTGCTAAATCCTTCTTCTTTTGAAGTGATCACGTGGCTTTTTGTATGTTCAGTTATTGAAAAAGAATCGTGATTTCAAAGTAAGAGCCATTCTCTGACCCAAAAAAACGAAGTAAGAGCCATACTTTTGCTTCGTGAAAACATTTGTGTAACCTCTTTCTTTTGGTCGACGTGTGTTTGGTTTAACTTGAAACGCGAAAAAGAGGAAAAAGAAGTTTATTTCACTTGTTCTCAATTTTATAAAGGGAAAATGACATTAATGGTTTATAAATTTGGCTCAATGTGTAATGTGATTCTCGAAATGTAGTCAAATGTACAATGTAGTCTTTGAATTTTTAATTTGTTTAATGTGATACATGGACTATTGGTATATGTCTAATTTGTTATCTTTTCATTAATTCAGGTTCAAGGACGATATTGAATATTTTCATGTAGTTTAAAGATTAAATTGAACATGCACTAAAAGTTTACGGATCATATATGAACAAATTGAATGCTTGGGAATTACATTTCACATTGGACTAAAGTCTAAGGATTATATTAAATAAATTAAAAGTTTAGGGATTACACTGCATATTGGCCTAAAGTTTATGGATCATTTGTGTTGTTATCACTTCTAAAAATTCAAATAAAAACAAGTGTTAAAGTTCTTATTAGCCGATTGGATGCATTTAGGTGCCACTTGGATACATTTATTTTTGTTTTCATTTATAAACAATAAAATCATTTGACTTGTTTTCAAATTATTTAAACGTCTCGTTATTGAAAGCAATGATTGGTTTAATGCCTAATAATAAGTCTTTATTCGACATCATTTTGATTAAATAACGTTTGTTACGTCTAACTGGTTGTCATACCTTTATAATAACTGATGGCTTTTCCACATCTGCAGTTATTATTTTTAAGGTCTGAAGTAATTATGAAACTAGCAACAAGTTATGTAGTATGTTTTTCCATAGCAAAGTAAATTGCAATATATTGGAGAAAGTAATTAACTTTCTCAAGAAGTTGGTTGAGTGCCAAAATACTGGATTTGGATACGGTAGATCTCATTGTATCGTATTTCACTCAAGGTAACCATAACTCTTAGAGTATCGCTTAGCCCGATGCATGTGAAAGGGGACGCTTGAACGCACCCTAGGGATTAATGGAGCCGGATATCGAAATTTAATGCCGACGGCAACAAAAGAAATATAATGTTCTCATCTTTCCTTGCCCTATCAATAGTTAGCAAATATTTTATTTTGATAGTGATTTTTCATGTAATGAAAAGTAAGTTTGACCCTATTTCCCGCACAACAAAGAAAAAAGTTCGACTCCTTAAGTAATACTAAATTCTAGACATGCTCGGTAAATTCTAATATAAAAAATAACGAAATTTATGTGGCTACTAACTATTCATCTACCAGTAATGTCCGCATGCGTTTAGTAGGTCTTTACATACACTAAAATAATTTTAAATATACTTATACATCATTAACTATTTATTAAAAATGAATTTTATTAAGACTCACGTAAGAACTCTATTAAAGTTTGATAAATCCGTATATATCGAGAAATTTCACGAATTTGCTATCCGTTCGAAATAATCATTGCACAATCTATAAATTATATAAACCAAATATATCTTAATTATCTTGGATAAGTGCATTGAAAGTCTTGAAACTTGTCACGAAAGTATAATCAAGTCTTAAAATTTTTAAAAAGTACAATTAAGTCCTTAAACTTGCTGGGAAAGTGTAATCGAGTCTCAAAACTTCAAAAAAAGTGCAATTAAGTTCTAAAAATTATTAAATTAATCCAATTCAGTCATTCTTTAGGACTCGATTGGACTTTCGTTACAAGTTTTAAGACTCGATTGCACTTTTTAAAAGTCCTAAAACTCAATTATACTTTCGCGATATACTTTAGGACTTTCAATATACGTATCTCTAATTATCCAATACGTAGATCTTGCATGAACCGGATTCACGTGATTAACGGTCGAGATGGTTTCGGCCGCCGGGTGGTCCGTGGGCCGTACGATCGCGTCTCCGCCCGTTTGCGGTTCGCACCACTTTTTTTTTGGGAGTGTGAAAGCTTTGAAAAATGAGGAGCGAGACTGACTCCAAGCTTTGCTGCTGCTGCTGCTGCTGCTCGCGGAGCTGTGCGCTCCCTGCTCGTCGTCCTCGCCATCCGCTCTCGCCTCCGTCCTCGCCTTCGATTTCCCGCACGATTCCGTCGGATTTTCCCGAGAAAGTTTGTCCGATCAGGTGACGCTTCGGCTCCTCACTACCGTCTCTGTCTCTGTTCTCTGCCTCTCTGTCCCTGTTTTCTCCTCCTCCTTGTCTTCTTCTGTTGTCTCCTTTGACCCACGAGGAAATGCGGTGCAGGAGGAGCTCCTCGCTTTCGAGCGCTCGCTCGATTTGTTCCCGGCTCTTTCTTGGCCGAGTCGACAGAGGGCTTAGCGAAAGTGCGCTCCTTTCCGCAATACGTTGGATCTCGAGGTAGTCCCGAATCTCAGATTTTGCAGCGACCGAACGTGGGCTTCGATAAGACCCTGCAGTTTTGCTCCTTTTCCTGTTTCTTTTCCTTTTTCCTCGGTGGGCAAAGAGCGAAACCTAGAGGTGAAAACTCGGCTTTGAATGATTGGGTGGTTTCCCATTGTCGTTTCTTTCGTTCCTTTTGTTTTTTCGCCTTTTCCCTTTTCTTGGGTTCTGGGGTTGCGCGTCTTTTATCAACCAGTGAGCAAGACTGCGAAAGACTGATGCTTGACGGTATCCTATCAACTTATAGTCGCTTTCTTGAAACTCTTCCCTTATTGGCTTGGTTGGAGCCTACTACTCGCTCTCTCTCTCTCTCTCTCTTTGATGATTCCTTCGAAGCTGGCATTTTTTCCCCAGTTGTTGCAATGTGATTTTATGCCTGAAAATTTCGAAACTTGAGGAGTGCTGTCCATAAATCTGCCATTTCGGATAGCGCATGAGCTTGGACTTTCGGTCCATCTATAACTGATGTGCACCATGGCCCTAAAATGTGACCTTGGACAGTAATTCTTGCTCCGACCATGTGCTTTCTTTCTTTCATCCTTTCCTTTTGAGTGGTGAAGCTACTGTTGATGCTGTTAAATATACGAAAGTTTCCATTCCAGGACTTTTATTAAGGGGAGCGAGATAAAAGAAAAGGTTGTGAAATTTTAGTTTGGGGCCGAGATATAAGAATTTTACATGAAATTCGATAGGCTATAGCTTACAAACCACACTGAGGTCCGTCGTTATATGCATGACCGAAAAAAGGTGAATCCTATCATCTGAATTCCTTCTACCTAAAGGTCATAAACAATAACAAACTGGCATTTGCCTCATGGTTTATGTCACGCGTTTTCGTGATTTTGTCTGTGCTATGTTACCACAGTGCTTTCAAGGGGTACGTCCATCAGTTAGTGCTGTACTCTCACTTGAGATAGTTGCTGAGAAGGTTTTCTTTGATTGAATGCAGATGTTTGATAAAAGGAATGAAGGCTTCTACATGAACTTCTCTAGGAGAGAGCTTCAGACTTTGTGCAAAAAATATGGTTTGCCTGCCAATCGGTCGAAATCTGATTTGGCGAATTTACTAGCTTCTCGCTCACAGGTAATTACCTCTTAATTCCCGCATCTGATCAAGCATCGTTTAGGCACTCTCCTTCTTTTTTTGGTGAGAATTAATTTTGAGATGCAGCTTATTCCTGTCAATCTGTGTATGGGACTGACGCAGTGATTATCATTAATCTTCAGGAATGCAATTTAAGACCATTATCTCAGGTGCACCGTGACTTACAATTAAGATTTGCAGAAAAGGAAGGTCCAGGTTTGCACTTTCTGCTGCTTCCTTCTTTAATTTTCTGATTTCAGTCTTCCGAAGTCTGTCATTTGGTAGGGCATCATTCTTGACTTATTTCTAGTTTGATGCTTATACAAAATATTTTGTCAGGGGCTTCTGTCACGGGTGACTATGGATTAATTTCTTTTCCTCAAGATAAAGATGTCAGGCAGTGGTTTCTTCATACTGTGAAAGCCAATCAGCTAGAAGGATCTGTAGAGGCTCAGAGGTTTGATGAGGTTAGACTAACTAAATTACTGGGTTAAATTTTTTTTAAAATTTTTTAATCACTCGCTGTCATACTTATTTCGTGTTCGTGGTATTATTAAGCTTGTGTGAGCTCTTTTTCAAAATTTTCTGTAGGGTTCACTCTCTTCACTTTTGTGATGCTATTGAATTCTATTCTGCTAAAAAAAGGCAAATTTGTATTAAAAGATGTTGAATATTTCTTATATTTTTGGCCTGTTCTTTTGTGCCTGCTGAGTTTGAAATTCTCTGATAGCCTGATGATGATTGACTTCCTTGCTCCTGTAATTGAATATGCAGGACATATCTCGAGACCTACTTCCTCAACATGCAGAGACACCCTGTCCTCAGTTTTCTTTACAAAGTGATAACACTGGTTTTCATTGTGGTGCATTCCCGAGAATGATACCTTGTGAGAAAAAAATGGGTTTGCACGGAGCTGGTGTGGCAGAGTGCATGTCCCAAGTCCAGTTTAAAGATATAAAGACCGGTGCGTTTTGTGCGGCAGATGTTATTTCTGCATCCGTGTATTCTGCCATGGTTCCTTCCTCTTCCTTTGAATTTCATGTCAGGTCAGAAGAGGGAATTAATCTTCATGTGGACTTGAACTCAAGCCCATCTGACTGGGCTGAGAAACTTAAAAACGATGTTTGTATATTTGAGAGTGTCAATTATATGAATAATCAAAATTCTAGTGAGGAGCTTGGACATCCTGGGGAGAATAATGTGATGAAAAGTTCCCTTTCACAGACTGCAGATAACAGCCAAATGGCTTCTGCCCCTTCGGATGAAGATAAAGGAAATAGTTTTGAGGATTATTTTCACCCTGATAGAGTTGACAGTTTGTTGATTTCTGCTGCTGAGGTGCCAAGTGTCATGGATGCAGAAGTTTCAAAGGGTTTAGAAGAAGTTCAGATGCCTATCTCATCCAAATCTGAATCAATTGCGCAGAGCCAGATAATTTCTCCGGCGGCATCCTGTGGCATGGGTGGTTGTAATCCGAATATCTCTGATAACCCTGACATAAAGTCTAGCAATGATTCATTTTCACATACAATATCAGATGCTACAGTTAGTTTTATCACGTCAGATCATGTTGCCAAGCATGGTGGCGAGAATTGTATAAATTCAGAATTACAAAACAACTGTAAACCCACCAATTTTGGTGCGACGGTTCCTGAAGGGTACAGAGTTGGTTCCAAAGAGTGGCACTTGTCGAAAGCTGCAAGTTTTCAGGGGCATTCACTTTCACCTTTCAAGACTAATACAATTGACATTCTGGTTGATTGGAAGAACAAAAGTGAATCAGAGGGTGAATCAGCCAACACCTTTGAGCTTAAGCACGACCATGATGGAAATGTTCCAACTTGTTCCGACATAGAGGTGCTCTCTCTTTTTTTTTCCCCTTTATTATTTTCCCTTGTGGAAAAACAAAGATTGCTTTGCAGTCTATGGACAATTTGCTTCAGATATGTATATATTCTCGATGGTGAATATTGAATTGCCAAATCTCGTTTTATTGCTCATTTCAATAATTACTTTTGTTTAGCTTTTTGTTATTCGACATGAATAAGAAACTATATAAATGTTGCAATATATCTGAACGGCATCCTATCGTTCTTAAGGAGAGGAGCAGCACTGCTAGTGGGGTGGAGAGTATTGTGTAAGTTTATGTCACCAGACTCACCACGAAGCATTGCATTTTGTATTGTTTTTTCTATTATTGTTGCCTGAGTATAAAGGTTTCTTGCTTCTTTCAGATGCTCGCAATTTGAAAAATCATCTGCAAGAAGTTCTTCAAGATTTGATGATATTGATTCGAACGAAATGTTACAAAAGAGACTACGAGTGGATAGCGATGAACAAAGTGACTGTGTTGGAACGGATGTTAGAATTTCGAGGTGCTCCAAACATCCTAATTTGGAAGTTCTACCAAGAAGATCTGTGCGTCTGGTGCCCAAGGTATGGATCGGCAACCTCTTTTGGTTTCTTACAAAGATGAATCAACAAAAGCTTAGCCACATCATCATTTATTTCTCCACGATTACTTCACATGAATCTAAAAGCTAGAGGAGAGAACTAGGAGAAATGTTGAGATAGCCTCGCCCTCTAGTCAATCGTTGGGAGGATGATGCTAATGTCATAGAGTATGAGAGTGTAATATAAATGGTTACAAATCATTTACTTAGTATGGTAAGATGATACATTAGGACTTTTGTGCTTATCGACTACAAGCTGTCCTCCGTCATCACTATCTTTGACCATTAGCATCCATCATTTTGATAGCAACCTTACTTCTTCTGGGGATCTTGTACTTTTTAGATGAAATTTCGTGATTCATATTCACATTTCTTGGAGTCTTGTCATCTCAGTGAGGTCATTCTTTTGATTTGAGTAGTGCTGTATATTGGTATTTTGCGTGACAAGTGTACGGATCTCTAGGGAATTGTTATTTGCTTAAACTTAACAATAAGTTTCTAGGATGCATCTTGCAAATCATTCATTAAATATGCTGCTCACTGATGTAGTGTCATCTTAGTTATTTTTCCTGGAAAACAGGAGATAAGCGCCGAGTATCTTGGGAGAGACCATAGGCACGTGGTTTGAATTGCGAGGAAGTTCCACCAGCCTGCCAACATTTTATCCCTTTGTCAGCCTCTTCTTGATTAGACGGATTTCTACATAATTTTTTCGGGAATTAAAATGCAACGAGAGTACTTTTGTAATTAATATAGAGTGAGAGAGTAGACCGATAGACATTAGTGGATCCCAAAGAAATCTGTGTTTTGACATTCATCTTAGAGGAGGATCCATCCCTTCTATTTAATGTATAGGCCTAATTCTTTTTATCATTTCACTTCAGAACTTACCTACAGGATAGGCACTAAACTTTATACTGGTCTGGTCGTTGTATCTTGCCCTTGTCTAATTCAGTGCTCGTCCTTGTCTTTAGATACAAGAACGGGGCAACAACAGAGTATACTAACCAAATTATGTGAATTTAAGTGCTTGTAGTCTTTTCCTAATCTTCTTCCAGTTTTAATCTTATTCAGTTTCTTTCAATGTATCTGGGTGATCATTTGCTCTCTTGCTTCTGGAATGGGTTCCTTACTCTCTGATTTAGGTTCAATAGAGCGATTCTCCAGTGTAATTAGTTTGCATTTCCCTTCTAATTGTAGGTTCTTATCCTTAAATCTATTGCTTAAAGGTTAAGTTCTTTTCTGCAGTGACTTTTTGCACTCTGCTGGGGCAACAAAATGAACATTCTTCATCATAAGGAGGCAGTAAGTGTGGAGCTTCATTCGTCGCTTTTGAAGGAACATGGCATTAATATGAATCATCACTATACTCCCTTCGTCTCAATTGTGGTGGGCTTACTTGAAAGGGAGAAAAACCTTGTTATCACTCTTATGAGTTTCCCTTCAAAATTTGAGAATTAGATAAGATATACATAGGTATATATTCTAAGTTCCAGAAAACTATGAAAAACTTATATATTATTTTGTATGTCAATGGTCGTATGTCTTGAGAGTTTTCAGATTTTTCACGTAGAATAAAAGTCATCTTGTGAGAGTCACAAGATCTTTAAAAACTAAAAATTATCATAAATGAAACTTGCTGATGTGACGTGCACCAAAGTTGGAAATACTTTATGTTTCCATGGTAAGATTTTGTTCTCTATATGCGTTGTGTAAACCAAAAATTACTCATTGTGGCCAAGAAGAAAGAGAAAAAAGAACAAAATCATTCAGCTTTCTAGCTAGCCCTATTGTAAGGGATGGTTTGTCTTGAAAGAGTGCTGAGTAGTGTATTTATATGCGGTTGACCAACGCGAGTCATGTTAAAAGACGTCATCGCTTTCTTGAGTTCTAATGAGCCTCATGTTTGCTGCTAGCATAGCATTTACCGTTTGAACTGAGATTATTTCCCTAATATTCCAGGATGTCTCCTCACCGCAGGTGGTTTCATTTACCGGGGAAACTCCTGCGCTTCTCCTAATTTTGTCGCGCGTCGGAGAACTGAAGTCACTTGAAAGAACCAAAAAGAGCCAGATTCATGCAGTGTTGTCATTGTGTGTATTAATCTATTGATTATTATTTCTCCATAAGTATGCATATAATCTGTAAACCTTTTGCTTAGCATATTTACTGTCATTTTGTACTCTTTTCTACATTAGAACAAAGTGTTTTAGCTGCATACTTGGACAACCCGTTTGCGAGGGAATGTACTTTTCTCAGATTGTCAACTAGGGTTCTGCACTTTCTAGTTTGGAGAATTAGCTGTGTACCTAAGTATTTTCAGATGAGCTTACCACAACTTTTAAAGTGAGCTTTGCTAAGCTCTTGAGTAATGTATTTCGGACATGATTGTTTGGTTACCAGAAGCTTAATCGAGAGCCGCGACACGAATGAACGATCTCAACTAGAGTCACATGATCCACTTGATGTTCCCGGCCAATTCGGGATTTGTTTTGGGTTTGTGATATGTTCTAATTTATGAATGTTAATATCATTAGCAGATTGACCTTTCCTTAATAAAACAAGATTGCTGCTATTAATAATTAATAAGACGGTCAATTAAATTCTTACTAAATACTAATTCATTGGTTATAAGACAAAAAAATGATATCATCTTGGTAATGAGACAATGACGCCTTATTTTCATGACATCGTGTCTTGGGCACGTTAAGATGTCAATGATTCCAAACGTTTGAAGATTTTCATGGATTGTGTCCTGAAGCAGAGCAACATTTCCAAATGATTATTTCGTTCGTTTCCTAACTTTAAGAATTTCAATTTGAGAGAGGCCTAAATGGGTCGATGCCACGTGGCACGCCAGCGAAAAGGCTATAGTTTATTTATGAGAATGGGCTGAAACGAAAGGGGTCTATGAATCCTGGGGTGGAATTTCTAATTTCAAGTTTTTTGGTGTTCTAATTAGACAATAATGTTACGGGGGCAAACTTGTGGTTGACCAGTATGACCACCGTGTCATTATTTTGCTGAGACCTATAAAAACTTATGTGCGCAATAGGTCGGTCATTAGGTGGTCAATTCAAATTTCACATTTCAATGTCAGTAATAATGCTAATTAAAGTAGAAATTAATACACCTTGACATACGAAATGGTTCGACAAATTATAAATAATTTTTAAAATAAGCGGGTTACATTTAAAAAATAAATAAATGGTGGGTTGTGTCACTTAAAAGGATAATTTTATAAATCAATAGTATTAAAAAGCAAGATTTAAAAAATAATAATAATAAAAAGAACATGTTAGAAGGAAGTTACGTTAGTTGTCTTTCACTCGAGTACTGATTTAATTATTAACAAAAGTCGGTCTTTAATGAGGGGCACGAGGGCTTGACCAAGAAAACACACATGCCCAGAATCAAAATCCCCCCCAAAAAAAATTAATAAGAAAATTGAAAAAATCAAGACTAATTAAATGCAATTTGGGGTATGTGGGGCTATGAGCTAAACGACTTTGGATTTCGTCGTCGCTCCGACGACGACGTTTCGCTGTACGATTGGAGGAAAACTTATGGAAATGAAGAGTTCCGCAGAATGACAGCACAGATAGTTCCGCATGTTGTGGATCAGGAAATTTCTGGTTTTTATTTTTTTAAGAAAAGGTAATAATCCACCAGATTATTTTGCTGATAATCAAAATAAATTCGAATTTCGGTTTATATTTTAGGGAGAGGCATTAATTGTTGGTCCCCAACGTCAATGGTTCCGTTTCTATCTTCAGGTCTAGTCTAATCATTTGAATCGATTGATGTTTTTGAAACCATTCATTTTTCTGAGTAATAAATGATTAAGAAAAAGATGGTCCGAGCCTTTCATTGCATCGAAATCTTATGGTGTGTGTAGACACCAACTTGATCACCTATCGATAGATGGACTAAATCAAGACATTAGTCTTGGACAATTTGTTTTTTTTTTTATTGCCATGTGACTACTTCTGAGAATTTGCTAATTTATAAGAAATGACACTTGATAATACAATCCATTGTCTCTTAATTTTCTGACGAGAAATGACACCTTAGGTAGATGAACTTATGAACTCGACTTGTGAAATACCCGCATTAACTTTAAGGGTCAGATAAGGCGTAAGCTAAAATTTAAAAAATCAGTATTAATTGTATTTCATGGTGTGTACATCTAATACGCACGCACAAATTCACTGTTTAAATCATTGAACGATACTAACAAAAAAAAAACGGGGTTTAATTGTGGCAGAAACGACGAAAACAAGCGGATCATCAAGTGACGCATAATAAATTTGTTAATTAAAAGTATACGAGCCTAATTAAAAGTATTTAGGATCGATAACTATGAATGGTATTAGTGAGAAGTCTCATTCAAGATCATTAATCGCGTCACGCTCGAAAGCAGGTCTCGATGAAGGAAATGAAAAGGACCTGAGAGAATGTTCAATTTCTTGCATAGTCATGTGAAGAATTCTTTAACAACTATTTCTCTGTCTTCTGAGAAAAAAATATTAATTATCTGAGATTGAGATTATTGTTTATGCTGCTCTAAACCCTGGAATAACGGTGGCATGGGGAAGCTTATCAATAAATAAATTTAATAGAAAAACAAGCATAAATAATTTAATGGGAGTTGTAATCAGAACAGGACAAGAATTAGAACAAAGATATGAATTAATTAATGGATTGGAGTCGGTCTTAATCTTCGAACTCTTCATCAGAGTTTGTGTTGGCTTCCGGAAAATCAGGGGACGGTTTGCTCTTCTTTTAATCAATTCTGAAATTGATGTTTTTTGAAGGCAGATCCAGGGCTTAATCAATTCTCAAATTGATTAGTAAGACTAAACTTAGTATTTTTTTTCCGAAATAAATTATAATGTTTTAGTTTCAATTAGGAAATATTGTATTCGTTTATAGAAGTGGGTTGATGAAAATTTTTAATAGGTTTACTGAAATTATCCGACACATCAGTAACCGCATGGCTAATTTTAGATACAAATTCTCTTATCTCTATGCTCACATATTAAGGGAATCTAGGTTCCTGTTTTTCTAGGAACCATTCTCCCTTTTATTTCTTTAAAATCTGTAAAAAAAATTTTAATCTATCACTCAATTTACAAAAGAGGACCCTTCAAGACCGGAGCGATTACGTTTATTTATGCACATAAGTAGTTGTTAATTCCAACCAAATTTTGCCTCAAATTGAAAAAATTTCTAACTCATTATTATAAAAACGTCCTGATTATCAAAAACATCTTTAACTTCATCGTCAACGTTTTTCATTAGTCCACCCGAGAGACGGACTGAACCCATCAAAAACTAAGAACCGATCTCTCTAGTTCGGTTCCCTGTTCTTGGTCGGGAACTGATAAGCCCCTTGCCCACTAAAGAAAATCCTAGAGACTCGGTGCTAGTTTATCGATGGAGCCTTATTTGATGTAAGTGGATGGGATTATATTAAGTGCATTTATTAACGTTAATCGGGCTAAGTGTTTGGACACCCGAGTCACTTGAGAAGGAAAACAAAATTTGTCCTCGTCATAGCGGGAAATATGGGGGACGTTTTTACTTTCCCGGCTGAAGCTGAAATAGCTTAGCTCAGCTCTGCTCTGTGTTGCTCGTAACGTGCATGCAAGAAACTGATACCAAGAAGGGATGGGATGGCCCTCCTAAAAGATGAAGTTAAAACCAAAAGAAGGGAAGAAAATTTCGAAATTTTTGTGTTACGGGGGGGGGACAGAGACGGAGAGAGTTGCAGGGGAGTAATGGAATGGACGAGAGAGTGTGATGCATGAAAAGGATCAAATGGGCATTAACTCTCTCATTTAATGCTTCACCTACACTTCGCACCATCTTTGGCCAACCTGCTGTTCCATGGCATTTATTCCTCTCTCTTTCTCTCTCAAACACCCGCACAGAGCGCAAAGCAACCACCGTCCAGAAGCTCAAAACTCCCATCTCTAACCAGATGTGATGTTCCTCCCTCTCTCTCTCTCCCTCTCTCTCTCTCTCTATCTGTCTCTCAAGCATTTTCCCATTTCATCTACTTCGCCAGCACACGCTGTCTGAAGCAGAACAGGAATTGGAGGTAAGACTGTTCTCCCCCACCTATGAGAAGTTGTATGAAGAGCAAGCTCAAAGGCATGCCTCCACATCCGATGTGATCAGTGGCCATCATAAGCTTCTAAGAACTCTCATGCAGGTTGGTTTGTGGTAAAAATGTCTCTCTTTTAAATGAAGTTGGAGAAAATGGGTGGAAAAAGGAACTAGATTTGCACTACTTGGGTCATGGAAGGAGCACAGGAAGAATGGACAAGTCAATGATTCTGACGGGGGGAAAAACCCTGTTGTAAGTGTGCTGCTTTTCTGGATTTGGTTTCTTGCAAAAGCTATTAGCAAGGTCTGACATGGGTTCATGCCGCTACTATGGTAGGTTTTTAGGTGGAATATGAGATTGCTTAGTTTTTTTTAAGCTTTTCTTGGTCAAATGAAGAAGACACTTCCCAGTTGTGGAGTGAAAATTGTGTTTTCTCCCATTTGAGGTTTTAGAGATGTTGATGTCTGACTCAACCTGGGCGATCCACCGCGGAAAGTCATTCGAGAAAATATAGCGAGGGGCAGACGTTCTGGGAGTCTTCCACTTGTCGAGCTGGGTTTTATGATGTGATGGCATCCCTGAGCAGTTTGGTGAGAGATCTCCTCGTCTCCATTTTTAGCATTAACAGAGTGTTTCTGGGATTCTTGTGGAATCTGGTGCTCTCGCCGAATTTCTTGCGATTAGTTTCGGGTCTCGGTTCCATGTCCTCCATTGCCATTTCTTATGGCGAGAACGGCCCTGTTTTCTGCGGGTTAAACTCGGACGGTTCCCATCTTGCGACCTGTTACGGCTCGAACACTGCGATAATATATGGGATTCCAGGTCATTTCCCCTTAGCCGGCTTGACGGCGGGCGACGGATTTGTCTGCGGTCTCCTTTTGGATTCTAGCCAACCGTATTGCTGGGGACGTAGTGCCTACATAGAGATGGGTGTGCCTCAGCCCATTACGAAAGGAGCTCAGTACCAAGAAATCAGCGCTGGCGATTACCATTTGTGTGGCTTGAGGAAGCCCTTAACGGGGAGGCGCCGAAACGTTTCGCTGGTGGACTGTTGGGGCTATAATATGACTGCTAGCTATGCAATTGATGGGCAGATCCATTCTATCTCTGCTGGGTCCGGCTTTAACTGCGGGCTGTTTGCTCAAAATGGATCGGTCTATTGTTGGGGCGATGAGACAAGTAGCCGTGTGATCAGTCTAGTTCCAAAAGACATCAGATTTAAGAAAATTGCAGCCGGTGGATACCATGTTTGTGGGATAGAGGATGGAGTTAGTTCTAAAGTCTATTGTTGGGGAAGAAGCTTGGTGCTTGAAGAGGAAATCTCGGTGGCACATTCATCGGATTCCAACCAAGGACATGTCGACTTGCCACCTCGTGATCCAATGACTTCAATTGTGGGAGGAAAGTTTCATGCTTGCGGGATCAAGAGCGCTGACCAGGAGGCAATCTGTTGGGGTTTCATGGTGAAACCTAGCACCCCAGCTCCCGGCAACACCAAGATTCTCGAAATAGCGGCTGGAAATTACTTCACATGTGGCATCCTCACCGAGAAATCCCTTCTGCCCGTGTGTTGGGGTCAGGGGTTTCCTACATCTCTTCCGGTTGCTGTCTCACCGGGGCTCTGCAAATCAGTTCCTTGTGCTCCCGGCACTTATGAATTTAGTCAAGATAATTCTCCGTGCAGCTCGCCAGGTTCCAGAGTTTGCTTGCAGTGCAGCAACGGCTGTCCTACCGGGATGTACCAAACTGCTGAATGTACATTGAAATCTGATAGGAAATGTGAGTACAATTGCTCTAGCTGCTTCTCCGCCGATTGCTTCTTGAATTGCTCTGCTAATTCAAATGCCAATCTTAATAGAAGAAGGAACCAGAGATTCTGGTCTCTCCAATTGCCGGTCATTGTTGCAGAAATCGTGTTTGCTGTCTTCTTAGTCATTGTTGTATCTACAACTGCACTTTTATACGTCCGTTATCGAATAAGGAACTGTCAGTGCTCGGCAATGGATTCAAAAGCCAAGAAATCGATGGGAAGCAGTTCTCCTTTCCAGAAACAGAACAATAGTGTGAGCCGTCCTGAGCTGGATGAGCTCAAGATCAAAAGGGCTCGGACGTTCACTTATGAGGAACTCGAAAGGGCCACTGGCGGGTTCAAAGAGGAGTCACAAGTGGGAAAAGGGAGTTTCTCGTGCGTATTCAAGGGGATCCTGAAAAATGGCACCGTGGTCGCAGTGAAAAGAGCCATAATGTCTTCGGATAAGCAAAAGAACTCGAAAGAGTTCCGTACAGAGCTGGATCTGCTCTCTAGGCTCAACCACGCCCATTTGCTGAATTTGCTCGGGTACTGCGAAGAAGGCGGAGAGAGACTTCTGGTTTATGAATTCATGGCTCATGGATCATTGCATCAACACCTTCATGGGAAGAACAAAGCCCTGAAAGAGAGGTTGGACTGGGTGAGAAGGGTCACCATAGCGGTCCAAGCCGCTCGGGGAATTGAGTATTTGCACGGCTATGCTTGCCCACCAGTGATCCACCGGGACATCAAATCCTCGAACATACTCATCGACGAAGAGCACAATGCGCGAGTGGCTGATTTTGGCCTGTCCTTATTGGGCCCTGTGGACTCCAGCTCTCCGCTGGCCGAGCTGCCGGCAGGCACTCTCGGGTACCTCGACCCCGAGTACTATCGGCTTCACTACCTCACCACTAAGTCTGATGTCTACAGCTTTGGCGTTCTGCTGTTGGAAATCCTTAGTGGCAGGAAAGCAATAGACATGCAATATGAGGAAGGTAATATAGTGGAATGGGCTGTTCCTCTTATCAAGACCGGGGACATTTCGAATGTCTTAGACCCGGACTTAAAGCCTCCATCCGATCTTGAAGCTCTAAAAAGAATCGCGAATGTCGCTTGCAAATGCGTGAGGATGCGCGGGAAGGACCGGCCCTCGATGGACAGAGTAACCACGGCGCTGGAGCGAGCGCTCGCGCAGCTAATGGGCAGCCCGTGCATTGAGCAGCCGATATTGCCCACCGAGGTGGTCTTGGGAAGCAGCAGGATGCACAAGAAGTCATCCCAAAGGTCATCGAACCAGTCGGTGTCGGAGGCCGACGCAGGGGAGGCCGAGGACCAGAGGTTTGAGTTCCGCGCACCATCGTGGATAACATTCCCAAGCGTGACGTCGTCGCAGAGGAGGAAGTCCTCGGTCTCGGACGCCGACATCGAGGGGAAGAACTTCGATGTGAGGAACGCGGCAGGGGGCGGGGTCGGGGACGGGTTGAGGAGCTTGGAGGAAGAGATAGGGCCGGCCTCTCCTCAGGAGAACTTGTTCTTGCAACACAATTTCTAAGGATGGCTTTAGGAATGTAAAGGGCACAAGAAGGAGAGAACTATGGAGGAGGGTTGTCAATTCTTTTTTGCATCGGTTTCTGAATCGCGTTCTAGGAATTGCAATGCATCTTTTTTCTCTTTTCCCCCCTTGAATTTCTTTTCTTTTCTTCTCTTACATTTTTCCCTTTTCTAGGGGGGGCCCTCTAAGATTGTAGTCACTGTGATGATAAATTTGCAGATGATGTTCTGGGGTAAGCCAAGAAATTGGATGAACTCAATCTTCCTGGTAAATTCTTTGTTGGTGCTGTTACATTTTTCCTTCTGTGCCTCCTTTGCTTCCTTCATTTTTTTGCCCCCTTCTTGGTTGCAGAGGGTGTCCATTCATGAATTCCTTAATCATTTCGAACTAATTTATATCAATTCGAGGTCATGTTTTCGTGTAGAAGGGTCCCCGCAAAACAATAAAATGAAAAAAAAAAAATTGAAAGGATCACGGTGACCGATGCTTGGGATACTTATTAAGCATAACTAAATAAGTAACGATTCGTTTTCAAAACATAGATAACACATGACGGTAGAATAGAGAGAAGAACAAAACAGGAAAAAGGATTTGAAGGTATTTGTGTGCCCCCACGCAGGATCGAACTACGGACCTTCAGTTTACAAGACTGACGCTCTACCACTGAGCTATAGGGGCTTTATGTAATCTCTTTTGTTTATAATTTATACTGAATCAAAACTGCTCACATAAACCAATTTCCAGCTTAGAAACTATAGACAGATTTTATCGGATAACCCCAACGAGAACAAAGATCGTTCCGAAAGAGAAAGCTTCACATATAATTACCGTACTATTCCATTTGATTGCCGAGCCAGTAACGAGTCACTTTAAGCGAAAAAGAAGATACCATGTCGGGTTATCATGCAATTCCGATTAGATTAGCTTGTTACCTCTTAAGTTCTCCCTTGTCCAAATAGATTTTTAGGCTCTCGTTAATAATTTTAGCGCAGTTTAATGATTCGTCGTCGACTATGCGGGGTTCTTACCCTGTTCAACTTTAATCCCTCTGCATTACGCCCAATCATGTTTTTGCTTCAATCGTGTAGCTGAGAAGCATCTTACCTTACTACTATCTGCAGCTTCAAATCCCACTTTTACGACATCGTTCTCTCTTCAACAAGTAAAAGCTACGATGCATCTAATGAAAAAAAAAGAGCTCAAAGGGAGACAAAACATCAGTCCCCCCCCCCCCCACCCCCAAAATTTTCATTTCGACGCTTCCGCTGCTTAAAGCAGTGACAAATATAGAAGATCCAATTTACAGATAGCAAGCCGAATGTACATTTTTGTACAGACACCGTCATCTGTCCGAGAAATATAAACGCATCACAGTCAAACTGGGTGCGTTTTCTGGACAATGGAGAAGAGAAATACCAAAGATGAAGAAAACAAAACAAATGACTGACTTTGTGATTACTGGCTATTCCTATCCTGCGTAATTGGCAAGCCTATGGTCATTTACATGTATGAGAAAAGCTTGTATCCTGTGTTTCCCACTCCGAGTGACTGTACAATTTATACGGTGACGACCGAACCTGGGACAAAAATTTGAAGATGAGCTAACAACTGCAAAAACGGCCTGATTTTCTTGCTTTGGAACCTGGAGCGGCGCCCCTTGCAAATGAAGCCAAAATACTAGTATGGCATGAGATCTGCGAAACAATCCACATGTCAAATAAGACTTGGGGCTTAACTTTATTGTTCAGATAACAAAACTGAACCAGTATGTATGAAACCCTGAGAACCATCTTATGGCTCAAGTTGAGTGTCATTTCAACAAGTGGGAGAGGTGACAAACCTGACAATAAACTGGTTTGCAATAGCATCCTAAATCCAGATGGATGGGTTTCTAAATTGTGTCGACATCGCCTCCTCCAGGAACTTCACAAGGCTCTCTCTCTCAACGTTCTTCTCCTTCTTAAGTTCAATGTGACGAACCTGGAGATAAAGATCATTCAATCAAATACCCTTGATGATACCAAATGTACTACAATTGAGATACGCTAATGTGATAAAGCTTGTAGAAGACTATATTGAAATGCATAGTTAGAGGGTGCCATATTAACTACATCTTTGTCAGATGACTTCTTCAAACAATTGCATGCACTCCTTCCTTATTTGCTTCATTTTAGACATGATTCATCAACATCATGAAAACTGTAAATTCAACTTGTGGCGCAAGGGGCTTCACATCCCAAAATGCATTCAAGGATTTGTTACAGTTTTTTTTTCATTTAGCCTTTTGATCACATTACCTACGGGTGAGAAGCCATATAAATGTATACGTGTGTCTACTTACCTGTGTCTGCATGTGAGAGCATGTGTGCATTAATTCAGGAAAATCGGATGTTACATTTACTAGGTTTAATCTCAAAATTGAGATGGTAATTATGGTGCAGAGTAGATAGAAAACATTTTTCTATGCAGGCCTAAAGTGAAAATTCAATACAATTTATTCGATTGCATCAATTGGTAGATTGATTTGCCACCAAAGAGTAAGCAAGAAAAATCCATATCAACATTCTGATTTGCTGATATTGTCAGTTTGACACTGAATAAAGCAATCAACGAAAGTGCAGCCGAAGAATAATAAAAATGAATAAAAGACAAAATGAAAATTGAAAAAGGTGTAATTCCACATTACAATTTTCTTTTGAGAGAGCATTTATTTGGATAGAAGTTAACAAAATTATAACATTACTCCTAACAAAAAAATGATCCCCCAACTAGAAATAATCATCAACACGAATGCCACTAGTTAGTTAATTCTTGGACTTCTTTAATTAATTTTTCTGAATTTTTATTTAACAAAATGCATTCACAAGCAATTGATTGAATAATAAATTCTCTGAAGGCCAAGTTAGGCCAAGGTGCAGCAAAACAAAGCGGTTCATGAAGTCAGAGTTTGTTTTATGAGTGGGAAGAAGATCGCAATAAGTGCAGAAACAAAACTTAAGGTTTTTGCCATTGGTCAATTGAAAACTTAAGATTTTATTTTGGTTTATTACAGACTTAAAATTTTAAAAAAGCCACAATTAGATCTCAAGCTTGCCGTCGGTGGAATTCCAGCATCGGAAATGACACGTGGGAGATGGCTAAATATTCCACGTGGGAACCACATCAGATTTTCAATGCCTAAATTTTACCGACGACAAACTTGGAACCTAATTCAGTTTTTTTTTAAACCTTGAGTCCTTAATTGATTAAAATAAAACCTCAAGTCCTCGATTGATCAATGAGCAAAACATTTAGTCCTGTTTCTGCATTTATCCCGAAGGACATCCTATGGTTTGATTTGCTTCACAGTTATTTGTATTGAGTGAACAAAAACTTAAAGCAAGTTTGGACTTCTCTTTTTGGTTAAAAGAGGAGATTCATTCACAGGTAAAGATGCAAGTAAGTACAAGCTTGATCTTCAGATATGCAGAACACTGATAATTGGCATAAGGATGCATGTTTCCCTGGACTTCTAGATGTTTACAAATTACATTTTTCACGGTATGTCCATATTTTCACCAGTAAAACCTAGTTATAGAGTTTTTTTTCTTGGTTGAATAGTTTCAGAGTACAAACAACAAAAATAGTAGATTTACTTGCGCAAAGATCCAGTATCTGGTCAATAGGTCCAGACACTGGATTACCCCAACAGGAATTTTATCCTTTTATTTACCATTCTATGGGAAATCAAATATGCCACATGAGAAAATTGAATATGTAGAGGGAAAAATCTGAAAATAGTGCCAGTATCACCCAAAAAGAATAATTTAAGCTTGTTTCACCGCAAATGTTTAATGAGGGTCCAACAGGAGAAATTGAATT
Source organism: Syzygium aqueum (assembly GCA_031216185.1). Lineage (NCBI taxonomy): Eukaryota > Viridiplantae > Streptophyta > Magnoliopsida > Myrtales > Myrtaceae > Syzygium > Syzygium aqueum. Next base: position 701,317 of record JASUUB010000014.1, on the reverse strand, counting down.
GTGTAATAAGCAGCAGCACAGAACAAATGGAGGCATCTAACTTGAGTTTCACAGGTCAAGCTATACGAAGTACGAAATTAAGTTTCTGAGCTGCCATTTATAGCATCTTCTGATAAGAACCCCTCTTGACAAAGAAATATAATTTTAGTTATTGATCCAAGTTCCAACAAGGAAAGACTTACCTTAACTGAATCAGTCTGAGATGTGTCAGTTATGATGACAAGACACTTAATATCATGCTCATTCGCATATTCATATTGCTCTGTGAAGCTTGGATCAGGTAGTGGCACAAACTCTGCCTGTTGAATCAGATAATTGGCAAGAAAAGAGTTTCAGACAGAAAAGTAACCGATAACAGCGGCATAACGAGAAAAGGAAAAAGAGCATTGGAAATCATCATTTTGGTAACCTTAATATTTGCCTCCCATAACTCAGAAACAAGTTCCATGCGGTCTACCAACAAACCACCTCCTCCCCTTGAGCACACAAGAACACTGGTGCCAGCCTCATTTCTTCAGGAGTAAGAAATGGAGGGAAGAACATGAATATCAAATGAGAAAACTTATGGTCAATTGACTTAAAAGCAGGAAGGAACCGAAAATTTCAGAAAGATGTTACCTGAAAGGTTTTATTTCCATAGACGAATGTTGAATTATCATCTCTAAAGCTAAACTTACCCCAACAGCACCTGGAGGACTTGCTTTCTGGAGAGGAAAAGGCACAGTAAGAACAGCAAAACCCAACAATAGTCAAGCTCAGGACCTATCAGGTCCAAAACAGAGTCATTTAGGTGAAGGAAGCAAATCAAAATAGTTGGCAAAAATTAGAACCAAAATCAAATGCTCAAAGAAACGACTCGTGATGTTTTCCCCTAAAAAGACTAAAGACCGAGGTGATGTGACCTAAGAAATGACAAATTCTTGGGTTCCAGACCGAGGACTAGCAATTGGCAAATAAGAACATCCAACCACTAAATCAAGGTGCAACTTAGTTATCCATTAGAATACCTTCAATAAATTCTAAAGGAATACTTATTTTGCCAAGTGGAAATATGTGCTTTTCAGCTCAAGAGTTAAAGAGACTCGAGCTGAAAAGGAAAATCTCATAGCCTACATGTTCATGTTCCCACAGCTGATGAAGCAAGTAGTCGTAGCGTCCACCAATAGCAAGTAATGCACTTTCCAAAAGTGATCCAGGATTGTTTTCTCGTGTAAAATGTACCTGGGAAAATAAAATAGCATAAAACTCAACATGAACCGCCCAAAGTTTGAAAGTGGATTGTCTTATGTTTTTTGGATTATTGATGCAACAAGATAATGTATAGAGAAAGCATCTGCAATTCTGCATCTGTATTTCAGTTTAGAATTAATATAGTCAACACATCGCAAGTAAAGGCAACAAGCCATACGTCACCATAAGGATCTTAGTCGCCAAACCCTGTCTGTAAGCACTAGTGTTGCTCAGAAGTAGATTTGAAACTTTTAGACTACTCAACACAAAATCTTTTGAAACAGGAATAATTAGTGCTGAGCCTCAAACATGCCAACACACGGCTGGATATTCAATTACCACATGCGTTTACAAATTTGAAACTAGAAATAGGAGCACATGATTCTACAGAACTATGGCATGGTCACATATCAGATGTTCAAAGTACTCAATTCACAAATGAACTATTTGTTCATATAAACAGTGTAAATCCAAATACCTGAAAGAACATATCTCGATGATAGTATTCTGATGGTGGCATCAAGGCATTAATATAGACATGTTTCTCAATCCTCCAAACTCTCAAATAACTAAAGAGGTTTGACAATTCATCAAGCGCCTTGCGAGTAGGCTTATCTGCCAAGGAGTGCCGTCAATGAACAAAATAAATCCATCAAAGAAAGTAAAAGACACAACATCAATTATACCAGCTGGAAGGGCACCCCTGAGTCTAGAAAGAGTATGATCAGCAGCTCCACAGAACCTTAAGCCCACAGTCTGCAATCTATTTACAATGGCTTCCGCCAGTTTAAGTTCCTGAAAAGAATTTACAGGATTCATGAAGATGTACATAGATAATCATTATTAAAAATGTTTAGCATGCTCCACTAGATTACTTATTGACACAATGTTGCACATATGAGTCCACCAACATCAATTATAAAAGCTTAAGCCATTAGAGAAAAGGCATGGTTCAATCTTTAAATACTATAGCACTCCTATTCATGCATAGGCTAGACTTTGGCCTAAGACTAAAGCATGGGAACAAATAATTGGGGAGGAACTAGGGGCATGTAAAGATCTAAACTCAGAACCTACAGTTCTGATACCATGTAAATTATCAAACCATTGCTAACTATTTTAAAAGCTTAAACTATTAAATGAATGTGTGGTGCAACATTTAACCACTTCAACAGTTAATTCTTATTTTACCATATGAAGACATGAGAATACTTTCTCCAAGAAATACATAAGAAGAAAAAGGTACACAGTGTTCCCAGTGTTTTAATAAACAAAAGAAGAATAATTCGAAGCATTAAAGATACTTAAGCCGGTCTATTTACAATGTATTCATCAACACCCGATAGACATACATGCTGATTCCCACTTCCACAAAATCTATAATAAGCTGCAATATAGGCTTTTGGCCACTGTCAGGTATGAATAAGATCCTAAGAGAATTTTTTTTGGATAATCATCTTAAGAGAAATTCCTTTCATGATACTAATCCTATACAGCTTATCCACGTTGAAGATTCTTTTTTTTTTCTTAAGGAAAACTGTTGAGAGTACTTGGCTAATAGGGGCATATTTGTCTATTTCCTTTATTATTTTATATATTGCAGCAATAAGGGTAATATTGTAATTTTGGCCTTTTTGGCTTTGTTATAAATAAAGAACTTTGGGGTCACATAGACCTAACCAAGCATTCAGTTCAGTTTTTCCTCTCAACATGGTATCAAAGCCAGATCTGAACTGAAACCCTAACCCTAATCTCTCCTCTGCGCAACCTTTCTTTTTCCTCTCTTCACGCCTTCATTCTCTCCCACTGTAGTTCCTTCTCATCTTCTCCTTTGCTCTCTTTCACAATGTAGGGCAGCACTAATGAGGTGATTCTTTGAATCTAGTGTCTGCCCTAAACTTCACCTCTATGACATAACTAAAACTTCTTTGCAGTCCGTGATAGATGATTCAACTTCTTTTGTGATTTTTGGATCTTCTTGTCTGGAATTGTTTCTGCCTTGCCGCTGGCCTACAATTCTCTCATGTGTGAAGACCAAAGCACTGCAATTCGTGGACCACCATATTTTTTTTAGATTCTTTGGGATAAATTAGAATTATCGATTTTTTTCAAGTTTTCAAAATCTTGAAAAAATCGATTTTTTTCTTCCCTTGATCTGATCTTGCTGATTTTTTGGAGGATATTTTTAGCCTACTACCAGTGACACAATGTCTGACGGTTCAGTTGAGAACCCTCCACCTACAGAAGATAGTCGTACAGATTATATTACTTTTGCTACAATCTTTGTGAAGCTCGACGGCACAAATTATTTGATATGGTCTCAATCTGTATTCTCGACCATTGCAAGCCGTGGGCTTATAGGTCATATCAACGGCACTTCTGTGAAGCCGAAAACATCGGGTGCTGCTCAAGACAAGTGGATCTCGAATAACTCTTTGGTAATGTCATTTTTGCTTAACTCGATGCAGCCACATATTGCAAAAGGATATTTGCTTCTTGATACTGCAGCGCAAATTTGGTCAGCTGCTAGGGATACTTATGGTCAAATCGAGAATGATGCACAAGTGTATGAACTTCTCAAAAGGATTCATGACACTTCTCAAAGGAGATGACTACATCTCAATATTATGCTGAGCTTCGGAGTTTATGGCAAGAGCTAGATCATTATACCAATTATCAACCAACTAATGCTACAAACATTGCTGCCTACAAGAACCATGTGGACAAGATCAAAGTTTATGATTCCTTGGCAGGATTGAATGTTGAATATGATCAGATACGTGTTCATGTCGTCAGCCGGTCTCTTGTATTTCTGGGCATTGTACTTTCTTAGGAGGGAATCTTGTGACTTGGCGTAGCAAAAGGCAGAATGCAATTGCTCGATCTAGTGTTGAAGCAGAATTTCGCGCAATGGCACATGGAGTTTGTGAACTGTTATGGCTTAAAGGATTACTTGAAGATCTTGGTGTATCTGTTCCTATTCCTATGATGCTATATTATGATAATAAAGCCGCCATTAGCATTGCTCACAATCCTGTACAGCATGACCGTACAAAACATGTGGAGATTGATAGGCACTTTATCAAAGAGAAGTTGGAGAGTGGTTTAATTTGTATGCCCTTTGTTCAGTCTGGTAATCAACTTGCTAATGTGTTGACTAAAGGATTGGGGAGTAAATCGTTTCATCTTGTTTTAGTCAAGTTGGACACATGTGATATCTATGCTCCAACTTGAGGGGGACTGTTGAGAGTACTTGGCTAATAGGGGCATATTTGTCTATTTCCTTTATTATTTTATATATTGCAGCAATAAGGGTAATATTATAATTTTGGCATTTTTGGCTTTATTATAAATAGATAGCTTTGGGGTCACATAGACCTAGCCAAGCATTCAGTTCAGTTTTCCCTCTCAACAAAAACACCGACACCATGTACTATGATTGTGTGCATTCACCAATATCATTTTTCAGCAACAAACTTCTGTTTTATTAAGAATACTAATATGCACCATTTGTTCATACAAAAACAACTTTGGTGCTTCTTTGGCCCAACGAAGAAAAAATAATGATTGAGCTTACTTATACATCTTTTGATACTTGCTTATTGCAATATAGTACGGCTTGGGCACAAGAACAAAGTCTGAACCAATAATATGGCTCACATCATCCTTTGCCTCCAGCAACATTCACTACCATTTTCTTAGCTTCAAATTTTAATTCTAGACTAATTATAATGATGAATTGTAAAGTCTGATTTATGCCTCATCATTATTCAAAAGTTTCTCTCTGTAATATATGAGGACCCCATCCTTCAGTCATGCTTTCACGAAGCTCTCTCAGAAATTAAAAACCCACAAGCTTTAAATCCCTTAAAAAGATTAATTTGGTGTTCTTTATTTCTATCAGAAGAAGAATTACTTGAGGAGAGAAGAAAGTTTTGGGGTAAGTTTCTTTCATGAAATCCATCATTATACAGAACGTGCTGTAGATCCTTTGAGGGTGTTATCTGCCCAAAAAGGAAAAAAAGGATTTATAAATTAAAAATCTGATATGCTGGATAAATGCCTCGGGGCACATGTATATTGCGCTTCATATCCCCTAGACTGAATATTCTGTCGAGTTCTTACCAATTCTGTACTAATAGGAACTATTCTTACTTATGGAAAAACAACAACTTTCCGCTTTCCTGTCCGATACCATCTGGGAAAATAATGCGTGAAATCTATTTTTTCATCTCAAGCAATGTATGAAGTTAAATTAATTCCCAAAAAGAAGAATATGTGCACTATTTGGGAAAAACTACTCTGTCAGAACTAAAACCCAGGTCCAATTCATAGACAAAGGCCTAGCTCATCAAGTAAGGGATAGTTAAAAAACCTGCAGAAAATATAGAGAAGCAATTACCTATTAACATTTCTAGCCTAAGATACACTTAGTCACCTAGACATAGTATTGAAGTGGCAGTGTTAACCCAGAAGAGCACAGAGGTTAACAAGACCATGTGATTTTGCTTATACCTGCAAAAGCTGGCGCCTTATTACAGCCCATTTTGATTTCCACTCAGAGGATTGAGGACGCAGTGAACCCATAAGTGAAAGAAGCTTAAAAGAGAAATTGGAAGCATCTGTCAGCTCAGATTTACATATCAATTAATGTGTGTGACAACAATACATTGATGCAAGTACCTCTGCAACTTTATTTCTGTGTTCAGCCTTTATACCTGTCCAAGACCATATTGCTTCCAGCAAGTCCCCATGATTCAGATGAACATCACAAGATTCAAGGGGGATAAAGTGACTTGCAATGTCCATTGTGACCTGCAAACATTAATAAACAAAAGCATATAATACTCCGAGCCGCACAAAAATCCACTGCACCAGGTGCCAATCTAGGCGCTCACCTCAGTGAAGCAAGGTACTAAGTTAAAGTTGCGACACGTTTTACAAACAGGCAAACAATGTGTTAAAACAATATGACGATAGACTTATTGTACAGCAAAATCTGACGTGGGGGAAGTGAAGTGTTTTGTTACTGCATCATACTACCTAAATATTGTATATTCTTCCCTTACAATAAATTACTATGCCTGAGAGAGAGAGAGAGAGAGAGAGAGAGAGAGAAGAAGAAGAAGACAGACTTTGCCTTATAATGGACGCTGGAAAGCTTCTAAGCATATTCTGTCATCACAAAACTGTCAACCCCTTCAATTAAATTTAAAAATATTTCACTTCTACAAAAACAGTCCTTCCATCCTTTCCCTCATCTTCACTTAAAAAAAGGTTATAAAGGTCCAAAAGCTCAACTTTCACAGAGGCATTGCCTTCATGGAGAAGCACCTCGCCTGAGGCACTCTCTTAATAGCACCGAAGTGATGTCACATCACCTCACACTTAACGAGGCACCAAAGCTACACTATGCCACGCATGGGTACCCCTAGGTGACACCTCCCTCGCATTTGGAAACTCTTCAATACCGCACAAAATAGCTGAGTTGTTCAACAGAAGACAGCCGTCTAAATATGTTGCTTGGAAAAACATAAGTTGCTAGTAACTTCACAATCAAGCTGGGCCGAGAGTGTTCAAACAGAGAACATAGGCTTGAGGTTGCACCGTAGATATTATTTGCATTACGCAAAAAGTTCTCCATGTAATTTCTATATATTTGTTAAATAAGGCAACAGATTAAGGCACAATGATATCAGAGGCAAAAAGCAAATGACAACACCAAGCAAACACTCACTTTAGCCCAAAATAAGACTCCACAACTCTCGTTACAGTTCAACTGATATGTTTATTGATATATAAAATCAGTTGAGAGAGAGAGAGAGAGAGAGAGAGAGACCTTAATAACTTCTGCTTCTGTCAAGGCAGACGCACCTCCAACAATGTCAAAGTCACCCTGTTGATAATTACAGACAGAAAAGCACATAAGACTTGACTTGAGTTTAACTTTTCTTTCTAGGCTTTCTTTTCAAAAGAAAATGAATTCATAAGAGCTTATTACTATGGAATGGTTCATATAAGTACCTGAAGGTAGCGAGTTGGTGGAGAATGACCAACAGCTCTCCTAAAGACATATGAAATTTCATATCGCTTGCATGAAGATTTCTTTATAATTGACAAAAGCACGGTCAGTTTCAAATACTAAATCCAAATCCTGTCGCAATAGGATCTAATAGGCTTGAGAAAGTTCTCAAAAATCATCAAAGCAAAAGCATCAAGATAAATTTCAATTCATGCTTAATTATGTTATATCTGTTCAGAAACAGCATAAATGAAATGACCCCCAGAAGATCACTATGATACAAGTAGAGGGGAATTATTCAAGTTGGAAGTATAGAGCTAGCTGAACATTGACATTCAATTTAGTTTACCCTCTCTCATGGTGGCTCTGTAACCATGTAAACATTCTACGATCTTCAAGAGAGAGGGCTAGAGAAAAGATTCAAAGGCTACATCTTTACCGAATATATTAATAAAAGAGTACATAAGATGCCTATATTTACAGAGCATGAGAGACACATAAAAACCCTAATCACCTTATTTATGGCCACCAGCTAACTACCAACTGAAATTTACAATTTCCTTTTGCTGGCCTTTCAGTATTGCAAAATTGCAACATTAAAGAAAAATATACCAATATAAAAGTTTCATTCTTCCATTAAATTTTACTTTTTTTTAGTGGTTGAAGGAACAAGGCGTCGTCCGAGGGGAGAGGACAATGACAAACAAACAAACTAAGAACTAAAGTAAGCAAATAAATTACCACCACAACTGGAATTGGCAAAGTTGAGAGCACAACTATAAGGCTAAGAGAACATGCTGAAGGGAAAGAAAGAAGACAATGAATTTTTTCAATGGAGGAAAACAAGATAACTGCGTCCTTTTTGATGAGGATATCATGCAAGTTGATGGAAAAGTATGATTCAAAGCAATGATTCCAGAAAACGTTGATAACTTCTGTTAAAGAAAATAAGTTGAGCGGAGGGAATTCTTAAGTGATACCTGTTGTGTAACAGCCCAACTAACAAATGGTAAACGCAGCTCGTAGCAAAGTTCAAGCATATCGCCACCATGAGTTAAAACTTTGACAGAACTCCTTGAAAACAAAAACTGAGATAGTCAGGGACAACTGGTTTTCCAAAGAAAAGCAAAGCATGCTAAAAAATTCTCATTGTAAGATGATTAGACCAGGATCACAAAAAAAGGAACCTCTTGATCTGCGGAGAATCGTCTACTAAGCGCATAGGAATAATCTCCAAATGCTTTGCACAATGCTGTCTGAAGACTTCCCTCGAGACCTCCATGACATGATCACGTAGTTCAGTGTCAAACTCTGGGTACTGAATAGAGTAATCGTGAAATTTATGCAAATTTAATCCATCCCCATTCTGATGTTTGTCTTTCATCCTCAAGGCTTCATTGTCAAAAATGGAACTCACAACTTTGTCATACACACTGGTATCCTCTGAATTTCGCATTGTACGAAGAATATCTGTTCATATTCATAAAGTATGACATGAGTAAAACATTGTCATAACAGCTCCGGTTTTACAATTATTCGGCATGTCACCAAAAACAAGTTTTCAAGGACAGCCAAGGCCTTGTCTTTCACTCAAGAAGACGCGCATGCACGCAGGCATGGTCGTGCACAGGGCACCTACAACATGCAAGTAGTAACGTGTGCCACATACACACAAAGAAAGGACATATTTGCAAGTAGTAACATGTGCTACATGCACACAAAGACAGGACATATTTGAATACGTACTGTCTAACAATTCATACTCCATCCTTGGTGGGAAGGCATGCTCCAAAAGCTCAGTTGCAGATGGACGCTCAGAAGGACTAGGAGACATCAAGCGCCGCAGTAGGGTAGCTTGCTCTGGAAAGTCAGCAACCCAAAGAGGTGGAAGGTTTCTTTTCTGTTTCAGATCTGAAAGTGTAATGAGTCTTTCCATAGCTGTCCCGAATGGGTGCCACAGCTCAAAAAACACAACCCCTAAACTATACATGTCAGCCTGCATTGAATACCAGTCAAGATTTTAAAGATGCAGATAATGCAGGGTGCCAGTGAAGCAGGTGGAAATTCATCCGAGAACTTGCTTGAATAAGACAGACAAAGTTGGCCACTAAAGTTGGCCAATGTACCTTTTCATCAATTTTTGGCCATCCTTGCTCAATTTCTGGGGCGGTATAGAAGTAGGTACCAACTTGACCAGTACCATCAATGGAAACTCCAGTAGTTTCAGTTAGACAACTGGGTTCCTGATCCAACTGCTCGAGTTTTAAGAATTTTGCTGAAAGCCAACAACGAAATAGACAAAATCAATTCCTTTTTTTATATGCTCATCAGTCAAAGCTCGAACATCTTATTTTACTTGAGCTCCTGCATTATCTATTACACTGCTATGGTCACTAGACACCAAGAACAAATAGGAGGAGGAAAACTAATTCAACCTCACAATGAACACAAAAATAGATGTCAAATGAGCAGCACATTTATGTTTTCATACTGCAGAATCTCAATTACCGATATCAGCTGTTAAAGAAGCTAGTTTGAACAGGTATATGGCCCTTACCAAAAAAGGGTTGTTCGACAGGAACATAGCAGTAATCAAAATCACTTCAAATACATCTCTCATTGAACATTTTCCATGCATAAGAAAACCTTATACTGCCTTTTAGGTCAGACCAAAGAAAAATGTAATTGCCAAAACTTACCAAGACCAAAATCTCCAATTTTGATGTCACCACGGGCATCAAAGAAAATGTTATTCGGGGTAAGATCCCGATGGACGATTCCTTGTCCATGTATGTGTCTCAAGCCTTCAACAATTTGGCGAAACAAAAGCCATGCATATTCCTTGTCAAACTGATATGATTCAAACACCTGGTGAAGAGTCCTACAAGCCAAAAAAGAAGAAGGAAGCAATTTCTTACTAGCCGGTAAAATGTATCACTCTATACAAAATACATGTGTATCAATCACAAGAGCTCATACATACGTATTTGGACTCAAGCGGAGGTATTTATAAGAACAACTATAAGGCATAAGTGAGAAAAGAAAACTTCAGATGTATACATGACCTACAGTTGTGTCTTTGTCAAAACACAAAACAAGATATTGAAAGATGCATGAAAAACCTGACTCTCATATCTTCATACAATTTCCAACCAAAAGCTTAAGTCATACGCTGAAAAGAGACTGCATGGATGTTAGGCTATAATAAACCATTGTCAATGATGTGGGATAACGCTTAACATGAAAAATGTCCTTTGCACAAAGGTTATGTAGGACTTCAATTCCAATTTGTAGTTTGCTTGCAAGAATAGTTCTGTATGATATTGCCACGTGATAAATGGTGCTAAGGTATCTCAACGGTAATCCAATCAGCAGACAAGATAGATGAAAAAACACCATCGGCAAAACAAGAAAAATTTTGCTTAGATGGCTGAACTGGGAAATGCCACTAACAGAGTGGAAACAATAGGATACCGTAAATGTGTTACACAAGATGAAGAATACATGCCCATGACAAAAAAAAGAAAAAAGATGCATCTGAAATAGCAGCACTTATCATTACAAGCATACTTATTTTTCCCAATATTGTACATCTAGCGATATTTGGCCAAAGAAAAATTATAGTTTTTTTTTGGTCGAAAAAGAAAAATTATGGTTGACTAATAGTTCTATTAGTCGAACTATTAGTCAAACATACAAGAACTATACCTAGGGCAGTACTCCATCTGAATGTACAAGTACGTCGATTCAAGTTTGTTATCTTGCCCATAGACGTCAATGGAGCTTGTTTTCCGGTCACTTATAGTGGAGCTTGCTGCAGTCATAGAACCCAAAGCAACATCACCGTGTGAACCAGCAACTCCCGTTTCGAACCATGCCTGGAAGGTTTACAAATCACATTCGTATTGAACAATTTACACATTCAGAATTAAAAAAATAAAACCATGTAATAACAGCAAAACTGGTTGATCCCCGAGCCTGAAGTAAGAGCAGTAGAGCAGAAAAAGGAAACCCCATGAAAAGGTTACTTATTACCTGGTAGTACCGTACAACATGTTGATGCTGCAGACGTGATAGAGTGGCCACTTCCCTGTTTACCACCACATTGTTAATGCATATACATACAACAGAAGCGCACATGAAATCTGGACAGTGAAATTTGTAGCACTACATTGAAGAAATAAAACTCAAAAAAAAAAAAAAACTAAGCCACCAAATGTCACACGTTCAATAAACTATACTAATCTACAGAATAAAAATACTGTGTCGTATATTGATCAACGAATTAGCAAATGCTTGCTACTATTGGCATTTGGCAATGGGAGTTGGAGAACATGAGAAACATAGCCACTTTCTTTGCTTGCTCCATTTGCTTAAGCATTTCATGCAACAGTGTTGCCATTCTCCAGATTGGTCATCTATATGTTCCAGATGGTTAAGTGAGACAATATCACCAACAAAACCAGTCAACGATGTGCAATGTTTCCATAATGTACAAGATTTTCCATGGTACATCCTTACACAAGAACCAAAAAGCTCAACTGTACATAGCAAGTGTACTGGAATCTGCATAGCTTTTATGAATTGTTCATTGTGCCATTTAGCATCTAATGTTTGGCCAGAGATACAATTACAAACGCTGATCAAGGAATACTACAGAAGCATGTCAACAAATGTGCAAACTACAGCTTCTACATCAAACCTCCCCATCCAATCAATCTTTCTGTTAAGGGAAAAAAGATTGCCAAAGAAGAGAAGATATCAGCATTCTCTAACCACTGGGCGGCAAAGAAAAGACAGACCGTACTCCCCACGGACACATCGTGCAGCTATGCATGTATATAAAACCAGCAATGTTCCCTTACAAGCAGATACTAGTCCCAAGCCATTCCCTCAAAGTTTGGTAATAAAAAAAAACAATTCATCGTCGGATAATCCTGACTATAAATTTAGAGAAAATAATATCATTTTATAACTAAGTAGCATATTAGTAGTAAAATACAAAACTAATTGAGTACGTTATGTAAAATGAGAAGCTCATATCGATATAGGGAAAAGATATCCTGGTAGAGAAGTGCAACTAAACAGAATGAAGCCTTCTCCTGCGTAAATGGACTGTTAAAAACTCGATATGATGAAACAAGAAATAAGAAAATATTCTCTCTTCTATTGTTTAATTTTAATAGAGTGCATTGGAGAAGAAAGAGCCTGACTAAATATTTATAGGCAACATCAATTGCTACAACAAATTTGACGAATTTGGCAGTGAATTGACAGGTTTTCATGTCGTTCAATCCTCCATAGAGTCAAACAACACTATTGAATCACTTAGACCTTAAATTGAATCAAAAGGAGGCCTCCATCATAGACAAGTCTGCCAGTAATTAACGTGAGTATCATCAGCTAGCTATCATTAACCTAAAGAAATCGTATATATAAACTCATTGTCATCCCCTCACAATCCTCTCCACTGGCAATCACAGTAAGCTGATAGGGCACTGATAAAAATAACGATTGGATAAATACTCTACAAACCACATACATTCACGCCGAGAACCTCCATTTCCAAATGCAACTGATACAAAAATGATCTATCCACCGTAATTACAACCAGCTCCCAGCTACAATGGAAGTGGTTATAGACATTCTTCTGATCTACAATCATTTAAGCACTAAACTGTCGATGAAAACATAGTAACTTACCACTCCAAAGTCAATCACGTTATTCAGTTAAAAGAACAGTACTTTTATAAAGTCCCCTTCATGGTCAATCAAGTAATCTAGAAACACTCCCCTTATGAAGATTAAAAGATAGTCTGGGTACAACAAAAAGAAATATCATCAAATCCAAGATTAAGTGGTTTTTAACATATTTACTCAAATTATGGTGCAAGTTCTGCATCAATAGAGAAATTTACTCTCAATAAACTTTTCATATATCAGTGAGAAGTTACCTTAATATACGGTCATTCAGAGACAAGCTTTTGTCCTTGAGCCGGATTTTCTTCACTGCATATTGCCTACCATCCAATTTATTCTTACAAAGGACAACATGGCCAAAACCCCCATGACCTGTTTCATTAAATGAGAGAGGAAAAGCTAAAATTTTTAAATGAAACAAATTCAAAAGATAAACAAGTAGTCCATTTTCAATCTTTTCTTGACTTGCAAAAATGGTTTCTTAAAACTATTCTCACTTGAAAAGGGCAGACACTCGTCGAAGCATGGCAGAAGTAATTAGATAGAACCTGAACAGACAACTGACCTCCAGCTATCAAATATTATCTTGGCCCTTCTCATATTTAGGCAGTAGTATAGAAATCCATTTTGATGTCATTATAGAATTCCTCAAATGGCACAAGTTACTATAAGCGAAGCTACTACACTATTTGCATTGTCCGAGCCTAACAATGTCTCCGTTGCAAAATTTGCAGTGTCCTTCCTCCCTCCCTCCCTCCCCACTTATCAATTATTTGTACTCTTGACTAAGTAGGCCTACCAATATGACTAAAATTTTCTTATTTGTAAAGGATCAAAAGTGGGCAAGACGTCATAATGGATTAGTACTTGCCCTGCCTTCCTCATCAGTGATTGTAAAGCTAGCTATGCACATGAAAGAGCTTCCGAAGCTTAAAGAGTGCGAACATGTAATTTAAAATGGAAAGAATGGGCAACCAGTAAGATAACATTTGCCCAACATGGATTGCCTAACAAGATCATGGCCAAGAAGGGATATCCTTGGGATTTTTATATCAACTCTGAATTCAACTAGTAAAGCTCTAATCCGAATGTATCCCTTCACGTCTAGAATGTATGTTTCAATAGGCATATATGACACTGCTATACAGTGCTTCCCACTATCTGTGTGCTCCGTGGGAAAAAAAAAATTGAGGCAGTAATTCTCATACCAAACAAGAGAAACAGTTGCAAGGGAATCATGCATAGTAACAAAATGACTGGAAAGAGTGATTAGCCACCAATTTATAAAGAGATGAAAGTAGCCAAATCAAACAGTAATAATACTGCTGTTACTCACTGTGTTTTCTAATGTAACCTCATACTTCAAAATCTTTTGCTAGGTACTATATTGTTGCAATTTACTTCATGACATTCAAATTATGTGTAGATTTAAGATGAAAAGTCATGAAGGTAATATCTTACCAAGAGTCTGAAGCTCCTCGAAGTCATTGAGATAGCGGGAACTTGGAGGAGGTGTACTGGGCTGCACTATATCAGCTGTAGGCTTCCAAAACTGAGAAACTTTTGATGAAGTCTGCAGAACAAACAACAAGACGAATTACATAAAATAATCTGAATAATCTGTTGAATAATAGGAGATGAAAGAGCGGAGAGAGAAAGAGAGGCTGACCGTATGCTGCTGAAAAGCATGGTCAAAAGTTCTCCTAAACAGTGAGGACTGTTTTAACGCCAAATCATGTACCCAATCAGAAAGAATCTGAAGAAAACCACCAAAAAGCATAGTTTAGTCAGTGGACCAATAATGTTATAAGGACAAAAAGCAACTTAATCACATACCCCTAGATTGTACAGTTCCAAGGCTATTTGAGGGAAAGCATCAGACAATGGCCCTTTGGAAGCACAAGCGAGACGAAGGAGATGAACCTGCAACATAAATAGATATGCAAAATGCTTTGATTTGGTCTAATTACAAAGTAAGGAAAACCGTTAAACAATGGAGCAGAAAACAACACCAGTATCAGATCTTTCTTGACAATTTGAGGTGCTTGATGATGAATCATGGACTCAGATGACAGGCCATC
Organism: Syzygium aqueum; assembly: GCA_031216185.1. NCBI lineage: Eukaryota > Viridiplantae > Streptophyta > Magnoliopsida > Myrtales > Myrtaceae > Syzygium > Syzygium aqueum. Next base: position 686,284 of record JASUUB010000014.1, on the reverse strand, counting down.
AGAATGAACATGATCGCGATCATCGTCCACATCATCAAAATTATGGCCATTGCTGTCGTCGTCGTCGACATCATTATTGCCATCTTCATAGCCAACATCGGATGCATCTTCCTGGAAAACCACATTCTGTGTTAACATGCATTTTTTTATGTTTCTTTCACGGTAACCAGGAAAGGATATAGAAAATGCACTATTAAATAGGCTCCAAGTCGATGTATTAAAAACTAGAAGGCAGGAATTATTTTCTGTTCATTAAGATTGGTTAAAAGATATCAAGGAAAGGAAATATTTTACTTCCACATATTTGTGCAACCAAAAATGAGATTCTTTACCTCCATGCCTCTAAAACTAAATTGTACAAACTTCTCCATTATTTCTTCACTCGAAGAGGAAGTAGATATACTCTTCTCATCATCATCATTTTCTTCTTCAAGCTTTTCCAAATTGCTAGTAGGGACAAGCACAGATGGTTGCCTCTTATCTAGCACTGTTTGTGGCATTAACCCTTTATTAAGCTTCTTATCTGGAAGCTCATATTGAAATTTTGAAACTCCTGATGCATGCAACTGTACAGAAGTATGTTTCTCGCTTCTCTGATCCATACTCAGACCCCAATGCCATGACTCTCCGGAGCTACCAAAGAGGTCTACAAAACCAAATACAAAGGGTCCTCTGGAAGAGCCACCTTTGTCCAAAGAAGCTGCCGTGTCCTTCTGAAACAACGAGCCACTGTCATCCTTGGTCAAGCAGGGCACCTTCAGAAAAAGGGCAGGACAAAACCACTCAATATGGTTTAACATAAGAACAAAATTGTCCGCAAGTTTTCCACGCCAGTATCATCATCAACATTAGAATTGGTGAAATAAAGGAAAATTATCCAATCAAAAGTTTAACCAGAATTAGGTCCACGAAGAGCAGACGTTAAGACACAAAAAGTAGTCATTACAGGTACAAGAGTGCAAGTTTTCCACGCCAGGATCATCATCAACATTAGAATTGGTGAAATAAAGGAAAATTATCCAATCAAAAGTTTAACCAGAATTAGGTCCACGAAGAGCAGACATTAAGACACAAAAAGTAGTCATCAAAGGTACAAGAGTGCACGCCAATTCTACATGTCACAATCACAAAGACTAAGCATACTTGTTTATGAACAAATTACACAATAGCAATAACAGACCAATTAAGGAAACAGCTGATGCTAGATGACCTCCAAAAGCTGCTTACCAGATATAAACTGTGCATGCAGATTTTGCCTACCCCTCAAGTGAGGAAGAGTTAAGTAGACCATTCAAACTCATACAAGTCATCTACCAACTGTCGAAAACTATTAGAGAGGATGCTGAGCACTAACCACTTCAATTCAACTCCATTAGACCCACTAGCTTACTGTGTTGACAAGTTTACTCTCACCTCCATAAGAAGAGTGTTAGAAAGTCCAACCCAAAAGCTTAAGCTGATAGGTGGAGAGAGACCACATAAATATAAAGTGCATTTAGGACCCTTGTCAAGCGATGTGGGACAATACTTCAACAAAGAGCCATGGCAACTATGGCATTAAGAAGACTGCATATTTGAATTTTTGAAAAAAGGAGACAATATAGCATATTTTATGAAATACAATCCATTGGAATATCTCATGTATTCAATATTAAATTGACATTAAATTCACTTTAGGGAATTCACTTTAGGGGTCATTTGTCCCTCAATGAGCAATGAAGGATGACAGTTGACAAGGTTAATCTGAGAAAAATATCAAGTGAAACTTACAGAGACAACCATCAAGAGCGAGACCATACAAAGACCATAAATAGTTTCAAAATTTATCAATACTAACGAAAACAGTATGCTTGCTCAAGGGAACAATATTCTTTGTAAAATTTGAAAATTCTATTTTATAATAACTTGAAAGAAAGAGAAAATCAATAAACTAGATTGCTTAAATATTTCTTAACTAACACAAAAGAAATTGCTAAAGAAAATGGAAACTTCATCCAAATTAAAAAAAAATTAGAGATCTTCAAGAAAAAATATTTGGTTTTATACAACCTGATTCATGAAATAAGTTTAGTCTAAAATAGGAACAAAAATGGAAAGTCCTTTGAATGTTTAAATCTACAGAGAGAAAATGTTCTTTATTTTTCATTGTGGTACAAAACCTCATATTTATTAGCTCATTGATTAGCAAGTTTCAGGCATTTGTTTTGGAGATGTGACTGTAGTCTGTACCTAGATAATTGAAGAGTAGACAGGCGTCCTCCATAATTTGATTTTAAACAACTTTGCCAAAATTTGACCATCTCAAAAGTTTAAAAAAAATCTATACATAAAAAGGTTTTCCTCAAGCTACCATCTTTTAACTGAAAATTTTAGAAAGGAAGCTGAAGCATTGACTGAAACAGAAAAAGTTCTAAACAGAAACTTCCATTTTGGAAACACGAATGGATCCAGCATGCATATGTACGTGTCAAGTATCTCAAATTGCTTGTCCATGGGCTTTATATAGGCCTTGTGTGTGTGTGTGTGTGCGCGCGCGCGCGCGTGTGTGTGAGGTCTCTTGTTTAACAGAACTTTTTATCATGGCATTAGAAGCTAGGTTCAAGCCTTACTTTATTTTGCACGCCTATGGGTCCCAGTTCATCAATTCTACGTGCCTCTCTTCCTCAGATTGACACATGAGAGGGAATTTTAAAATATCACACATCGCTTGTCCACGAGGTTTATACAAATCTCATATACATGTAGTCTTCCTCCACCTAAAAGCTTAAACTTTTTGGTTGGAAATTCTAACAGTGTTTAAAGCAATACCTTTCATCCAACAAGTGAGCGATTCTTGCATCAACTGTTTCCATGTACAAGACGCCATCATAGTGGTAAAATCTTGCATAAGCGCCGCATTCAACAACAATGACACATGCTACGAGGACCAGGTCTTACTAATTATTTTCATGAGTTCTCCCTATTATAGAATTTTTTTTTGCACAAATTTCAATAAAATTAATAGCCTTCCAATGATAGCCTTAAATCATATAAAAGTTTAAAAAGGATGGACTCTGTTATATAGCTACAGCCATCACTCTAATGAAGAATTCTCTCCCACCTTTCACAAACATCACATGTCATCCCCTCCTTGGACACTATTAGAAAAAAAATGGATTTGTTTTCACAAACAGGTTTAAGGCTGCATATGCTGATGAAAGCACATAAAAAGTTACTTTCACACCGTTGACAAATTAAGGGCAAAGAAAACACACTGTAATTTTTATCCTGTCAAACAAGGTCCTTGCCATACAACAAATGGTTCTTTCAAAAATAGGTCGGAAGAGGATGAAAAGGACGGATCAAACTTACTGCAGAAAATAGACCTCACAAAAGTGATAATTCCACCATAGTTGTATTAAAATCATGAACTGCACTACATCAAATGAGTTTTCAAGCATACCGATTTGTGTGATTGGCTTAGTGGGACAATCTCAGACAGAAACTCTTGAGCAGCCTCCACCAAATTGAAAATCATTACGCGTCCTTCGCGAGCATTAGAACTTGCCTGAATACAAAAGGGAGTGATGATTAAGAAAACACATCGTACTCAAAGTCTCCACATGCTGAACATGACATAATGCAAAGTCATGTTTTAGACCAGCAGAGTAGACAGTCTTGCATTTTTCTCCATTCCTTTGTAACTTTAAACACTTCCTCAGACACTGCCCTATAAAGTTCATCTATGTTATCAGGTAGAAATGACCCCAAATGGTATTAAACTGAAAGAAACAATATTTAACCCTGGTTTAGCTGGTCAATCACTAGTAAGTCCATGCAACTTCATATGTACATACATCAAATTTCTGCACAAAAAGATAGCATTCTTGAAATATAGGCACGTATTATGTCCAGTGCCTGTTTCATCTCAACTGCAATAAATTTGACAATGTCCGGGAAGGGCATATGACAAATCTGCAAAGCTAGCTGGAAGACAAACAAAGATGACATATACATAATCCGGAAGCACCGCCCCCCCCCCCCCTTCCCCAATCTGACTATCTACTCTAACTATGAGCTAAAAGGGGAAGATTCATGTTTTTGTTCCTTCATTGCATTTTCTCAATGTGATCCAAACTAATTACTTTTCACTTCGGTGGTGAAACTTACAGAACTTTTTAAAGCAGGTTCCTCGCATGAAACTTTCAACCACATTTGTATGTGCCGATGCTAAAGGGAGTCATCCACTTTTACTTTCAGGGATGAATTTGTTGAAAAATCAGTAGATATTTTGGTATCATTAGTCGATCAATAAAATTCCGTACTCAGGATTTATACGATGGTGCCATTACTTAAGCCCAAGGGAAAATTTTACGGCAACAACAAACTAGTCGGTTGAGACTGACAGGAACTTCATTAGGGAGAAGCTAGACAGTTTGCTCATTCTTGTACGCCTTGTGAAGTCCATAGACTAGTTAGCAGATATTTTCAAAACGGGATTGAGAAGAATCATGTTATACTTCCATATTTGCAATATGGGGATGATTGATATCCATACCCCTTGAGGGGGAATGTTAACAGTTCTCCAGTGGCAAACTTGTGATACTCTGTAGAGACAAGTCTCTTGTATCTAGTTTTGTGCCGGGGTGGTACCCCTTGGTAACCTTTTAATATTCCTGTTATTGTGTTTATGTGTCGGTTGATATAGTTATGCCTGCATTCTATATAATAAATGAAAGATCAGACCTACGTACGAGTGGGAATGTCTGTGGCTTGTTCCCACACAGCTTAAAGCTTTTGGGGAAAAACAAATTGTCCAGTACCTCCCAATCAACCCCCAACCAGAAATGGAATATGGAAAGGCGAAGGAAGACCTCTTCGGAATGGTTGTATAAAACCAAGAACCAGTTCATACCAGCTCGTGTAGGAGAGAGAGAAGCTTATGTGCGTCAGCTTCAGATAAACCTTGCTCAGGTATGATCTGCAACTTCGGACACTTGTAAGGATACCCGGGTAAGCACCTATATTAGAGAAAACATAAACGGAGAGCAGAACCATAATAATCGACGCCAATAGAGACAGTGTTAGAACCAAATTTAGAGGCACTGACCTTACAAAAAGAAGGGCTGACACATCCAGATCATCAAAACCCATGTCTTTTGAGTAAGGCCTGAATCATTCCAGCTAAACATATCCGTAACCACGACAGATAATCAAAACCCACGCGATTAACAGAGCACTCACTAAGAAGAAACCTGAGCTTAATAATGATCTTCGGAGGGGTTTCTGCAACTTTGCAATCTTCCTGAAATATCGCACACCTGGACATTGCACGTTACTAACTTCAGTAATTACAAAACAGAAACGTAACAAGCTTCCGCTGTTTGTTTGCTACAAGCCATCAACTAAGCCAACCCGACGCGCACACGATAACTAAAATGAAGCAGCATTATACTTCATAGGCCCCACAAATAGCAGAGCAGAATAAACAAGACCTGAGAGCATGTGCCCCTGCTGAAACTCACAGACTTAAACCCTTTGAAGCACATAAATCGCCAGGAGTATGAAAAACCCGACCGGCGTTAAAGAAAGAGCATGCGGAATCACTGTCGAAGCGACAGAAAGCCAACTCACAGGGCAGTGATTTCCTCGGCGAGGAGCTCATTGTCCTCGTCGGCATGCTTGTCCTTGGAAGGAGTCCTCCCCTTGCTCCTCTTCCCTCCTTTTTTCTTCTTCTTCGAGCCCTGGCCCATTCGAGCTCAATCCGATCCCCGCCCTCCCCGCAAATCAATCCCCGCCCACCACTCCTCGAAACCAGCACCGCTCGCACCCCTCCGGAGCTGGATTGCTCCGTCGATGGCGCGATGCGATCGGAAACCCGTGGATCAGCGAAGAAGAGTGTGTGATGATGGATGGATTCGAGCGACGAGGTCGTGCGATGCTTCGGAGATGCGGCAGAGTGATGGTGGAATCGAAGCGAAGCGGAGGGAGCGATTGGGAATCGCTCGCACAGCGGTGGAGAGGAGACGAGACGTGGGTCTCTGCAAGGAAAACACGGGCAGGGAAGCGGCAGAGGGAGCTGACGCAGTCACGATGGTGGCGCTGAATCCAGTGCATTTTTTTTTTAACAGAGAAAAATGACTTTCGCTAATATTTTCTTTTTTACCTTAATGACAACTACGATACAACGTAATCACTAAGTTTTTAATTTATTTAATATCATTCTTAAATTTTGATTACGAGTTCAATTTAACCACTGAACTATATAAAATTATTCGATATTGTCATTCATTTAACTTAATTTCAGGGACAATATTGAATATTTTCGCATAATTCAATAAATAGATTGAACGTGCACCAAAATTTCAGGGATCATATTCAACATATTAAAAAATTATAGATGACATTACACATTGGGTTACGAATTAAAAGTTCCAGGACTACGTCACACAAATATGTCCAATGAATCTGATTTTGTTGTAGTGGAATGGCTTATGTGTAGAAAGAGTTAGTGGTACAGAGCAAAAAATCAAACGGTGTCGGGATGCAACTATTCAAATTTCTTTCGGTATTGATTTTTACTGGGTATAGTATTGTCTTCCCATTCACCAATTGGCAATCGAGATTTTGTAGTTTATCAAATCATAACGGAGCATAATTAACGAAATGCGGACTGTCTCTTTTTAAAACTAGCAATTGGAAATTCAGTTCAACTTCCTCTCCATTCCTGTACCTCACTTAGGGTGCGTTTGTTTGAGAAAAACCGTTTTCCATACTTTCACTCGTTTGGTTTGCCGAAAATAATTAGTTAATCAAAAATACTTTCCGGTCAAGAAAAATATTTAGGTATAAAATTAGAAAAATGAATTTCCTAATCTAAGAACGTGAAAATACTTTCCAAAGTGACTCATCATGAATTTGTCAATTTTTATATTTCCCTTTTTCTTTTCTTTCTTTCTTTCTTTCTTTTCTTTTTTTTTCTTTATTTTCTTTTATTTTTCCTTCTACCTACTTCCGTCTGTTGCTAGCCTTTGCGATGGCTGGCGATTGGGCACAAGCATGAGCTGGCAACAGTCGACCTCAGGCGAGGCCGAGCTCACTAGCCTTGGGTGAGGCCAGGCATCGTCGTGGCAAGCTCGGCGAGGCTTTAGCTCGTCATATACCTGTGCATTATTCCCGATTTGATCATAAGTATCCCTAGTATCTCTTACGATGGTACAAGGTATGCACCACCGTATGTACATTCGTGGCATTGGATGATATCATCAAGAAATGTCTTGTCCTAGGGGTCGGCCAAGGGATATGCCGTATTCATTTCCTATTGCATTTGGCTATCGAGCTGTTGGTATTCTTGCGAGCAAGACCGCAAGACCGAATTAGGGTGAGGTGGTCCTTGATGTTAGTCTTACTGATGAGTAACTCAGATTTTTGTTGTAATGCCAATAATTACTAATTACATTAAAGTTGTTATCGTTAATGTGGAAGAGTTATGAATTATGTTACGGATTTCTTTCGATCGTGAAAATTTTATTAATCGTGATGGAAAATATTACTTGGTACAACTATCTACACAATTCTCTAAGTAAGTTTACCAATCACGCGGAAAATATCACTTACTAGTCAAGGGGGAAAAGTGCCAAAAAAGTCCTAAACCTTTTGCAAAAGTGCCAATTTAGTCCTAAACCTTTTTTTGGTGCCAATTCAGTTCTAAACCTTTTGCATTGGTGCTAATTTAGTCCTAAACCTTTTTTTGGTGCCAATTAAGTCCTAAATCTTTTAAATTGGTGTCAATTCACTCTTAAACCTTTTGTTTTTGTGCTAATTTAGTCCTTCCGGTCAATTTTGATCGGAATTTGCCTACGTGGACGCCGGCCGGCCGGCGACCGGTCACCGGCGCCGACGTGGCGCTGACGTAGACAAAATAAATAATATTTTAATATTTTTTTGAATTTTGAATTTTTTTCCTTTTTTTAATTTTTTTTCCCTTTTTTTTTTTGGTCTTCGGCGACCGGCCAGGGGCCAGAGGCCGACGAGGGCGACCTCGCCGGCCACTGGCGAAGCCGGCAAGGCCGCCCACTGGCGAGGGCGGCCTCGCCTTGGTTGAGCGAGGCTCGCCCTCGCCGCGGCCTCCGGCGAGGGTTGGAGCCTCGCCATGGTCGGGCAAGGCCCGACCTAGCCGGATCTGGCGAGGTCGAGCCTCGCCCAGCCGCCGGCGAGGTCGGGCCTTGCCCGACCATGGCGAGGCTCCAACCCTCGCCGGAGGCCGCGGCGAGGGCGAGCCTTGCCAGTGGCCGGCGAGGTCGAGCCTCGCCTGACCAAGGCAAGGCCGCCCTCGCCAGTGGGCGGCCTCGCCGGCTTCGCCAGTGGCCGGCGAGGCTGCCCTCGCTGGCCTCTGGCCCTTGGCCAGTCGCCGGTCCGGCGACCGGCAAGGGGAAAGAGAAGACCCAAAAAAAAAAGGGAAAAAAAATAAAAAAAATTCAAAAAAATATTAAAATATTATTTATTTTGTCCACGTCGGTGCCGGTGACCCATCGCCGGCCGGTGTCCACGTAGGCAAATTCCGGTCAAAATTGACCGGAAGGACTAAATTAGCACAAAAACAAAAGGTTTAGGACTGAATTGACACCAATTTAAAAGGTTTAGGACTTAATTGACACCAAAAAAAGGTTTAGGACTAAATTGGCACTTTTACAAAAGGTTTAGGACTTTTTTGGCACTTTTCCCCTAGTCAAGGAGTGGATGGTTTGCATAAATTGCAATGGTGTATGAACTGAAAATCATGTGAAAAATCCGACTTTTTTTTTGTCAGGATAGATCCCTTTAAAAAAATTGATTCTCAAAATAAACATCTCCCGAAAGTAATTTGCAAATTAGATTTCTCATCGTCTAAACATTACCTAGTCATTCAAGTCACTTTTACATCTCTCTTCGAAGTTTTCAAAAATAATTTGATCTTTGAATAAAACAATATGCATATCTAATAAAAAAAAAGGAAAAAATCACCAAAAACCCCAAACTTTATCACTTGTGACATATTTACCCCGAACTTTTTTTTGTGTCATTAAAAACTCCAAACTATGTAACTTGTAACACATTTACCTCAATTTAATGTAGCCTAGGGCATTTTAGTATTTTTTCCCTTTTCTTTTTTTCTATTTTGTTTCTTTTTCCTGGTCTCCGGCGATGGCAAGGGCAGCCCTCGCCTGGGCGGGGCGAGGGTCCCTTGCCGTTGCGGCCGAGGGCAGCCCCCGCCGGAAAAAAGAAAAAAAATAGAAAAAAAAAAAGAAAAGGAGAAAAAGACTAAAATGCCTTAGTCTATATTAAATTGGGGTAAATATGTCACAAGTTGCATAATTTGAGGTTTTTTATGACACAAAAAAAAGGTCGGGGCAAATGTGTCACAGGTGATAAAGTTTGGAGTTTTTGATGGTTTTTTCCCTAAAAAAAATAAATGTTCTTAAAAGTCTTAGAATAGGCCCGAACCGGCCCGAGTGATTCAAAGTTTTGGTCCGACCTGTTTCACGGAATTGGGCCGGTCCAAGTTTTTTGGCCCGAACCGGTCCGTGAAGAAGCCCTCTATTGCCCACGCTTGACAGGGACAACCCGAAAAGCTCCCCAGCCTTCAGCTTCGCCGATCCTTCGCCGCCGAGCAACCGTCGTGCGCCGTCGGAGGTTAGCTTTTGGATTTCACCGTCTCCGCCGTCTCTTCCTCTGTCAACCAGGTTTCGCCTCGCGCAACGCCTCTGAAGCTCTCTCTCTCTCTCTCTCTCTCTCTCTCTCTCCATTGCATGCCGAGTATTGTTTCTCCTTCCCTAGGATTTTCATGCATTGGCACATAGTATGTCAGTCCATCATCGACAAATTCGGCTTCGCTGCTCTAGAATTGGAAGAGGGCTTGGCTCGATTTGACGAATTTTTCAGTGTGCGAAACCTGCATCACGGATGTTGTAGGTTTGACAGTGAGCGACGTGTTCAATGCTTCGTTTGTTGGCTCTGAATGCTTTAGGTTCAGCAGCTGTGTCCATTTGCGTTTGGATGAATTTGGCTTATTGACATGGTGAGAGGCAACGCGCAAGGATGAGAGATTGGGGGTTGGAAGCGAATCCTATTCTTTTCCTCTTAGGTTTTTCGGGACGAGGGGGTTCCTCTGTTTTGTTGCACGGGTCTTTTTAATCAGATAAGAACTCCATTTCTCTTTTACTGATTGATCAGTAAAAGAGAAATTGGGGTTTATCGGGCCATCTCTTACCGGATTCGCTAAGGGTCCCTGCTAGTACTAGTTCTTAATTTCTGCTGTGGTCCCTTTTCCCTGAATTGTGCTTTTTATGGATGTGAAAGAGATTGGGGTTTACATCTTCATTCTCGTGTTATGTGATCACGGCAGAACTTCTTCGTGTTCTAGGTGCAAGCTTTTCGTGCGAAATGTATCTTGTGTATTCATGGTCGGCTAGCGCTAAATCATCTCCCCTTGCCAAACAGTAGCATTTGTGTCTTTACAAGTGGTGTTCTGAACAGATGATCTGCAGCAGCAGCAGCAGCATACGAGTTTTGGAAAGGTGGTCCATGTGCTGCTGCTGCACATCACATGATCATTGCCTTCCAGCATCAGCATTGATGCTGTACATCTCCTTTCTAACAAATTAAAAATGTAGTGGGTTTTTCCTTAGCACATCCTTCGATCACTGCGTGTAGTTAATAATCATATGCGACAACACGAAATGTTCTCGCATGCCAAATGAGTAGCACATGCATCTTTACAAGTGGTGTTTTGGTGCTGTGATGCTGACACAGTCCCTGCATCAGATGCTGTGCAGCACCCAAAATAGGACTAGGTTTTGGTTAGGAGCTTTATCATGTAAGAAGAAACTGCTGTCCAGGAATGATGTTGAACTTGTATATCATATCATGCACTGATGCGCCTTATTCTTCACAAAATCTGGAGCTAAAGCCAGTACCTTCTGCTGATAAATCTTTAGTTTGTCGCCAACCTGTTATTGAGCCTTTTAATCTTCTGTTTAGATTGCATGGGGGGCACTGTGGAGACAGAGTATGCTGCTTTCCTGGAGAAGGTGAAACGGACTGTCTATGTTGACAGCCTATCACCCCTGGTCACTGAATCTGTCTTGAGGACTGCTCTCGACCAGTTTGGAACGGTCAAGAGTGTTCAATTCATCACGAACTACATAAAGCCGGAGAACATCCCAAAACGTGCTCTCGTTGAGATGGAAGATGAGGAGCAGGCAAAAGCAATTGTGAATCTGGTTGCTAATTGCCCGCTGATGATATCTGGGATGCCGAGGCCTGTGAAAGCTTGCGCTGCTAAATTGGAGATGTTTGAGGATCGCCCAGCAAAGCCTGGTAGGAAAATAGAGGTCCGCTGGTTGGATCCAAATGATCCTGATGTTGAGGTAGCTCAGAAGTGGAAGCATCTTGATAAAAGGCATGCTGCTGAAGCTCGATATTTGCTAAAAGTAAGTTTCTTTGTAAGTGGTTGGTAAATAAATGGAATTTCAATCATATGGGCGATTTCACTTACAAAAATTCTCAAAAGAACTTAAGATTAAGAAAAATTGCTATGTGACACACCCCTTACATGGCAGAGAATCCCATTCACTCTGTGGGAACTCATTTCTGTCAGCGCTGCTTTAACTTTTGAATAATGATTGGTATCTTACCAGGGAAATGACTTCTAGATAATCTCTCTAATCGGGTTTGTATTTCTACCTTCTCAGCGGCAAATGGTGGACGAAGAGAAGCTTGCTAAGCAGCAGGAAGACAATCTTAAGGCGAACTTCAGAAAATACGAAATGATCGAGGCCATCATGGCTGATGGAACTGCTGAGCGTTTAGCTCAACGTTATGAAATGAACCTCAGGGACGAGTTGTAAATGTCTGTCTTCTCTAACTTTTGCCTCCAGTAAATGACTTTGTAAAGAAAGGAGGATGCTCAGTCTTCATCTATAGACTAGTGTATGAAGCTGACTTGGGAAGAAATTCCTAAAGCCGCAAGGGTAAAGAAACGCTAGATCAACCAGCCTGTGATGTTAGGAATTTGGGAGTGTTTACTGAAGCATCCCGAGGGCATTGAAGCTGATGCTTTTCTACAGCCCTTTCATCTCCTTGTGTTTGAATTTTGACTTGAATGGCTGTTGCTGTTGGTGCTACTCCGTCTCCCGAATACCAATTTAGAGTCAGAACGTTAAAGCAGGTGAAATAGTGGTCGGATGAGGAACACGTACGAGAATGGTCATCTCTAGTTTTCAATTAACCTAGAATAGGCAGCATCATTTAAGATTTAGGTGACATCTATATTAACAAGATTTAGTTTCAGGTGATGTAGGGCCTGTTTGACAACTTGCCAAATAGTAAAAATTTCTGTTATTTTGTTCCAAAATTAGTTTGGGAGTAGAAATTCATTTGTTAAATTTTTTGTACCCGGGCACAATTTTGCAAAAAATTGTTCTTAGAATCAATTTTGAAACAGAATCAAGAAGCAAAAAATAAAAATAGCTTCTTCCATTTCTGATTCTTCTTCATTTTTTTATTTTTTTCGATTTGTTGTTGTTCTTCAGCCTGCTGCTCATCACTTGCCTGCCACCGGTCGCAAGTGACCGGTCACAAGCCGTTGGCGACCGGCCGCAAATTAGGGCCGGCGAGGGTGGCTCGCGACTGCGACGGTGAGGACGGCGGCGAGGGTCGTGACGCCCTTGCCAGCCTTAGCCTGTGGCCAGCTTCGACGACCGGCCTTAGCTGAAGAAGAGAAGGGAAAGAAAGAAAAAATAAAGAAATATTAAAAAATTCAAAATATTATTAATAATTTGAAATTTTGTATAGTTACCAAACCCATTTCCATTCTTTTTCTATTCTAAAAATAGAAATTTTAAACAGTTAAGCTTAGAAATTATTTTTGAGCACAGAATCAAAAAGAATTATTTTTTAGCGGAATCTATTTCCAGGCACAAAATGATTGCCATGCGTAATTGTACTGTCCGAACGAGTAAGGGTCAGCATGGTAATGCATCAATAGCTGAGGAGTGTTGAACACGTTAATGAGGAAAACTTTAAACGAGAACCCAATAAGTTATATTGTAATTCTTCCAAAGTTTGACTATGCTTATTATAAATAATTTGTAATAAATCCCTCATTGATGACATAATTTACTAATCTCATGGACTAGATAAGATGTGAGTCGAGACCACGACAGACGGCCCAAATGTGAATTAACCAACGTAAGAACACAAATAAGATGATGAAAAGTGGCCATGCCTTTCGAAAGAGGATGGGTAAGAAGTGGGGGGAAAATTACCGAAAAAATCCTAAATCTTTTGCAGTTATGCCAATTCAATCCTAAACCTTTTTTTTTGCCAATTTAGTTCTAAACCTTTCACAATTGTGCCAATTCAGTTCATTCGGCCACTTTTGGCCGGCCGGCACTGACGTGGCGCCGGCCAACGTCCACATGGCAATATTTTAATATTTTTATTATTATTTTCGAATTTTTTTTCCTTCTCCTCCTGGCTGGGCCAGGAGGAGGCTTGCCAGCGAGGCGAGCTGGGCCCTCGCCACCGCTGGGCTAGGGCAGAGCTCGCCCGGCCATGGCGAGCTCCGCCTCGCTGGAGCTGGGCGAGGCTCGCCCAGGGGCGGCAGGCCTCGCCCAACGGCGACGAGGGCCCAGCTCACCACGGCTGGGCGAGCTTCGGCGAGGCGGAGCTCACCCAGCCATGGCGAGCTCGCCGACAGGCCAAAAGTGGCTGGATGGACTGAATTGGCCCGATTACAAAAGGTTTAGGATTAAATTGACAAAAAAAAAGGTTTAAGACTGAATTGGCACTATTGCAAAAAGGTTTAGGACTTTTTTGGTAATTTTCCCAAAAATGGGTGACAACTCGTCAATTTCAAGTTACATAGATTCTTTTTCTAAATTTCTCCCCACACAAAGTTAAATCTAACTCTTCCCACGATTATATATTGGGTTTCGGATTATTTAGATTTGAAAAAGTGGGTTCGGCTTAGTTCCATAAGACGAGTAATGATCCATTATGTGGACTGTTGGCGAACTAGCTTGGTGTCCTAGTTCCTTGAAATTTGACTGTCTGCATCCCTGCTTTGCGCCAAAGGTCAGACTTTGGTCTGAAACCACCCTCTTCGGAAATAAGTAAAAGCGGACATGTCCACTCTTCTTCATGACTATCCCGTGCAGATATTGAGAAAGAATGTGCTTTTTCGAGACTCACAGTGTGAATGTTACTGATGAAGTGATTGACTTGACACGGTAAAGCCCCAAGGATAATTTCATTATTCGGAAAATGCACATTCTATGCTCACTTACTGCGCTAGAATTTGTCGCAGATCGATGCCATCAAAACTCTAGACACCCCAAACAGGCGAACATGAATGGACAATGGCATTCGAGGTTCTGATATATAGTCAAATCTGTTCTACTTGGTGTTGTTCCCATATGTAAACTTCCGTATCATATTCTCTTTCCATAAGAACCTTTTTCGTTAATGTCATCAAAAGTTGGGCAGAGGAGTGGAACTAAAAAAGGAGATATGTGATTTTCTTTTACCTTTTTGTTGCCAGTGGCCATTCAAAAAGCACAACACTTGCCCATCATCTATATAAACCTCGCTGTAGAGCGTTTTATTTCCTCACGCATATAGCTATACAAAAGTTTCACTCATTCGTCCTAGCCCCGCCAGAATGGCCATCCTGCATTTACTCATGGTTCTTTCATTTCTGAGCACCCGCGATTTGCTCGATGCCCGTCATCTGCTAGATACAACCACATCCCCTACACGGGAAACATCAATTAAACTGGCTTCTCCACCATCGTCATCCTCACCTACTTCAGTGGCCATGTCACCCCTACCGTTGCCTCTTTCGGGCTCGCCAACCTTATCATCTACTCCAATTGCCACATTACCATCATCATCACCTGCTATCTAGCCCTCTTTGCCTACTTCGGGCTCGTTAGACTCGCCATCCACTTCAGTGGGCGCATTCCCAAGTTTCTCACCTGGCGCCCAACCATCTTTGCTGTGCTCGACATTTCCTCCTATCTCTAGCTCACCTATTCTGTCATCTTCCCCAGCAGCCATGTCACCGTCTCCCTTACCAGACATCCAGCCATCTCCACTCCTACCAGGACTGAGTTTGAGTTCTTCGACTTTATCATCTGCTCCAAAGGCCACATTACCATCTATCCCGGGTTCAACATTGCTTCTGCCATCAAGCTTGCCATCCTCAATGTCTTTGCCAGGGCCGACTTTGCCTTCGTTCTCTAGCTCACCGACCTCATCAATATCCACTCCAATCACCTCCTCGCAGCCTTCCTCGTCCATCACCCAGCCATCTTTTCCAGGGATGACAGTATCACCACCCTCCAGCTTGTCAAACCCACTCAACACCTTGCCTTTTACTGTTGATCGACCATCCACTCCAATATCTCTTTCAATCGGCACTTCTGGTTCTGGCTTACTTTCAACTGCTTTCCCACCACTTCACCACCAGCAACACAATGTCCTAACCTAACAACAGCCAACCAGCATTTCCTCTCCATCATTCTCTGTCCCATGGGTTTCCCCTCCGCGTCACACTTACTTCAACTGTCAAATCTCTATTATCTCACCATGCTGCTAGTAAAACTTTGGTAACGGACTAATATATCATATTACTATGACTGAGGGCCACAAGTACTGCACCTCACTGTGCCTTGCAAGTTGAGTGAAAAATCACTATTGACAGGCGCACAGGACAAATCTTACAGTTCACAATACCAAGTAATAAAAAAGTACGCACGGGAGCGTATGCATGAGAAGCATGATGCATTTACTATTCGCAATTAATCATATATTGTGTTTAAGATGTACTCGTGTCTCATTAGTTTTTTATATTTGCTAAGTAGCTCTATTCCCCAGGTAATTTTATTTTAAAACATGTCTTGCAAACACGTCATGCCTTACGTGTACTGATTACTGATGACAGAACCACCATTTAATATGAGTTTGTGGAGTTAACTTTAGCTGAGACAGAATATTGACTAGCAAAATCGTCCTACTCTTGCAAATTCTGATAACAAATTTTCAAATTAATTGTGTCTGAATGGCTAGAAATTTTAGAACAAATCGAAAGCACACTTCACTTCCAATAATTCATCTAGACCATCGGTGCTTAAGAATCAATTAAGAAATCTCACTCCAAAAGGGCAATCCCTCTATGAAGCTCCTACCCTAGAAATATACTCAGTATACAGGAAACTCCCTTTATGTATTCTTTAGTGTTGCAGAATATTTCCAGTTGAATTAGCAGGCCCTGTATAGCTCATAGCAGGTGAAGATTTACTTGTAAATATTAATTTGACAACAACTCTCCACTGCTGCAAGTTTATCAATGACAACATTGAGAGAGCAGAAATCCAAAAAAAAATTCTACCGAATCTTACATCAGCAAAATAATCCGGCTTCATATATTCATAAAATCAGTTGAAACTCTTGAATCACATCTTTTAAACAGAGAGACATTATTGAGGGCCATGACTTCTGTTGTTTACTACATATATCAGATGGGTATATAACATCTGAAAAATCTTAATTGATGCTCGGATTTCGTACCACCTCTTTTACATTAGCAAGAACACAGGTGTAACAACTTTGATTCTATCTGTAATGCAACAAAAGTAAAGCTCACAAAAGAGTTTTTTCTAAAGTATGGTCAATGAATCATTTGGCAAAACAGAGGTATGCATCGCATGCTTACACGGCATCTATAAAAGATATATCCACAAAAAGATATTGCATGCCATGCTGTTGTCTGGCATTCTCCAGGCTGTGTGCAATTTCTTGGCATCCTTCTTTGCTTGCTCTGGAAAATTAAGTTCAGAATTTGAGGAATCTGAAATGGAAGTGTGGCAATACTACATACCATTAAGTGCATAGAACTTGGCACAAGAATCGACAAAATACTCTAAAATTTCAATTTGCTCAGAGATAGAGAATTTATGAGAAGGGTCTTGTTCATGAATGCTCCTGGGGTGCAATTGACCAGAACTAAAAACTAAATATTTTCATCTTCAATGCATTCATTACACATAACACAAGAAAACCACTGCCTTGGAAATGATAAATTGTCTTTATTGAGATGTATAACAAGTGCCCTTAACAAAATCCTATGAGAATAGGAGTTCAGTAAATACCATTTCTTAGCCACCTATATGTATCATCGGCCTATTTGCAGTCTTCGCAATGTCAAACATTCCAGCATGTGCAGCTTTCTTTCTCTTGACCTAAAGCAAAGAAGTGTGCGACGTCGATCAGAAGCCAGTAGTATAAAACTAATTTAGACAAAGCAACACAGCCTTCTGTGGTTTGTCATGCCTCGAATCAAAAAGAGAAGAAAGGAGAAGAAACAAAAAATGCCAGGCAGTGCCCACAAAGAACAGAATATTAAAAAAAATCCCGAAGTCATAGAAAAGCTGCTGGCTTATGCAAATAATCTAGGACAGTGTGAAAGACCATGGAATCATGAGAAGCAAACTGCGTACCGCTGAACTAATTATTTCCCTGAGCTCGTCTTCCTCGGCACCAGCACGAAGGGGATCTCTTAAGCTAACCTGCAGACAGCAAAGAAGTGCAAAAGGATATTAAATATCAGTCGGAAGGTAACAGCTCTAACACATTTAACGGCTAATATGACAGCATAATGTGTGCGTGCATGCATGTGTGTGTGTGTGTGTGTGTGTGTGTGTGTGTTTTTTAGGGGAGGGGAGCATTAACTATGAATTGACGCAATAACAAAGGTTTACAGTGCTTGAGCCATCTCAATATCCATCTCAACACATAAAGAGATAAAGAAGAAAAAATTTTAGAATGATATAAGACTAAACTCCCACAAGCTAAAATGAATGCCATGTGTAATTATAATAGAATTTAACAAGCAGGAGATGCAATTCACCTCTGAGGGCCCAAATAAGCATACTTTGAAGTTCCCGTCAGCTAAAAGTCGCAGTCTATTGCAACCAGCACAAAAATGCTCAGTCATTGACGTGATGAAAGAAACCATACCGTGATGCCCATCTATCCTGTAATTCTTGGCTGTTTCTGAAGGGTGATCCTGAATTCTCTGAAGGCCTTGATATTTCGCAACCTGTTCAGAGAGGACAGCATACTCAGAGCCTGTCTGAGAGGCTAAGAGAAAATTCAAGTGCTGTATCACGTGTATTTTACCTTACCACTTTATCTAGCATTTCATAGTATGGCACTAGTTTCTTCACATTCCAAACGTTTCCATCGAAAGGCATGAACTCAATAAATCGCACATTAATCGGTCTACTTCGGGTCAACTCCACAAAATCACATATCTCATCATCATTGACGCCACGCATAACAACAAAGTTCACCTGGAGTAAACCACTGGGCTAGTCAAAAACTGATTGCGGAGAAAAACATAACCTAACAATCGTTGATTTTCAAATTCTATTCTCCGTAAGAAAATGAACTGAGCTGGAGAAGATGAATACTTTCACAGGATTGTAGCCAAGATCAATAGCAGCATTGATAGATTCCAAGACCTTCTCATGCCCCTTGCGCCTGGTCAAGAATTCAAATTTGGCTGGCACCAACGTATCTAAGCTGATATTGATAGAATTAAGGCCAAACTCTTTAAGCTTGGGAAGTTTCCTGGCAAGAGTGATTCCATTGGTTGTCATGGCTAGTGTCTTTAACCCTTTAAGACTAGACAACTGCAAGCATATGTCTTCGATATCTTTCCTGATGGTCGGCTCTCCCCCAGTCAATCGAATCTTGTTGACACCGGAGGTAACAAACAGATTTGCTAAACTGACGATCTCATTCGGCGAAAGAAGCTGAGAGCTCGGAGTAAGTTCTACCCCTTCTGCTGGCATACAGTATTGACACCTCAGATTGCAACGCTCCGTTAAGGAGATCCTCAAGTAAGTGTGGAGCCTTCCGAAAGAATCGATCAACATATCAGAAGGAGAGCTCTCTTTCGAAGGATCCTCGCACAGCTTTGCACAGGTTGTATACATTGACGTGTCGTAATGATCCAATGAACCTCCCGTCTTACAACTACTCACCAAGTATGAACCAACCTCGTAGCCAACCTGCCCCACAAACAAAAACTCTTCTCATGTAATGTCAAGAATGAACGAACACACCGTTTGTGATCGTGGGTCACCGCCTAAATCTTGAGAAAATGCTCTGCAGCAACTCTCGATCATGAAACACAAGAGGACGATGTCCTCCACGCTCCATTAATACGTAGCTTCAAAAAAAAAAAATAAAGAAGAAGAGAAATTTGGGCATTCTTAACAGAACATTAACGAATATCTTCCATCAGACGACGTGCCCACGAAATTTTTTTTTCCCCAAAAAAAGCTCAACAGACCCCAGAAGCAAGAAGCCGAGCATCAAACGAAATGGGTCGAAAGCAGACGAAATGGGTCGAAAGCAAAGACCACAAAAACAGACGACCGGGAAACGGAAGAGGAGGCGGGGATCTCACAGCGGAAGAACGCAAGCCGCGGAGAGCCGACACGCTCTTGGAGAAGAGCAACATCCCGCGCCGCCCCCCAGCAACGACCAGCCGGCGACCTGAAAAAAGAGAAACGACGTTCGACGGTCAAATTTGCGAGACGGAGAGCCGTTGCAGAGCTCGTCCCCCCGAGCTATGCTCGCGAGCAAGAACGCGAACTCTGGTTCGAATCAATCGCGTCGGGAACGATGGAGACGCCATAACCCACCTTGTGGGAGAGAGAGAGAGAGAGAGAGGATTGACGGACGGACGGCAAATGGCTTGACCGACCCTGTGGGAGATTCTCTCTATACGGCTGGCGGCTCGTGGGTTGGTGCTGGGGAGTCAGTGGTGGCCACGGGCCGGTTTGGCCCGGAACCGGCCCGGAACCGGCCCGGTCAAACCCGGGCCCGGAACCGTTGACCGGGCCCGCGGTTCGGAACCGGAACCGGCCCGTGGCCTACGAGCCCGGTTCCGGTTCCAGAAAAATATGAACCGGCCCGGAACCGCCGGTTCCGGGCCGGTTCTGCGAAAAAAAAAAATTTTTAATTTTAAATTTATTTTAAAAAAAAAAGAAGAAAGGCTGCACAGCCTGCCGTTGGGAACTCGGGGCAACGGCTACGCCTACGCCCCAAAACGGGCATTTTAAAAAAAAAAAATTTTAAAAAAAAAATTTTTTAAAAATTTAAAAAAAAAAAAAAAGCTGCAGCACAGCCTGCATTACAGGCCATGCTGCAGCTGTGCAGTGCAGCAGCCTGCCGTTGGGTTGGGGGATACATAACCGTTGTAATTTTGCAACGGTTATGTTTTATTTTTTTAATTCTAAATTTTGTTCTATTTTTTCCTATAAATTTTCTCAAATTCTCACAATACACACACAATTCTCTCAAATTCTCTCCAATTCTCTTCTCTCAAGTCAAGTCTCAAATTTTCTCAATACTCGAAATTCTCGCAAATTCTCTCAATTTTCTCAATCCACGCAATTCTTTCTTAATTCTCCCAATTAATCCGCTCAATTCTCTCAATACATTCGAAAAATGGCAAGTGGAAGTCGAGTGCCAACTGGCAAAGGTAAGAATATCGCGACGGAATCCCATCATTCTTTTGATCCTCATGAATATGCAGATTTTCAAGATGATGAAATCAACATTTTTCCCGACGTGGAGCGCGTCCCGACGCAAGAAAGTTTTCATCCTCCTGCCGAAATATCTACAACAAAGGAAACGGAACGGGAATTTACATCTGACATTTGGAATCACTTTACGAAAATGGAAAGGTTTGATATCGGTCAAAAAAGGTATGATATAATTTGTAAATATTGTGGAAAAATATATAAATATACAGGTGGACAAGGATATGGAACATTTAAACGACATCTTAGGAGCAAACATCCAACCGAAACGGGAATCGATATCGGGCAACAACAAATTTCCGGGTATGTCAATCCTAACACTTCCCCTTTTTTTCGTTTTAATGAAAAAACTTATAAGGAAGAATTAGGCAAATTTATTTCCGTTGAGCATTTAGCATTTAGTTTTGGAGAAAGATTTGGTTTTAATGAATTTGTACAAAAAGCATGTGCTCCACAAGCAAAACGTGTTCCTAGAAATTCAATTAAACGAGTAATTAAAGATCTTTACAAAAAAGGAAAAAAAGATTTACAAAACTTTTTTATGCAATTTAATGGATGCGTGCATGTAGGTAGTGATATTTGGAGTGATAATTGGCAAAATCATTCTTACATGGGCATAACATGTCATTGGATAGATGACGAGTGGACTATTCAAAAAAGAGTTATTGCATTTAGAGTTTTCGATGATCATCATACGGCAAATAATATTTATAGAATAATTAGGCAAGTTTTAGAAGAATATTATTTGCTTAACAAAATTTTTTCAATTGGTTTTGATAATGCCGCAGCAAATACCGCTTCAATTGCCGAGTTAGAAAATATTTGCAAACCCTCTTTTGGCGGAAAATTTTTTCACATTAGATGTGCTTGTCATGTTTTAAATTTATGTGTACAAGATGGTTTGAAAACTCTTGATATTTTTCTTCAACCAATAAAAAAGGCGATTCAATTTTTATGGAAACATCCCCAAAAAATGAAAGAATGGGGTAGATTTTGTAGAGAAAATGGCACAAAGCCAAAAAGATTTCCAAGAGATGTTCCAACTCGTTGGAATTCTACTTTCCACTTGCTTACTGAATCTTTAGCATATAAAGATTTATTATGTGCATTCATTTCTAATAATATACCTCAGATTAATTTATACCCACAAGAGTGGGATATTTGCCAAAAAATTTTAGATGTTTTAAAGGTTTTTAATGATGCAACTTATACTTTGTCCGGTGTTTATTATCCTACTACACATTTATTTTTAGTAGAGTGTATTAATATTGTCGGAACTTTTGATGAATATGAAAATGATGTTGAATTACAAGATACTATAGTTGCAATGAAAATGAAATGGCTTCATTATTATAGTGAAATTCCCATGATTTATTTAGTTGCTTGTGTTTTTGATCCGCGTTGCAAATTGGATGGCTTAAATGATTTTTTGCGTGTATATTATCAATGTTTACATTATAATGTGACAAATGTTACAACCATATTACGTGATGTTAAAAATGTAGTAATAGAATTATATAATGAATTTTATACTAAATATAATTTAGGTGATATTGGATCTTCTCAATCTACGGATATACAAAATGACAATACAGGTAAAATTAGTAGAGGGTATCAACTTTTATTACATAGACAAAAAAAACAAAAGGGAGTAATAGGAAATATTTCTGAATTAGAGAGTTATCTAACCACTTTATTTGAGTTTACTGAAGCCGAAGGTGGTACAGATTTTCTAATTTTGGATTGGTGGAAGAGGCACGCAAGCCAATACCCAATCCTTTCTCTTATTGCAAAACAGATTTTTTCAACCCCTTGTTCTACAGTTGCGGTCGAACAAGCATTCAGTGCCGGAGGTAATATTTTGAACGAACATCGTTCAAGATTAGATCCAGAATCAGTGGAGATGCAAGCTTGTGTTGCTGATTGGACGAAGGCTCAATACCGGCGACAAGAGATAGATCGGAATAATGAATCCGAATTCTTTAACGATGGAGATACTACCGCTACCAGTATCGGTACTGGAACGGGTAGTGACGATTGAGGGTAAAAGAACTATTGGAGTTGGCAAATATTTCGGGAACTCTTGTTTCTCATACCGGGTACGCCCACGTGAGCTTAGGGAAACCGAAATATAATCCGACGATATGTGACCTCTTGTCCCCTGCGCACGGAATGCTTAGGTTTTGGGATAATTTTAGGGTATATATATTGTAGTGTACACCTTTTTTTTAAGATCGTTGTAACGAATTGTAATGTGCTTAATGATAATTTATTAAGTTGAAGCCCTCTCTTTCTCTCTTATCTTTTTGTCCCCAAATTTGAGTACAATTTACATTTTAATCACAATTTATATTGAATAATGTTCTATCACAAGAATAGTATTTTTTAAATTTTTTTATTTTCATTTCTATTTTTCCTTTTCTGTTTTTCTTCTTTTTCTTTTCCTTTTACTTTTCTGTTTTTCCTTTTTCTCTTTTGTCTTTTTTCCTTGTTTCTATTCTGTTTTTTAAAATTATAATTTATTATTTATTTTATAATTTATTTTTAAAATTTTTTAAATTTCGAACCGGAACCGTCCGGTTCCGAACCTGAACCGGCCGGTTCCGAACCGGAACCGGAACCGCTAGGGGCGGTTCCGGTTCCGGTTCAAGTGTGGCGCCGAACCGGAACCGCCGGTTCCGAACCGGAACCGGACGGTTCCGAACCGTGGCCACCTCTACTGGGGACAGTCGCCCAGCGCAGCCTGGATTTTCTATCGTTCATTGTACACATGGACGGAGGCAAGAAGAGGAATTTGGCTTTGGGATTCTTCCATCAATCCCACGTGGATTCTCACTTTGGATCACTCTCCGATGGGACCTCTCCACGTGTAAAATTGTCTCTCTTGGGACAAAGGACGCGCGTCACCACCCGCGTCCACGAAATTAAATGGCATCGCGACCGTTGATCGCGCAGGACTAGGTCTGCGATTCGCGCGATCGACCGGTAAAATAATATCGGTTCGGTTCTTGGGTGCTGCATGTATCATGACCTTGACCTGCACATTCAATCGACTAGAAAGTTATTCGCTCGGGCAGCATTTGGTTATCCGGATTTGGACTAAGATATAATAAGATAAGATCGTCCAAATATTCTCTGAATTGTATAAATACATATCATCATTTATTTGGTGCGACCTAATATAAAAGTCGAAATATTTGAAAATATGAAACCTAAAATACTACGTTTGATTATCCGGATTTCTAAATTAAAATAGGACTGAATAGAATAAGATAATAAGTCATGAGATTTTGTCGTATCCTATTTACTATTCGGTGAATTTCGAATTTAAAGTCGAATATTTTTATATCCTATATTTATCCATTATTTGGTAGGAACCAGGTGCTAATATAAAGGACATATATGGCCCTATGCAGTGTTCATGAAATAATATCATTCTCGTCATCATAAAAATATCTTTGCGTAACCAAAAGCGACAAAAAGTGTTGTCGCAAATTCACAAGGTTTGCTACTCCGGTGCACGTGCTGACTAACATTACTACCCATAATTGGTCTTGGTAGAAAATACGTGGCGCTTTGTGAGCTCAATGGAGAACAAAGGGGCAGAAGATGGATTCTAGAAGCCTAGAGGAGATCCCCGCGATATAGTTGGCGATGCTTCCGTCAATGGTAAGGTAGCAACTCATGAATTCTATGAAGAATAAGGCTCACATGTTGGACAAACTGATTGGTTGATGCTAGAGGACTATATAACTTTGAAGGTGTTAAGAGAAGCTGTTTTGGCAAAGTATTACCCGAATTCCGTATTGTCTATGCTAATTCATGGATGCATTTTTACTCTACTACCGGTCAATGGCTAGTTTAGGTTGGATTTCGTGTAGGATGCTAATTTGCTCTGCAAAGTCTTCTGTAGTAGTAGTTTGCCACCATTTGACAGTAAAATGCTGCAAAATGTTGCGGGCATTGAGATCTATTGAGAAAATTACGTTTACTCACTGCCCCTAGATAATTTCAACATACCTACCGAATAATGCGTAACCAACCAGATTTCACGGATTGAAGCTCGAATTGACCGAGATGGAGCTTAAATTTGTTAGATTAGAGCTACAGAGAAGAAGATGTTTCGACTCTCGCAACTTTCGTAGTTTGGTTTCGTGAAATTTCTATGTGAGAGAAGTCACGCATGTGAATAAAGGAGAAAGAAAAGAAGAGTATAGGGTTTTCTGAAAAATAGCTAGACAAGAGAAATCCTATTCGGGTTTTTCTCACCTCCTTTCTGTAATTTTTTTATCCGAGCTATATCCCGTTTATATCTGACTTTATCCTATCCTAAAATCTACCAAACACATGATAAGATATAAAAATATCCTATTTTTACTTTTCTCCTGACGACCAAACACACCCAAATAGGATTGAAATTCTTTGGAAGTTCTTATTGTTTGAAAATCCCATGTCCAACTGACTCTTTTGGTATATAACAACTCAAACCCTCGCGATCACTGTCGTTAACAAGCAATAGTCTTTGCAAAATTGATCTCAGGAGTATGACGATTCTCAGCAAACATTAGACTAGCACATAATTCCGGTATAGCCTTGTTAATAGCGGGAGGCAACAACAAACATGCAGTGATATGAAGTGACGATGTCCGTCACTTTATCGTTGTTAAGTTATTTATTAGAAAAATTCATCTCATCTGGATTTTCATTTTGTGTTTTATCCGGTTGGATCGAAGAAATGTTACCAAATGCCGGATATGATAGTTTGTTGTCTTATCTGACCTATCAAACATAACCTTTAGCGTATATCTTTTCAATTGATTGGACATACGTGTGATGGAATTTCCTAACAAATTTTCCTATTGGGTGGGCCTATCTTCTTCTGCTTAAATTTAGTACCACCCCGAAAAAAATAAAGGAAAAATAAATCGATGCAAGATGAAATTCCGAATTAGACTTGAATTAGAAAAAAGAAATAAAGAGAGAGAGAGAGAGAGAGAGAGTAGGCTTAGTTTGAAAGACAGAGTGGGCTACTTCCAAGCCCGCCCAATTAACGCATTTGGGCTTGGCGGGCTTGGGCTTATCGGGGCAATCCATTTATCAGATCTATTATCCCAAATAAAGAAACTTATATTTTTTTGCCATTTATTGACGTGGGTGAAAATGTTACTATTTATATTCTTTAAACTAGATCAACCGAACATTTTTTTTTTTCAACCGAACATTTACTTATTATTATTTACCTATTATTTATTTTGAGCAAATTTTATATGTTTAATAAATAATAGAGAACTCGAATTCCTAAATATAGGAATTTTCGACATTATCGACGTGGACAACCACATCCAACTTCGAACATACCTCGCATTTTCAGAGAATTTTCGTAATTCATAAGAGCTCTCGAAAAAACAATATGGTCATTTTTCATTCCATAATAAATATAATAATAATAATAATAATAAATTTGCTTAGTCATGTTGAGAGTCTAGCCCAAATCTTAAACATTAATCCCAAAGAGAGAGAGAGAGAGAGCGTGCACGCGCGCAGCACGTGACGCGAGGTAGTCTTCCTCTTCCTCTTCCCTTCAGCTTCAGCTCTAGGGTTTCGTCTTGCACCAGTTGCTTCCCATCTCTTCCTTGCCCCATCCTCTCCTCCTCCTCCTCCTCCTCCTCCCCCTCCTTCCGGCCACCGGGATCGCTGGAGGACGCCGCATCCGGCGGTCCAGATCGCGGTCTAACGAGCGGTTTCGGTGACCCTCGGTTGCGGCGTGTCCCGGTGGTGGCGCGAGGCTTGGTGCGCTCGTCAATGTCGTCTTTCCGTGGGAGCCTGTAGCGATTGAGGCCCTCAGCAACGGGCTATGTATCCCAAGCGGTCCGGTCAAGGGGACGTGCCCGTCCCGAGGCCCGTGCGCACCAGCGATAGGCTCCGGCGGAGGCCGAAGATTTATGGCCGCACCTACTTCTACTACAATCCGTCCATCATCCGCACCAAGAAGAGCAAGACCAAGACAAGGACGGCGGCTTCTCAGATTGCGAGGTTGCTGCGCCCGGGGACTCGTTCCGACCGAACCCCTAATTCCACGGTAGGTGCTTCCTCTCGCGGGCCGTGCGGCTTGGGTTGTTGGCTGGTTCATCACTAGTGGTGGGCGTGGAGGAATTTGATTTGTATGCGGATTGAGATTGATACACATGCCGCATTGCACGCGCATTTTCGTATCTTTTCATATGTACTTATGTGATGCATGTTTTGTACCTGCTCTTCATTCTCATGGACTGCGTGGGTTGCCGAATGACATTTGACTGCGTTCCCCCTTGCCCCACTTTCCTTTGGAGTAAGACTCAATTGAGTTAAAAGTAGAAATAATAGTTATCTCGTATGTTCCATAGTCAATGGCGACCAACCTCCGGCGTTCTTCCAGGAAGAGGGTCTCGGTGCATTTTGATGGCTATACAGACAGTTCTGGCATGGAGGACGAAGACCTGATGGTGAGTCGACTCTTTCTTTTATTGAGTTAACATGGTTTCATAAAAATTTGGAATCATCTCGCGGTAGCTGGATGTCAAAGTTCCTGTGTCGGTAGCGGTCCTGGTTTAATTAGTATTTGGTCCTGAAGTTTAGTAACATTTTTCTCAGATAAAGAGTTATAGATCTTCAAGGAGACGAATAGATAATAATGCAAGTCACGATGAGCTATCAACTCCGCAACGTAGAAAAATTGTAGAGAAGAGATCAGCGCCTCGTCGTGAAGGCTTGCGGCCTCGTCATTCGAATGCCATCGCGGGACAAAACAATTTGCATTCAGATGATGAAGAACATGGCACATCTGACGAGAAGGTTGACCAAGATGGAGCTGAAAATGGTGATGGAGAAGATGCCGAGAATGAGGATGAGGGGGATGGGGAGGATGAGGGTGATCACGGGGGTGAAGGTGAAGATGAAGGAGAAGAGGATGCTGATGATGACGAGGTTGAAGATGAACAGGAGGGTCGGAGAAGGTATGATCTTCGTAATCGTGCGGAAGTGCGAAGACTTTCTATGGATACTGGGAAGCAAAGACCAAGATCTCCGAGAAGAATATTGCATCAAGGAATGGGGAATAAGGTCAGTAGAGATGTTAGAAAGGGCACCTCTCGGGTTCATAAACGGCACCGTATCGGAAGGGCTGAAGATTCCGACGATTCACTTCTTGTAGATGAGCTGGATCAAGGACCTGCAATTCCCTGGGGACGAGGTGGAAACCGCTCAGGAGCTCCCTGGCTCTTCGGGGGACTAGATATGCATGGCACAACAGCCTGGGGATTGAATGTTGCTGCATCTGGTTGGGGTCATCAGGGTGATGCCCTTGCTGCCTTGACTAGTGGGATCCAAACTGCTGGCCCTAGTTCTAAGGGTGGGGCAGATATCCAGCCTTTACAGGTCGATGATAGTGTGAGTTTTGATGATATTGGTGGCCTCTCTGAGTATATTGATGCTCTGAAGGAAATGGTCTTCTTTCCCTTACTCTATCCTGATTTCTTTGCAAGTTATCACATAACTCCACCCAGAGGTGTGTTGTTGTGCGGTCCACCTGGCACAGGGAAAACGCTGATTGCAAGGGCGTTAGCTTGTGCTGCTTCAAGGGCTGGTCAGAAAGTCAGCTTTTATATGCGGAAGGGTGCTGATGTGCTTAGCAAGTGGGTTGGTGAGGCTGAGAGACAGTTAAAGCTGCTTTTCGAGGAAGCGCAAAGGAATCAACCTTCCATTATATTCTTTGATGAAATAGATGGTCTTGCTCCTGTACGGTCTAGCAAGCAAGAACAAATTCACAATTCCATCGTGTCGACTTTGCTTGCCTTGATGGATGGTCTTGATTCTCGTGGGCAAGTTGTTCTAATTGGAGCTACAAACAGGATTGATGCCATTGATGGGGCTCTTCGTCGGCCTGGACGATTTGATCGTGAATTTAACTTTCCCCTGCCGGGTTGTGAGGCACGCGCAGAAATATTAGACATACACACTCGCAAGTGGAAGAAGCCTCCATCAGAGGAGCTGAGGCAGGAACTTGCGGCTAGTTGTGTTGGATATTGTGGTGCAGATTTGAAGGCTTTGTGCACTGAAGCTGCTATACGTGCCTTCCGTGAAAGATATCCTCAAGTGTACACCAGCGATGATAAATTTTTGATAGATGTTGATTCTGTCATGGTTGAAAAATATCACTTTATTGAAGCCATGTCAACAATCACACCCGCTGCTCACAGAGGCTCCATAGTGCAGTCTAGACCATTGTCCTCAGCAGTTGCACCCTGCCTAAAGAGACACCTGCAGAAAGCCATGGCCTGTATCTCTGATATTTTTCTTCCTCTAGCAGTTTCGTCTGATTTAACCAAGCTTTCTATGCTATCGTATGGTTCTGCAATCCCTTTAGTGTATAGACCTCGACTATTGCTGTGTGGTAATGAAGGCGTTGGGCTGGTAATTTGCTTGGAACCACTTGATTTGAATAGTTTGTTTCTGTGAGTATTAGACTAAGTAAACTTACTGCTTTAGTCTGACAGGATCATCTTGGGCCTGCTATCTTGCATGAACTGGAGAAGTTCCCCGTGCATTCTCTTGGACTTCCGTCTCTTCTTTCAGATCCTAGCGCGAAGACACCTGAAGAAGCATTGGTTCATATATTTGGTGAAGCCAGGAGAACTACCCCATCAATACTTTATTTACCTCAGTTCCATCTTTGGTGGGAAACAGTGAGTGCATATGCATTTGTGACTTATTGCTTTTGATGCTACAACCGATCCTTCTCGAGATTCAGTGTGAAATGGTTGTTTGTGTATAATAGATACGGGATTTTTTGGTTTATGTTCTTCTGCCAATGATCTTGATCGGTTAATTTTGCAGGCACATGATCAGTTGAGGGCTGTCCTACTGACTCTCTTGGAGGAATTGCCATCAGACTTGCCTGTATTATTGCTTGGAGTATCAATAGAAGCACCTGACCAGCTTGATAAGGATGTCACTTTGATTTTCCCTCCACGCACCGTGTACGTGTTGCTTATAAGCCGGCTATAGTTATGATACATTCAATTTGTTTGTACGAGATTACCTTTGCATATAAGCAATTCATTTGTTTATGTGCATGGCTGTAAGATAGAGTTATATGTTTAATTTTGTTTTTACCAGCTATCAAGTGGAGAAACCATCCGTTGAAGATAGAGATTCCTTTTTCGACAATTTAATAGAAGCTTCCTTGTCAGTCGCTTCTGACGTTATCACAAAAGAATGCCCAAGATCTGTGTGTCTTCCCGATCTTCCCAAGGCACCTAAAGTAGCAACTGGCCCAAAGGCCTCTGAACTGAAAGCTAAGTTTGAGGCTGAGCAGCATGCACTTCGACGACTGCGCATGTGCCTTAGAGATATTTGCAACAGGTATACTGATCTGGGGCTTAACTCCCTAATTTATTTTTTCCTTTTGGGGTAAGTTCCGGGAGAACGTTGGGCTGATTGATGGATTATGCTTATGGCGGCTGTGGGCTATAAAATTAAAATCCTGGATAGTGGGCATTTTTTAGTATGATGCAAATGATGTTCTGGAAGTGAATGAGCTAGTGGTTTTAAGCAACATACACTTCAGAAGAGATTCTCTATTTTCCCTGACATTGCTGTCTGATGGATTGCAGGATTCTGTATGACAAAAGATTTAGTGTCTTTCATTATCCAGTGACAGATGAAGATGCTCCAAACTATCGTTCGATCATTCAGAACCCGATGGACGTGTCCACTGTACTGCAGCATGTTGACTCTGGACAGTACATTACATGTTTAGCATTCCTGCAGGATGTGGATCTAATTGTTACTAACGCAAAAGTATGGCTCTTGATATGTTATTCTCAGTATATTCTAGTCCATATATCAATTATTAATTGAAGTATTTCCCTGGGTAATTTGCGGATAGGAAACTGCATAGTATGAAGAGCTTTGATTTTATTGCTATATTCCATAGCTGGCTAAAGAAGACACCTATTGTGGTGTGCATATATGATAGACTTAGAGAGATAAGAACATGTTCTATTAAAGAATCATAACTTCACCTTAATTTCTGTATTTGCCACCTTAGTCTGCTGATTAGCTTTGCCCGATTGCTACCAAATCATAGATCTTCGAGATAGCACCAAAGCAAATGAGCTCACACTTGATTTATGATAAGATTTGATGCTCCGAGGTAATTGAAACGATTTTACTCTGCTCATTTCAAATACAACTTATGTCATTTGATTGTCATATGAATATGTGAATTTGTCACTGTTGGTGTGGACTCCTTGTGATCCTGCAAACTTACATTGATCTGGTTGCCAATTTCTACACAATCATCGATGTTGTCTTTAATAGTATTGACTGGTGTTGTTGCACGCTCCTCTAATACATACTGTAATATTTGATGATCGTGCACGTGTTACACTTGTATCTAATCTTTCTTTAGAATGTGGTGCCTATGTTGGAGTTTTCCTTTATTAGAGATTCTACTTGGCGATGTCTTTAGGTGCACCAATCATCAACTAGTCAGACTGCAAATTTTTCCTCTTACATGAGGGATCTGAAATTTTTTTTACTCGATGTTATGACAAGAAGGGTAGTAATTAGTTTATCGGCATTTTTTGACAGTCAGCTGACATTGTAGAACTGCCCTTCTCATTTTCAGCATATTGACACTAGAATGTTACTTTCTTATGGCGTGGATATTATGTCTTAGCGGTAGAAATACCATTCAAAATTACGAGACTCATGCCGACTGGGCTTTTGGACATCTCAAAGCTTCCTTGTTGTAAGCTTTTTCCTCTTAATATCTTACTTTCAGGCTTATAATGGAGATGACTACAATGGCGCTAGAATTGTTAGCAGAGCTCATGAGCTTCGTGATGCGGTATGTAATTTCTCCTCCTTCACTTTTTCCGGGACGTCGAGGTTGCTGTACATGGAAATAATTTAAACCCTTTTTTCCCCCTTCAGGTGTATGGAATGTTGTCACAGATGGACCCTGCCCTGGTTACATACTGTGACAAGATTGCTGCTCAAGGGGGCCCAATCAACTTGCCAGATGATTTAGCTGGGTCAACCTTTCCTTCGACCCCTGCTGTGCATCTTGGAATAGTTACTAGAGCAAGTGCTCGACTTCGGAATGTACAGCCAGAGTTAAATTTAGACCAAAGCTATGTGGCGCTGAAACGACCGAAGAAGAACCTTGATGGCCAACATGCAGGTACAATCACTTTCTTATGCATCTATTCTGAAATGTTTCAATGAAATTTTTGCTAGAAGAACTATAATGATGCAGCCAGTGGCTCTTTCAAGATTTACCTAACAATCTTTATACTATTTGATTTGCCGCATTCTGTAAATTTGTTTTTGAAGGCATAAAGATCTTAGATTAATGGGAAAATTCAACTTAGTACTTTCACGCTTTTTCTAATCAAATGCCTGTCCTTTTTTAATTTGTCTAATTAAATCCTTCAACTTTCACAAATTTTCTAGTCAATTCCCCCTAACATCATATCGTAACAAATTTAGCCGACATGGTCATCAGACAACACCAAAGTATGATGTGAATAAAATTTGCAGATGCCCATGTTAATGTATGTGGAATAATTTAACCAATCTAGACAACGTCGGAGTGTGATGTGGATAAAATTTAGCCACGCAAACCCCCATATGGAGATCAATATTAGAAAATATTTACCAACATCACACTACATTAGCTAGATTTGGCCGGATTTGGTGTTGGATGGACATAATTAGAAATTATTGAAAGTGGAAGGACTTGATTAGATTAAGTAAAGGTACACGGCAGTGCTGAATTATATTACAATAAGGGGGCTCCTGTAGGACATTGGACAGAGTACTTGTTTTTCGTGAATGTAAATACAATAGTTGGACATGGATGCAGAAACATCTCCAAAATGCAATTTTTCCAAGTTAAGCTTGTTGGAGATGTGCGGAAAAAGAAAAGCATGTATTGGATGTGCCACTTTGTAGCAACTCCTTGGAGATACTATGGTGTTTGCATCAATATGATCGAGATACCAAGTCTCTCTATAATGTCCTGCCCACTTATGCACTCCCTAATGGCATCCGGTTTTTTGTAGTATCTACTCTCTATTTACCATGCCCTTCACATGAGGTGAAACGGCTGGGAGATCGAACATATTCTTCTCTGTAGGCCTCTTCATATTTAAGCTAAGCCTAATATTTGTTTAGAAAGATGGAAACCAACGTGTATGATACGTTTCTGTATCCCCAGAGGAAGAAAAGTTAAGGAACCAAGATTCGGGTCTGTCAAAGTCGTCCCATGATCCGGAGGCAAGTGATGTGGCTCCTGAGAGGCCTGAACCCTCTCCTGCTGATGTCAGCACTGCAGAACCTCCCGAAGCAGCTACGGAATACGGTGATGACAGCGGTAGATCAAATGACGCATCGATGTTGGATTCTGATGTTTCGGATCAAGTGGCATCGGTCAAGCAGCTCTTCATCGAGCGTACAGATAATTATGTCATTCCTCAGCTTGAAAGGCTCTACACTAGGATTATAAAGGGAGTATTCGAGACCAGAAAAGGAGTCGAGGGTAATCTCAAGCACTCAATTTTGAGTTTTTTGTTGAAGTTTGCGGAGGATGAGGCAAATTTCTCCTGTTAAAACCCTTTTCTTGTCCCCTTTCCCCTCTCTTTTCTCAACATAGCCCAAAAAAGAGGAAAAAAAAAGAAGAATAGGAAGAATTGCTTGTACAGTCGGGATTTTCTTTTTAATGGAAAAACTAATTGAGTGGAAACGACCTCTTACGTCTATGTTTCTCTACCTCAGTTGTTGGCATGCATGTGTGCCTCTTCATGGTCCGCCTATGTCTCTTTCCCATGGTTAATTTTTGGTTTTGTTAATGGAATGTTGAGGCGTGAATTAACCAAAGAGGGAAATGTTAAAGGGCTCGTAATGCACTTGCTCCCCTAATTTCGCCGGCAGAATCGCTACTTAATTAGTGTTAGGAGATCGTGAGCTGTGGATGCAAGCCATCTTGATTTGATTGGAATTTTGCATCGACAAAGCCGATGCTAGCAGGGAGCTGTTGATGTTGTTTCCCGTTAACAACTCCTCTAGAAAAGAAAACCGCGGCGTCAGATCATCAACAAATTGCTAGATCTAGTATTGACTGTCACGCACTAACCAGTGACCGATGGGCATCGGATCATCGACAAATTGGTAGATCTAGTATTGACCGTCACGCACAAACCCATGACCGATAAGCAAAATGACTAGGATGCGGTTTCTGAGCAGGACAGGAATTATTTCATCAATCGAATCATGCTGCGATTACATCAATAGAGTCCATAACAAGGAAGTAGTTTAAGTAAAGAAAGACCCCTCACGAATCTACAAAGCCCTAACATATGCCTGCCATGTTAGTGGCTGACAGGTGCTCATATTGAGTTGCAGCTCTGCACTTTGCAATTTACTATGAGTTAGGTACGCAACCTTACCTACTAACACCTTCTAAAAGCGGATTCAGAGCAAAATACAAGGCATGAGTCAATAGCTTACAAAAAAGCCAGTTAATATTGGATGTCAGACTTCAGCTGCTTGAGGAAGTTTTGCTGCTTCGCCATGTCCAATAATTGGCTCTTATTGGATCTTCACGTCCCAATATAGAACAAATTGATTTAGCCAGATCTGAGTCTGAACCTACTTCACCCGAATCTGAAGTCCTCAAAGAGGTTATTGTGTCCCTTATTTCTTGGTTAGGTTTGAAACCGAGGCAAAGCAGATCCAACAGTGTACTCAAAGCAAATTTGAAGTTTCTTTTGGCTTTCAGAACACGCAGACATGCTGAAGGCACTCGAGAATCGTTTAGCCGAGCGTCATTTTCACCATTGTAAAGGCCATGAAGGTATCTCCACGGGCTCTCGTTCTCTGGATTCGAGTTGATAGCTTCAATAGCATAATCAACTTCAGAATCTCTCATAGCTTTTAGACCTCCAAGGAAAGGAGATTTTGTGACGACAAAGTACCTCTGCAAGCCAATGCATCGAATTGGTTTAACAGATGCATAATCTTTAGTGTGTGTTTAAGACCTAAAAAGCTTTTTCTAAATGCATTCCATTTACGTATTCAAAAGTTTCAGTATACCTGATTCCACGCAGAATTGTTAAACACGTCTTCCTCAAGGAGCTGCGCACAATAGTCAAGTTCATTCTCCCAACCGCCTAGAGCCTGAAGAGCCCACTGCACCAAAGAAATACTTTCACTCTGACGATTCGAA
Organism: Syzygium aqueum; assembly: GCA_031216185.1. NCBI lineage: Eukaryota > Viridiplantae > Streptophyta > Magnoliopsida > Myrtales > Myrtaceae > Syzygium > Syzygium aqueum. The sequence goes on along the minus strand of JASUUB010000014.1, from coordinate 651,370 downwards.
AAATCTATAAACTATTGCAGTAAATATTTTCATAAGTGGACAAGACTAAACATGGTATGGGGCTGATATGGGTTCAACTGGCTCAATTGATGAACTACTACTTCAGTAGTACGCAAATGATACTTACAGGTAGTGCTATATCAAGTACGGTTATTGAATAAACCACAAGGCATCCAGCAAGCTGAATGCTATATACAAGAAGGGTTCAAATCCTGTTTCTGCTATTATGCAGGATAATTTTTAATTGATGACGAAGCGCAAGGCCCACCGGTGGAGCACCGACTAACTCTCCAGAGAGTAGGATAATTCACAAAGTGGTTCTCATCAAACTATGCTGGATAGTTTACCAATTCAAAACCAGGTCAAACGTAACTAAATCCAATTGTTGGGTATAAGTAACTCAATTGAGGCTAACACAATGCACGCTCTTTTCTTTGACCACCATCCATAAAGACAGAGACTAAGAAGTGATAGTTAATGGTTGTCAAAAGCTATATACAGACACACATCATGAATGCCCACATATAAGGTAGAATGACGGTAAAGATACACACCTGCCTATGAGACCAGGCATGATAGTTTTTAGCATCTAGGCAGAATATCTTCCGTGTGAACTCGAGTTCCCTATATGCAGCATCAGATCCCAACTTCTCAGCAACCCAACGCCGATGATGCCTGTAAAAATATGAAGACAAAATTAATGCAGTGGTATCTGACTGAAAGAAAATATCATTACCTTGGTTAAGAATTTAAATCCAACATCATAAAATTTGGCATTCAGAGTTGGATATGAAGAGCAAGAGTAACCCTTGCAATATACAACTTAGAAACTTGCGACACTACTTAAGTCATCATCTAGGGATTTGTCTCCCTTAAGTTGCATATTTAGGTGTAGTTATTGCACTTTATGGAAAAGTAAACAAGATGTTGTTATTCAAACTACTGAGTGTATAGTAGAAAGTTTTCAATGAGCTGAAAGAATGATGCGCAATATGGGCTTCGACAAATAGTCACTGGAAGGCCTAAAAGGAACTAATAATCACCATGAGTGTCCATTACGGTGGATGTCATAGATCCACAGAAGGAGAATTTTGTGCAATTATAATCAAGCTTTTCTTTTTATCTGTTAGAAAGACAGTAGTTAAGGAGGCACCAGGGGAGTGTGAACCTGCATACACAAAAAGCTCAAAGCATGGAGCCCAAAGAGTTTTGTGTCTCTTGTTTTGAATTAGTCGTGATTCTTCCTATATTAAATCCATCAGTCTGGAGCTAGCATCGAGGACTGTTATGAAAGCCACAAAGGCTCCAACTTGTCAACAGAGCAATAGGAAAACTAGAGCTCCAAACATCCTCTGCAAATAAACAAGAAATATCTGAAGATGCCTCGTAATTTCAACAACATGCTGCATCCACGAACGCACAACATGCTCGAACTATCATTGTTATCCTAAGAACTAAACGTGGACTTGAAATTCTATAGAACCAAGCAAGTCTAGCTAGACTAGACATAAAGGAACCCATTTCAGATAAAAAAAAAAGAATAACACTGTCGACACCATTCCTAACCGGAGCTTAACCTTTCCGCCGGCGGATTTAAGAGATCAGATACAGAGCAGAAAAGGAGGCATATTTAAGGTAATTCCCACTCGCCTTTAGAGCATCCGATTGAGCAGTCGTATATAACTGAGTTCCACTTACCAAAGCTGGTAGTTCTTGGCGTTCCCCTTGGCCACATTTTCAGTAAAGCCGAGCTCGTCGTTCAAGTCCGCATCGAGCGCCTCCAGCACTTGACGCCTGAAATGCCACACCTGCAAAAGGAAACCGCAATCATGGGCAAAGCCCCCCAAAAAAGAAGGCACAAAACCCGTCGTCTCGAAGTAGGAGATGACCGACATCCATCGAAGCAAAGGCGGCGGAACTTTGGGAAAACCAATCGCTATCGCCATGGACAAGGAATCCGAGAGGGAGAAAGGGAGAGGGAGAGAGAGAGAGAGAGAATCGTACGGTGTAGTTGGCGGGGTTGAAGGAGATGGCGAGGGAGGTGAGGAGGAGGGCGCGAGGGGAGAGCTCGCGGGAGCTGTAGAGGGATCGGAAGTAGTCCATGGTCTCCCGGAAGTCGTCCCTGTAGGCGATCGCCACGACGGGGCTCGGGCCGTCGTCCTGCGGCAGCGGCTTCACGTCGGCGAACTCCGGCCGGGAGCCGAGCGGGACCCACGCTCTCCGATCCTCCCCCTCCGACGACGACGACGCCATTCTCTCGCTCGTTGATTGTGCAAAAAGCTCTTCAGAGATGCGCGTGACAGTGGAGAAATTGGATGGAATTACAGGTGAAAATTAACAGGCACAAAATATCATAAATAAATAAAATTAAATATTAAAGCAGGGTATATTAGTCATTCTTGACGTTACGTTGGCAAGGAAAAAGAGTAAGCATTAACATTCAATGATTAAATTGATTGTCAAATGGTATGAATTTTCTGCAAGGAATTATTTAAGCTTCTTTTTTTTTTGGGGGGGGGGGACTATTTAAGTGAGGTGAGGCATAGCCAGGAAAAACCTATGCCTTATTGACTAAATAAATTTATTAGGTGGTCTATGTATATCACGCCGGCTCGTTTTTTCACGAATAGCAATTGCGTCCTACTTCTCTCACAACCAAATCGGAAATGTGATTTCAATTTCTTTTCCGTCCGTTGCTATATGTAAATTTCAGCAACCGACCAGGTAGTTGATCGAGTAATTCTTGATTTCAGAATATTTCAATGAATCAATTAATGAATAATGACAAAGTTTGGACTTTTAGGTCTGTAGTCGGTTGCTCCACTCGCACCTGATTGGGTTGCGTTGACAGAGTTGGCCGGTGGACGGTCAGTGCTTCGCTCACGCCTTAAATTGAACATTCTAGCGGCGAGTGAGGTAAACTTCTTGAACCACTTTTTTTTATGTGCCAAAAAGTAAATTTATTATTTAAAAGCAAAAGGGTTTTTTATTAACTCGATTAAAGAAATTTGCTATTTTTCGGACATTATATTTTCCCGATCATATATAATAAGTCGGTACGTTGAAAATGAGAAGAATTGAATAGGGAGCAATGTTTGGAAGTTGAAGTAGAGAGAGAAGGAGAAGGAGAAGGAGAAGATGACGGTGGAAGCGGGAATCGGGTACGCGCTGATAGCGCTGGGGCCGGCGCTCTCCCTGTTCGTCTCCGTCGTCTCCAAGAAGCCCTTCTTGATCCTCACCCTCCTCTCCAGGTTCCATCTCCCTCCTGGTCTCTCTCTGTGTGTCTTCGTGATCGGATTCCGGCCCAAAGCTTCGCTTGCGATTCGTTCTCGGATGGGTTTGCGTCTGCAAATTTGGCGGAATTGATCTCCTTCATTGATTTCTAGAACGAGCCAATTACGTTGTTGTTCTCTCTCGCTCGCTCGCTCGCTCGCTCGCTGTTCGATTCCCCGGGAAAAGTTGGCTCGAGTTGGTGTATTGTATCTGCACTTTTGAGCTCGATTTAGAAGTGGGTTCGAGCTTCATAATCAACTACTGATGAGGCCTCTGTGCATTATGTTTTGCAACTACTTGGGTCTTCGCTAGTGGTATCGACGAACTTTTTCTTCAGGAATTAATAGTGATTTCCTGTCAATGCCCCAGGTCATTATAGTGTTACGTAAATAAAAGAATGGAACCTCAAGAGGGCCTCTTTATGCGATTTGTTCTTCGGGTTACGATGCCTTGTTAAAGATGGCCTTCATTCCTAGAGGTGGTGCAAGGTTGTGAATTTTGGTACAAACTTTCGGGGATCCCTACTTTAATTGCATGCGCGTGGGATATTTGAGTATTCGAGGAAAAAAGATCTGCTGTTTGAGGGGACGCAAATCTGTTGCAGAATGAATTCTTTTGGCTAATCTTTGTCTTCCTTGTGGGTGTGCCCATTGTTGTTTTCCTAAATCTTTACTGAGGCGACCTTTCTTTCCTGTATGCATTGATTGTACCCTGTCTTGATTAGTTAACATCCTATTCTACCAGAAAAGGGATGGCAGAGAGTGAGACGATCCAACAATAAATTGCTTTAGTTTGAAAAAAAAAAAATTCCTATATATCGAGATGACTTGCTTCTTTTGTGCATTTGTTGTCTTATGAAACATTGAAAGTCGGGTCTGTTCAAACTTCTGCAGTACACTACTATGGCTTATAAGTCTGATTGTGCTGTCGGGAATATGGAGGGCGTTTCTTCCTCTGAAGTCAACAACATGGTGGCCATACGCAATCCTTATAATCATGTCTGTTGGATTTCAAGAAGGGCTTCGAATCTTTTTATGGAGAGTTTACAAGTAAGGTCCTAGTCTTCCTGTATGTTCCTTTTCAAGCATGTTAAAGTAGCTTGACATTACAATCTTTTGACTGTTATAGTTATGACTTTCAGTATATTTTTACAAAGTTCACTGGGCACTCGAAAATTTTTCATTATGAAACTTCTGTTGCCAAAAATTTAACATCCTACCTAAATCATTTAAGTTCTTCTCTGTCCATTTTCAATATGGAATTTCTAGGTTAGATTCAGATGTATACAGTTCTGTTATATCATGGAAAAAAAATCATCAATACCCTGCCTATGCACACTTGGGATATTTGTAAGTTTACTTTCCTTTGGTCCGCCTGATTTATTGGTCCTGCAAATGTAGTAAGGCACATCGTGATCTCTGAGGAATTCAAAAGCATAAAACTGTTGCTGCAGAAGGCTTCAAAACTTGGTTATTTATAAATTATCCAACTGTAGAAAAAGAAGTTGATTGACAGAGTATTCAAAAGTATAAAGTTTAATCTTCCTATGAATCTGTCTCTTTAATGCGCTCAAGTCTGTCTCATCTCTTTCAAAACCAGAACCAGAAGATTGATTGTGGAGAAAACATTGGGTCTTTGATGGCCATGTCTTGTACTCGGTGAAGAGCAAAATGAGCAGTTTCGAGAATTAATAATCTGTTTCATCTACGAACTGAAAAGTCGAGGGGATTTACCATTTTCTCTTTCCATTTGGAAAGTGCATCTTCTCACGTGACTTGTTTCTCTATCGTCAAATGTCTTTCTAACTAGCTCCCTATAGATGGTAAAGACTATTTTTTGTTTCCACAATTTTCTCTAGACAGCAAGGGATAGTTGTATGATTGCTCTGCCTTCTTCAAGACTGAAGATATTGCAAATGTAGTCCTTTACAGCCATCTCGTTTGTCTGCACAAAACATCAATATCGATGCTCTTTTGTGTCTACTGATCTTCAATCTTTACCATAGCTTTGTTTTAAACCTCTTTGTATACTACAATTGCACTCCTTGCAAATTTGTCTTTCATTGACATACATAAAAACTCTTCTATTCTTTGATTTCCCTCCATAATTCTAGCTTTGCGTTCAGTTGTGTACGATATTCATCTACTAGCACATTGTCATTGATGGAAAGAGTTGAAAAGAATCATTGTGGATGTTATAGCTCTATAGTTATTTGGAATCTTTTGTCACCCCTCCATGTACCATAATGGAAGGCACCACTCTCTTATACATGTCTTTCATTCTTTGTATGTATGCAACACGAACCCTTTCTTCTAACCCTCAAAAGGACTTCTTAGGAGTCTTATGATATGCTGTTTCCAGATATAGGAATATCATGTGCAAGTCCTTATGGTTTTTACCTGTACATTGCACTATACTAAGAATAGCTAGAGACACGAACTATATTAAAGAAAACTAGAGACATCATTGCCTAACATTACCTTTCAAAAGCTTCTCTAGTGAGGTAAATTTCCTCTATAGCCAACTACCATTAATGAGATTTTCTTCCATTCTAGGTTGGTCAGAGTCTTGTCCATTTGCATGTTCTTACGTTCTCTGACATATGCTTCTGTACATTGAATGTTCTTGTTGTTATTGGAGAACAAAAAAAAAAAACTGCTTAAAATTGAGGATGCTTTTCATAGTCATTCCTAACTTCTTCTAATGTATATATTTAGGAGGCTGGAAGATATTCTGGATTCTTTTGCTGAAAGAGTCTCAAAGCCTCGCCTTTTTCTCACGGACAAGATGCAGATTGCACTGGGTGAGCTCTAAGTTACTCTTTTTTTTTTTTTGGTAAGGAACTCTAAGTTACTCTTTTTGTTGTGTAGATTCAACTTTACCAATAGTGCCTTTTATTTTCTTACATCATGCTATTGTATGCTCTATAAGAGCCATGCAATGCAAAACACATTCAGAAAATTTCCACACCGGATGGGAATTTTGGATCATGACCAGTAAGATGATTGTTATCTTTAAACCAATGACATGCCTTGTTGCGCAAGTTTGTTCTTCTTCTTTTCGTCGTTTTACTTTCTTCTACATAAATGCATACATTATATAACATTGCGTAATTTAGAAATACTATATCTAATTTTAATTATATAACAATGGAGATAATTGCCAAAACCATCCTCAACTTTATTCTCCTTATCAAAATCCCTTCTCATATTTCAAAATCTGCATTTTACATGTCTTTAACCTAATGAAGTCCATTTGGCCTCATGCATACCTGAAATTTACACCCAAACCCCTCTCCTTTCTCCCGCTCTCTCTCTTATCACACAACGCAGCACAACACAGCAGCGATCGAGAGCCACCCCCATCCTGATGCTGACGACAACACCCTTTCCCGCTGCCTGCACCCCTCTCCCTGCATCCCTGTCTCTTTCTGTGGCAAGATTGCTCGCGGCTCGCGACAGTGTAGAGCTCGGCCTTATTAGCATTATTCTTATTTGCTTGGTAGGTGGGTCGGGAAAGGGTTTGACCATTCAATCCTAAAGAAGGGTGAAACTGTTAATAAAAGCTACTTTTTGCCCAGTTTCTAATTTGGATAGTTTGTTATACTAGGTAACCTCTCTTTCTCTGTAATCTTTTACAGGGTCGGTAGCCTGTTGGTACCGTTCTTATAAATTTTTTTTTTTAAGCTTTCTTATAAATGCATCATATTTTTTATGCACCGAAGCAGTTAAACGTGTAAGACAATTTAGATATATTTTAGCCAGTTATGGTCCTTGATAAAAGCTGATGTTGTGAAGTTTATACTGTTTAATAGATCAGCAAGGTGTCATATGTCTTTAAGGCATTGTTCCCTTGTAAATAACTCTACCTATCATGAGTTCCTTGTTACTTAAAGGTGCTTATTATGTAGTTGGTGATTTAGTGTTGGAGGTGGTCCTCCTGCTTATGAATCCCTTACTTTTTTTATTTACATGGATATAGAGCTACTTGCTCTCACGTCCTCCATCCTTGCATTTTTCTTTTTGTGGGTATGTAAAGACATTGGTAGCTCATCTAACCTTTTTGGAAATTTTATTTTTTAAAAACCTCATGCAGCTGGTGGTTTAGGCCATGGTGTGGCTCATGCTGTGTTCTTTTGTTTGAGCCTCTTGACACCAGCTTTTGGTCCTGCTACTTTCTTCATTGATAGGTGCTCAAAGATGCCATTTTTCCTGGTTTCTGGTAAGTTGAATGTTTACTTCAAGGTCATGTATCTTGATTTCATTTGTTCAGTCCATATATGTCGCCAGAGCTTTTGGGAGCCTATAAAATAACAGTTGGGGATTTTTAGATATTAAAGGAGGCTGGCATAACTGGGTGATCATTCTCTGTTAATTAATAGGTCAAACTGCAGATCAGGATAGGAAAATCGGAACCTGCGAGAAGATTCTTAGTAGTGCTCTTGTTGATAAGACTTCTCTAACTAGTCTTTTGTGCTTGGCAGCATTGATCGCTCTTGCCTTTGTCACTATTCATACGTTCTCAATGGTTATTGCCTTCAATGGGTATGCGGAACAGAATAAAGTTGACCAAGTTTTTGTTCCTGTCGTTCATATGATGGCAGCATTGATGGTATTTACTGCTTTTTCTTATGGCTATCACATGTTTTGAATTTTGTTTCCCTTGCAATAAGTTAACAGATCATATCTATTCTTGCGGAGTGCATGACTTGCCTGCTCTATGTTTAGATGTTTACATGTGCCATATGTCTTTCATGTGTGTTGATGGAGTTGTCTGAACATCTTTGCTTACCATCCGAGTTGTTTCATGAATTTCTCATGTAATGGTGTACTGGAACCTTGACAAGAAGGAAAGATGTTCTGGAGTTTGATAGGCAACAAGTTATGCACTCCTGTATGTGCACCTAAATATAGTTATGCTGGATGCATACCAAATGCTTCATAATACACTAGATTTGAGTCACCCAAGTGTATCGATGCTCATTAACTTAATTAGTTGTTATAGATCTTATGAAGGCAAGCGAAATAGATGCGGACACATGCACGTGATGCAGGTGATATTTGCATGCAAAGATCAAAGAAACGGAACAAAGCTTTCCTTCATGTTCAATAGTGATTTTGGTTGAACAAGGAGTTCAACTTTATTTTTATAGTGATTCGCTTGAACGATGTAACTTACGTTGAATCTGTAACATCATTGATACCATAGCTGGATTGTTGTATTTTAGGTTGATTTTAATACGTAGACGATGTTGAAGCTTTTTAATGCTTCTCTAGTGAAGAGAGAGAGAGAGAGAGAGAGAGAGAGAGAGAGAGAGAGCTGATGTTTCTTTAACTTTTAAGTTTACTAATCTTTTCCGCTTCTGCATTTCGCAGACACTGGTGAATTTCGCTTCTGGGGGTTGCTTGGTGGGAATTCCTCTTCTTTATGTCATGGCAATCTTGACCTTGTTGCATTGTGGGAAGATGGTGTGGAGAAGATTAACAGAAAACTAAGCTGGTACAAGGTGCTCATAGTAAAGCCACATTTGATGTAAAGTGACCTCCGATTTTCTTCTTTCTGTAGTCAGTTCTGCAGCTTCCTCCGAAAGTCTCTGTTGTTTGGGAAGTGCATGTAATCCATGTTCAGATTTTATTATAATTTTCTTTCCTTGCATTAGTTACGTCTAGTCCTCCTTTCAGTCCCTCGTTGCATGGTAGTGAAAGAGAGATTCTTTGGTGCTGCCCAGTTGCAGCTTCAATACTGCTGCCCTGAAGCATCTCTGTCTCTCCTGCCTGGCTACTGCCTGGCTGTAGCTTCCGGCTTCGACGCTGCTTCCGCATGACCCTGCTGGCTGCTGCTTGGACGCTGCTACCCCAATGCAGTCAAAGCTTCCCTCCTTTTGTAATATCCTTTGGATTAAGTAGGTGAATCATCGGATAAAAATGGCATCGGTGAACATGTATTTTTTAAAGAGATTCACTCTCATCATTTGCAACTCGTACGTGCGATCGCTCCTTAGCTTCCCAATCCAATTTGTTTACCTTCGTCATTACTTATCGAGCTCTACGACTTGCTTCATCTAATGGAGCAGTAGGACCATGCAAATCTGTACAAAAGCGTCGCGATGCATAATTGCAGATTTAACATAAAAGCACCAGCTACAGCACACATTATTTTTTATTTTTTATTTATGTTTCTTGGCAAAGTAGATTAACCAAGAGTGCCCTACCCAAAACAACCTAAAAAACGGATGACAACTTTAAATGAAACATTAATTTGCAGTCATTACAAATGTCCCTTAAAATTACAGACTAAAGGGAACAAATGCAGGGTACAAAAGAATCAATGAAATATGAGAAGAGGTTACAAACTTATCTGTTGCACGCTAAGTATCTGCTACTCTAAATTCTATTATTATTTTTGGGGACAAAAAGCTTGGGGATATATCCTCATTTACATCATTCATATACTGAGCAATGTCAATACAAGTACGATAACTTCTGCGTCGATAATTGGGATACATGATACTTTCTTCCTCGGCTTTACTTGAGAAAGAACTTCCATATATCTCTGTCAGCCATCTCTTTAACAAGATGCACTCCGAAAATGCCGCCTTCATCGACCAAACTTCTAAGGTGTCTTGCTCCAGTGCTGAAGCCAACGTAGTTCCTCTTTGTAGCCAAGTACGCTACTCCGTATGGAGGTCTCAAACACTGTTTTGTCAAAAGACATGAAAGACAGTAAGTAAAATCACCTAAGACGGAAACATGCAAAAGGGCTTAGCAAGAAAGAACTTGAGAGGCAAACCCCAGGACCAGAGAACATGCCCTTTTCCAACATATGGTAGGAGAAGACGAGTCATGAGGACTTGGGCAGCGAGCACAGAGCAGATGGAGTTACATAAAAAAACATCCCATTCAGCTAGCTTACCAGAGAAAAAAGGCCATAAAGCAAACAAGAACCAACCTTTTTTAAAAGTGCGTGTAACTTCTTTAGAGAGGTTAAAGAGTATGGAATCTCTGCCATCAAAATGACGTCATAACCGCCATCTCCATGATCTGCCTCATTAGCTCTCTCCCACGCCCGGCTTCCTGAAAGCTTCCTTGAACGCCTAGAGGAGAACTCTTGCCCAGCAATGCTTCCCTCCTGACTACTGCAACCATCCATAAAGTCCTCCTCTGAAAAGCTTGCATGCATTCCTGTGTTTGGTTCAGAACCTTCATTCCTTACAACGGACAAGACAGTGTGCAGTTCCTCCCAATCTCCTGCATAAAAATGCACAGATGGAGCAAGAGTTTGTCTTGATGGAGTCAAGGGGCTTTCTGGCTGTCGACTTTGCCAGTCCCTCGCTTGTTCAAGGGTGACAAGCACATTAGGTATGGTAGTGCACCGTATCGTTTCAGCACTGAGATCTTGGAAGTGCACTGTGCAAGCACCCTGCAAAATAAGGTGAATGAGTTTTTAAATAATCCAATTTAAATGCTTAAATTGTAAGGTGAAGGGAGACAACAAGGTCAAATCCTGTAAACAAGCAATGTAGAATAGCACTTTGGCACCCCTCTAGGTTCAAACCTGAGAGAAACCGTATGAAGGACACACATTGAATACAGAAAAGGGAACAATACCCATAGTAAGCTTTAACTAGACATGAACCGGGCATCGTGCGAACAGAAATGATAAGAAGAGCTAATTTTATTTTAAAAGGGATAATAATCAACAAAGACACGAGCATTGTACAAAATTTGTGCAATCATCTGCTTTTCACTTATTTCATGACAAAATTGAAAAGTCCAACATAAATAATAAGGGAAAATACAATAAACAGACCTCAATTTTGATCCAATGACTACTTACATACCTCTATTTTTGCAAAAACTATTTATATACCTTTAGCAAAACCCCACATCAAAAAGACAAATCGCCCTTTTTGAGTGTTTGGGGTGAGTGTAAGAATTTACGATTTGATGATGGCAATTTTTGAACAGAATATTGCATTTTCGTAAATTATGATAATAACGATAATGATGTAAATGTGCAAAGTTGTCTCCAAAGATACATATGTATTTGGTATTTTCAAAAGTAGAGGAATGCAAGTGGTTTATTAGGAGAAAGATAATGTATGCTTTTTTATATTTTTCTAATTAATAATAATAAAAAGGCAAGTCATCAAGGTGAGAAAAGCATAGCAAATATAGTGTTCCATGGTGAGTAGTAAATATATGCTCTTGGAGCATACTCTGCAGAGAATGCAACAAATCCAGTGTTTGCAATATGAAGGGGGCTTTTCTAGTTATCTAGAATATGTCATCATGAGAGGTGATTCTTTGGGACTACTCTGTTATTATTCATTTATACAGATTAGCCACAACACATTGAAACATGGCTCTAATACAATGTTCAGAGCCCAACCGAAAAACCTAAACTAATAGATACAAAGACATGATCAATCCCGTTAACAAGCGACCCAGAATAACATTTTAATGGGATTAATGGATGAATACTTTTCTATGGAAATTCTCTTGCATTTTCTCCCTTACACTTGCTCCCGCAGGAAAAAAAAAACCAAGGTATTTGACACATGCAATCAAACCTCCTTAGTGGTGTCAATAAACTATATTAAACACATAGCACAGCAAGAAATCTTAGACATGAGGTAGCTTATAGAGAATTCAAGCTAATCGAATGCCTCAACGTTGAGCAAACTCATGGATAACCTAAAAACAAATCTACAGCATATTCTAACTTTCTGAGGGTGCCATAGTAAACATAAAATCAGCTGGTGCTAAGTTCAATATTATTTACAAGCTTAGTAAAGAAGATCGGAAGTATGGACAGACTTACATCGAACAATGTGGGGGTAATTGCACCCTGACTTATTGATTGTTCATCATTATAGCTTAAGATTTCAAAATTTTCCCCAATAATCTGCCCACAAAATCTTAAAAGAACTGCTCGGAGAAGTTACTATTTCGCATTTGTCCTTGATTTATTTAAGAATCCAAATAGAAGATTCTTTAGTTATGAAACATAACTGCTACACAGACAAAACCTATTCAGTATTATGCTTTTCAACTTTTATATGTCCAAATGCACTATAAGAATCGCTTGAATGAACAAAACTCATAATGCCCAAGCAATTAAGCGATTTTAATAAAGAGAGATTTTTTTTTTGGTAAAATTTAATAAAGAGAGATGATGTAGGCAAAGTCCCACACCGGACAACTAAGGACATTTTCTATGGCTTATAATGGGTCGGGTTCCCTCTCCTAGCAAGCTAGCTTTTTGGATTGAGTCCTTACACCCTTGTAACGCATCAACATGGTATCAGAATCACTCTTTGTAGGCCCACCTTTTGGCACTTTATCCTCAAGGCTGCGGTCCCTTGATGGCTTATAATGGGTTGGGTTCCTCTCTTGGCAAGCTAGCTTTTCGGGATGAGTTCTTCTATCCCTTGTAACGCATCAAGAGACCATCTTTTTATTCCACTTGATCACAACCTAGAGTCCTAATGGCAGCCTCCTAGAAAGTACTTTATGCCAATGCTCTGAAACCGTTTAAGTTTAACTAAAAGTTGATCAAAATAACGAACAATTAATTCGCCACATCAACAGATTACAGATGTAGTTACCCCAGAGAAACATCATACAACAGGATGTACCTTCATGCAAGCAAATATCCCAGGAAGTCCATAGCTGCAACCAAGCTGTAGATTCGCAAAAAACAAGATTGATATAAGACAGCAGCAAGAAAAATTTGCCGAATTTTGATGATTTATTCAAAAAGCTGCTTTGACCTCAAAATGAGAATATGGCATAGAGGAAAGAACAAAAGAGTTAAAAGTGGAGGCAGCCTCGAAATCATAAATTTGCTACTATATCTTTTTTCCCCTCCCTTCAACAGGTGATACTCAAACAAATAGTTCATTTATTTTGCTCGACATCCAGTAGTTAACTCTTTGTCCAAAATCCAGATACTTGTCAATCACGAATAAGACAGAGGTCCACTTCTAAGCACTGAAGGCAATCTAGAAAATATCCACACAAGACCCCCATATAGCTCAAACATACTAGAAATTAATTACCTCAAGTACCCGTTTGCCTCTAAAGCTCAGTTGTCCATCCCGAATCTCATGTTTAAGAACATTGACAAGATCAAAAGAATTGTCCCAAGACTTCAAATACCCTGCAGACCCAGACAAACACATGACTTCATGACACCAGTATGGATTTTAATTTGTATCTAAGTTTAAACATGTTAAGAACATGCCCGGTCAACTTCACAATTTTCCATATAAAGTGCATACCATCGGGTTTTGATGATATCATTTCTGAGCCTGTGAACCCAATTATGTCCGCAACACTAACTCTTCCCTGCCATAATAACAAGAACGTGTCACTATAATTTTCTTCAAACGCCTGAACACAAACAAGAACTTTGAGAATATTAGCATGTCATAGCTCCATTCAAGTTATCCAGCCAAGATATTTTGCCAGGCACTAAAGCACATGAAAGAGATTAAGCTGCTCATAGTTTTGTGAGTTTACACACGCATAACTTCCTAATGGAATCTGCAACCACATTTCTGAAAATATGAATATGCCCCTGACAAGGTAGATAGCAACAGACAAGGCTCAATACATAAAAGAAGTATATAATGGACACGCCTTTAGTAAGGGGCAGATACCTGCTTATCAAAAAATAAAAAAATAATAAGCTTCCACATAGGTACCTTAAACATGGTAAGGCCTTGCATGTCGACACTTTGTCCAGCATATTTGTAAGGATGAGTTGTCTGCACATTGGACAAGAAGAATATTCAGGCGTCATGAAGCATTACAAAGTGAACCTTTTTAAGTTCACTGGTTGAATTCACTATCAGATATACCACAGAGTATATACATTACCTTCGACGGAAGAATTTCCACAGCTGGAGAAGGCAGACCTGAGTCTCTTTCCGGAATAGATGGCACATTCTGACTCCCACGATCATGGGGCGTGAACCCAGGTAAACACTGTGCAAGCAAGGACGGTGCACGCATTGTAGACTAATCCGCAAGAACTGATTATGACGGGAGATCAACCTACAAATACCAATTTCATTAATTCACTTTGCAAAGCGATACCATGATCACAATCTAATCTCGATAAAGTAGAAGCACACCGCTCAATCAATAAAGCAAGGAGAAACATGAGATGAACCGACATAAATCTAAATTGACTGCTCAAGCACATGAAGGAATTATCTATTCTCATGAAATGATGTATCCATTATCTAACAAAAGGATGGAGGAAAACCAAGAAGCCACAACCGCATCTCTGGCGAAGAGAGTTTCCAGGAGCCTCGTATAGCCCGACCACGCATGATGTTATCCAACAGTCGATAACTCTAAAACTAGCCAACTGATGAAAGGCGAATCACAACCCACCATGTTCCGGCAGCTAAAAGAATCAAATTGCTAGAATATATCAATAAGAACACATCTTCGTTCCAAGCCAAGACCCTAACTTGAAGCGCTAGCGCGTCTTCGAAATGCAGGCGTCACGCAGGAATTGAACCCCTCGCACAGCAAACGAGAAGTAGGACAGGACGATCACACATCGAGATGGAACTAACGCCGATTCCGCCGCCGAAGCAATGAACCGATTTTAAAACCTAAAAACCTCGCCGGAAAAAAAATCAGCCCGGCACCAAAAATCCTACCACAACCCATTCAAGAAATCAAAAGCAGCAGCAGCAAACAATCAAGGACGACGCCCGAATTGCGCCGATCGAAATGGAATTCGACCTACTTGGGATCGACAGGCGCAGGGAACCGGCGAAGAACCACGCACCAACCACCGCGATCAATGCGGCGACTATCCACGGACTCGGCACAGGAAATCCGAGAGCAAACGGGGGAACAATCTCTCACGCGTCGCGAGTCGGAAGAGTCCGCGAATATCGGGGAGGCTTCCCGGAAAATGTCGATCGTTCTTCATCGCCAAGTCAAAAAGAGGAAGGCATGATCTTAGAGAGAGGGAGATGTTACAGGGAAGCTTCGCTTCTTTGCTCCGTACCTGCAGACTGCGCCTACACTGTGACGATTCCGAGTTCTCCCCCGATGGGACTAAAAGGCCCTCGTCGAGTCGCCGAAATTACGGCGATGACCAGATGGCATTTGTGTAAATAAGGGAAGAGGCGAGGGCATTTGCGGAGTAGTGACGCTCTTCGGGGATGATTAGTCAAGAGCGGAGCGGAGCGGGGCGGGGCGGGGCGGTCGGTTTCGTCGGCTCGGCCGTGTGGCCTTCGAATTCGTTGACCGTGTGGGGCGGGGTGTTTTTTTGGTCAACTCTCTCCGATTTCGCCACGTGTCATTTGTTGACGAAGTAGCAGTATTGGATTTGGATTGATACTCGTGAATGTCAGTAATTCCGCACGTTGGAAATAATTAATCATTTTGTGCTAAATTGACGATCATATTAAGCATAACTATATACCTAAAATCTTATATTTTACTTGTATTGTGTCTTACAGCGTAATGTGTTTTAAAAATTAATAAGTAATTCAAATTTTCTTTTACAATATTACAAAAAAAATATTCACGTCAGCATCGACAATATGTCGACCGTGTCACATAGGACGATCAAAACGTCAACGTCAGCGATTTCCTATTAAAAATCAATTGCTATGTCGAGAACCCTAGGGTCCCACTTCGGTATCATTGGTGCTACCTCGGCAGACCTACTCGACCTCACAACTGGAAAGGATATAAGGAGGCATATGAAACTCAATCGCCGAAAACAACACAAAGTCATATGCCAGCATCCATACATAGCACCTTTAATTGCAGCCTAGATTGTCTGTGGAAAATACGATTGCGCGCGTTTTAATTAAATGTAATCGTAAAAGAGCAAAACCTATAGTCTTCATAAGAATAACAACTCATGTCTACCTTGAATGATTCGCTCGCGTGTAAAAGTTAGACAACAAAACAAATAGAATGGAAAAGATAGAACTCAGATGTTGCTTCAGCTCCAAGTAAGTGCAATGCAGCTACTTCGAACTTGCTGAAGTGCAGGAGTGCGTCGGCATGCCTCGTATCTACAAGAGAGACTGAAAAGGGGAAAAAACTCAGAGTGGAACCACCAATCAACGCCAGCACAGACCCATCAGAGGATGCAACAGCCCCTGCGTTACTTATGCTGCTAATGAAATGTGGGAGGAATGCAACTTCTGAGGGCTTGGTGAAGGAGGAAACAGCAAATCACAAGATAAACAAAGAGCTAAACGAACTGACCGAGGGACACAACTGTATCTCTGGCTCTTTTGATGCGTCTCGCATCAAGGCGTATCGATTCGGAGGGATGCCGCTCATGGTAGCAAAGAGGGAAGAGGCGTCTGAATGCATCGACCTCCATCTCCGATGACCAATTTCCAGCAGCATTCCGCGTCCCCGTTTTCTATGGCTATCTACAGATAATGATTTCCGCCAAGAGAACTGAGATTAAAACTGTAATTAAAAAAAAAACCAAGAAGCCCATTCAACTCTCAAATGTCTAGTTGAGTGTCCTTGAAGTTCTTCAATGGATATATCGAAGATTTAAGTATACAAGCAGCAGCGAAACTGTATAGAAGGTTACTCACATTGAATACTGCTTGTACGAGCTAAGTTGGAAAACATCTCTGATCTTGTTATGTGTTTCTCTCTGTATTGGTTTAACACTATAATAGCTAATGGTTAAGCGTACAAATATAAATGTAGAACGTGTGTCATGATAGTGTGATCGATCAAGTGAAAGGAATATCAGTAGTCAGTTGTAACTTGCACTATTGATTACTAATGGAATCCAATCGCCATAAAGCTATAAGTCGAATTACTACATATTGATGCGTGATTTTCATTCTACACATTGTTTACTTATTAGCATCACACACGCTATCTCGCATCTATCACTATCTTGAGTGGTGTTTGTTTGATATTTCGCAAACGTTTAACTATATCACCACACAACCTATTCAACCCCCTTTTATGTTGTATTGTTAGCACCAACAATTCTTATCTATCTCAATTCATCTCTAATTAACTAGGAATCCTAGAAATTGCTAGTCCTAACTCCAAAGGCACATTTCAATGGGTTTATTTTCAATTTAAACTTTTACATCCTAATAAAAGCTTACTCAAGATAGTCTATATGACTTACCGGGTTTGATTTGACGAAGATATCATCGATGTAGACTTCCAATCACTGTCCAATCATGTCGTGGATGATGAAGTTCATTGTTCTCTGGTACATAGTTTCAGCATTCTTTGGCATCACTAACTATTCGAACGTGCTGATCGCACCAAGACATTTGAATGCAATTTGTGCAAAGCTTCCTCCGCTATGAATATTTGATTGTATCTTGAATAGCTGTCCATTAAAGACATAATCTCATTACTAAATGCCAAATCAACCCGCATGCCATCCATCGGCATTTGATTTTCGTCTTTAGGGGTTGTAGCATTCAAATCTCTAAAATCGATGGAAACCTTTTGTTTACCATTCTTTTTCTTTTTGGGAACTACATTGGAAAGCTATGCGACATACCACGTGATTTTAATGAACTTGCTGCTAGAAGTCACTCTTATTTTTCTTTGATCTCGAGAATGACTTTCGAAGTAAACCCCTTACGAGGTTGCTTGTGTAGTCGAAATCCCTTTTTGATTGGCAACTTGAATTTTACAGCATCTCTTCCTAATCCTGGCATCGCATGATAATTCCAGGCAAAACAACCTTTGTGCTTCCTCAATAATTCGACTGGTTGCACATTGAAATCATTGTCTAGTAAAACATTGACATAAATTGGCCGATGACATAATGTGTCTCCGATATCAACTTCAATTAGTGGATCTTGAGCCTCTACTACTCTATCATCTTCTTTTAGTGGTAATTGTTCAGATTCTGCTATGCAATCGGTGATATCAACAAATTGCTTAGGCTGCGCATGACAACCATTCTGTGCCCGGGAACAGATTCTGATCAGAAAAGATTCTTTTTGATTTTGTGCCCAAAAACTGATTCTGAACATTTGAAGGCGTTTGGTAACAGCCCAAAATTTCTATTCCTAAAATAGTAAAAGAATATAAATGCGTTTGGTAACGGCCAAATTTCTTTTTATTAATAATATTTTAAATATTTTAATATTTCTTTCTTTTCTTTTTTTCTTCTCCTTCTTCTTGGCCATGGCATGTAAAATATTTTTTAATTAATAATAATTTTATTAAAAATAATTTTTCATATTTTTTTGGCCATGGCCGGTAAAAAATTTCTTTATTAATAATAATTTTATTAAAAAATAATTTTTTTATTATTTTTGGCCAAGGCTGGTAAATTTTTTTTTAATAAATTTTTTTTATCAATAATATTTTTTTATTAATAATATTTTTTATTAAAATATTTTTATTGAAAATATTTTTTTTATTTATACCTATACGTACTCACACGTATGAAAAGAAATTTAAAAGAGAACACATAATTCAAAACTCACAAAAAGAAAAGAAAAAGAAGATAGCAGCAGCATTGGTGGCCTCGAGAGGGACGCGGCGTCCAAAACCCATCCACTTCTATTTGTTGACTTGTTTGCTTGTCATTAAGAGATCGGGGGGGCCACTAGAGAAAGGTTAAATAACACAAAGCATAAAAAGGGTACACTGACGACCCAAACGAAAATTTTGACAACTTAACTCTTTCAGCATCCATGCCTCTGCTTCAACTCCTCCATGTACTTCCCCTCCTCCTTCACTCCTTCCTTCATCTGCCTAGACTACTCCGTTTCTCCTTGTACTTGCCTACATATGTCCTTCTCCTCCTCAGCTTCTCCTCCGATCCTCTGCTAAGATTTAGTGTTATTTCACCCTCTCTCTACCCTTCACTCTCCTCTCTCTCTCTCTGCGCGAGCGCGACGGACCCTTGAAAGCGAGCCCTCCCTTCCTTTCGCTGCCGTCGTCGTCGTCCTCCCTCCCTTCTGTCGTCCGATCTCTCTACGTCTCCTCCACTGCCTTCCTTCATATGCCTAGACTTCTCGGTTCCTTCTCCGCTCCTCCTCGTACTTGCCTACATTCGTCCCTCTCCTTCTCAGCTCCTCCTCCGATCTTCTGCTTAGGTTTAGTGCTATTTCGCCCTCTTTCTCCCCTTCTCTCTCCTCTCTCTCTCTGCGCGAGCGCGACGGACCCCTGAAAGCGAGCCCTCCCTCCCTTCCGTCGTCGTCGTCGTCGTCCTCCCTCCCTTCTGTCGTCCGATCTCTCCGCGTCTCCTCTACTGCCTTCCTTCATCTGCCTAGACTCCTCTGCTTCTCATCCGCTCCTCCTTGTACTTGCCTACACTCGTCTCTCTCCTTCTCTGATCCTCTGCTAAGGTTTAGTGCTATTTCGCCCTCTATATCCCCTTCTCTCTCCTCTCTATCTCTGCGCAAGGGCGACATACCCCTTAAAGCGAGCCCTCCCTCCCTTCCGTCGTCGTCGTCGTCGTCCTCCCTCCTTTTATCGTACGATCTATCCGCGTCTCCTCCATTGTCTTCCTTCATCTGCCTAGACTCCTCCGTTCCTTCTCCGCTCCTCCTTGTACTTGCATACACTCGTCTCTCTCCTATTTAGCTCCTCCTCTTATCCTCTTCTTAGGTTTAGTCCTATTTCGCCCTCTCTCTCCCCTTCTCTCTCCTATCTGTCTGCGCGAGCGCGACGGACCCCTGAAAGCGAGCCCTCCCTCCCTTCCGTCGTCGTCATCGTCGTCCTCCCTCCCTTCTGTCGTCCGATCTCTCCGCGTCTTTTCCACTGCCTTCCTTCATCTGCCTAGACTCCTCCGTTCCTCCTCTGCTCCTCCTTGTACTTGCCTACACTCGTTCCTCTTCTCCTCAGCTCTTCCTTCGATCCTCTGCTTAGGTTTAGTGCTATATCGCCCTTTCTCTCCTCTTCTCTCTCCTCTCTCTCTCTGCACGAGCACGACGGACCCCTAAAAGCGAGCCCCCCTCCCTTCCGTCGTCATCGTCGTCGTCCTCCCTCCCTTCTGTCGTCCGATCTCTCCGCGTCTTCTCCACTGCCTTCCTTCATCTGCCTAAACTCCTCCGTTCCTCCTCCGCTTCTCCTTGTTCTTGCCTACACTCGTCCCTTTCCTCCTCAGCTCCTCCTTCAATCCTCTACTTAGGTTTAGTGCTATTTCGCCCTCTCTTCCTCCTTCTCTATCCTCTCTCTCTGCGCGAGCACGATGGACCCCTTAAAGCGAGCCCTCCCTCCCTTCCGTCGTCGTCCTCCCTCCCTTCTGTCGTTCGATCTCTCCGCGTCTCTTCCACTGCCTTCCTTCATCTGCCTAGACTCCTCCGCTCCTCCTCCGCTCCTCCTTGTACTTGCCTACACTCGTCCCTCCCCTTCTCAACTCCTCCTCCGATCCTCTGCTTAGGTTTAGTTCTATTTCGCCCTCTTCCTCCCCTTCTCTCTCCTCTATCTCTCTTTGCGCGAGCACGACGGACCCCTGAAAGCGAGCCCTCCCTCCCTTCGGTCGTCGTCGTCGTCGCCGTCCTCCCTCCCTCTGTCGTCTAATCTCTCCGCGTCTACTCCACTGCCTTCCTTCATTTGCCTAGACTCCTCCGTTCCTTTTCCGTTCCTCCTTGTACTTGCCTACACTCGTCGCTCTCCTCCTATCCTCTGCATTGATTGAGTGCTATTTCGCCCTCTCTCCCCCCATCTCTCTCCTCTCTCTCTCTGCGCGAGCATGACGGACCCCTGAAAGCGAGCCCTCCCTCCCTTTCGTCGTCATCGTCGTTGTCATCTTCCCTCCCTTCTGACGTCCGATCTCTCTGCGACTCCTCTACTGCCATCCTTCATCTGGCCAGACTCCTCCGTTCCTCCTCCGCTTTTCCTTGTACTTGCCTACACTTGTCCCTCTCCTCCTCAGCTCCTCCTCTGATCCTCTGCTTAGGTTTAGTGCTATTTCGCCTTCTCTCTCCTCTTCTCTCTCCTATCTATCTCTGCGCGAGCGCGACGGATCCCTAAAAGCAAGCCCCCCTCCCTTCTATCGTCATCGTCGTAGTCCTCCCTCCCTTATGTCGTCCGATGTCTTCGCATCTCCTCCACTGCTTTCCTTCATCTGCCTAGACTCCTCCGTTCCTCCTCCGCTCCTCTGCTCAGGTTTAGTGCTATTTCGCCTTCTCTCTACCCTTCTCTCTCCTCTCTCTCTCTGCGCGAGAGTGACGGACACCTGAAAGCGAGCCCTCCCTCCCTTCGGTCGTCGTTGTCGTCGTCCACCCTCCCTTCTATCGTTCGATCTCTCTGCGTTTCTTCCACTGCCTTCCTTCATTTGCCTAGACTCCTTCGTTCCTTTTCCGTTCCTCCCTGTACTTGCCAACACTCGTCCCTCTCCTCCTCAGCTCATCCTCCAATCCTCTGCTTTGATTTAGTGCTATTTCGCCTTTTCTCCCCCCATCTCTCTCCTCTCTCTCTTTGCGCGAGCACGACGGACCCTTGAAAGCGAGCCCTCCCTTCCTTTCGTCGTCGTCATCGTCGTCCTTCCTCCCTTCTGTCGTCCGATCTCTCTGCGTCTCCTTCACTGCCTTCCGTCATCTGGCTAAACTCCTTCGTTCCTACTCCGCTTCTCCTTGTATTTGCATACACTCGTCCCTCTTCTTCTCAGCTCCTCCTCCGATCCTCTACTTAGATTTAGTGCTATTTTGCCCTCTTTCTCCTCTTCTCTCTCCCCTCTCTCTCTGCGCGAGCGCGACGGACCCCTAAACGCAAGCCCCCCTCCCTTCCGTCGTCATCGTCGTGGTCCTCCGTCCCTTCTGTCGTCCGATATCTCCGCGTCTCCTCCACTGCCTTCCTTCATCTGCCTAGACTCCTCTGTTCCTCCTCCGCTCCTCCTTGTACTTGCCTACACTCGTCCCTCTCCTCCTCAGCTCCTGCTTCGATCCTCTTCTTAGGTTTAGTGCTATTTCGCCCTCTCTCCCCCCCTTCTCTCTCCTCTCTCTCTCTGAGCGAGCGCGACGGACCCCTGAAAGCGAGCCCTCCCTCCCTTCCGTTGTTGTCGTCATTATCCTCCCTCCCTTTTGTCTCCCGATCTCTCCGCGTCTCCTCCACTGCCTTCCTTTATAGGCCTAGACTCCTTCGCTCCTCCTTATACTTACCTACACTCGTCCCTCTCCTCCTCAGCTCCTCCTCCGATCCTCTGCTTAGGTTTAGTGCCATTTCGCCCTCTCTTTCCCCTTCTCTCTCCTCTCTCTCTTTGCGAGCGCGACGGACCCCTAAAAGCGAGCCCTCCCTCCCTTTCGTCGTCGTCGTCGTCCTCCCTCTTTTCTATCGTCCGATCTCTCTGCGTCTCCTCCACTGCCTTCTTTCATCTGGCTAGACTCCTCCGTTCCTCCTTCGCTCCTCCTTGTACTTGCCTAAACTCGTCCCTCTCCTCCTCAGTTCCTCCTCCGATCCTCTGCTTAAGTTTAGTACTATTTCGCCCTCTCTCTCATTATATCTCTCCTCTCTCTCTCTTCGCGAGCGCGACGGACCCCTGAAAGTGAGCCCTCCCCCCCTTTCGTCGTCGTCCTCTCTCCCTTCTATCGTCCGATCTCTCTGCGTCTCCTCCACTGCCTTCCTTCATCTGGCTAGACTCCTCCGTTCCTCCTCCGCTCCTCCTTGTACTTGCCTAAACTCGTCCCTCTCCTCCTCAGTTCCTCCTTCGATCCTCTGCTTAGATTTAGTGCTATTTCGCCCTCTTTCTCACCTTCTCTCTCCTATCTCTCTGCGCGAGCGCGACAGACCCCTGAAAGCGAGCCCTCCCTTCCTTTCGTCGTCGTCCTCCTCCTCCTTCTCTTCTGTCGTCCGATCTCTCCGCGTCTCCTCCACTGCCTTCCTTCATCTGCCTAGACTACTCTGTTTCTCCTCCGCTCCTCTTTGTACTTGCCTACACTCGTCCCTTCTCTTCTCAACTCATCATCCGATCCTCTGCTTAGGTTTAATGCTATTTCGCCCTCTCTCTCCCCTTATCTCTCTTCTCTCTCTGCGCGAGCGCGACGGACCCCTGAAAGCGAGCCCTTCCTCCCTTCCGTCATCGTCCTCCCTCTTTTCTGTCGTCCGATCTCTCCGCGTCTCTTTCACTGCCTTCTTTCATCTGCTGAGACTCCTCTGTTGCTCCTCCGTTCCTCCTTGTACTTGCCTACACTCGTCCCTCTCCTCCTTAGCTCCTCCTCCGATCCTCTGCTTAGGTTTAGTGCTATTTCGCCCTCTCTCCCCCCTTCTCTCTCTTCTCTCTCTCTGCGCAAGCGCGATGGACCCCTGAAAGCGAGCTTTCCTTCCCTTCCGTCATCGTTGTCGTCATGCTCCCTCCCTTCTGTCATCCGATCTCTCTGCATCTCTTCCACTGCATTTCTTCATCTGCCTAGACTCCTCCGTTCCTCCTCTACTCCTCCTTGCACTTGCCTACACTCGTCCCTCTCCTCCTCAGCTCCTCCTCCGATCCTCTGCTTAGGTTTAGTGCTATTTCGCCCTCTCTCTCCCCTTTTCTTTCTTCTCTCTCTGCGCTAACGCGACGGACCCCTGAAAGCGAGCCCTCCCTCCCTTCCGTTGTCGTCGTCGTCGTCCTCCCTCCCTTCTGTCGTACGATCTCTCCGCGTCTCCTCCACTGCCTTCCTTCGTCTGCCTAGACTCCTCCGTTCCTCCTTCGCTCCTCCTTGTACTTGGCTACACTCGTGCCTCTCCTCCACAGCTCCTCCTCCGATCCTCTGCTTAGGTTTACTTTTATTTCGCCCTCTCTCTCCCCTTCTCTCTCCTCTCTCTCTCTGCGCTAGCGCGACGGACCCCTGAAAGCGTGCCCTCCCTCTCTTCCGTCATCGTCGTCGTCGCCCTCCGTCCTTTCTATCGTCCGATCTTTCCGCGTCTCCTCCACTAGCTTCTTTCATCTGCCTAGACTCCTCCGTTCCTCCTCCGCTCCTCCTTCTACTTGCCTACACTCGTCCCTCTCCTCCTCAGCTTCTCCTCCGATCCTCTGCTTAGGTTTAGAGCTATTTCTCCCTCTTCCTCCCCTTCTCTCTCCTCTCTCTCTCTGCGCGAGCGCAACAGACCCCTGAAAGCGAGCCCTTCTTCCCTTCTGTCGTCGTCGTCCTCCTCCTTCCCTTCTATCGTTCGATCTCTCCGCATCTCCTCCACTGCCTTCCTTCATCTACCTAAACTCCTCCGTTCCTCCTTCGCTCCTCCTTGTACTTGCTTACACTCGTCCCTCTCCTCCTCAGCTCCTCCTCCGATCCTCTGCTTAGGTTTAGTGCTATTTCGCCCTCTCTCTCCCCTTGTCTTTCCTCTCTCTCTCTCTGCGCGAGTGCGACAGACCCCTGAAAGCGAGCCCTTCCTCCCTTCTGTCATCGTCGTCGTCGTCCTCCCTCCCTTTTGTCGTCCGATCTCTCCGCGTCTCCTCCACTGCCTTCCTTCATCTGCCTAGACTCCTCCATTCCTCCTCTGCTCCTCCTTGTACTTGCCTACACTCCTTCCTGTTCTCCTCAGCTCCTCCTCCGATCCTCTGCTTAGGTTTAGTGCTATTTCGCCCTCTCTATCATGTGATGAGTGATTCCAACTATATCATGTGATGCCCATATCATACCATTCTACTTTTCAGACTCAAGATTGTTTGCTCATTTCTTGTGCCATTTGCACTCCCGAACCTGAAGGAATTGAAAAAAAAAAACCTGAAGGAATTGTCTTCTTTGGAGCTAATTTAAAATGAGGTTGTCATATGCACATAAACGAAAAAGGAAAGGCGGTAGTGTGCAGACACAAGAATAGAAGTAAATGGAAAGTATAAATGTGAACATGCTCCTTAAATCCGCAAAAATTGAACACGATAGAAACTAGAAAGGAATTTCACAAAAAGAACTATTGTTACATGGGTTTTGTCAAGCAATCGAATAAGGGAACCTCAAATTTTTAATGTGCCGACTCTGTTAATTAATGCTTTGAAAATCAAGCCCGTTTGTTTTCAATTAAGGAACCGTTTATATTGCGAAAAATGAATAAATTGAAAGATATTTTCCTGAAAATAATAGCTAATCTCATTTTAAATAATTAGATATATAAGTATTTGCGTGGGCCATTGAAATTTTTTTTTTGGTCATTCATTTTTATAAGCAGTGGAAGCGATCTTTTTAGGAAGATGATATTCAAATTATTTTTTCTTTGGTAAGTAAGATGATTTTCAAATTATTCATTTCTCGCGAAACAAGCGGAGCCTGAGTTCAAGCAAAAAGCAATTTTTTTTCCTATTTTTCAGCCGGAATTTGATATATCATCTAAATTTGAAAGAATCGTGAAAATATTGCATGCAAATTTACATGCCAACATTGGTATATCGCGAAAAATCGACTTTAAGAAATTTGGGTTCCGTTTGTTTCGCTGAAAATGAATGATCAGGAAAAGTATTTTCAAAGAAAAATCATCGCTCAAAATAATCAGTGAATGAAAGACACTTTGGGTGCCGTTAACAATTTATGCCTAAGCATCATCGCAAACGATAGGAAATTTGTTTCGTTCGTCTATTTTTATAAGAGAGACGATAATTTTGTTTTTGAAGAATATTTTTCGAGTAATTCATTTTGGTGCGAAAACATCTCGGCCCATATGGCATATTGGCAAGGCCCAGAGATTAGTCAAGTCATTTCGACAGTGTCCTCTCCAGGAGGCGAGATCGATCGTTCGTCCGTCCGTCCGTTCTCGACGAATCGCGGCGAATCCTTGTACTTGCTCTTCCTCCTCAAAGAGGGGCTTGCTAGGGTTTATCTCCTACTTGCTCGCGTCCTTCGTCGATCTCCATTCCCATACCGTGGCCGCGTTGATTGTCGTCGTCGTCGTCGTCTCCAGTGGGTTCCGATTGAATTGGGAGGGGAGTCGGATGTGGTCCTGATGGCGCTTTCTTTCGTTCGGAGTTTGCAGTCCCTGTGGCCCTTCTCCAGGCCGAGATTCGATGACCTGAAAGCTTCGAACGAGCTGGTCCGGAAGCTCCCGGTTCCCGAGCAGACGAAGCAGTTCGTCTTCGCCGTGAGGGAGCCCGAGTCGCGGTCCGTGGTTTACGTGCTGGCCGTGCAGAACCTGTCCGAGAGGTCTGCGCGGGACGCCGAGTGCTTGATCAGGGAGGTTCGGCCGAGCGCGGTCGTGGCTCAGGTGGATCCGTTGGATTCCGGTGAGGTTCAGCCCGTCGAGTGTGTGCCGGGCGATGGGGTCGATTGCGCCGTGCCCACCTCGGCACTGGGCGTTCTCAGGCGTTGCTTTGTGCATAAACTCAATAAGGAGAAGTACAAGAATGTTGCTGGGGGCTTGGTTTTGCGGGAGATCTTTGGTATTGGCTTTCATGGCCATTTCTTTGCCGCCAAGAAGGCTGCACACGAGGTTGGTTCATCGTTCGTTATTCTAGAGTCACCTTTTGTAAATTGTTCTTCTGGGAGTGGGAATACTAGTCCGAGTGAAGCTGATTGTGGGCAAAATGTTCAAGGTTTGGTCAGTAGCTTGGTTCCACAACGGATGGGTTCTGGGGTTTATTCTAGTTTGAGGAGGTTTTGTCTCAACGATGATGTCCAATCTCAGATGGTACGAATTGTATCTTCAAATTTGGATCCGCTGGCTTGGCCGTCGAGTCCTTCGAGTTCGGTTTCAAACTTGGGGTCAGAGGAGTTGCAAACTATACCTGAGTACGAGGCTCCACCATTTGCCCAGTCCATCTATCCTTTACTCGAGGATCTTCATAATATTTTCACTGATTTCGCATCTATTGGAAGGGCTCTAGTCCATGCTCAACTGCTGCTCTCTGATGTGAACAGGGGGCAAGCTGTAGATAGTAGAACAGTTTCTGAAGTTTATTCCTTCCGGATTGCTGTCGAGGGGTTGAGGATAGCACTGAATACGGCTGCGCGGCTGCCCAGTAATAAAATGGGAAGTGGCGATTCTTCGAAAATTGGGTTTGCGGATCTTCTGCACTAGGAGAAGGCACAAGTGCTCCTTGCACAGGCTCTTCGGAGTCAGGCTAAAAAGTTCAAGACTATAGTTGCTGTAGTTGATGCTAGTGCATTTGCGGGTCTCAGGAAGCACTGGAACACTCCCATTCCCCTTGAAGTGAAAGATTTGGTTGAAGAACTTGCTACAGATTCTGAAATAGCAGGAGAAATATCTAATAGAGGAGACAAGAAAAGAATGCTGTCTAGTAAACCGGTGGTGGCAGTTGGTGCTGGAGCTACGGCCATCTTAGGAGCTTTTTCTCTGTCAAAAGTCCTTCCCGTGTCCACGTTTATGAAACTTGTGACCTTCAAAGTTCCTGCTTCATTTAAACTCATGCTGTCTCCAACCCAAAAGGTGCTAGCGATGGCCTTCAGCAAGTCTCTCGGTCCCTCAAAGTTGGCGGCCCCTGGACTTGCTAGTTCAGCTGCGAAAACCTCGGCCTTGAAAGTGACTGCTTCAGCTGAGAAAATCCGGGTGGTGGCTCATGGTGTTATTGCCTCTGCTGAGAAAACAAGCTTATCGGCCATGAGAACTGCATTCTATGAAATAATGAGGAAACGGCGCATTAAACCAGTCGGTTTCCTGCCTTGGGCAACATTTGGGTGCAGTGTTGCAACTTGCACGAGTTTACTTGTATATGGAGATGGCATCGAATGCGCTGCCGAATCACTTCCTGCTGCTCCCTCAATTGCCAGTTTAGGTCGAGGAATCCCAAGCTTACAGCAGGCATCTCTGGCTGTCGTACATGCTAATGGGAGCAGAATACAAAAGTCTATAGAGTCTTTGATGTACAAATTGAAGAAAGTAAAATTTCAATAATGTTAGGTTTTGATCATTTTCTTTCTGCTCAATGGTACACAAGATATAGCAGTCCAGTTGTTGGACTTGAGTCCATGTTCAGGTTTGATTTTTTGTACATAGAAGGTTTAACCATTCCTTGTGCTTATTTCTGATCGGTCTTGAAAGTTTATGGATATAGTGCAGGTAAAGTGATATTGATGTATTTGAACTGTGCTTTGGATCATAAAGTTTTCGCCGGGGTGGGTTTTCTTTTCTTTTTGGGGCAGGAGAAGATGGCCCCGGAGGAGAGGGGGGGTTGGAATCCCGGAAGTTTGAAAAAAGGGAACTTTGGTGGAGTCGATGTACTCAGAGATTAGTCAGACCATGAAATTTATCTGATATGAGGGTAAAGGCAATTACATGATATCTGTCTCAATGAAATCGTTTAGGATTTGTTTTGGAGAATTTATTTGCAGCTTTGGATATGAAAGTTTCCAGTACAATGCATGCACAGCATGGTTATGTACTGTAATCTATCCTTCGAGTGCAGATTAATTTAATTAAGTTCCAGCATTTCCAGTTCTCCTTTTGCATGTATGTGTTATTTTAATTGTCAACAGACTGATACTTACCAGGAAAAGAAAATGAATCGATACTTATGCGAAAGGCTAAGATTTGAATATAGTTATAATTCGAATGTAACTTTATTAAACAGTAAATAATCCTTTCGCATATTATTAACAGTTAATTTATATAGTGTCACTTAGAGTGTATGTGGCAAATGTATCCCGATTGTAACTTGTCCAGAAATAGATCGGTAGGTTCACTTTGCTGTACCATGGAGGGCTACAAGACCAGGAAGAGTTTTTGTTCCTATATGTTTTTGCCTCTTTGTACTTGGTTAACATCTGACAGTCATTTGTACTGAGTAATTAAAGGTCGCATTTGTGTATGACATAAGAATTTATTTGGGTTTAATATGTTGAAAGTGGCAACTGGGCAGGTTGAGTCACCACTGTAAACTGCTTATGATGTTTAATCAACAAATTGATCTTTGTTTTCTTGTGATAGGAAGCAAGATGCGCTGTTTCTTTTCTATTTGTCTGGATTTGTTATGTTGTGCTGCTGATGCTTCCTGATCCTTTCCGAGCTCTTGTCTAAATAAAGTTTTGCTGTTATTGTCAACTGAATAAGCTTGGCGAGTTACAGTTGTAGTTCATCATAGAGGCCTAGCAACAGGTTCTTTTAAATTTTATATTACTTGATTCAATTAAACAATGAATGATGTGATTTTGAATTTGGAATGTAAATGCAGCCGTTAGTTAGGTTAAAATCTGATGGAGTGGTTTCGTTTTTTATCCTGTTCTGCTTTGACGAATCTGAAGGGTACTTTTGGGAGTTAATGTATACTCAGAGAATTTCAGATCAAGAAAATCTATCTGATATGAGGAAAAAGGGTATTGCTTGACATCTGTCTAGATGGAAGCGTTTAGGATTTGTTTTGTGAGAATTCATATGCAGCGTTGGTTATGAAAGTTTCCGGTAGAAAGTGGATCAGTTATCATTGCAAATGAGGGTAAAAGCCAAGCATAACATGATTGTGATTCTATTGCCAAACTGCAATTATATTACACTGAATTGTATTTTGGCTAGTTTTACCTTGCGGATCAGAAAAATTGGTAATCAAGTTGACCCCACCTTTAGCTGTGAGACGGTACAAGTGTGTATGTTCAGTGCAAGAACCTGAAACCTTTCTTGTAAGATTTGTTCCAACACTTTTAGAAATGCGAAACCATCAGACAGGGTTTGAAATCTGCCATGGAGCATACCAGTTCGTGGCTTAGTGTACTATACCCTTTGAAGCTCTTGTAACTAAATTGAGAATGCTTTATCATAAAAGGGGCGTGCCCTTTCAAAAGTGACCCCGTCTAGAGATTGGGAGTTCCTGCTTCTTAAACATTGCTGTGACAGCTGTTTGCACTTTGGAATGTTTACTAAAGTTTGCTCAGTGCATGCGGTTGCACTTGGATGTATGGTGTGCGTGTTGCTGCACAGCTCCAACACGATACCATACAGTCTGATCAGTCCATACTGGCCAGCGCCATTGCTTTGCAAACTTACAATCCAATTTGTTATAACAAAAGTGCGCTACAACTCTTTTATGATTCCAGCTGGGTTAGTGGTCATCTGGCCTTTGTTCAGTCTTATTGGTCCCCGTAGAATTGTTGAGTTCTCATTTTAGTTAGTTCTCTTCCTGCAATGTCATCCTTTGTTTTGAGTGTTGACCTGACGGTAGCTGTGCGATCTGGATGATTTGTAAGCCAGTACATTTACCCTTTTCACGAAAGAAAAAAATGGAAAAGTAGGCATGTTGTTGAAAAAGCTTAAGAGATATATGGTATAAAGTGGTGAGGTTGGTCAGGTGGCTGTGTTCGACTGTTTGTAATTGTAGTGGCTCCAGCGGTAACCTGGTTTGTCTGACTCTGGACATGAACCTGCACCTCATGCGCATTCTCTTCCCTTCTTACTATCTTCTAGATAAAGTTCTTCTCCTTTAAGTTCACAAACAACAAAGTTTGGCCAATTTTTCTGTAACAAAAAAAATGTAATTGATTAATCAGCTGGAGGTATGACATGTCGTTTTTTCTCCTTTTCTTCCCTTAAGATGCTCCTGCACATCTTTCTTGTCTTCTCAACAGCTGCAGATTGGTCCAGAGGTACAAGGATCGAACTTGTGATGAGATTAGGTTCATCTATATCTCTCCAATTTTCCATATCTTTCTCGCTGAGTAAGTATCTTTCTGTGACCTTTTTTTCCTGGTTAAAAAATTTCTACATACATAATTATGTTTCATAAATATAGTCCTGCATAAATATGAATTCTGCTGAGCACATCGGAGATGTTATTTGCATGCACCCCATGCATATGAGCCCAACATATTTGGGATTGATCGAGTGTACCTCCAACATGCACCGGGTTTATATAAAAACTTGATCGGCCATTTGGTTCTCTGGACTGCTGAGATATTAAGAAAAGTCTGCGTACCTACTTATGTTTCGTTGATCTAGTGCCACGTAAATATGAATTCTGCTGAGCACATCCGATATGTTATTCGCATGCGCCCCACTCATATGAGCCCAACGTATTTGGGATTGATCAAGTGGAACTCTATCTTGCACCGGGTTCATATAAAAATTTTATCAGCCATTTGGTTCTCTGGGCTGCTAAGACATTGAGAAAGGGACCGAATAAAACCAATGCTTGAATTTGTTTGCTGCGCAATCTCATGTCATTGGTTGAACTGTACTTCTGACCTTTCAAAAAGTGTGTTTTAGCTGAAATAGTTTATTCTTGAATCTCCTTGGTGACAATAAGCACTTCATTTTGCTTGTCAGCTTTGCTGAAATAATTTGATGTTCTTCTCAGGTTTAATGTGAAGCTGGCTATCTTTAGTGAAGGTTGAACTAAAAACAAAAGACATTACTGCCTCTTGTGAAAGTTCTATCAAGGCAGGAGCCTGGGCTCGCATCAAACATTGAACTAGAAACTATCGATTCTTTTGTGGAGCAGCAACTTGACGGCGATTAGTGAAGGACCTTGCAAAAGGTGAATGGAAACTAGAGATTTCAGTTGATTTTGCATATTACTTGTTGGAACTGCAGCCAGAAATTTTGACTCTGCGGGATAAAGAAATGGTTTGCAAAGTGGTAAAAGGTGCTTCTCATCATTTTCTGCTTGCTCTGGAATTAACCAGTAGAGTCCAAGTCTGAACTGTATTTAGTGAAAAATATGCTAGGTGTATTAACACTGTTTAACTAAGTTTTTATTTATTTTTGGTCGAAGCTATTTAACTAAGTTGATATAGTGGGTGATGTGGAAGATTTTTATTGTATGCTGAATATGATGCACGTTTCTTAAGGTCCATTTGCAGCCTGACATCTTTTAGTACATAAAATTAGCAGACCAATGTTGGTATACCTAGGATTGTTGGTAAGTGCATTCCTAAGCACGTGGGTTAGTGAACTGAGCGTAAAATGATTCTAACATAAACAGTTTCTCTATTTGCATATGAAATTGTTTGAGCAGGCCCATCTTTTAAAAGGGGTTTCTTGGAGAATTCCGTTGCCGATGCTTGCAATGCGGTCGTCTAGTTCTGCTGCCAGTTGTTCTCCAGCTTTGGCAGTTGCATCGAGAGGAAAAGCTAGGCTGGAGAAATTCCGCTGTTGCGAACCGAATTCACTGCTTTCTTTATAGATGGTCGGGATGGACTGTGATCTCTTTCCCTTTTGAGTTAAACTGCCTTTACTGTGTGAAGAACTCATTGCATGGACATTCCAGGATAAGTGAGGCAAGGCGAGGCAGGGGACCATTTGTGTTCTTCATTGATTTCAATAGAAGCAGGGGACCAGTCCTGTTATGGAATATGGAACCAATTTTTATGGGTAATTCCTGTGTTGTCGGGGGCCAAAAGCAGGTCAAATTTGTGGCTTGGTTTTGCTGATTGTAGCCAATATGCGTTACAGGTTACTACGGAACTTACTGCTTTGGTATAAAAGGTTGCTAAATACAGATAGACCTTGAGTTGCTTGATCAGAATATAAATTATACTGACCATAGGGTGAATATTAATTATTATATAATGCGGTCGTTTTATTCTTCGGTGGAAAATCACTAAATTACCAATCGCATAATTAAATTTTTTGATCTTCTGTTATGTTATGATGAGTTCCTTTTTTCAGAAGTGAATATCTACCCAAAAAAGGACGCACAGATATTCGATAGAGTTTGCTGGAGATATACCCTACAAAGACTGCTCAACACTAATCTGTACAGACCTTTTCGATGTACCTTAGTGAGGAAAAATTAATAATATTTTTCATCGAATAAATGATGTCCCAAAAGTTACCGTTTCTAATTGAAGTTTACCGATTATTCCAAAACATCGAGATGTCAACGATGGTTTCTTCTTATGGTATAACAAATAACTCCCCTGCATTTACCATTTGCTCGGGGAGGAACTTCTAACCCGGTATATAATTTTTCTTTCGGTGGGGAAAAAAATCAAATCGATTGAACTCCAATTGAAAAACGAAAGTGTCATGGAAATTGGTAATCTTTCTAATAAAAACGAGGGAAAAATCAACTAAGAATATGTTTAGAATTATAAATAAAAAACCAATTCTTTTTACTGGTTTCCATATATCTCTCAAATCTTATCTGTACATTAAATATATGGCCATATACAGTAAGATGTAAAGTACCAAAAAATTCACATGTTTCAACTCTTCAAATGTCAGATCTCCATTTTTATCTGTGTCTATCACGTGGAACATCTGTTTGATATCATCCACTTGCTCATCAGGCAAGTTGTCTGCTACTACCTACATTTACAATGCAGGAAACATGATTCGAGTTTAAACTTGCAGTAAGAACAGCAATGAAAACCGACAAGGCAATGTTTAGGGTCTCACTCTGAGAACTTTCTTCTTAAACTTATTCATCAAAGAGAATTGCTTTATCCTTGCCCGGACATTTTGTCCTAGTGAAATGTTGGAAGCCTTGTCCACATTCTGTATCCACTTGTGCTCTGCGCAAAGTCAATTATAAGTTGACAACCTTAAAACTATATCATGTATTTCCTCAATGGGATGCTTACTAGGAATATTTCATAGGAACAAATTAAGCCTTCAGACCTAACCAACCCAATTTTGTCACTGAACTTCTATTTCATATATTGCAGAAACAAGCTGAACAGAAAAAGAATGAAATTTCGATCTTAACTCAATGTACGGCATCAACTGTCTAGGTGCCTTATTATCTGGTGCTTACCCCTTTCACCTGTTCAAATTACAGTACTGTTTAAGAATTCAAATTGTTACAAATGACACGAGTTACTTATTATAGTCCACATATCTTCCTGCTTCAATTTATTGTACAGTCATTCATAATTTGATATCTCGTCAAGTCAGCACTAGGAAGAGAAACAATGTGCTGACGATATTTAGATTAGAAGGCAATGCATACCAAGGACTTCTTCAATAGTAAGACGAGAATAAGGATTTGGTTCAAGCATATTTCTCACTAGATCCTTTGCTCCTTGAGAAACCTTGGGCCAAGAATCTCGCTCGAAATCTATTTCGGCCCGGACAATGGCATGGGTCAACATCTATCTTCATTGGAGCTTTTCCTTTTTCATTGGCAAACTTAATCTTACTTTGTCGAGTTACTACCTTGGGCCAAGAGATCGGGGGGCGCGGGCGCTAGAGAAAAGTTAAATAACACGAGGCATAAAAAGGGTACATTTACTCTTAATCGCATGCCCTGCGTTCCCCCTAATTCATTACAAATTTTTTTCTTCCCCGAAGAGAGAGAACATCCCACCTCCACTGCCTTCCTTTCCCTCGCGCGACCCTTGTCCAGGTGCGATCCTTTCCTTCTCTCTCGCGCTCCCTCGCCTCCCTCCAGAGGCTTCTTGAAATTTGGGGTGTTGATCGTGCGATTGTTTCTGTGGGGTGGGGTGGGGTGGTTCGGTGGCTCGTGTTTGCGCTCGCGCTTCTTGGGTCGAGCTCTTTGCTAGGTTTCTCGGGTTCTTGGGGATTTCTGGGATAGGGGGGCGATGATTGTGAGGTTCTGGGGTAGGGGGGAGGGGGGGTTGATCGAGCGATTCGAAGAGATGCAGATCCTTATATGTATAATAGCTGCAAGCAGATTATGGAAATGTATGCTGAATTTATCGATTCTGATGCTTTAGGACTAACATTTGTCAGAGAAGTTGAGGACTTGGGATTGAGGAGAGTTGTGGAACTCTGTGATTGTGGGAAGTAGCGATCCTCAGATAGTCTGGTTTTGGAAGGTATGTGCCTGTGTTTGTGAATTTTATCATTTAATTTGAGTCAATAATCTCTCTCTGCATAAGGCAGTTTGCTTCAATGTTATCTGTTTTGTCCCTTTATTATCTTTTTTCTCATAGTCTTTTCATAGCTGTGGGCCTGTGGCACCTCATATTCTGTTGTCTTATTATGTAAATTTTGGGATCTCAAAGACGGACTGGACTTGGATCCTAATTTGAAAGGGATATTGCTATGAGTAAATTCCTTTAGACATCACGCCTAAAGCTTATATGCAGCACTGTTGGGTTCTTTTAAATCGCGAGTAACATAATATGAGGACACAATTCAGAAGCAAAGAATGGCTTAAAATTCAGTAAACTGCATTAAACAGTAATTTCCTAGTTGGGAGAACATCAATTAGCTTGTCTAATTTGTGGCTGCTTCAATTATGCCCATTGGAGATAACTTGGCCTTAGAGGAACATTTTAAGCCATCTGATCATGTTCTCCATACCAGAAGCACTTGTCCATCATTTACCTTGAGGAAATCCTCAAGGTAATCCTAGGAAGCTTTTCAAGACCATTTCTTCTAATTTAATTTTCGTACTGCAGGTATCTGACCCTACTTGCAAAATATCCTGTGGCAACAAAAGCGGTGACTAAAATATTTTTATAGGAATACAAAGCAAAAAAAAAAATGAAAAAGAAGAAAAAACAGAAAACTGAGCCATGAATAAAAAGCAAAAGAAAAAAAAAAGAAGAAGAAGAAACCGAAAACCAATCCGAACCAAATCGATTTTTCGTTCGGTTCCAATTTAGTTCGGTTCAGGGGGCACCCTTAATGGTTCGGTTTGGTTCGGTTTTTCAAGAAAACCGACCGAGCCGAACCGTTTACACCCCTACACATTGGGGCTTAGTTATTTAATAATTTGGTTGTTGTTTGCAAAATGAGGATTGAGGATGTATTGGGTGTGTAATCTTTTTGGATAATTTTCATTGACAGCTCTTGGAGCAACTTGCATTCAACTTGTTCTGTTCTATCCTATTTTACGAAGGATTTCTAGTAAGAATCACAGCAAGCACTTGTAAATGTTAGAGCGCCCACTTGTAAATGTTCAAGTGCCCTTGGTTAATATGTTCTCATTTTGTTTGCTTGGCAAAAAGAGAGCAACTCCAATGGCCATCATGCATTTGCTCCTCGGGGAACAACAGACTGAAACTTAGCTCTTTTAGTACGAATGTCTCCGTCTAAAATGTTTACATTGATAGAAACAGGATTTAGTGGAGTTGGTGATGTCCTCTTATGAGTCTAGTGACTTTTGTTCTGTTTCCTCTCTTTTCTGTAGTTGAATTCCTTGCCAAACAGCAGCCAATTCTGTTTCCTCTGTTGATGATAATTTTGTTCGTTTTGTCACGCCCACTAAATTATTGGGACTAAGATAATCTGCTTTTGTATGAATACTTAAGATTATTTGCTCATTCAGTCAGTATTCATATAGGTTAGGAACTTACGTTTTAGGGCGATTTGAAAATGCTTCCAGTTTGGAGGTCGAGTTGTAGGTCTCCTTTGATCCTTCCAGTTGCTGAAAATTGCTTGCATGGAGTTGATTCTGATATGTTCTGTCAAATATCAACAGAACTAGTTTGGACATTTGTAGGGTGATTTCTGAAATCGTTCACAGTTAAGTATGTTTAATTCAATCCAATTATGATTGTTTACAGTTATTTTTTATACCTTTCTAGGAAATTAGACTAACCGATTAACTGTATTCTCTCGGTATCAGCTCCGATTGACGCCGCAGCCATGAGGCCTCGCATTCCGGACATTCGTTACGCAGTAAGAATAAGTCATTGGACTTTTTGTGTTTTACTTTGGTCTGTTGTTTATTGTGGTTTCATTTTTGGAAGTTTCTTTTAAATATTTCTATATTTTTCAGGCTTTAGTAGAAGAGCGCGATCGCTTGATCCATGAAGTGGAGGCGCTGAAGAGAGATTTAAACGAAAGGTGCACATTTGTAGAAGAAACCATATCCAGATCGGACGAATTTTGGGTATTTAGCATATCGTTTTCCCCTGAATGGATGCATGCGTTTTTTTGAAAGAAATTAATGTGAGTTTTGTTTTCTTTATAGGTACATATGGAAAGCACGGTAACTGCATTGGAAACGTTGCACCATCAGATGAGGATGACGCATCACCAGACTCATGAACAGCTAAAGACGCTGCTGCAGACCAAAGAAGAAGAGTTAAAGGTAATGTGTTCAATTATTAGGCCTAGTAGTGTTTTTAATTACCATGTATTCTAATGTTTTTTCTTTCTTTCTTTTAGAGGTGCGAGACGACCATCGCTGAATTGAAAGAAGCGCTAAATTGTGCACAACTTCAACTTGTTGAATCAGAAAGGCACAGGAAACAATTGCATAACTCTATCATGGTAATTCTCTTGTCACATACCTTAAATATATGAAGGTGTAAATTGCTAAGATTTTGCTTGCTTCAGGATTTAAAAGGCAATATTCGAGTGTTTTGCCGTGTACGTCCGTTGTTGATGACGGGTGATGGTCTTGGAAACGAAAGCATCATCTCGTATCCAAGGACCATGGAATCTTGTGATCGAGGAATTGAATTACTTGCAGGTAGTAAAATACTTCCTCCTAGTCTTTTAGCTTGTCCTAAGGTAGAACATAAATTTCTCATTTTTTTCATCTTATGACAAGATGGAAAAAAAAAATGGGTTCAAGTTCGACAGAGTGTTTGGACCCGAGGCTTCTCAGCTGGACATATTTGTTGAGATATCACAGTTGGTCCAGAGCGCCCTTGATGGCTACAAGGTGATACTTGCATGGTAGTTTTTTTATTATGCAAAAGTGCAATTGAACTGCAAATATGTTGAATTTGGTTATTTCATTTGCTTGATTTGTTGCAATGGATGCTATACTTTGCGGTTGTGCTTTTTTTAGTTCAATTATGTAACAAAAATTACCAAGCTGTAAAATAAAATAAATTTATCTTAGTCGAAGAATTTCACTTTTTAGATATTTCGCAGGTTTGTATATTTTCGTACGGTCATTTAGGTTTGGGAAAGACTTATACCATGTTGGGCGAACATGAATCTCCGGAGCGGAAGGGGTTGATACCACGTTCTCTTGAGCAGATATTTCAAACGGTTCTAACCCTTTCGGCACAAGGCTGGGAGCACACCCTCAAAGTAAATTTTTGTTAATTATGTTATTTGTTTCCTTTTGATTTTGTTGCATAGTGGCTAATATATGGTGGTGCAATTTAGGTTTCGATGCTCGAGATCTACAATGATGAAGTTCATGATTTGATGTCGAAGCGTGGTAGTCCGAGACGAGTTAAGCACGATGCCACTGTAGCTGGGCTCATTGAACTTTGTGTACACAGTATCGATGAAGTTACTCGGCTTTTGGATATTGCTGCACGAAGAAGGTTTGTGGACAACTCGTCTTGTTCTTATTGACATCTATGGCATTAGAATTTCATTTTTTAGCTTAATGTGGTTGAACGAGTTTGATCGCTTAGGTACATTTTTGTTTCTTTAGGTCAGTAGCGGATACCTCGAAGAGCTCTCGGTCATCAAGAAGTCATTTTATCTGTAAGTTGCAAATATCTGGGATGAACAAGGTTGAAACAATTCTTACTCGTTCAATTCAGCTGATATGTCCGTTGCTTCGGCTATTAAACTAATTTTTTTTATTTACGCAATTGTTTTAGGACACTAAAGAAGTGGTGGAAGGTGTGCTCAACCTTGTTGATCTTGCTGGGAGTGAGCGAGATAGCGAGGCAGTGGGAGAAAGAAAGAAAGAAGCAATTGTATAGTATAGAATAGTAGCTTTTTTTATTGCGGTGTTTGTTTATTTTACCTGGTATTCCTCTTGAGCGGCTAATTCTTTGTTTTTCAATGTAAATCAGATGATCAATTTAAGTTTGACTTGGCTAGGCGTGCTTATACGTGGCGTGGTAGACAAAGAGGAGTATGTGATGTTTAAACATTCCAAGCTGACAAGACTTCTTCAGGTGCATTTCCTTCTTCAATTCTTTAGCCTGTAATGATAACTTGGCTGTGTTAATATTGTACCCGTCATATTGCGTAGATCCTTCTTATGAATTGGCATATCGAAGATTTTCTTATTCTAACTTAAAGTCTGAATTAGCCATATTTGGGGGGAGATTCCAAGACGTTGATGTTTGTTAACGTTTCTTCGGAGCCCTCTTCGGCTATGGAGTCGTTGCGATCTCTTAACTTTGCGGCCAGAGTAATTGAAGGCAGAATTGGTGACTCCCGCGCCCAGACATCCAAGCGAGTTCAAGATTCTCACTCGAGGCATGGCAGACCGGCACCTTCTCCGTTGGGCTATGGCCACCAAACAACCATGCAGTGATACGTCTTTGCCCCATTATGTATGTGGCAAATGTATTCTGGTTGTAACTTGTGCGGAAATAGAGTGGTGGGTTCACTTTGCTGTACCATGGGTGATTTCTCAAACACCACCATAACCTTTTTTTCTTAAACAAGGGTGATTTCAGAAAGAAAGTCAATGGGATGTCAGATTTGGGATAAGGGTGAAAGTTGGTGATTTTTTATGAAACAAAAAAAAATTGAGGTAATTGTCACTCGACCTAAAGTTGGTATATTTTTACGAGACAAAAAGAAAGTTTGGGTCATAATTATTACTCGACTTAAAGTTTGTATTTTTTTTTTTTGGGAATTAACCCCTAGAGTACACCGAAGAAGCTGGTAGGTACTAGCAAAGGCAGAAAAAGGGAGGGCGAATGGGGTCGGACGATCCGTTGAGCTTTTAACAACAAAGCTATGCTTTTTCTGGGCAATCTTTGGAGAATAGCCTCCTGTCCTAACACTTCACAATACCACAAAAGGAAGCAGAGCTTAATCACACTTCCTTTTATATTTTATGCCTTCCTTTACAAGCACGAGAGTGTACACATTCATGCTCCACTCATGTGTATTCGACGAGTTGTTTTATTCGGATACAAACAAGATACAGGAATGCGTATTCCACATACATTTCTTTTACTGTTCGTTAAAAGTTTTCTTTTTTAGAGATTATCTCTAGCTCTTTGAAGGCTTTGAAAAGATATAATGATTTGGTTAATGAAATTAGTTTAGAACATTAGGTCAAGTAATACGAGTCGGTCCATTTTAGGTAAACTTGACGATCGTGCAGATTGAAAAGTAGTGGATGCAACACAAATCAAGTTTCTTTGAGTGGGCGAAGGTAGGGGGTGATCCGTAAACATTTTCGAAATGTGCGGGCTATTACGCAAGGATGTCAACGTTCAAGAGCGCAATTATTGGTAAATACTATGACAAAAATAAAAGCAAACGCTTATCACATCCCATAACGTCCAACAATGAATTCTACAGCAAGAAAAAGATTTAAGAAAATACAACTTATGATACTTATATTTGCGCACTTATTTAATTTATAGGAAACAACATTTCAAATTGAAAACAATGTGTTGAATGAGCGCTAATTGATT
Organism: Syzygium aqueum; assembly: GCA_031216185.1. Taxonomy (NCBI): domain Eukaryota; kingdom Viridiplantae; phylum Streptophyta; class Magnoliopsida; order Myrtales; family Myrtaceae; genus Syzygium; species Syzygium aqueum. The sequence continues at coordinate 611,013 of JASUUB010000014.1, read as the reverse complement.
AGAAAATATATTTTCGTCCTCGTAAATTCGGAATAGTATTTAACTTCTTGCAATTTGCGTAGTTTTACCAAATTATAGCATCAACTCAAGATTATAGAACAAAATCAATTTTCAAATTCGCGCATTCACGCACGTCTACTGTATATTGATGATGAAGAAGATACCGTACCTTGTCCGCGCAATTCGAAGAATCTTCAAATGACCTTGTCAAGTCATCAAGTTCAATCCGATTTCTGTCCAGCTTCTCCAAAACCTTTTGGACGACCGTGTTGAGAAAAACCCTAATGAATTTTGAAGTTGACAGAACTTTCCATATGTAACTTATAATTCTGACATGAAGTTCTTTTCAGGTTATTATAGTCTGGAAGTTCAGAAGAAGATATCAGACTTTGAAGTTTTTCAGAACGAGAAAATTTTTCAAAACGAAATGTTCAGACTCAAATGAAAAATTTAGAATAAGAAGTTCAGACTCTATCAGGACTTCTGAAGACCTATGGAGACGCTGAAGTTTTTCAGACGCAGAAATTTTGTAGATTTAGACACTGAAGTTTTTCAAATGCAGAAATTTTGCAGACTCAGATGCTGAAGTTTTTCAGATGCAGACGCAGACGATAGATTTTGCAAACGCAGAAACAGAACTCGACACAACAACTAGTGATCTGGCATGGATTTCACAAAAGGAAGGTTTTGATTGTCTCAATCCAAATCAAATTGATTAATAATCAAAATATTATTACAACGGATTAATCTCTACTTATGGAAACCAAGATTCTGATTGTATGGGCGACCAGAATCAACGGGATTCAAAATCTGTTATTCAACGGCTATTCAATCCTTACTATTCAAATCTGTCCAAGGTGAAGATGATCCTCTGAAGACTGTCCAACGGCTAGTTTAGAAGTGAAGGAGTATTTAAGGAGATTAACGAGCAGCAGAAGAAATACAGATTCAAGAATCATCAAGTCCAAAGCCTGAGCTTATTCCAATTCTCTTTTCTTTCTTGAGCTAAACCTTAAAATCTTGAGGGACACTTTGTAAAAATGTTTGTGTGAGATAGAAAGTCCCATCATACACAAGAGTATTATCACTCTAAATCTGTAATACCTATTGATTATATAGTGAAATTCAACCGGTAAGCTGTCAGCGTGGGAGAGTGGACGTAGGCTTACTATAAGCCGAGCCACTATAAATTTGTGTGCAGTTTTCTATCCCTTAACTCTTACTTTACACACTGCACATTCAAGAGCACCGTCTTTATAGAATCTGAATATTATTCAGACTCAAACTGTGTTCTATCATTTCCGCTTAAATTTGTTAAAATTGTTTAAGATCACCTATTCATCTCCCTCTAGGTGATCCTTGCTAGCCACTTCGAATTGACAATTTTTGCCTGGCCGCCGCACATAAAAGCGCTTTCATTAGTTGACTAGATTATATTCATACCCACGCATCCCACGTGGAATGTCAAACGTTTTTTTCCTAACTTTGAAAAGATTGAAGTATGTCACAAACGATACACTGAATAATCATTATAGGCTAATTTAGTAAAATTTACTGGATGTGTTTTTCTATATAGTATTGATTTACGCGATGGCAAAAATTACCGAGTGGCTGCTATATGGTGCACAAGCAAAATTTCGGCGTTTATAGCTAAGCCTAGAAAAGATTTTCAGCACTTGTCGAGAAAACGTAGACAAATTCAAGGTCATCCATTGAACACTGCAATTTGGTGAAGAAAAAATTACAACCCGGAAATCTGTAACAAGTTCCCCAACGCCAGCAGTAGCTTTAAACAACAGAAATATTAGGGAAGATGTCACGAGCAGAGGATGTAAATTTCAATAAGAGCAGCAACTGGAGAGATAGTTTTCAATATTGTCCATTTAAAAGAAGAAGAAGAAGAAAAGAAATAATTTGATAGGGCAATGTTTTATCCCCTAAAACCAAAAAATGAAGAATTAGGTAGGGATCTTAAAGGTAGTTTTACCTTTGGCCCTTCCCGACCTCCCCATTCCATAATTTTATCAACCTTTGCAAGAGCCTCTTTCCACGCCCAGAATTCGATGGAAACATTCTCCGGGGTGGTGTCTTGAGTTTAACATCTTCAAGTCTGCTTCGAAAAAAAAAATGAGAAAATTTCTTTTTCTGCCCTTTAAGATAGACATATTGTTTTTTTTTTTTTTTGGTAAGATAAGATAGACATATTGTTCATCATGTGTTAAAGCTCAATGAGACACCAATTACGGTCTTAATACGTTCGAGAGATGATGGGCATGTAAATTTTGGAGTTGTCCTGGTAGAAGTCTCATCAAAGGCCCTATGGAAGCTGAAGGCTATCCTGCTATATATATATACTATCCAGGCCACTGAATAGGCGGATTGTCCTAGCATGTATATCCACTCACTTGATTGTGGTTCGTAAGTTTAGACTCCATGATTGCATGTCAAGAGGTTGGCCGGCTGATAATTATTGAATCTAATTGTATATTTCTTACCCAACGCTCCATAATAATGCCATGAGTACAACATAAGCTGACAAAGCTAGAGGGTTATACATAATAATGTAGATTTCTTGCGATGATAGATAATATCTTAGCATTCTTCTAAATGCATTTGGTAACATTAGGCAATGAAGCACTCTTTTCACAGCAAAAGGAGAAGGATTTATTTAAGATACACCGTAAAAAAATTCCTTTCCACAATATTATTTATTTATTTGTGGATTTGAATCAAATTAATAAATTTTGATTGAAATAATCATAAAAATGATAATTTATCATGTATATATAAAAATATGCACGTAATATACAACATGTCTTAACGTGTCGAAATTCTCATTTTTTGAGAAATGACGTGTTGGCAAGTCATGTCGTGTCGTGTTGTGTTGCTTGTCACGTGTCGATGTCGGTGCTACTTAGTTCACGAGTAGTTATGAAATGGAAACTTTCACCCGCTAATGGAATGAATACAGTTGTCAAAGTTAAACACTGTATATGCGTTAGTGCCCAAACCCCGCTTGGTAATGATATTTTTAAGCCTCAGGAACCAGGTTCTCTTCGCGGGAAATTTGGCCCAACGCATCCTCAGATTGCAACCTACATTGTCCGTTCCCCCTTCCTACTTTCCTCCATCATTCTTCTTTGTTCTTCCATGTTATAGATAATTTCCGAGATAGCTGGCAAGGCTCCTGCATAAGAGTTGACATTCCTTATTTTTGTCTTGTTATCTTTCTAAGTTAGGTAGGGCTTTTATTGAACTCGTAAGTAAACGGAAGGAAGGGATTAGATGTATCATTTACAGGTTTCCCGGTCTTACATATGTGAACTCGTAAACATACTGTGTCATCAGCAGTGTCCTCACAAACGAGAGCTCCTAAAAATGATTTCCTTGCCTCATGATTCCAAGTATCGTCTCGTCAGGGCATACATTTGTAAAATCCTCAGATGCAAGTGTAAAAGAAACTCATCAGAGACTCAGTTGGAAGTAAAAAGCATACTGCAATGTCCTAAACAGAGACAACGAATAGAAACACTACATGAGATGGATGATCGAAAATCATTTTGGGGAGCAAAAATGATTCCATAAGATCTGGGAGCCGCTCTCTTCCTACATTGGTCAAGGGATATGATGCGATCACAGGAAGAAATGTTTAATCGAACTGCCGACAGGTTGGCTTGGATTCAAAAAAATGGAGAAAACGACTACGCACTGGCTGGTTAAGGGGTTCGAGGCATTTCCACACAACTACCACATGTTAGTTTAGCAGGAATGGGAAAAACCGGTCAAGGAATGATATTGTCACTATTTAATTGTTCCTTAAAACAGGTTTAGCTTTGATGGATGTTTAATTAAGGAACAATTCTTTAAGGCATCGTTGTCTTGCACATATCCACTATGTGACGCCTCATAACGTTATGCGCGGCATGTGTCTTTTCCATCATTACTCATAGTTGGAATTACACATGCGGAAGCACAATAAAATTTTCATAATATCCCTTACAAGAAAATCACATGAATTTAATTAATATACCTAAACTTCTTTATATTAACACCACTACTTACCATTTGATACAGTATTAAAATAAAATTCAACACTCTACAAAAGTCTCAGGAAGAAGGACGGGTCTATTAGCACCGCTACACCCATACTAATCAAAGAAGGTCGGGTCTTATTTACGTTCTCAGACTTTGGCATCTATTAAATTCTAGGAAAAGTTTATGTACGTTTGGTTCCATTTGAAGTGATGTTATCGATTCTTTTGTCTACCAGTGATATTTCTTGTTTGGAATTCTCACGAAACTTGTCTCTTCTAATAAAAATCGAAGAACGACTTTCGGTGAAAGGTGTTGCGTCATGTGGATTAATTTCCGGTGAAACATCTTTATAGTATGCCTGGTGGGACCATTGTGGTTCAATTTGTGGAAGAACTATGGCGAGGACTCAGAATCAGTTGAAGCCTGAAAATGCTGCTCATAATAATTAGTCACCACAACATGGCAATGAGAGGGCTATCCGTTCCAAATCATCAGCTGCTTATGTAACGGTAGATCAAAATTAAGATGGGATTGTTGTGGATATTCCAAGACATTTCACTAACAAGGGGAGGAGAGAAATAGAGCCAAATCCACTATGAAACAAATGTTTGAGGAAGAACGGAACGACTTCATCTTACTGATGTGATTAGGCCGACGATCAATAATGTTGTCAAAGAAGTAATCTCAAGCCCTGGAACATCCAACCACCCGTTCCCATGCAAGGAGGCTCGATGGTTGTTGAGTGGGTACCTTCACCCTCCTCTGCTCAATTTAATAATAGTGGTACTTTAGGTCAAATGATTCCACCACCACCGAAATTTGTAAAGGCCTAAAATTATTGCCCAAGTTCAAAATGATACCAATGGGGTTGTCCCTATTAATGTGAATAACCAAGTTAATGCTGTACAGGCTAACTCAAATGGGAATAATAGCAAATCAGAATGTCCAACCGGAATATGCCTTTGCCAAATTGAAAAAATGTAAGGCCAGTTGGACCATTATCTAACGTAGTTAATGTAAGGTCATTTGTTGTTGCAATTCCACCAAACGTGGCATACATACAATAACCACCATCTACATTATAGAAGAGGACTTCTGATTGGCCTTCATGGTCTCCTAGGGAGTTAACATAATTTTCCAGACTAGTTAGAAAAAGTCTTGGTGACCTTCGGGTCTACTTGCTAAAGCGGAGCGTCAGGTAAGATATAGACAATTAAAACCCGATTTGATTTAAGAAAGGATTTGTACCATGTGAAAGTGCCCTCCCCCAAGTTGATGCCGTATGGCTATTGAAAGAATTGTAGAAAATGAGTACAGATAGAATGTATCACAATCAAGTGAGTGGATACATTTGCCCGGACGATCAACCTAGTCAATGGCCCGGACAACACATATATAGCGGGATAGCTCTTCCTTGGAAGCATTCCAAAAACCTCAGCTCACTTCTCAGCTAGGTCACGCCACACCATCCTTTTTTCTCTTGTGGGGGAGAGAGAGAGAGAGGTCTGGAGGTAACACCCTTCCTAGATATGCCACCCTCTAAGGCCAGAGCATCAAAAGTTCGGTACCATATGTTCCTGAGTTTTAGTGGAGACGATACTGGTCATGATTTCACGGACTTCCTCCGCCGACACTTGGTACTAGCCAAACTCCGCATATTCAGGGTTGGAGATGACATCGAGGTGGGTGATGAGATTGGCAAGACACTTCTACAAGCTATCGACAACTCCAAAATCCACATACCCATCATCTCTCAGACTTATCCCGACCGTAAATGGTGTCTCATTGAGCTCCAACGCATGATTATCAACGTGTCTAGGTCAAAGGGTCAAAAAAAAATTCTTCCCATTTTTTTCGAAGTGAAAGCTGGGGATGTTAAACATTGAACTCCACAGCCGAAGAATCTCCCCGTCAAACCCAGTGCGTGGAAAGAGGCTCTTGCAAAGGTTGGTCAAATCAAGGGATGGAAGGTCCAGAAGGGCCAAAGGTAAAACTACCTTTAAGATCCCTGCCTCCTCCTCCTCCTCCTCCTCCTCCTCCTTCGGTTTTAGCCTTTAGGGGATAAAACATTGCCCTATCAGCTTATTTCTTTTCTTCTTTTTCTCTTAAATGGAAAATATTGAATACTACCTCTCCAATTGCTGCGCTTATTGAACTTTACATCCTCTGCTCGTAACATCTTCCCTTAACATTTCTGTTGTGTATAAGCTACTGCTGGCGCTGGGGAACCTGTTACAGACTTCCGGGTTATTATTTTTCTTCACCAAATTGCAGTGTTCAATGGATGACCTAGGAATTTGTCTACGTTTTCCCAACAAGTGCTGGAAATCTTTTCCAGGCTTAGCTATAAATGCCGAAATTTTGCTTGTGCACCATGTAGTAGCCATTCGGTAATTTCGGCCATCGTGTAAACCAGTACTATATACAAAAACACATCCAGTGAATTTTACTAAATTAGCCTATACGGATTATTTGGTGTACTTCAATCTTTTCGAAGTTGGGAAAAAAAGTTTGACATTCCACGTGTGATGCGTTGGTATGAATTTTACTCTAGTCAGTTAATGAAAACGCTATTGTGCATGGCAGCCAAACACAAATTGTTGGTTCGGTTGTTCAAACGGTTTTGGAGAAGCTGGGTATAAAAGAAGAATCGCAGACAGAGTATTGGATTGAACCTGATGACTTGACAAAGTCAGTTGAAGACTCTTTTAACCACGCAGACATGGTACGATCTTCTTGATCATCAATATACGGTAGAAGTGCGTGAATACACGGATTTGAAAATTGAATTTGTTCTAATCTCGGTTTTGATGCTATAATTTGGTAAAACTACACAAATTGCAAGAAGTTAAATACTATTCCGAAATTTATGCGGACGAAAATATATTTATTAATAATCTATTGTTCCTTCAACATGTTCTTTTCAATTTGAGATGTTGTTTCCTATAAATTAAATAAGTACACGAATATAAGTATCGTAAATTGCAATTTTTAAATCTATTTCTTGCTGTATAATTCATTGTTGGACGATATGGGATGTGATAAGTGTTTGTTTTTTATTTTTGTCATACTATTTACCAATAATTGCCCTCTTGAACGTCGACATCGTTGCGTAATAGCCCGCAGATTTCGAAAATGTTACAGATTAACCCCTACCTTCGCCCACTCAAAGAAACTTGGTTTGTGTTGCATCCACATAGTTTTTCAATTCTTACCTAAAATCTTGCTTTTTTCGCTCGATTGCTCTGCAGACAGAGACTGGAGTTTTAAATATTGACATGACTTAAGTTGGCAGTGCACGCTCTAATGTTTTATTGAGTACTTTTTTCCCTAGCTCTCGACAGTAACTTTTCCTTTCCCACTTCAAGTTTAAAATACTCTCCCATACAATAAATTGCAGAAGAAAAATACCATGTGCTGGACAGTTTATGAAATTTTACTTACCGTACCAACTTGACTGCAATATTTGGTTGTTAACAGGATAAAACATTGCAAGATACAAAGTAATCTTAGGAGCGACAATTGTCTAGATGTGGAAAAAGCCTTATTTGAAGCACGTAATGTGGCGGTTTACGTGGGCCAATAGGAATTAGTAAAGCTAAATGTCACCACTGTACTATTCAAAAGAGGACTTTCTTTTAAAAGAAAATTCCCAATCTTTTGAGTATAAAGAAAATGTTCCAGAAGCAACCTAATCTGTTCTTGATTAGATGATTAGTGAGAAAAGATTGACATCATCTTAATGGTGCAGTGCTTAAAACTTATGTGGAATTTCAACGGTCCAGATGCAGTGGGATGACAAAGGGAGAGGGAGGAGTCTAAGCAGAGGAAGTAGAGGGAGGAGATGGAGGAGATGGAGGAGTCTAAGCATAAATAGGAAGGAGTACATGTGCCTGGAGAAGTGCAGTGGAGGTACAGGGACGAGAGGGAGGAGTGAAATCAGAGGGACTCTAAGAATATTTAGGGAGGAGTTCAGGTACAATGAGGAGTACAGTGGAAGTGCAGGGAGGAGTGGAAGCAGCAGCAGAAGCAGCAGCAGCAGCATTGTCCCAGGGAGTAGCAGTGGAAGCAGCAGGAGTAGCAGAGGAAGCAGTGAGAGGAAGTCTTCAGAATTTTCGTTTGCGGCATTACTGTACTCCTTTTGTACCTTGTGTTCTGACCGTTCTCCCGTGGCCCGATCTCTCGATAACAAGAGGAAACAAGTCAATAAATAGAAGTAGATGGGTTATGGATGCAGTCTTCCTTCCCAGGCCACCGATATTGCAATTATTTTTTTGTTGTGAGTTTTCAAATCTGTGTTCCCTTTTGAATGTCTATTCGTCTGTATGACTGCTTACTGAGTATAAGTTCCTGATTCGTCTCTAATTTTTTTTTGGGTGCTACATTTTCGAAATGTGATTCGATTGCAGTGATTTTGATCCTTTAAAACATCTAGGGTCATGAAGAATGTATCGACGGTAGGCATGGTATTCGAGAGGGAGAGAGATGCCTATTATTTTTGCAATAAATACATGCTGAAGTAGGTAAGGTTGCGATGACATTTATTCGCATGGTGCTTGTCCTTTCATTAAGTTTTTTATGCAGAAAATGACTCTCTGGTGCATTCATCTATTTGGTATTTTTTTTTTTTGGTAAGGGATCTATTTGGTATTGATATTATCTAATTACCAATTTCTTGCCTATATATGCAAAACCTTGCATGTGAGCAGGATGAGATTTTGCCTGTATATGCAAGAACTTGCGCGAGCAGGTTTATATAGACTTCAAATATCTTATGCGTCTGGTTTGATCACGCGGTGACTCTATACGGCGATGCAACTTTTTCCAGGCCAATGGTATTCCCAACCACTCGCGTGTAGTCATCGTGTGATACGCTGGCTGAAGTATGAAGATACGATGGCAATAGCCCAAATGGATATGTGGAATCGAGTCCTAGATGGAGCGGGACAGATCCATGCGGTGGCGTACGAAGGAAAACGATGGACTCGTTCCATCGTATCAGCGTTTTCCGATAAATTATCCGAACAAGGACCATGCATAGTTTCTGCAGATAATTTAATCCAAGTCTCGGTTGGCTTCCCCAGATGGCAGATTCGGCCTCCATCCTGAATGTACCATGCGAATTATGTTTACATTCTAGTCTTCTTATGCTTACAGAAAGTGGCCTGTGCAGAATCTAAAGAGAAGATTACTGAACTCATGCAGCTGCAAGAACTGCGGACTGACGAACGGCAACTCATTTTAACCGATGACTTTATGAAGTGTGGCAAGAAAGAAGAGTGGAGTAAACCTGCCATTTGAAAAGAAGGGAATGCAGTAAAGAGAACAAAGATAATTGTCGCAATTTATACTCGGGGAGTCATCGGGTAAACAACCTAACAGAATGGAAACAAAACACTGGGGAGTCAGGAGAGAGTTGCCCAAAATCTAGTTCTTAAATTAATGCTAATAAGCTTGTTAAGATGCATGTGTGAGTTGTGTTAGAGGAGTCATGCATCGTAAAATTGATATGATGATGAGCAGTTAATATATTATAACTGACCGGTAACTCATTGATTTAATAAGCTTTTGAGTGTACATGGATCCAACAGGATACGTTGACGGGCTCGGATTCGGGCTCTCTCTTAACAATCTCTCTCGGTAAAGGTATCAGACTTTTGCGGCGTGCTCGACCTTGGTTCAGGAGTCACAATGATTTTCAGGGCACAATCACAACCGATGTAATTTTTCGGGGCATAACCATAGCCGATATGGATTTCGAGCCTTATCACCTAGCAAAGTGGGACCCTAGGGTTCTCCACATAGCAATTGAGTTTTTGTTTATACCGACTACAAGTCTACTATTGATTTAGGTTGGAATTTATATGGAAATTAATGTTGCACTTAGTTATTTGATTGCTTTTTTGTTGCGAGTGCATATCTTTCATGGATTTGCATTATTCGTAGCTTGATTCGATAGAGGCGGTATTAACCATTTGCTTATTCGTGAAATTGCTCACCCCTTTTTTCAACCTTTTTAGATTCCGAGACAAGAGTACGTCGAAATTATTTGCGAATATAGATTTATTTTTGATCATTTCGGGAACGATATTATAAACTTGGAAATAATTTTATAATATCGCAATAGCCCCCATCGACTCCGGTACGAGGCTATACATCTCACATCTTGCGTCTCCCGCACGCACGTGCACAACCTTAAAAAGATATAGAACAGTCTAAATGATTTTCCAACATTTAAAAAAGAAAGGAAATTTGAGTGTCGAGTAAAAAATAGATTAATCAGTAATGTCGTGGTGATGACATGGTTTGTCACATTAGCATTTTTGTATGTATACGTGTGTGTTAGCACCAAAAATTGCCCAAATCATTGACCGTCGACTTGGACCTTTAAAGATCGAGCAAGACACAAATAAGGAAAAATTTGCTAAGTCCTTCTTGTCAAAAGCTACAGACGATCGACGAAGGTGATAAGGAGTTGCTGACTTGTGATATAAAAGAAAATTACTAACTGTCGAGTCATGGATGTTGGCAATTGAAATTTGGTTCAATCGACAAAAGAACCGAAGTTGAAGCGAAGATGGACGAATCGAGAGCGAGACTAGTGTCCAAGTCATGAAACCAACAGTTTTCGCTACAATCATAATTATCCGACACAAGCAAGATCACCAACCAGTTCATGGATGTGAATCTCGAAAGCCACTAATGACAATGGCTAAGAAGCTTGGGTTGTTGTATCCGTATGAAGAGGAGTTGCAAGCTGCAGAAGATTGTCAACATGGGCCAAGTGATGAGGCCAGGATCACCGAATAATGGGTCTTTTAGGTCCCGTTTAATAATTTGCCAAACAGTGAAAATTTCTATTTTTTTATATTCATAATCAGTTTTGAAACAGAAATCTATTTAGTAAACCTTTTGTTCCTGAGCACAAATTTGCAAAAAATTATTTTCAGAATCAGTTTTGGAAAAGAAATTATTTTTTTTCCTTCTTCTTTTTTCCCATTCTTTACTCTTCTTCTTCTTCAGTTCTTTTTGCCTGGCCGGCCATAGACAACACAGGTGAGGGTCCAGCCCTCGCCTGTGGTCGTCGAGGGCTGCGATGCCCTCGCCGACCTTGGCCTGCAGGACGCTGGCCATGGCTGGTGACCAAGCCATGGCCAAGAAGAAGGAGAAGAAAAAAATAAAAGAAAGAAAGAGATATTAAAATATTTAAAAATATTATTAATAAAAAGAAATTTTGTGTCGTTACCAAACGCATTTATGTTATTTTTCTATTTCAGGAATGGAAATTTTGGGCCATTACCAAAAGCCTTCAAATTTTCAAAATCAGTTTCTTGGCACAGAATAAAAAAGAATCTTTTTTTAGTAGAATCAATTTCCAGACATAAAATCATTGCCATGAGCACCCTTAGTAGTCCTTTATAAATACCCAATTGTTGAATTCTAGAGACATAGGATGTTATTTGCTTTCTTTGTAATTATCGTTAACTTTCGCTAGTAACTATAATTATTAGGATTATAATTCGAGCAAAAGATCGCCAATCAATCAATGACCATCATTGCTAGATTATATCTTCATGTATTTTTACACTCTGGTATCCTTTTATATGGCTGATCTCGATTGTCTCCAATTTTCGAACCTTCAAATCTTTTCATCAATCTGCGTTTCGCAGTCTAAGAATTAACAAAGGACCGTTCACATTCTTTGTAGATTTCTGTACCAATCCACATTTTGAAAAAGTACTCTTTGGACACTTTTCGATGAAACTTTATGTATATACAACGGAACGATTAAATTAAAAAAAATTTGTATATTAATTGAAAAAAGAAAAAAAAAGAAAAGAAAAGAAAAGAAAAACAAGTTCGAGCACACGATTGAATATTGTGTGAAAGGTAAGGATTATTGCTTCTTCCATCTAAACAACAAAACGACTGTCGGCCTCCTTAGTGTTTTTCGCGCCGACCTCACTCGCTCTGTCTCTTAACCTAACGTCTCTTGCTCTCGTCTCTACCCTCGCAACTCTCTCTCTCTCTCTCTGGCTACCGGCATCGGAGCTGAGCTTCAACCCTACAGGTAACAGATGGATTAGTTCAGAGATGGGTGCTTGTTCTGAAAGACTCCTTTTTGAACTCTTTTTGCTTCTGTACGATCTCCACATGTTTGTTTTTGCTCTTAAACTGTATGCAATGGCAAGATATTTCATTATCTTCTGAGTCCTTGGCCGAAGCTTCTCACCTGTATATGTCTAGTATGCTTGAATTAATGCTGCCCAGAGGAAAAAAACCGATCCTTTATCAGAAAACCAGATGGTTTCTGTCACTTTGCTCTTGTGAGTGGGGTAAATTGAAATTTTTGTTAGGAGTTGGGACAAATATTGGATTAACCTTAATGGGTTTTTTTTTAATCACAGTTTTTATCTGTAGATGGCCGTAGAAATGGGGGCGCCGAGTGCTGCCGGAGATTGGTCGTCAGAGATGGAGGTCGATGCTTTCAGACGCCTCTTCCCTCTTCGCTACTACGAGAGGCATCTCTCCGAATCGATACGCCCCGATGCCAGACCCCTCAAAAGAGCCAGAGATACAATTGTGTCCCTCGGTCGGTTCTTCGTTTAGCTTTTTGTTTGTCTGGTGATTTGTTTTGTATTCCTTTTATATTTACTTAGCATAGTTATTGCAGAGGCTGTTGCATCCTCTGATGGGTCCGCACTGGCAAAGATTGGTTCCACTGTGAGTTTTTACCCCTTTTCAATCTCTTGTGTACATCTGATGCTTGCCGACGCACTCCTGCACTTCAGCACATTCAAAGTAGTTGCATATGTATTTACTTGTAGCTGAAGCAACAAATAGGTTCTATCTTTTCCTTTTTCTTTGTTTCGATGTTTGACTTTTGCACGTGGTCGAATCGTTTAAGATGGATTGTTATTTTTATGAAAATTATAAGGTTTGCTCTTTTGTGACTGCATTTAATTAAATCATATTTTCATCAGACAATGTTGGCTGCTATAAAAATGGAAGTCATGACTCCTTCTGTTGATTCGCCTGATGAAGGCAGTATAGGTAAGCAGCCGTGTACCAGTTGCAGTTTTCTTTTTACTAGGGTTCCTTCTTCTTAAAGGTGCTATGCATGGATGCTGGCATGTGACTCCGTGTTATTTTCAGCGGTTGAGTTCCATATGCCCCCTATATGCTCTCCAGTCGTGAGGCCAGGTAGGCCTGCTGAGGTAGCACCGGTGATATCGAAGCAACTTCTTGACTCTTTAGTAAGGCATGTGAAATTGGTAACTTCCGTTTTCTTTTTTTGCTTGCTTTGACTTCTTGAATCTTTTATTTTCCTCCTGTTGCTTCAACAGGTGATATGCTGTTAACGATACCTGGTTGTATGACATATGTGTATTTGCGGGCGTCTTGCTAATGCATACGAAAAGCTTAAAATTTCTAAACTGTATCCACCTTGTGCCAGTGACTATTTTGACTGAACTTTTTGCTTGTTTTCAGTATGGAATATTTAATTGGGTCTACTAAATAGATGTGTAAACATGTTACTCTTTGGTTGAAGCAAATTTTCAGGAAGTCACTTGATCATTTAGCAATAAGTCTGCACAGATTATGTGGAGTAGCATCAATCTTTGCCCCTGTAAAATCTGCTGCTAACTCTCAAATAAACAGAGTGGGATAACTCTTAGAAAAGTTTACAGAAAGCCACAGAAGTTAAGAGGGTTTCTCATCACTTAGACTTGTATTCGGGATGGAGATTATGTGAAAAGTAAACTTGCTCTTGGTTACAGGAAAACATTGTTTCTCTTCGCTCTGGCTTTCCTAGCGTTCAAACTCAAATGCTAGACTTAAATTGGACCCTTTTTCAGTTGTTTCCTGAAGGGAAGGGGGAGGAAAGACCAACCACTTTTTCAGGGTAACCTACACTTACTTCGTGGAGATATTGGCTCTATACAGCTTCCATTTAGTTGCAGATACCTTTCGAGTACACGTGGAAGGGTTCCTATAGGTTCTACCAAGTCCATATCCCCATAGATTCTCTTACGTTCAATTTGTGTCACAAAATAACCCATAGGTACAAAGGTTGTAGATTATCATCGAAGGATGCTGTTGGAGTTAATGCTACATACTTTACTAAATTGGTCATAAGGTTTCCCTCAAGTCCATGATTTGTGCTTTCTTGTCTTCCTTTGGCAAGGCCCTGGTCATTGTGTCATTTAATTCTTGAGACTATTATATTGCAGTTTGATAAAACAATACGTGTTTTTTATGTTGCAGTACCTTCTTGGGTCATGTGCTGTTTTCTATTCATCTTCTGGAATCAATAATCATTTGGTTGTTGCAGCTCTGGGATGATTGATCTGAAGGAGCTATCCCTGATCAAAGGAAAAGCAGCTTGGATGGCATACCTGGTAATACTTCATGCCCGATGTTGTGATGCGTAACTTAGGATAAATTGTATATAATGCAGGGTTTTCCCTTTAGCTGCATTTATCTTTGGACCTTGTGTGGCTGAGGGCAACTCTTTACTGAGAGAGCTACTTCAATAAATATTATATATGTTGCCTCGGAAAGGTTTTGCTTAGGTTTATTTTTCATGTGTTGCAGGATATATATTGTCTTGATGCTGATGGTGCTCTTTTTGATGCTGCATTGCTTTCAGCGGTTGCTGCATTTGCTCATTGTAAGATATTTCATCCTTCCATTTTAGAAGCTGACATTTTAAATTTAACTCGATTTTCAGCTTTCTTCTTCTTGCATAGCCTATTCTGCAACTTGGTTAATGACTTTTTTGAGTTGATATAAGGTGGGTCTTCGTTATTTTATAACTCGTGATCATCCTCCAAATTGCAGTTGTCCTATGATAGTAAAAGATGCTTGACTTGCTTATGAATGTCAAATAGCTCTAGCTTGATATATTCTTAAGGTGAGTTGCTTATGAATGGATTTTGGCTCAACCGACTCGCTTTCAAAGAGATACTTGGTACGAGTTGCAGAAAGAGAAAAGCAATATGAATGGCCTAAGGCGGGAAGAGTCGTAATTATCCCACTTGCCTTTGCTAAAGTCTATGATGATCAACAATTCTTCATTTGCGCTCTTAGGCTGATTTCAAATCTGACCAGGAATGCCATTGATTTTAAACATTTAATGGTTTCTCATTTTTCTGCTAATAAAGGAGAAGCCAGTTCAATAATCCTCTATTCGTCAACAAGATAGATATGAGCACCACTCTTATTCAAAAGGCTCATGCAATCTCTTAAGAAGTTAAAGTGCTTCATTGCAAATTAAAAAAGTTTTGCGATTCTAGATGTTTAGATTTCTAGTGCAATAATCTCAGGTTGAACTTATGATTTAAGCAAGATCTAGCTACTAATCAATGATTTTTAATTTGATGAACATTCAAAAGGCTTTTTCTCTTTCTTTAGCTGATCTGGCATGCCTCGTTTATGCTCTCACTTTTGATATTCTTTGAGTGTGGTACCAAAGATTGCATCCTCATATCGATGCGACGTGTTTACTTTTCCTTTATTCTTCTGTGGATTTCATGTCACTTCATCACTTGATAAATTGTGTTGTTTTGGACCTTGTAGTGCGTATCCCGGTGGTTTCTTTGAATGATGAAGGAAGAATGGTGGTGGTCTCCAAGGAACTTGAGGGTGAAAAGTTGGATAAAGAAACTGTCGACAAAGAGAGGGGAAAACTCTCATTGAAAAGCATTCCGTTTTCCCTGACATGCATTCTTCACAATAACTACATCTTGGCGGACCCTACTTTCGAAGAAGAGTCCATAATGGAAACGTTTATAACCGTGGTTTTGAATTCATATGGTCAACTTGTCTCTCTCTATAAGCCAGGTGGACCGGTTCTTGCGCATACGTCAGCTATTCAGGTTATTTTTCTCCTTATTCCTCATTTTATTCATTTGTTCATTCATTGTTAGAAAATTGTACTTAGATACACCGTTTCATCCAAGTGGAACATCATCAAACAGTTAATGGCTTTCATACTGTTGAGTCGATTGCATTCTTGCTCTAACTGTACTCCAGTCAGTTTAGTAATGCAGAAGACGGATCTTGAGTTCTTTGAAGAAACTCGTGGTTGGTTAGTTGACAAGCCCATTGTGGCATGTAGAACATTCAAAAACTTGTGGAAGTTGATAAGCTTCTTAGACAAAAATTGGTTCGGAGGATAACAAGACAATCCACTTGCAATTGTTTTCAAGAGCTAATAGCCTGAAACATACGAAGCAATGTTGTGCACATTGGATAAGCAACTATTGTCTGCTTTATATACATGATTATACATATGTGATTATTTGCCAGGGATAATGGAGTATAGGATGTTGGCAGTTCCTTGGCCCATCTGGTTGATCTTTCATCTTAATGTTTTCATTTCCTTGGTTTTTAAGATGAATCTATTTCTATCCCAGGGAAAAAAGGGAAAAACTATATATATAAGGTGTATACCTATCGGCACCTTTCATATAGAGATTGTATAGTAGTTTAAATGGTAGCTTTGATGTGATGATGATGGGAAATGTTGCTTTGCTTGCAGGAATGCATTGCATTGACAAGGCAAAGAATGAAGGAACTTCAGGAGATTATAGATGAAGCCATCTCTAGGATGGAGATTGATTAGAATTTATGTATGTGTTCGTGAGTTTGTTCTGATCTTTTGCTGCTTCTAATGGCATTTAATCATTTTGTCTATTACTGGGGGTGTTAATTAAAATGTAGAGGGAAGTTCATGTGAAGCTTCTGTGTTAACTAGGAAATGGAAACATCAAGGACATCGTGGTTCAGGTGTCTTCTCGAGCTATTAAGTTCCAGTTTGCTTGCGATCTGAATGTTCACAATGGGCCACAAAATAGCAGAAAGACGGCGTGAAAGTTTTGAGAACTTGAACTGAGACCTGATGGAAACTGGTTAGAAACCCAGAGTTGAGAACTATAAAAGATTCATCCTTTGCATGCACGTGTTTCTCTATTTCGTCACTCGAATCGACACGCTAGTTGGGCTAAATTCTGTATAGCTAGTAGGCTCCTGTTCGATTTGTGTATTGATGTCTTAAGTGATGAAAGTTCAGACCAAGAACAAAAAGGGCTAAGCGACGAAAGAATCAACTTTCACCAAGGAAGGCATTCCACGCGGTCATCGAGACTTCATATCATCTTGATTTTTTTAGTATTTGCCAATTAGGTCACAGCTTTTGTTTTGCCCAAGTCTCCTTGTTGCTCTGCTTATCGACATTCATCGACCAATGCGCAATTTCCTTTCAGTAAATGGTTTGCTTTCTTAGTACGGAGGATCTTTAGAATGGTCTCGGTTTAGTCACTTAAGCAAGCATTTAGCATTCGGTGTAATTTCTTCTGTAAGCGGTCATCTGTACCCTGGCATTGTTTGACTAGGAAATCTTCTATTTCTTTTGAATCAAGCTTGCATATGCTTCTAGCATGCCGTGCCATTCATACGCATTTGAATAGTCACATTACGACCTGCTTTATCACTAGGAATCGTCTAATATTTCACCAGATCAAAGTTTCAGAAGAACATAAAAAGAAAAAGCAAAGAAAACCAATCACAAGCCATGCACAGATATCGCACTCATATCCAATATGCTTCATGCAGCTTCTAGCTAACAGCCATGTCTCTGTCCTCCTCTTCACTTCAACATGAAGTTGGATCATCCCCATGTCTTTGAATCCACAGATTCATACCCGAGCCTTCACTTCAAAACCAGAACAACACATAAATGGTGCAGAACCTTTTGATTCGACTCTTCTTCTCCTCTTTTCCATATAACCTCTTACAATGTAGACGCATCCCCAGCTTCTTTACCTACTTCACTGAAAGATCTTGAAAAGAGCTTCCCTTGCCCTAATCTAACATAAAACACTTCTGAAGAAAGAAACAGAGAGCCGGAAACTCGACTTATAGCCAGAATGTACATAAGAACTCTCTTAGCACAGTGAAAAGAACAGAAGAGGAAGAGAGAAACGAAGGATGCAAAGGTTGAGTGCCATCATGCTGCGTGCGTCCAAGCCAAGAACATCCCTGCATGGACCTGATCTTTCTCGTTCAAGATTTGAATTTGAACGCATTCATCATGGAGTACTTCAAAAAAATGGGCAGCCCGAGTCCAGATCCCGTTCAACATGGAGTGGTATCCATGCAGACGACTAGAGTGCGTGGGCAACGGTTCCGACTTTTCAAAATGACCCGTCCTAGCAATTGCTCGGGCTGAAGCGCACGTCGGTCTCTTCAATGCCTTCACCGTGCATACGGCAATGCATATCTCGAGCTCAGCCTAGGGGTGCTTCATTAATGAGCTGATCTTCCAGTCATTTGGTTATTGATCTCGCTCGTGAGGCGATATCATGCAGACAAAGTTCATCTTCTCGTCCTCAGGAGGAGCTGAGGCTGAGACGTCAAAGATAACCGTCTCAGATCAACGGGGGGTTCACGGTCGGACACTAGGACATAACGGAATTCCAACTGCCCCTGGTAAGAAGGCGCCATTCTTAGACGAAACAAAAAACCAACAACTAATTTCCACAAAAGGACACCTAATTTTCAAAAACTGCCCCTTCCATTCTCTCTCTCTCTCTCTCTCTCTCTCTCTCTCTGAGCTAAAAGGAGTCTCCTTCAAATCAGCTGTGCAGATCTTCCCATGGGTTGTTTTGTAATTAGGTGATATCAAGAACCACAAGAACTTAGAATCCCCATGGGAGGCTGTGTATCAGCACCTGCAAAAAGAACAGGATCTTCCTCATCATCCAAGAGCAGCCGATCCGCGCCCCAATACGATGTGGACCCCTTCCGCAAATGCTTCGTCCTCCGCACCATCTCGATCCTCAAAAACCCCAGCAGAGACAACATTTACGACATGTTCGAGTTCGGTAACGAGCTGGGGAGGGGCGAGTTCGGGGTCACGTACAAATGCACCGAGATCAAGACGGGCGAGGCCTACGCGTGCAAGACGATATCGAAGAGCAAGCTGAGGACGGAGATTGACGTGGACGACGTGAGGAGGGAGGTGGAGATAATGAGGCACCTGCCGAGACACCCGAATATCGTGAGCTTGAAGGAGGCTTTTGAGGACAGAGATGCGGTTTACATTGTGATGGAATTGTGCGAGGGTGGCGAGCTCTTTGATAGGATCGTGGCGCGCGGCCATTTCACGGAGCGCGACGCTGTCACAATTACCAGGACCATCTTGGAGATTGTCAGTGTATGCAAAACTTACTTTTTGGCAGAATTCAGGGTCTTCTTTTGAAAAAATATGGCAAGACAAGAAGATACTGTTATTCTGGTCTTCTAATGTGCTTGTTTGGTCAAGAGAGCAAAGGCGGATTATCTGCATATCTTTCATACTAATGAGAACAAAAATATATCCTTCATCACGAGGACTCGTGTTGTTTCAGGTATGCCATGATCATGGAGTGATTCATCGGGACCTTAAACCAGAAAATTTCTTGTTTGCCGATTCGAGCGAATCATCTCCTGTGAAAGCAATTGATTTCGGTCTCTCTACGTTCTTCGTACCGGGTATCTCTTCTTCTTCCTTTTTTCTTTGTTTTTTTTGCTTCATAGCAGCACTTCAATCGATTAGATTTCTGCACCTTAGGGGTTGATGATAGATCTAAAACATTTTATATTTTGGTAGGTCAGCATTTTAGAGAAATAGTTGGAAGTCCATACTACATGGCTCCGGAGGTGCTAAGACGGGATTACGGGCCGGAAGTCGATGTGTGGAGCACAGGGGTTATTCTTTACATTTTGCTTTGCGGGGTTCCTCCATTTTGGGCAGGCATGCACTCTTTGCCAAATTTATTCGTCAGTTTTCTCAGAATTTCATAAATTTGAACTCATGGGCTAATAGGTTCAGTAATATCATATATGACTGGCAGAAACTGAAGAAGGAATTGCACATGCCATTGTCCGGGGCGAAATAGATTTTGAACGAGATCCTTGGCCCAAGGTTTCCGAAGAAGCAAAGGATCTAGTCAGAAATATGCTTGAACCAAATCCTTGTTCTCGTCTTACGATCGAAGAAGTCCTTGGTATGCATTCCCTTCTAATCTAAATATCGTCAGCACATTGTTTCTCTTCCTAGTACTGACTTGACGAAAAATCAAATTATGAATCTGACTGTACAAGAAATTGAAGCAGGAAGATATGTGGACTATATAATAAGTAACTTGTGTCAATTCTAACAATTTGAATGTTTAAACAATACTGTGATTTTAACAGGTGAAGGGGGTAAGCACCAAATAATAAGGCAGCTAGACGGTTGATCTCGATTGAAATTTCATTCTTTATCTGTTCAGCTTGTTTCTGCTATATATGAAATAGATGCTCAGTGACAAAATTGGGTTGGCAAGGTCCCAAGGCTTAATTTGTTCCTATGAAATATTCCTAGTAAGCACGTAACATTTGCTTCTGTAAACTAAAACTAGGTTCATAATCCCATTAAAGAAATGCATGAAATAGTTTTAAGGTTGTCAACTTATAATTGACTTGTGCAGAGCATAAGTGGATACAGAATGTCGACAAGGCTTCCAACATTTCACTAGGACAAAATGTCCGGACAAGGATAAAGCAATTCTCTTTGATGAACAAGTTCAAGAAGAAAGTTCTCAGAGTGAGACCCTAAGCATTGCCTAGTCGGCTTTCTTTGCTGTTCTTAGTGCAAGATTAAACTCAAATCATGTTTGCTGCATTGTTAATGTAGGTAGTAGCAGACAATTTGCCTGATGAGCAAGTGGATGATATCAAACAGATGTTCCACGTGATGGACACCGATAAAAATGGAGATCTGACATTTGAAGAGTTGAAACATGGCCTGCACAAATATGGACAGCATGTTGCTGATCCTGATGTGCAGATGCTGATGGATGCAGTACGATTACTTACTCAACAACTTAGCACATTTTGTTTTTGACAGTTTATGTTCCCTTCTTCCATGTCAACGCATTATATGCTGTGAAGTGCATGATTTTGCTTAAATTGCAAGTCATTCGGAAGATTGAAGACGGATTACAAAATATGGAACGATGTTTTTTATCAGTTAGTCAAAGATTTGATCATGAGGTTGTATAATCATTTCACATAATTGATAGAACTTCTTGCAAAAGCATGTGGGTTTCTGATAATTTGATGAGTCACCCTTTCTTGTATTAACTTTTAATAATAGAACTCTGTTCTTATATGAGAACAGGCTGATGTAGACGGAAGCGGAACGCTGAACTGTCAGGAGTTTGTGACTATGTCAGTACACCTCAAGAGGATTGGCAGCGACGACCACCTTACTCAAGCTTTTGAATTCTTCGACAAGAATGGAAGCGGATATATTGAATTCAATGAGTTGAAAGAAGCTTTGATAGATGACCATCCTGGTCCGAACAACGAACAATTTATTGAAGACATCATTTTCGATGCTGATCTAGATAAGGTAATACAAAACCAGAACAACTGGCAATTTGGAATCTGTGTAATCTTGGTCATATACAAAATAGAGTCCTCATTCTGTGGCGGATGTATTTCAGGACGGTCGAATCAGTTATGATGAATTCAAGGCCATGATGAAAACGGGCATGGACTGGAAAATGGCTTCGCGCCAGTACTCAAGAGCGATGCTGAACGCGCTTAGCCAGAAGATGTTCAAAGACAAACCTTCCCTCTAAGGTTAAAAGAAGTTCTTCCACCCATGGCTTCTCTATCTCATCCAGGTGAACTGAGCAGAAAGAAAATCGAAGTCTCATAAAAAGGGTGTTGAGAAGGTGGCATTATACAAGGAAGATCATTGCATTGGTTTGGTAATACAGGGACATATATGCTGTGAAAATTTTGAAGAAATGGGGGCTAAACAGCTAAACAGAGAAATTCTTACTGCTTGGCATTCAATCCTATTTTTCTTTTTACGTGATTAAAAGGAATATCAATTGAAGCTACTAACCAGAGTTGGCTTGCAATGCCTGTCTTAATCACATTAAGGAGCTTGGAACCTCAAATCACAGGAACCTGATAATCACCATGAGCAGATGCTACACTGAAAATATGGTTTTTTATTTTAAAAGCAGAACAATGTCATCGTAAAGTTACATTAACTCACAAATTTCACATCACTGTACACTAGATCTTTAGCTCATGTCGAGTGAACTCGTCATAAGTTTGAATACATAACACGTGAGATATTGTAAAACTCAGCCAAGTTCATCAAATTATTCAATTCATCTGTTGAGCCCCTCCACTGATTGGGTTAGATTATGTTGTTTGATTTCATCTAGGGTATGTCAATCTTACCGACCAAACAACTATTTGACTTACCCGTGTAGACCAAGTTTTAACCTGTAACTTGAATATTGCAAATACACCGAGAAACTTGAGCTCACGATCGATATTAGGGATCTATTGAAATTAATATAAAATTCTCAATAGAAGAAGCTGAGAAGAGACCCATCCAATCTTCAAGGCAGCTATTGCTGTTGTCCACAAACATGTCTACATGTTTCCATAAAATGTACGGTACTTTTCAATGTAATGTATGCCTATGAACCAACTATGTTCTTGTCGATTGTGCATGTTCTATGAAACGAGCAATTCTACATCGGAAAATTTTCTGTTTGCAGCACATCATACACAAGCAGCATCATCCTTTCAGTTTTTCGAATGGTCTGAGTGAGAGCCCCTACGTATCCAACAGAATACGAACTCTGAAGTAATTCCTTTCAAGAAGGATCAGTGAGCTCCAATAGACAGAGTAACACATCGAAATAGAAGACAAATTGAGTACATTTGTGATGCACCTAAGGGACCGGCAGACCCGTTATGCGACTAGACGAACCGACAGGCTCGAAGTCAACGATCTCGGATTTGGCTCAAATTTGGTCGACTGAAGTCGGCTGAAGCGAAACGGCATGTTGATCAATACTCATGGCCGTTGGCCGTGACTAACGATGGATTTTCGCAATTCGGGGTCATTTAGATGGGTTTTTTTATTATTTTAATATTTTTTATGGATTAATTTAGTAAATGCCAATTTCGTAATTTTGCGTTTTGATGTTTATTAATTCTGCTAGGGTTAGGTTTGGGGATATGTAAGCTTGTTTTAGGGTTTCGTTTGAGGACTTTCGATATTTTGATTGTTAATCGATTGAGAGAATAGTTTGTTCCTTATTATCGTTTCGATTCTTCTGTTTAGCCTGATTTCGTTCGCGCTTCAGCATCAATTGGTAGCAGAGCATAGGCTACCTCAATCAATGGCTGAACAAAATCGAGGTGGTCAAAGACAGCATGCTCGTGGAGGCTGGGGGCGTGGAGTCGTTCCTGATGCAGATGAACAGCCGCATCTGAGAAACTTGCGAGATATAGAAATTTAGGAACAGAGAAGGCAAATCCAGGATTTGGAGCGACGTCTTGTAGAGGCAAGGCTTGACGCTCAATCCGAAGAAGAAGCAGAATCTGAGGATCCATCCGATGATGAAGAGGAGGACGTAAACCCTTTCGGTGTTTTGAACCAGGGGCAGAATCGAGGAGTACAACCTGGAAATCAGCGCTCTTCTCAAAATTTCGGGATGAAGATCGAGATTCCCGAATTGAATGGTAAGGCTCATCCTGATGAGTTTATTGATTGGTTACATACGGTAGAATGGATTTTTGATCTGAAAGACCTAACTGAGGGGCAAAAAGTGAAGTTAGCGGTTATTAGGCTGCGAAAACATGCTTCGATTTGGTGGGAACACGTGAAAAAGCAACGTGCTAGAAAGGAGAAGTTGAAGGTGGATCGCTGGGAGAAGATGAAAAAGTTTTCGCAAAATTTTTTTTTGCCTACCTATTATAGGCAAGAAGCATTTATCGAGTATCATAACGTCAAGCAAGGTGATAAAACAATTGAGGAATTTTAAAAAGAATTTGATCGCTTGCGGATGCGTTGCGATGTGGCAGAGGAAAACGAGCAGACGATTGCTCGATATCTGGCAGGGCTACGATATAAGATCTCTGATGTTATTCAATTACAACAGTATTGGACATATAAGGATGTGTGCAGACTAGCCCTAAAGGTGGAGGGGCAGTTTAAAAGAAGGAGCAGTAAGACCAAGCGGTCTAGAAGCAGTTCCAAGTGGTCAGATAAAGAGTCTCGAGGGAAAGTAGGGAGTTCTTTAGCCCTGACGGCAGTTAAGGGCGTTGGTTTAAAATCGGCAACAAAAGAAGAGCAGGATAGTACTGGATCTAGCAAGGGAGGAGCTGCAGGCAAGCGATGTTTCAAGTGTCAATGATTGAGCATTTTACTGCTGATTGTCTGAACCGACAGTTTGTAACACTTGTAGATAATTCAACTTTTGATGAAGACCCAACTTATGATGAATCTGATGGAGAGAAAGAAGATGCGGATCCAGATCAAGAGGACACTGTCTATGCCGATTTAGTTGCGCATCGGGTTTTAAATATTGCTGAGGTAGATGATGAATCGTGGCTCATGCATAATATCTTTCATACTAAGTGCACTAGTGGGGGAAAAGTGTGTAGTATAATAATTGACGAAGGAAATTGCGAGAATGTGATATCTACCACTATGGTAGAAAAGTTGGGGTTGAAAACTGTCGAACATCCTCGACCATATAAGCTGTCATTGGCTTAGGAAGGGGAATGAGATAAAAATGAGCAAGGGATGTTTAGTGCAGTTCTCAATTGAGAAGAAATATATTGATGAAGTGTGGGGTGACGTAGTTCCAGTGGATGCTTGTCAAATTGTGTTAGGAAGACCTTGGTAGTTTGATAGGAAAACACAGTATGACGGATTCAAAAATACATACACCTTCAAGAAGGATGATTGGACCATTACTCTTGGTCCTTCAGATTTGAGAAAAGAAGGGAAAAGTAATCTGCTTTCCAAATCAGAGTTCCAAGAGGAGGCGGTGAATGCCCCAGAGTTTTTTGCTATTGTAGTCATGAAGTAAAATCTTGATAGTCCAGAAATTTCAACCCAAGTTCTGTCTATACTTGAGGAGTTTGCTGATATCGTACCAGAGGAATTGTCACTTGGATTGCCACCCATGAGGGACATTTAGCATTGTATAGATCTCGTTGTAGGAGCTGCTATTCCTAATAAGGCAGCTTGCAAAATGAATCCTAAGGAGCATAAGGAAATGCAAAGGCAAGTGCAAGAACTATTAGAAAATAGTGCAATTCGAGAGAGCATGAGCCTTTGTGCAGTGCTAGCTTTGTTGGTTCCTAAGAAAAACGAGTCGTGGAGAATATGCGTGGATAGCAGAGCTATCAACAAGATCACGATTAGATATCGCTTTCCTATCCCGAGATTTGATGATTTAATTGATCAGCTGTATGGAGCAACTATCTTTTCGAAGATAGACTTGAGAAGTGGATATCATCATATTAGGGTGCGTCCTGAAGATGAGTGGAAGACCGCTTTTAAAACTCGAGATGGTCTGTATGAGTGGATGGTGATGCCTTTTGGGTTATCTAACGCGCTGAGCACCTTTATGAGACTGATAAATCAGATGTTTCGTCCTTTTATTGGCTAGTTTGTCATCGTATATTTCGATGATATTTTGGTTTATAGTGCATCAATTGATCAACACTTGCAGCATTTGAGAAGGGTGTTCGAGATATTGAGGGAGCAAAAATTGTTTGCTAATATCAAGAAGTGTCACTTCCTGACTGATCGTGTGACCTTTTTGGGATATATAGTAACCAAAGAGGGCATTCAGATGGACCCAGCTAAGGTTGAGGCTATTACAAATTGGGAGATTCTGAAAAATATTCATGACGTACGTAGCTTTCATGGGCTTGCGTCTTTTTATCGGAGATTTGTTTGGGATTTCAGTACTATTATTGCACCTATGACGAATTATCTGAAAGGAAGTAAATTTGTGTGGACTAAGGAGGCATAAGCTACCTTTTAATTATTAAAGAAGAAAGTGGCTAAAGCACCTGTTCTCATGCTTCCTAACTTTGATGAGATTTTTGAGGTGTATTGTGATGCTTTAGGTGTTGATATTGGGGGTGTCTTGAGTAAAAAATATAAACCTGTAGCATTCTTTAATAAGAAGTTGAATGAAGCGAAAAGGAAGTATTCAACTTATGATAAAGAATTTTATGCTATTGTGAGGAATTTGGAGCATTGAAGACACTATCTTATTTCGAAAGAATTTATTTTATTTTCTTATCATGAAGCCTTGAAATATATCAATGGGCAGCACAAATTGAACGCAAGGCATGCGAAGTGGGTGGAATTCCTTCAAGTTTTCAGTTTTTCCATCAAGCATAAAGCAGGAGTGCTAAATAGTGTGGCAGATGCATTGAGCAAAAAACACTCTTTGCTGTCCACAGTGCAGGTAAAAGTTCTAGGCTTTGATACTTTTAAAGATTTATATGTTGATGATCCTCATTTTAGGGATATCTAGAGGAAAAGCAAAACGGAGCCTTTTCAGTAATTTCATATCGTGGAGGGTTACCTATTCAAAGGTAACAGATTGTGTGTTCATCAATGTTCTTTGAGGGAATCTATTATTATCAAGGGACATGTAGGCGATTTAGCTAGGCACTTTGGCGTGGATAACACGAAGGCCTTGTCGAGTAAACATTTTTTATTGGCCTCGGATGGAGCGTGACGTGACACGTTTTATAGAGAGGTGCAGAGTATGTAATGTGGCAAAAACCAAGAGTACTAATGTTGGAATGTATATGCCTCTACCTATTCCAGTTGCACTGTGAGAGGATGTCAGTCTTGACTTTGTCTTGGGTTTGCCAAGAACACAGTAGAGTAAGGATTCAATAATGGTGGTTGTTGATAGATTCTCGAAGATGGCCCATTTTGTCCCGTGTAGCAAGTCCTATGATGTTTCACAAGTTGCTCGATTGTTTCTGCAGGAGATTGTTAAGCTGCATGGAATTCCTAAGTCCATAACCTCAAATTGTGATGTAAAGTTTGTCATTCACTTCTGGCGCACTCTTTGGAGGTACATGGGCACAAGTTTGAAGTTTAGTTCCTATCATCAACCTCAGACTAATGGTCAGACAAAAGTTGCCAATCGAAGCTTAGGGAATTTGCTGCGGAGTTTGATTGGAGATAATCCGCGATAGTGGGACTTGGCATTGCCTCAGGTAGAATTTGCATATAACAGATCTGAGGACCGAATTACAGGCAAGACTCTTTTTGAGGTGGTTTATGGGCGTAATTCAATTACTCCATTGGATCTCACACCGATACTAGTTATCAAGCAATTTAGTTCAGAAGCTAAAGAATATGCAAAACATATCAAAGAGCTGCATTCCCAGGTCCATGATCAGATCAACAGGCAAAATATGAAGTATAAGCAGTACGTGGATATACGCAGGAAAAGAGTCGTCTTCAAAGAAGGTGATCTAGTTTGGATTCACATTAGGAAAGAACAATTTCTAGTGAGTAGGTTTGGCAAGCTTCAACCTAGAGCTGATAGACCCTTCAGAGTTTTGAAGCGAATTAGTGACAATGCTTATGAGATCGATTTGCCGGATAAGTATAATGTATCCAGAACTTTTAATGTAGCAAATTTGTCACCTTACTACGCTGAAGAGGAAGCAGATCCTGAAGAGATTGACGATAATGAAGACGAAGCCTAGGGAACCAGCGGACCCGTTATGTGGCTAAACAAACCGACGAGCTTCAAATCAATGATCTCGGATCGAGTTCAAATTTGATCAGCTGAAATTGACCGAAGCGAAACAGCGTGCTGATCAATACTCACGACCTTTAGCCTTCACTAATGATAAATTTTCGCAATTTGGGATCATTTAGATGAGTTTTTTATTATTATTTTAATATTTTTATGAGTTAATTTAGTAAAGAGCAATTTCGTAATTTTACGTTTTGATATTTACTAATCCTAGTAGGGTTAGGTTTGAGGATATATAAACCTATTTTAGAATTTCATTTAAAGACTTTAGATATTTTAATTGTTAATCGATTGAGAAAACGGTTTGTTTCTCATTATTATTTCGATTCTTCTGTTTAGCCTAATTTTTTTCGCGCTTCAGCATCAATTTGCCTCTTACTTCCAGTAGCAAATAGAGAAAATATTAAATTATCGGTGACGGTCACTATTTCTTTTTCTTTGCCAAAGTAGTACGGTACCGATAATGAAACGCTACAGCCTATATACATGGACCGGCATTATAGGTCGCCACCATCAACACACACCAAGAGTACACACAGGCCAAAAGCTGCTGCTGCTGCTTGAATCCCTCAGCACACTTAAGACAACAGTTGAGCCTCTCCTAATAATTGATTTTGTCACTGGCAACTTGAATGATTCGAACCAAGAATCCCTTTATAGGACACCATCCGTGCGCTTGAACCGGTTGCTCGTTCATGAAGTCATGTTTCTGGATAAAACCATCTTCATAAATTTTCCTTTCACTGCCCTCATCGCCGATGCTGGCACATCTGGCAAGTGGTTGCAGATTTAACATTAGCAAAAGTGCATTGATCGCAGGACCAGTGAGACGAGTCATCGGTTCGGCTGGAACCAGCACGAGTGCTGGTAGTTCCCTTTCCCCTTCCACCACCTCTACTTGCCTTGCTGCTCCCTCCATTCTTAGAGCTTGCTGCCCTGCTGCAACCGCCATGGGAATCCACATCTGATAGCCCATTCTCCAATGCTCTCACGAGGTTCTCAAAGTAGTTTCTGGTTACGCTGTTGCAACAAAAACGGATGTAAGAAAGTCAAACGCATGTATATGTGCACACGTGGGCGCTACTTCTGGAAGTCACAACAGAGGCAATAAAGAAAAGTGTACACATAAACTTCATCCGGCTGAAGCAAACAGGGCCACCAATCTTTTAATCACAGGAGATGCACATATTTGCCATGGGAAAACAGCTACAATTCTAGTTTCCCACTAATACTAGATGAACTTAAATAAAAAAAAATAGCTCAACAACCTGAAAAAAAAACTAACCAATGCCATAAGCACTGGAAGATCATATTCTTAAGAGGTCCACTGTCCAGGTTTGACTTTTGGATCAACGCTCTTTTTAGCATAAAATCCAGTAAAAAAGAACTAGTGAGAATGCTTTTGGCTCGACTCAGCTTTTGAGTTAATATACATGTGCAGAGTCAATATTATTCCATAAAGTAAACTTGAAAGCTTGACAATAAAGAGCAGGATTAGGAGATGGGAATGCTGAGTCATAAGCTTCGGCAGAACTTTTTCACATCATATATGAAGCCAAAAAGAAGGTTCGGCAGGAATATTATATACACTCTAATTTATCATGAAGCAGCTGCTCATTGGTACATATCATGCTCTTTCTAGAAACGATAAGGCACACTTTTGAATGAAAGGAAATGTAATCACCAATTCCAATTCTAGTGTTTTCATGTGCTATTCAGAATTGGAATGGGCAGGCATTCTCCTATATAATAGAATGCCTATCCCCCCTCCTTTACCAAACACTTTGTTTCCAACTGTAGCCTTACCTTTTCCCATTTCATATACGGATATCTAGGGACTCAAATCTTTATAAATTGACCGTACAAAACTGTAATTTGTACCCGACATATTTTACTCAGACTAATTATCAAAATTGAATCTAACAACAAGATACCTGGTAAGTCCAGCTAACTTGGTGCGGAAGTCATTAAAGTTACTAGAAGGACTCTCATCACTAAGGAACTGGTGAAGTTCCTTCTCTGCACATTGATGAAGCCTTTCCAATCCGGACTCCGCCTCACCTGGTAAAGAAACCATTTCGTGTAAGTAATTAGGAAAACAAAAAGGATAAGCATGGCCATTGTATATACTCAATACTACTCTCCAATACAAACCTTGCAAGTACTCAAAAAATTGTTTCTTAGCATGTTCATGTTCTGGCAGATAATAACCATATGCATATGTCCACTTGAGCACTCGCCTACACTCAACTATCTGAAAACATCAAAGGAGCCTAATTTAGATACACAGAAGCAGGTCAGGATAAAAAACAAGACCACTCCATCGGATTTTAACCTAAATAACATCTGTATTTACATTCCAAACTGAAAATCACATCATTCATATTTAAATTAAATTAAGTAATATAAAGTTTAAAATAACCTGTTGCCAGGCCTCTATGATGAACTTCAACTGTGACTCCGGCTGGCACTGTGTGTCACTAAGCTTATCAAGCTGACAAGAAGAAGAAGCCAAACTTTATTTAATCAAGAGCAAAGGGTCAGGAAGCATCAGCAGCACAACATAATTAATCCAGATGAATAGGAAAGAAGCCATGCATCTTGCTTCCTATCACAAGAAAACAGAGATCAATTTGTCAATCAAACATCATAAGCAGTTTAAGGCAACTCAACCTGCCCAGTTGCCACTTAGCATTAACATAATTACCCTGTAAAGATCAGACACAAGTGCAATCCTTTGTTTACTCAATACCCATGATTGTCAGACTAGAATGCTAGCCCAAGTACAAAGAGGCAAACACATACAGAAACAAAAAATCTTTCCTGGTCTTGTGCATTCCATAGTACACAAAATGAACCTACAGATCTATTTCTGCAGATATTACAACCAGAATCCATTTGCCACGAAAACTCTAAGCAATATTATTAATTAAGAGAATATTTGACAATGATATTAACACTTGAATGCAAAAGAAGAACTGTGAATGCTGGAACTTAATTAACTTAATTTATACAAGGAGTGCAGATCACAGTACAAAATCATGCTGTGCATGGATTGTTAAAAAATTGAATCAAGTAAACAAGGGCCATTTTTTCCTTCCAAAATGAGTCAACAGATGACTAACAATCACCGTCCCAATTTTGAGCACACATCCTTCAAGAGGCTCGATGGAAGGAAAAGATCCCTCGTACAACTTTCTCAGCAGGCATCGGATCAAAGCAAAGACAAATGTAATAAAACACAAATGACCCTATCTACAATTTTTTGGCTAGTGCGGATAGAGGAAAGAAAAAGAGTGACTCAAGGGTCTACAAAGTGATTTTGCAGATATAGAGGAACCTTGGTACTTGGCCACTAATGTGAGTAAAACCAGAAAGTAAGATAGAAAAAGCTATTTCTTAGATATAGTGGCTAAATTCCTCTGTGCCACTTACATTAAATTTTACAATTTAACAATACAAAAAAGGAGGAAGCAAAAGTGACGAACAAGATGGCACCTAGGGCGAAATTTGACATTCAATTCAAAACTTTGTTATTCAGACTTCACAAGTCATGTACGAATGGTACAGATTAAACAACAAGAGGATGAGCTTAGGCATCAGCCATGCGATAAAAACAACTATAGGAAACATATGCTACCTGGGGACCCCAACAGCACCTAAATCAAAGCTGAGGCTTAGGCTATGTTTGGAAAGAAAGGAGGGGGAGAGAGAAGAGGGGTGGAAGCTGAGAGGGGGTCGTGGAAAATGGGGTTAAACTTAAAACTTTTGTGAGGGGAGAATTTCATATTTAAATGCATCCCCACATCAACCATTAATCCCGCCACCCTCTCTCATCTTATTTTGCCCAATCCAAACAAAGCTTTGGCCTTTCGGCTTAAGTCTATGAGCGGGGTCGCTTGGACAAAGGTATGCCACCATCATCAGAGGTTTATACGCATGACTCGATCCCAAGCATCTAGATAGTAGGATAAGCACATTCACCAGCCCTTTGGGGGCTGTAAACCTATGTCTGTGATCAGCAAAGAGAGGAGAAAATAATGGTGCAGAGTCAAAAGGTCACACCTTTTATAGAAAACTTATCAAGACTAGAATCAGGCATCCCCTGTTTTGATCACAACATCATTTATTCAGTCATAAATGAACTGGGCTTACAAGAGAGTATCAACTGAAGCTAAGCCATGGCTCCTACAATTTGCCATGATTTGCTCTGTAAATGTGTGTCATCAAGGAACCGAGAGTTTATACCCCAAGGAAAATAAGAAGACACATACTACAGCTATTCATTGCAGCTATAGCTAACGAGTCAAATACCGATACTTCAAGCAAAAAATAAACATCAAGTGCCAATCTCTCTCTATTACCACTTCAGTAAAAAGCATGATTACAGCTGAGCCGAATGAAACTTACATGCACAGTTTGCATTTGATGTAAATCACCAAGAGCTTTCTGCCTTGACTGCCAAAATAAAGAGAAATTTCGCATATAAGTAAGACAAACGTCAGCCATGTCTATGTACAATAATGCTCCATTTGGATGGGGCAGGGAAAGAAAAGTAAATGAGAAAATTGGAAAAATAAAAATTTCCCTCTCTTCTCCTTAAAAAAATTTCAATTTTTTCTTAATTTTTCACTCACAGTTTCATTCCCCTCACTTTCTCTGCTTTCCGAATATAGCCTAAAAGAAAGCATAGCATAGCCAAGTCGATGTTTTTTCAAGGAATTTTTGAAGTAGCAATGCTACAACTCTTTACATCCGATAAACCATCAAAAAATTTCTGATATCAAAATGCCTCAGCCAATCACATAACATGGTCAAGACATCCAAGGAGCGACACGAATGTAATTAACATAATGTACATAAAGTCCTATTCGGTATTGGACTGTTGGAACTTAGATGATTGAACCAAAGTCACGTGATGAACCATACTCTATCTACATATGACTCTATTTATGGCTTATGACATTGTATCAGAGATCCAAAATATCTTTGGGATAGTTTGGGACACATCTTGTTCAATTACCAAAGTAAAACCTAGAAAGGGAAGTAATACGTTGATTTGGGAAATCTTCTAAAAAAGCTATCACGTGGGTAGATTGAGAAACCTGAAAAAACTAAGTGCACATTTTCTTCGAACAGATTCAACAAAGATGCCTCTATCATCATGGATGCAACATGAATAGCCCAGCAAACAATACCCTTCCTAGAGAGGTATAGAGAGGACCATATAATTAGGTTTTGCCCTGCTTCTGTGAAAAAAAAAATCAAACACCTACGCAGGAGCTCTCGCTTTCCTTTCTTTTTTCTTCTATTTTTACTGTTTTTAGGGATTTGGACTAAAATCAACCTCGATAAGCAATGACTCGTGGCGAAGTATGACAATTCCAGATGCACGTTATCCTTTATATCGTTTATTCAAGGGAATATGGCAAAAACAATATCAACAACTCGAGGCACAAAACAGAGTTAAGTCTTTTGAAAAGCATCACGAGAAATCATTGTAATTCCATGTGCTGTTACACACCATAGTTAACCAAGATAACAAATATCACTCTGATTCCCTATTGTTCAACACATTTTATCCTGATAACCAAACAAGGACTCTGGAAAATATACGGTTTCTACAAGTCCAAAAGTGTACAGTCGATTCTGGTTATTCAACGTCATCCATTTTCTTCCTTTCCTTTTTTATTCTTTTAAAACACACAAAAAAAAATTATTTCCTCTACAATCCTTCCTTCAGCCTTTTTTTCATTCTCAATTATATAATTGAGAAGAAAATCTAAGGAACTTATCTAGACATTCATCAGCAACATCACAAATGGTAGGGGAAATTTTGAGAGGTTCCCTTGACATCAAGGAACCAAAAGGGTTTTTGATGAGGTTCCCTTGACATTTGAAACCAGCAATAGAAATTTTGAGATAATTTGGCAACATAAAAAGGGTAGGGGAAAGCGAAAGCCAGACAATGTTGTTAAACCCAGATAACCAGGGAGAGATTCACTACTTACGGATTGATTGCTTGCCCATCGTTCATAATAATGAGTATATCGCTCCAATGAGTTTTTCGCCATCTCTCTTCTTCTTTCAGCCTCATCATACTGCAAAAAGGTATTTTCACAGGACCAAAACCAACAATGTTAGTTCCACGGTTGTGTTCACATAACTTTACCCAAGAAGAGCATAAGTTTTTCAATTCCTACCGCTCCCTCTTGCTTAGCTACCTCATAACGATTGCAGGCATAGAAACCACCAGTTCTCTCCCCATGATCGGACCATGCACCCAGACAGAGCCTGTTTGAACAGATAACACAGACCAAGTAAGACTTGTACAATACCAGCTCCAAGAGAATTACATTGTATCACCATAAGAATAGACCCAACAAAAATGAGTACGCAAAAATAAATGAAAATGCTCCGTTTAGAAGAAAGTAACCTTACCAGCAGAACTCAAATTTACAAGGAGGTGTACATGTCATATGCATACACCCTTGGTTTTTCTCTATTGGCCGCTTACACTTTGGACAAGGCTTTGAATTGGCTAGAATCCTGCATATCATTTCATATCTGTTAGGAAAGCAGAGCAAGAACCACAAATTCTCACATAATGACATTTCCAGACACCTGAATCACAATTTCATTTAAGTCTTTCTCAAAATTTTGCATCCAAATGAAGAAAATGTGGCAATTATTGGAGGGAGCGTGACTGTCCAAATTCATTCTCAAAGGGGAACCTGAGGTAGGGTTCCCAACATTTCACGTGAAATAAAGAGTCATATTCTTGCAGACATTCTGTAAAACCTTAGCTCTATCCTGTCCTCCCATTTAACAGAACATATTGCCACAATAAATCATTAAAGATACAAACAACCGGCCAGGCTACGTTAATTGAACTTCTGCATGTCCCATCATAACATTTTCCACGAGGCCAATCTTATTTCTAGAAAAGAGCTTCGATTCCATTCACTCAGGTTGTCAAAATGCCACCGACAACTTTAAAAATAACAAACTTGCCAAACTTATAATTTCAGCATGAACCACCTGCCTGCTGTGATAAACTAGGTATGAACCAAAAGGCAGACAAAATAACAGAGATAAGCCTGATAAGACCGTCCAGAAACGGGATAAAAAGACTCCAGGAGGAAAGCGTCTGCTATCAAGACAATAGAGTATTAATTTTGACAACACCATATCAGTCATTAAACTATTCTAGAAAACCTATCCCAGTCAGATCTGTTAAGGAGCCTCCTGCTACTACTAGCTCAATCAAAACTTCAACAAGTAGTGGAGTGAAGTAATTGGACTCCATTTCCATGGGTACCATCCACAGCACCACCACCCTCCACAGACAAGAAGACCTTATCCTACAAAATTTTCATATTGATATACATTTGCCATGGTCAGTAGGATGATGAATGTAGAATTTTAAGATCAATTACAAATATAGACACTAAAGAAAGAGTCTACTCCCCCGCCCCCAACAAAAAAAAAAAGAAAAAAAAATCAACCGAAAAACTATATAGGCAAAACATAACACGTGTCAGTTTCCACGCAAGCATGTAAAACCATGACCTTAAGCCATAGGGACAGAAAATGGTTGACAAGCATTGACTCATTATATAATCCATACAGATGGTTCTTCCAGCCTGTTGGTAATTCTATATCTGTATAGGACCAGATGGGAGTACTAAACATGCATAAATAAATCGAAAGGACAATTGCAGCGGCTAGGCGTAGTATTTTTACTAAAACAAGAAAGTAGAAATGATGAATTTAGAATTGCTGTATGTTCAAACTTCAAACTGACGTGGGTGATGTCATTATCCTCCGGACAAGTCATACAATTTAAAGTTATTACATCTCTTCCAGCAAATATATGTGAACGCAATAACCATATGATAGCAATAACAACCATATCCATCTATTAAGAAATTCCAAGGATTCAAAATTTAACTACAAAAAAGGCATATTTTTGTAAGTCCTGTACACTGTAAACTGGCTCCCTAAGCCCTAAGAATCATCCTTTTAGAAGGTCCAAAGGTTACACCATATGTAAAAAACCCTTTAGGCACTCGAATATCTCATATTGCTCATAAAAGCATGCCAAAAGAGGACTATCTATGCCTAGGCTAGTTTTTCTTTTTTGGTCGGAATGCCTAGGCTAGTTAATCCATATAAAACATTCTTGTTTCTTGAAAGAGGAAAGACCATGCTATCCGTCGTATACCATTGTCATGGAACTCAAATGGTGGCAAATTCTACATGCATATAGTTATCTGTACCAGTTCATGTTTTCAGATTCGGCACTGTTCTTCATGATCCACTTTGCAACAGTGCCACAATCTACTGGACGGTGCGCTTCCTCTGTACACTGCAGCAGATCAAATCAAAAGGATGTCAACACACTACTTGCCACATATCGATGCAAGAAATTTCCAAAGAGAAGCTTACATTCCAGCAAAAGTTGAAAGAGCACAGGCAGGAAACATCGTAACCTTCACTGCCAGCAGCATATTCTACGGCATATTCACAACCAGGGGCAGGACACCACTTGGTCTGGCAGTAGGAAATTGAGGTAAAAGAAAGTTATATTTCATTTAACAGGCACCCAGTAGTACAAAGTCATTATCACACTTAAAAAAAAATTCAGAAAATGAAAAGGAATAAGGTTGCAGATGTACCTTTCTATTGTCTTCAATGTACGAGCGAAGAAGATATTGAGAGTACTTTCTCTTATCTTCCTGAGGCGCTAATCGATTTATCATGTCTTGACCGACAGCAGCACCACAAGATGGATCAGGACATCTCAATGTTAAACATCCAGGACCGTCGTTTATGGATGTGTGTATGTAACCTATCACAATGTCCACATTCATCAAACGACATCAAAAGGCACGGGAGCAAAAGCATGTACATTCGAAAGTGCACAGTTAATACAACGATATACTCCCAAGAGAGTGATATCTGTCAGCTGAAGACGAAACGCACACAGATTATGTTTGGTAATGGTCACACATCTTTTCGTTGGGGGCTACTTCTTTTCAACAAAATGATAGAGATAGAAATGCTTCGAAATACAATAGCCAAGAAGCAAATCTCCAAGATCAGCTACAGAGTGCTGTTGCCTTTTCCAGTCTCACATTTCACACATTTTCATTTTGCCCTAAAAACTACAGGAGCTTAAAGCTCCTGCAGGCTGCAGCTTTTCCAAGAAGCAGCCCTCGGAAAGATATGCCAAAGGGATAATAAAACAAATTCTAGCTGCCACCAAACAAACGTACACATCCAACAAATAAAATTAAAATTTGCTGAGGCCTACTGGTGAGAGATCTAGTATGAACATGCATGTACCATCTTAAATTGATGATTATATTCCCCAAGACCCAGATGGAAAGAAACAACATCATTTTGGATAGCAACGGAAAGATCTATCGAATGATTAAAGAAGTTCATAAAACAGCTCGAACAAAATTAGTTCTCGAAACAGAAGCACTTCTGCAATCACCAAACATGCCCCATGCTCTCAGATTACTTCAAAAGGCAAAAGACCCAAAATTCAACAATAGGTTACGATAAACAGCACAAGAACCAAAATCCAACAAAGCGAAAAGATGAAACACAAGATATGTTAATGGTCATTCTTTTGATAACTAGCCATAGATTGTGAAGACATAGCATATAACAACCCAACGACCGAGATGATAAGAGCGGGAAATCAGACAAAA
This sequence comes from Syzygium aqueum, assembly GCA_031216185.1. Taxonomy (NCBI): domain Eukaryota; kingdom Viridiplantae; phylum Streptophyta; class Magnoliopsida; order Myrtales; family Myrtaceae; genus Syzygium; species Syzygium aqueum. The sequence continues at coordinate 573,584 of JASUUB010000014.1, read as the reverse complement.
CCTGCCCAGCATGTACTGCAGAAAGGATGACCACAAGCAGCTGACATAATTTTATCACGTGGACAAGACTCAAAACAGATTCCACAGGTGAGCTGCAAAGAAGGCAGTCCATAGTCAGTGAAAATAAGAGGAAACTGAGCCTGCAAACAATTCAGACATTTAAGACGACATACTTCTCTTAAATTAGAATGCTCAACAACTGGTTTTTCCAACAAGCCCACTGCTTTTCGCACTCTATCTTCGTCAGCAAACCATGCATCATGAACCTTACTTACACTCCTGCAATGCCAACTTAATTGATTAAAATGCACAGCAGGAAAGGCAGAAACTTAAATTTGAAATGAACACCTAAACATCAAGACATCAATCATTTCCGTAGACAATTCAATCATCACAACTAAAAGAGGCACGATTGAGATTGATGCAATTTTCACAAAAAATAAAGTACATATACAGGTCGACTGTCCAAAGCATTACAATCCCAAGCACCGGAAAAAAAACACACAAAATGGCAGGAAAGCCAGATCATACTGCATGCCAGGTGTGACAGCTAAAGCACCAATGAAGGACCCCTTTACCAATTATAATGGCGCAGCAGGGTGATGGCGGCGACTCCAGGTATAGATAGGACGCCGGCGACTCTCATTATATCATCCTCCTGACGTTGTCGTATATCCTCTTCCCTTAAAATGATATAGTTTTGCTGACGAAATGGCAAACATAAAGAAGCATAATCAGTCGAACAAAGATTTCCGCCATATTTTCTCCATACATGAATAAAAATAATAAAAGAACACAAAAAAAAAAAAAACTAAACTTCCAAAACTCCAACTTCAGCTCCGTCCGATCATTGAGCAATGCAGAAATCATCACCCCAAAGCCCACAAAACGGACAACAGAATAACAAAAGAAGTACACCAACAGGTGAACAGGTCGTTATAATCAATACGAAACGAAGAACCGAAAAAGCGCTAGCCGACCACAGCAGCTCCAACTCCACCCGATTTCCCATTCCTTAATTCACCCCAACCGGCCAAACAAACAGGAGGAGAATCGACACGGACAGACTGCACCGGGCGAGCTGACCTGATGCCGGCGAGCCGAGAAGACGTCGGAGTCGGCGTCGGCGTCCTCGACGAACTCGTAATCGTCGACGTCGGCGTCGTCGCTGTTGTAGTAATCGTCGGCCTCCCCGCTGTAGAAATCGTCGTCCATCGACTCCAAGTCGTTGGCGTCGTGCATATCCTCATCGGAGTCCATTGCGAGAGAGAGAGAGAGAGAGCGAGGGAGAAACCCTAACCCTAGCGGGAGGTCGGGGGCGGAGGCCCAAAGGGAGCGCGGCGGAGGAGGAAGGGGAGGGGGAGGGTTGCCGATTCTCTTCCGAAGGAGCGGGCGGGTGGGGAGGTGGGGGTGATCCGAGATCGCACGCCGATCAAGGGAATTGGGGCAAGGGATCTGAGGAAGGAGGGGAGGGGGGGGACTCGACAGCGTCGTCTTGGCAAAGGGATTTTTGCAGAGGAGGAGGCTGCGTGTTCTTCTTCTTCTTCGTCTTCTTCTTTCGTCTTTCTACTCCTTTTTTTCGCTTCTCGAAAAGGGGGGATTTTTTTTTGGGGGGGGAGGGGGGAGAGACCCTATTTATTGTTAATTGGAGGAGGAGGTTTGACACTGAAGGAACTCTTGTGCTTCTTCTTCGTCTTCTTCTTCATCCATGGGGTGGGCTTTTTTGCGCCCTTTTAATTTATATATAAAGATTTACACCTGCACTCCTGCACAGCCACGGAGAGAGAGAGAGGGTGAAAAAAGGCATTGAAAAAAAAAGGCAAGCACGAGAGAGTTTGGGGGTCAAAATCTGGTTGGGGGTTGAATTTTTTGGTACTTTACAATCTGGGTGTATATGGCCATATATTTAATGTACAGATATAGATTTGAGAGAGATATATGGAAACCAGTTAAAAGAATTGGTTTTTTATTTATAATTCTAGGCATATTTTTAGTTGATTTTTCCCTCGTCTTTATTAGAAATTTTATTAGAAAGATTACTAATCTCCACGACACTTTCTTTTTTCAATCGGAGTCAAGTCGATTTGATTTTTTCCCTGCCAAAAGAAAAATTATATACCGGGTTAGAAGTTCCTCCCCGGGCAAATGGTAAATGTGGGGGAGTTATTTATTCTATATAGATCGGACGATACTTTTTTGTTATGTCGGATTAATCTCCATAAGGAGAAACCATCGTTAACATCTCAGTGTTTCGGAATAATCAGTAAGCTTCAATTAGAAACGATAACTTTCGGGATATCATTTATTCGATGAAAAATATTATTATTGTTTCCTCACTAAGGTACATTGAAAAGGTAGGTACATATTAGTGATTAGCGTTCTTTGGAGTGTATATCTCCAGTAATCTCTGCCGGTATATCTCCAGTAATCTCTGCCGGATATTTGTGCTTCCCTTTTTGGGTAGATATTCACTTCCGAAAAAAGAAACTTGTCATAGCATAACAGAAGAGCCAAAAAAAAATTTATGTGACTGTTAATTTAGTGATTTTCCGCCGAAGAATAAAACGACCCGCATTATATAATAATTAATATTCACCCTATGGTCAGTATATTTTATATTCTGATAAAGCAGCTCAAGGTCTATCTGTATTTAGCAACCTTTTATACAAAAGCAGCAAGTGCCGTAGTAACCTGTGATGCATATTGGCTACAATCAGCAAATCCAAGCCACAAATTTGACCTGCTTGTAGCCCCCCGACGACACGGGAATTACCCATAAAAATTGGGTTCATATTCCATAACAGGATTGGTCCCCTACTTCTAATGAAATCAATGAAGAGATAATACAAATTGTCCCCTGCCTTGCCCTGCCTCGCCTCACTTATCCTGCAATGTCCATACAAAGAGCTCTTCACACAGTAAAGGCAGTTTAACGCGAACGGAAAGAGATCGCAGTCCATCCCGACCATCTATAAAGAAAGCAGTGAATTCGGTTTGCAACAGCAGAATTTCTCCAGACTAGCTTTTCCTATCGATGCAAACGCCAAAGCTGGAGAACAACTCGCAGCAGAACTAGACGACCGCGTTGCAACCATCGGCAACGGAATTCTCCTAGAAACCCCCTTTTAAAAGATGGGCCTGCTCAAACAATTTCATATGCAAATAGCGAAACTGTTTAAATTGAGAATCATTTTACGCTCAGTTCACTAACCCACGTACTTAGGAATGCACTTACCAACAATCCTAGGTATACCAACATTAGTCTGCTAATTTCATATACTAACAGATGTCAGGCTGCAAATGGACCTTAAGAAACGTGCATCATATTCAGCATACAATAAACATCTTCCACATCACCCACTATATCAACTTGGTTAAACAGCGTAAATACACCTAGCATATTTTTCACTAGATACAGCTCGGACTTGGACCCTACTGGATAATTCCAGAGCAAGCAGAAAATGATGAGAAGCACCTTTTACCACTTTGCAAACCATTTCTTTATCCCACAGAGTCAAAATTTCTGGCTGCAGTTCCAACAAGTTGTATGCAAAATCAACTGAAAACTCTTTAAGTTTCCATTCACCTCTCGCAAGGTCCTTCACTAATCGCCGTCAAGTCGCTGCTCCACAAAAGAATCAATAGTTTCTAGTTCAATCTTTGATGCGAGCCCAGGCTCCTGCCTTGACAGAACTTTCACAAGAGGCAGTAATGTCTTTTGTTTCTAGTTCAACCTGCACTAAAGATATCCATCTTCACATTAAACATGAGAAGAACATCAAATTATTTCAGCAAAGCTGACAAGCAAAATGAAGTTCTTATTGTCACCAAGGAGATTCAAGAAAAAACTATTTCAGCTAGAACACACTTTTTGAAAGGTCAGCAACGACATGAGATTACGCAGCAAACAAATTCAAGCTTCGGTTTTATTCTGTCCCTTTCTCAATGTCTTAGAAGCCCAGAGAACCAAATGGCTGATCTTATGCAGGACCATATCCCTGAAACATAATTATGCATGTAGAAATTTTTTAACAAGGAAAAAAAGATCACAGAAAGATACTTACTCGGTGAGAAAGATATGGAGAATTGGAGAGACATAGATGAACCTAATCTCATCACAAGTTCAATCCTTGTACCTCTGGACCAATCTGCAGCTGTTGAGAAGATGAGAAAGATGTGCAGGAGCATCTTAAGGGAAGAAAATGAGAAAAAATGACATGTCATACCTCCAGCTGATTAATCAATTACATTTTTTTTACAGAAAAATTGGCCAAAACTTTGTTATTTATGAGCTGAAAGGAGAAGAACTTTATCTAGAAGAGAGTAAGAAGGGAAGAGAATGAGCATGAGGTGCAGGTTCATGTCCTGAGTCAGACGAACCAGGGTTGCCTCTGGACCCACTATAATTACAAACAGTCGAGCACAGCCACCTGACCAACCTCACCACTTTATACCATAAATCTCTTAGCTTTTTCAACAGCATGCCTACTTTTCCATTTTTTCCTTTCATGAAAAGGGTAAGTGTACTGGCTTACAAATCATCCAGATTGCACAGCTACCGTCAGGTCAACACTTAAAACAGAGGTTGACATTGCAGGCAGAGAACTAACTAACATGAGAACTCAACAATTCTACGGGGACCAATAAGACTGAACAAAGGCCAGATGACCATTAACCCAGCAGGAATCATAAAAAAGTGAATCATAAAAGAGTTGTAGCCCACTTTTGTTATAACAGATCGGATTGTAAGTTTGCAAAGCAATGGCGCTGGCCAGTATGGACTGATCGGACTGTATGGTGTCGTGTTGGAGCTGTGCAGCAACACGCACACCATACATCCATGTGCAACCACATGCACTGAGCAAACTTTAGTAAACATTCCAAAGTGCAAACAGCTGTCACAGCAATGTTTAAGAAGCAGGAACTCCCAATCTCTAGACGGGGTCACTATTGAAATGGCACACCCCTTTTAGTTACAAGAGCTTCAAACGGTATAGTACACTAAGCCACAAGCTGGTATGCTCCATGGCAGATTCCAAACCCTGTCTGATGGTTTCGCAGTTCTAAAAGTGTTGGAAACTTACAAGAAAGGTTTCAGGTTCTTGCACTGAACATACGCACTTGTATCGTCTCACAGCTAACGGTGGCATCAACTTGATTACCAATTTTTCTGATCCACAAAGTAAAACTAGCCAAAATACAATTCGGTGTAATATTATTGCAGTTTGGCAATAGAATCGCAATCATGTTATGGTTGGCTTTTACCCTCATTTGCAATGATAACTGATCCACTTTCTACCGGAAACTTTCATACCCAACGCTGCACATGAATTCTCACAAAACAAATCCTAAACGCTTCCATCTAGACAGATGTCAAGCAATACCCTTTTTCCTCATATCAGATAGATTTTCTTGATCTGAAATTCTCTGCGTACATCAACTCCCAAAAGTACACTCCAGATTCATCAAACCAGGACAGGATAAAAAACAAAACCACTCCATCAGATTTTAACCTAAATAACAGCTGCATTTACATTCCAAATTCAAAATCACATCATTCATCTTTTAATTGAATCAAGTAATATAAAATTTAAAAGAACCTGTTGCTAGGCCTCTATGATGAACTACAACTGTAACTCACCAAGCTTATTGAGCTGACAAAAAAAGCAAAACTTTATTTAGACAAAAGCTCGGAAAGGGTCAGGAAGCATCAGCAGCACAACATAACTAATCCAGACAAATAGAAAAGAAACAGCGCATCTTGCTTCCTATCACAAGAAAACAAAGATCAATTTGTAAATTAAACATCATAAGCAGTTTACAGTGGCAACTCAACCTCCCCAGCTGTCACTTTCAACATATTAAACCCGAATAAATTCTTCTGCCATACACAAATATGATCCTTTAATTACTCAGTACAAATGAATGTCAGACTAAAATGTTAACCAAGTACAAAGAGGCAAACACATATAGGAACAAAAACTCCTCCTGGTCTTGTAGCCCTCCATGGTACAGCAAAGTGAACCTACCGATCTATTTCTGCACAAGTTACAACCAGAATACATTTGCCACAAAAACTCTAAGTAACCCTATAAAAATTAACTGTTAATAATATGTGAAAGGATTATTTACTGTTTAATAAAGTTACATTCGAATTATAACTATATTCACATCTTAGCCTTTGACATAAGCATCGATTCATTCTCTTTTCCTGGTAAGTTTCAGTCTGTTGACAATTATAATAATACATTTATGCAAAGGAGAACTAGCAATGCTGGAACTAAATTAACTTAATCTGTACTCGAAGGATAGATTACAGTACATAACCATGCTGTGCATGCATTGTTAAAAAAATTGAATCAAGTAACACAGACCATTTTTTTCTTCCAATGCGACCATCTCACACCTAATGGTGGCATCAACAGGATTGCCAATTTTTCCGATCCACAAAGTAAAACTAGCCAAAATACAGTTAGATGTAATATTACAGCAGTTTGGCAATAATATCACAATCCTGTTAAGGTTGGTCCTTACCCTTATTTGCAATGATAACTGATCTGCTTTCTACTGGAAACTTTCATATCCAACGCTGCAAATAAATTCTCCAAAACAAATCCTAAACGTTTTCATTGAGACAGATATCACGCAATGCCCTTTACCCTCATATCAGATAGATTTCATGGTCTGACTATTCTCTGAGTACATCGACTCCACCAAAGTTCCCTTTTTTCGGACTTCCAGGATTCCAACCACCCCCCCTCCTCCAGGGCCATCTTCTCCTGCCCCAAAAAGAAAAGAAAACCCACCCCGGCGAAAACTTTATGATACAAAGCACAGTTCAAATACATCAATATCACTTTAACTGCATTATATCCATAAACTTTCAAGACCAATCAGAAATAAGCATAAGGAATGGTTAAACCTTCTATGTACAGAAAATCAAACCTGAACCTGGACTCAAGTCCAACAACTGGACTGCTATATCTTGTGTACCATTGAGCCGAAAGAAAATGATCAAAACCTAACATTATTGAAATTTTACTTTCTTCAATTTGTACATCAAAGATTCTATAGACTTTTGTATTCTGCTCCCATTAGCATGTACGACAGCCTGAGATGCCTGCTGTAAGCTTTGGATTCCTCGACCTAAACTGGCAATTGAGGGAGCTGCAGGAAGTGATTCGGCAGCACATTCGATGCCATCTCCATATACAAGTAAACTTGTACAAGTCGCAACACTGCACCCAAATGTTGCCCAAGGCAGGAAACCAACTGGTTTAATGCGCCGTTTCCTCATTATTTCATAGAATGCAGTTCTCATAGCCGATAAGCTTGTTTTCTCAGCAGAGGCAATAACACCATGAGCCACCACCCGGATTTTCTCAGCTGAAGCAGTCACTTTCAAGGCTGAGGTTTTCGCAGCCGAACTAGCAAGTCCAGGGGCCGCCAACTTTGAGGGACCAAGAGACTTGCCGAAGGCCATTGCTAGTACCTTTTGGGTTGGAGACAGCATGAGTTTAAATGAAGCAGGAACTTTGAAGGTCACAAGTTTCATAAACGTGGACACGGGAAGGACTTTTGACAGAGAAGAAGCTCCTAAGATGGCCGTAGCTCCAGCACCAACTGCCACCACCGGTTTACTAGACAACATTCTTTTCTTGTCTCCTCTATTAGAAATTTCTCCTGCTATTTCAGAATCTGTAGCAAGTTCTTCAACCAAATCTTTCACTTCAAGGGGAATGGGAGTGTTCCAGTGCTTCCTGAGACCCGCTAATGCACTAGCATCAACTACAGCAACTATAGTCTTGAACTTTTTAGCCTGACTCCGAAGAGCCTGCGCAAAGAGCACTTGTGCCTTCTCCTCGTGCGGAAGATCTGCAAACTCAATTTTCGAAGAATCGCCACTTCCCATTTTATTACTGGGCAGCCGCGCAGCCGTATTCAGTGCTATCCTCAACCCCTCGACAGCAATCCGGAATGAATAAACTTCAGAAACTGTTCTACTATCTACAGCTTGCCCCCTGTTCACATCAGAGAGCAGCTGTTGAGCATGGACTAGCGCCCTTCCAATAGATGGGATATCAGTGAAAATATTATGAAGATCCTCGAGTAAAGGATAGATGGACTGGGCAAATGGTGGAGCCTCGTACTCAGGTATAGTTTGCAACTTCTCTGACCCCAAGTTTGAATCTGAACTCGAAGGACTAGACATCCAAGCCAGCGGATCCAAATTTGAAGATACAATTCTTACCATCTGAGATTGGACATCATCGTTGAGACAAAACCTCCTCAAACTAGAATAGACCCCAGAACCCATCCGTTGTGGAACCAAGCTACTGACCAAACCTTGAACATTTTGCCCACAATCAGCTTCACTCGGACTAGTATTCCCACTCCCAGAAGAACAATTTACAAACGGCGACTCTAGAATAACGAACGATGAACCAACCTCGTGTGCAGCCTTCTTGGCGGCAAAGAAATGGCCATGAAAGCCAATACCAAAGATCTCCCGCAAAACCAATCCCCCAGCAGCATTCTCGTACTTCTCCTTATTGAGTTTATCCACAAAGCAACGCCTGAGAACGCCCAGTGCCGAGGTGGGCACGGCGCAATCGACCCCATCGCCCGGGGCACACTCGACGGGCTGAACCTCACCGGAATCCAACGGATCCACCTGCGCCACGACCGCGCCCGGCCGAACCTCCCGGATCAAGCACTCGGCGTCCCGCGCGGACCGCTCGGACAGGTTCTGCACGGCGAGCACGTAAACCACGGACCGCGACTCGGGCTCCCTCACGGCGAAGACGAACTGCTTCGTCTGCTCGTGAACCGGGAGCTTCCGGACCAGCTCGTTCGAAGCTTTCAGGTCATCGAATCTCGGCCTGGAGAAGGGCCACAGGGACTGCAAACTCCGCACGAAAGAAAGCGCCATCAGGACCACATCCGACTCCCTTCCACTGGAGACGACGACGACGATCAACGCGGCCTCGCCATGGGAATGGAGATCGAGGAAGGACGCGAGCAAGCGGGAGATGAACCCTAGCAAGCCGCTCTTCGAGAAGGAAGAGCAGGCGTAAGGATTCACCAGGATTCGTCGAGAACGGACGATCGATCGATCTCGCCTGCTGGAGAGAGGACACAGTCGAAATGACTTGGACTAATCTCTGGGCCTTGCGAACATGCTATATGGGCCTCGTTCGGAATTGGGCCGAGATCGAATCTGAAAGAAGTGTCCCTACATCTTTTCAGTTCTTTGCTTTATCTAAAAAAAGAAAATGATACAACCAATCTCAAACTTTGACCCAGTATATAATTTGATCCTTGAGATTTTAACTTGCTCAATGTGAATGTAGTTCAGGGACTAAATTGAACTCATGGACTATATTGAGCAAGTTGAAAGTTTAGAGATCAAATTATACATTGGGCCAAAGTTAAAAAAACTGTTTCTATCTAGAAGGGATAATGACACAAATGGTTTGCGCAATTTGGCTCAATATGCAATGTGGTCTCTGAACTTTTAATTTGTTTAATATAGTTCGTGAACTTTTAATTTATTCAATATGATCTCTAAACTTTTCGTATAAGTTTAACTTAATTCCTGAACCATATGAAAATGTTCAATGTAGTCTTTCCAATAATTCAAGTTTATGGACAACATTGAACATTTTTATATTATTCCGAGACTAAGTTAAATATGTACCAAAATTTAGAATCACATTGAACAAATTGAAAGTTGATGAATTATATTACACATTGGGCTATAATTTAGGGATCACATTAAAGATATTAAAATTTTAGAGATTACATTGTATATTATCCCAAAATTCATGGACCATTTGTATCATTGTCTCTATTTGAAACTTGCAACTTACTATGAATTTCTTAAAGCCAAGAATGCTCGAACATTTTCACAATATACTAATGTTAGCACGTAAATTCGCATATAATATTTTCATGATTCTTTCAGATTTTAGATGATATATCAAATTTTGGCTAAAAAGTAGGAAAAAAATGCTTTTTGCTTGAACTTAATTGAAATCAAACGGACTCGATTTTCAGAGCATTAATTGACAGAGTCGGCAAGTTAAAAATTTCAATGGTCCCTTATTCGATTGCTTGACAAAACCCATGTAACGATACTTCTTTTTGTGAAATTCCTTTCTAGTTTCTATCATGTTCAATTTTGCGGATTTTAGGAGTAAGTATGTTCACATCTATACTTTCCATTTACTTCTATTCTTGTGTCTGCACACCATCACCTTTCCTTTTTCTTTGATATGCTTATGACAACCTCATTTTAAAATAGCTCCAAAGGAGCCAATTCCTTCAGGTTCAGGACTGCAAATGGCACAAGGAATGATCAAACAATCTTGGGTCTGAAAGTAGAATGGTAGATCACTAATTAGAGTCGTCTAACTCTCTGCAGACTTTACTGGTCAGGATGTAACTCTGTGGAAAGGATGATGACATCGAGAAGTTGTAGAGTACTTCCATTGTTCGAGTGCATATACACCGTCTTCTGGATTCATTCTCACCGGTTTATATCGACGGTGCTGTTTGCAAGTTGCTCGCCCGTTGTGATCAGTCGAATAAAGCCAAACTCAGCAGTGGTCACGGCCTTGGTTTTGGTCCAACTGGCAGTTTTACACCAAAAATGCATTCGACATGCGTAATTTGGACATGAAACTTCTCTCTAGCAGTGTAAAAAACGTTACTTTTAACTGCCTGTACTCTACTGAGTCAATAGTTCAGTAGTTCTGGACGTTCGAATAGCATCCAGACATAAAGATACAAGCAAAGCCGCGCCGGACCCACAGGGCATAAATCACCTCTGAACAGCCTATGGTTGGCATATAGAAAGCACATTACCGTAGATCTTCGACTTCATTACAGGTGACGTAGGAAGAGCGGGGTACGTCATGGTGTCGGGGGGAGATTACACTATACAAAAAAGCAAAGGAAAAAGAGAAAGAATAAAGGAAAACACAAAATGGAGCATTGTTGAGACCATTACTTGTCTGTAACAATAACGCCCAGAAGAATTGTTCACGAACAGGAATGGAGAAGAAGGACTGAATAATCAGACACTTGAAGTTACAATATATGTTAAAGCAAATTAGAATGAATTGCATCCAATGTTACTTTAACAGCGATCAAGACCAATCAGATAATTAGCACAAGGAATCGTTAAGGCTTCAATGTGAAGAAAATCACACCTGAATATGGACTCGAGTCCAACAACTGGACTGCTATATCTCGTGGATCGTTGAACTGAAATAAAGCCATCATAACCTTCCATTATTGAAATTATACGTTCTTCAACTTGTACATCAAATATTCTATAGACTTTTGTATTCTGCTCCCATTAGCATGCACGACAGCCTGAGATGCCTGCTGCAAGCTTTGGATTACTCGACCTAAACTGGCAATTGAGGGAGCTGCAAGAAGTGATTCGGCAGCGCATTTGATGCCATCTCCACATTCAAGTAAACCTATGTAAGTGGCAGCACTGTGCCCAAATGTTGCCCAAGGTAGGAAACCAACTGATTTGACGCACTGTTCCTCATTATTTCATAGAATCCAGTTCTCATGGCAGATAAGCTTGTTTTCTCAGCAGAGGCGATGACACCACGAGCCACCATCCGGAATGTCTCAGCTGAAGCAATTGCTTTCAAGGCGGAGGTTTTCGCAGCTGAACCAGCAAGTCCAGGGGACACCAACTTTGAGCGACCTAGAGACTTGCCGAAGGCCATCGCTAGTGCCTTTTGGGTTGGAGACAGCATGAGCTTAAATGAAGCAGGAAATTTGAAGGTCTTCATAAGCCTGTACAAGCGAAGGACTTTTGACAGAGAAGAAGCTCCTGAGATGGCCGTAGCTCCAGCACCTAATGCCAGCATCGGTATATCAGACTACTTTCTTTCCTTGTCTCCTCTATTAGATATTTCTCCGGCTACCTCAGAATCTGTAAAAAGTTCTTCAACCAAATCTTCCACTTCCAGGGGAATGGGAGTGTTCCAGTGCTTCCTGAGACCCGCTAAGGCACAAGCATCAGCTACAGCAACCATAGTCTTGAACTTTTGAGCCTGACTCCGAAGAGCCTGTGCAAAGAGCACTTGTGCCTTTTCCTCGTATGGAAGATCTGCAAACTTAGTTTTGGAAGAATCACCACTCCCAATTTTGTTACCATGTAGCCGCGCAGTGTTATTCAGTGCTATCCTCAACCCCTCAACAGCAATCCGGAAGGAATAAACTTCAGAGACTAGTCAACCATCTACAGCTTGGCCCCTGTTCACATCAGAAAGCAGCTGTCGAGCATGGACTAGAGCCCTTCCAAATGATGGGAAATCAGCGAAGATGTTACAAAGATCCACTAGTAAAGGATAGATGAACTGGGCAAACGGTGGAGCCTTGTAATCAGGAATGGGTCGGATCTTCTCTGACACCAAGTTTGAATTAGAACTCGACATCCATCCCAGCGGATCCATATTCGAAGATACAATTCTTACCATCTGAGATCGGACTTCGTTGTAGAGACAAAACCTCCTCAAACTAGAAGAAACCGCAGAACCCATCCTTTCTTGAGCCAAGCTACTGACTAAACCTTGAACATTTTGCCCATAATCAGCTTCGCTTGGACTAGTATCCCCAGAAGACCAATTTACAAATGGTAACTCTAGATTAACAAACGATGAACCGACATCGTGTGCAGCCTTCTTGGCGGCAAAGAATTGGCCATGAGAGCTAATACCGAAGATCTCTCGCAAAACCAAGCCCTCAGCAACATTCTCATACTTCTCCTTGTTAAGTTTATCCACAAAGCAACGCCTAAGAACGCCAAATGCTGAAGTGGGCACTGCACAGTCGACCCCATCGCCTGGCTCACACTCGACAAACTGAATCTCAATAAATCGCAACGGGGGTCAACACGCACCACAACTGCACTCGACCGAATCTCCCTAATCATGCATTCGGCATCCCAGGCAGACCGCTCAGATAAATTCTGCACGGCGAGCATGTAAATCAGAGACTGCGACTCGGGTTCCCTCACAGCAAAGACGAATTGCTTCGTCTGTTCGGGGATCGGAAGTTTCTGGACCATCTCATTCGAATCTTTCAGTTCATCGAATTTCGGTCTGGACAAGGTCCATAGAGATTTCAAACTCCAAAGTGCCATGAAGGACCACGTTGGCTCCCTTCCGCTTCTATGGGAAACTAACGAAATTTGTGAAGAAGTTGACTCACAAGCAGAAAACAGAACTTCCCTGAAAGGATCAGGGAATACAAACAGAGCGAAACTAGAGACAACTGTAATAGCAGTGTTGACTGGGTCTAAATTGGTAGACGCCCGGAATTTTTTTCGGATTTGAATAAAAAATATTGGGAGTCAAACCTCTAACTACCGGTAGGAGTCGTTCGCTTGTCAACCAGTTCAAACGGTTGAACTGCCCGGTCGTTAGCTGCTCGATACTAGTTTTTGACATAGGGCAGCCTGTGTTGTATTCCCTGATTACAAGATACTTTCGTGTCTTTACAAGTTTGCATGCATTTCGTCTGCTAGGACGAGCAATTTCTTAGGGAAAGAAAGAAAAAGGAAAAGAAAAATTCGTGCGTACATATCTGGGAGATCTCGCCGAGTTAGATTAACTTCATTTCGCAATTGCAGAGAGCTTTGAATAATATTGCCGGGTTTACTTACAAGCCGAAGAATTCAGAGAATATAAACAGAGTGAAACTAGAGATAACAATAAGCGCAGTCCCTGCATGAGAATGGAGATAGACAAGAGACTCGAACACAAGAAAATCGGCACATTTTGCATCGCATCAAATCCCACAAGCAAGGTAAGACAAACCAAAAACAAGCCACCCTCCGAGGACGGAGAGCGGGTATAAGGATTCACGTGGATTCATCGAGAATGAACGAACGATGTCGCCTCTTGAAAGGACACGATCAAAACGACTCAACCAGTCTGTGTGCATGAATGCAGGTGATGACTCCACTTGATACGCTACAGGCCCCATTCGGAATCGGATTCCAATCCCAGAAAAGTGCCCCAAGATCTTCTCACCGAGCCTCTTTCCAAATTTGCTAAGAGCTGCCCAACTTTTTTGCCTTTTGCTTTATCCAACGCATCGCATTTTGACGGATGCACGTTGGTTCATCTCGAGATTATATCGATAGAAACTCGAGCTAATTGAGTCTGAAAAGTAGAAGGGTAATCACTGGTCAGGGTCGTCTAACTCATTGGAGACTTTGCTGGTTAGGATACGACTCTCTGTTTGAAAGATTGACGGCTCATTGAGGAAGTTGGAGAGAAGATTGACTGTCCGATTGCGTACAAACCCGTCTTTTGGATTCATTCTTGCCGGTTTACATTGAGAATGTAGCACCCAAGTTGCTCACTTGCTGTGAGCAGTTCGAATCAACACCGAATTCTGCGGCACTTGCGCCTCGCTTTTGGTCCAACTTGCAGTTTTTAGGCCCAAAGTGCAATCTGACTTGCAGGAGTTTGACATGCGCTCCTGTCTTTCTGAATGACCAAACACGGAACTTCTCTTTTGGAAGGTAAGAATGTGACATTTAACCGTCTGTGCTCTACTTAAAGCGATAGTTCAGCAGCTCTAGACGTTCCAGTATCATTCAAACATAAAAATCCGAGCAAAGCCGAGCTGGATCCACAGGCATAAATCGCCTCTGACGAGCCTATGGTTTGCACATAGAAAGCACATAACACTAAACTTTTTACTTCATTATGGGTGAAGCAGGAAGAGCGGGCTACCATATTATGTCGCGGGGAGATCACATAATATAAAAAACTGAGAGAGAGAGAGAACACAAAATGGAGCATTATTGAGATCATCACTTGTCTATTACAATAACAGGAAGCAAATAGATCAAATTGCACAGAAAGACGAAATAGGATGCAAGTTAAACCAAAGTCAATTGCAGCGACCCAGCATGTGTAGATGTTTACTCCCAAGGAGATTCCACCACGTCCTTTGCCCTAGAGAACCAAGAAGTCATAAAGAAATACGATTTTCCAAGACTCGTTCTGCCTCCAAGGAGGTATACTGTATATGAAGCTAGAAATTATGCTGTACTTTGAAGCTATTTAAGTGCAACCCGGAAGAGCAAGGATATTCATTATAGCATGGATTTTGTAACTTGACTTCCTCAACTTTTTTTTCTTTTTCTGAGGAAGAAATAGCTAGTACTATTTAAAAAGCACTCAGCAAACCCCTTCATTATGCATTGTTAGGTAGGGTGCCAATTGCCTCCTTAAAATGAAGTCCCTTCACAAAAGTTTCATAAGTATAGAAGGTTGACTTTAACTTCCTTCCGACAAGTAGGCAAATTTACCAACTTCTTGTTGTATAGGCCCTACAGGGAATGTTACGTCAACTAGAAACCCCAGCGGAATGATGAAGGTGCTTCAATAGCCCTTTTTTGTTAGTATGGGGGAATTCTTTGTGAAAGAAAATAAAGGGTCAAGTTACAAGTTATCTATAGTTCCTGCAGCTTACAGACAGTTTACCCACAACCAAAATAGAGGCCATTCCCTCTGGTGATAAAAGAAGTGGACTACCGATACAGTTTTACCTATATTCATCTTCTAAGCTATTTTGATTACAATTGCAGGGCAGATGACCAAGTAATTCAAATGAAAATACGAAGAGTTCAAGACTACAGCACAAACCTCTATCGCTCAAGCTGATCCCAACAGATTTTGGATATCTTTCTGCAGGATAAACCAAAAAAAAAACAAGTTAGTTTCGACTTAAATTGCTCCTTGCATTGTTGTAAATCAGATCCCTAACCTCAATTTTAAGAGGTGATGTAGTGGGAGCATATCTATCCACAACTTTCCCTTCTCTATTCACCAGAAACTTTGTAAAGTTCCATTTGATGCCATCTCCAAATATCCCCCCTTTCTGAGATTTTAAAAACTTGTAGAGTGGGACTGCATTCTTTCCATTCACCTCGACCTGTAGCGCAGAATAGACTATAATAGCTAAAATAGACTGTAATATAACTCAAAACATCATTTATCCATATTGTACACAGTCAAAATTGTAAAAGAGGAAGACAGTTATGCAACTTAAACTTGCATATTGAAAAAGTCTCTTTTATTGCATTGCGGAAAGTGTAAATGAAACACATTGCAAGCAAATTCTCAACCTCTTCTGGAGCTGCTCAATCATCAATTTTTATGCATACTAAGAGACCGTTTATGCTCTGGAGTTAAAAATGACCCAAAAAAGCACAAGGAATCAGAATATTTAAGAATTCCTTCTTCATTTTATTTTTTCAGGTTGTTTTCTGCTTCTCATGTTTACCTTGTCGAAAATAGGGAATTCAGCCTTGAACATAGTGCATGCAGTCTCTTGAATCTCTTCATTACTCCCTGGCTCTTGTCCTGCAAACTGGTTGCATGGAAATGCCAGTATTTCAAATCCTGCTAAGAATTATCAGTCATGAACATATACAAACTCCAAAAGATCTGGTGCAGAGTAAAACATATGAGAACAAAATTGAAACACAAAAGACTAACGCGCAAACCTTGATCCTTGTATTTTTCATATAAAGTGTTCAATTCCTTGTAATTTGATTGTGTGAGACCACTGCAAACATAAGTGTGCTGATATTACACATCATATGTATCAAAGCGGATGATATTATTTCAAGGAGTTGACTGCTACGGGGGACATGAACTGGATTTAACAATTGGTCGTTCATTTACATCTAGAACAAAAGGTTAACAGATCTATGCCGAGGAGTTGAAAGGGAAAGAGAAGCAGCCCGGGCTTACAGTATCAACACAGGCTCATGATGTTTGAACTACCAAAAGGTGATAAAGGATTCAAGATTAGACATGCAAGTGCTCTGCATGCAGTGAAACACAGCAACTTATGATAGGACCAACTACTCAACGACTTAACGCTGCATGTTCCATTTCATGAACGCTTAAGTTGCTGAATTCCTATCAAGGTTCTGATCAAAGGACACGATTCTTGAAGAGAAGGTGCATTCAGTGGCAATACCATTTGGAAGCAACATTGACAATCAGAAGAACCTTCCCAGAGTACTCGCTCAAGCTTACATCATTTCCACGAATGTCCTGCATTTGCATCAGATGATTGACATCTACGGTTATAAAAATCTCTAACTATAAACCCCATGAAAAGGGAATCGACATCGAATAAATTTCTACAATATAAGAAGCACAATATGGCATATCCATCTCTTCCGCAGAAAAGAACGTACACACAGGGATCCGTATCAAGTTGAATGAAGACCAAGCATGATTGCCGCAGATTTGTTGCCAAAATGGTTGGTTTTAGGAATCAAGGCAAATTATGAATTGGCAAAGAAACTACGATCAAGCAAAAGATTCATGATCTGGACGATATTCAAACTAACTCACACAATCAGGACGACGACCTGTAAAAAAAAACATGTGAGTTCGTAGTCGCAGAAGAAAAGCAGTAGAATTACAAACAAGTGTTACATGGAACAACTACATCACATGTCGATGACACGCCGCGGAACAAAAGAACCAAACAAGAGCTGTCCTCACTTAAGAATTTCAACCACGCCGTTAGTTTCTGTCGAGTACGTGCAAGCAAATCACCGTCTCAAACCCGATCAGCTCGTACACCATGGAGATAGCTGAAAATCCACCCCCCCCCCCCCCCCCCCAAAAAAAAAAAAAACCATCTTCAAGCACAAGCTAAATTTCCATTTTTGCTGGCTTAGCTTCTAAAATCTCTCCGACCCAAGAGCAGACAAACCATGATAAGCACCAAGCTGATCGTCACAGTCAAGACCTCCAAAAAAAAAAAAAAACCAAATAAGAAACGGGACGTGGACTCGTGGTGGGCAGACACGCACCTTGACGGCGAAGTCGTAGATGGACTTGGACGATTCCTCAGCCATTTCCGGAACAAGAGGCGGGGATCGACGCGCGTTGAAGAAGTAGACGGAGAGAGCTAGGAGCGCGAAGACTAATGGGAAGCAGCAGCCGCCGGGGGATTTGAAGAACCGCCGCATGCCAAGAGGAGGAGTAGGAGGAGGAGGAGGACGCGCATTTCAACGTTCAAAGATGCGGAGTTTCACACGAGAACGGAAGGTGGCGATAGGAGGGCCGCGGGGGGATTCGCTTCCCGGCTCGGAAGCGACTCTCCCCAAATGGAGAAAGAGAATCAGCGGAGCAAAACGTCAAATTCAAATAATGAATGCGGAGAGGGAGATGATTGACATGACGGAGGAGAAGACGAGGGGGGCGAATGAAACGATGACACGCGTGAAATAATTGAACGCCACAACATTAGGGTTGGCCAAATTAATTCTACGTACACGCCTAAAATCAGAATTTCGATCAAATCACTTATTGCAGGATACTAGTCCTTCTAATTCTTTAAGAAATTTATCCAAAATATTCGCGATATAACTAGTAAGACGTTTCAAATACCACACATGGATTAGTGGACATTCTAATTTGATGTATCCCATTCGATATCTTCATATCCAAGAATCAACAAATTAGACTCCGCATTATTGACAAAATTTCGGATCCTCTTTCTCGTCTTCGATTACTTAATAATTTCCACAAGAACAAATTCCACTTTTTATAGGACCAAAAATTCTTCTCAAGAAGATTAAATCCCGAACCTAATATTCTCCGGCTCCAACCTTCCAATCCCTTCTACCAGCAGGGCCGCACACATGTTGGCACCTGTTAATTCCCATTGAATCTGATGTTAATCAATATTTTATGTTTTTGTAATTTGTAATTGAAGAGGTCATATTGTAAAAACTTAATTTCTCACAACTTGCGAAGTGCCCGAAACAAGCTGGTCAAGGGTTTGCTCGCAGCATAACTCGAGCCCGTGATTTTGTATCCGAGACAAATCCTTTCGTGGATATAGACTATCGCAAATAAGGGTGAAGAAAATTAATGTCGCTTCATGAGTGCAATCCTCTTTTCTTGTGACCCGTCGTCGTTGTCATCGGCGGCGCTTGAATTGATTAGTGGATAAAATATCCAGTATTAAAAAATATCAAAAAACTGCTTCATAAATATATATATCATCGGATTAGGCGCGCGACGAATCAAGTCCAAGGAGGCGGCCCGGTTCAAAGAAGGAACATGCGACATGCGATAGGGTTTAGGTGGCACATCAAGGTCAACTCACTTAGGGTCAAAATTGTAGAAAAAATATACTGATAAGCATCTTCAACCTGAGGCTAACTTCCAATTCGATTGCATTGCATGCCCAACACTCTAAATTCTTAAATATGAGATTTGGGCTATTTTACGAGTGACTTTTTTTCTTAAAAAATGGCTTGCTTTTTTAGCACTTGAAATATATCTTCCATTTAATCGTAAGCAACCCGAATACAAAAATACATACATATGCATGAGGTCTTAAAGTCCATTTTTAAAAAATTGAAAATTTTTCATGGTTTTTCTAAATTTAAATAAAAGTATTACTTAATATTCGATTCGTAACACTGGTTCCCTCGCAAAAGGAAAATGCCAAAATTGGAACTCTGAATTACGTATATCGCAGAGTAAAATTGCGTGCCTCGTCTCGTCCTGTCTGTTTGATTTGAATTCTAAACGCTACTAATTCACAAGTTCCACAGAATTCCCCAACTATGTTCATGATGAAGCGTTAAAGATGAGTGCCCGATACTCCATCTTGACATGGACTCTACATTTGCACGACCAATTCGTAATGAAGACAGAGTACTCAACAACCAAAACTCATGGGGCCTTGCTTTCTGCATTTTCTTGATGAAATGCCCCTCCAAGACACTACTAGTGAAGGAATCCATAACTGCTCTATTCATGCGTATTGACAAGTAATGTCCCTGATGGGCGCTCGTCGATGACAAAATAAACCACTTTCGACGGGTTTTAAATTTCGTTAACGATAAGTGAATCCAACCCGTAACCCATGAAGTTAGTGCACGAAGCTCCATACTTCCCAGATAATTGGTGAATACATAGGTAGTTAGACATTTCCGCAGTTCACAGAATTGAACAGACAAACCTCCACTTGAGGCTTACCCATCATGATTCATGAGGCCTCTTTTGAACAGTCCAAATAACCTCAACCAGAACTTGAAATGGCTTCCTCACAATGCTCTGCTGCATCATCCTTTGTGCCATCATCTTCAAAACTCGGAGCCTTTGGAATTAGTCCAAGCATCTTGAACATGAGTTGATCGGCATCGAAATCATTGTTAGGAGTTGTCAGAAGCTTCTCGCCCGTGAAAATGGAATTTGCACCTGCCAGAAAGCATAGCGCCTGCTCCGGCATAGAAAAACGGACTCTACCGGCAGATAACCGTACCATTGCTTTTGGCATGACTATCCTCGCAGTGGCAATCATCCTTATCATCTCCCATATTTCAACTGGCTAAAAGCAGACATAAAAGTGAGATGCCTTTTCTCAAGACAAATCTCCTAAAGAAATCAAACCGGATGCATGGTAACCTCATTATTTATGCTATTGATTCATAGAAAATAAACTGATATGACACTTAATTGGTGATCTCTACTCATTAACATATGCGTGCTTGTTAAATTCTGTCGTGCAATTGGAAGTGGCATTTTCCTATCAAAATATTTCAAAATAAAGCAGTTCTCTTTGCATTTTCAATATGAAGGCATTAGCACCATGCTTCAAGGCACTTGCCACGAAAATCTCATCTAAAAACTGTTAAGAGATCATTTTGATTATCATATGAAATCTGTCAGAGATCATTCTGCAAGTCTACTAGAATTTCCTGTGTCTTTTCCCTATAGAAAATATACCTCCTGATTAAACATTTTCACATAATACCGGGACATTTTCAAACCCAACTAGTTTCCATTAACATGTTAAAAAGTTGTTTTTTCTCAATTTCTTTATTTCTTCTGTCATATTTTTTGTACCAAGTCTTTACCAGTGAACATCTTAAGTTCACAAAATCTCAGACAGCAATGCCAGGTGAAGATCCATAAGAATATGCTTCATTTCTTAAGTCATAAGATAACGAAAAGAAGAAAAAGGGGGCAACAAAGTTTGCCTAAAGAAGCTGTTACTGATTAAAAATCGCTTGGGCGTGCAGTTTACTAATTTGTTACCAAGGAAAATCAAATTACCTTCTGATCTTGTAGAGGTGTGCCTTTTACGGCAAGCAGCGCGTTAATGGGGACGCTCTCTGGATGTGCTGGCAGGGTCGCTAAAGTATGCAACAAACCAACCCGGTCCTCCTCCGCTTCTCCAAGCCCAATTATTCCTCCTGTATATTAAAAAAAAAAAAGAGTTTCAACTTGGTCATACAAATCGTAGAATTTATAACTAGAAGCTTCCTGAGAAGAGTCGTCCTTATACAATACAACCGTCGAGAAGAATGCAAAAAAGCATGTGAAGCACAGTCTAAACTACCACCATTAAATATTGTCATTGAATACTCAAAAGAGCCACTACTTTCATATTAATTAATGCCATCACATTAGTGACCTCAGAAAAATGTACCAGAGAATACCTAGTGGATCAATACTTGCAGAGCCAACACCAGTAACATCGACGATTGAAGAAAAGGGGGAGGAAAAAAAAATCTAAGGTAAAACCACGAAACAACAAAACTCATGCTCTGTAGGTGATTCAGAAAGATGGTTTACACCTGGCTGCAGGCTAAAAATGAATAACATTAGTGAACTGTATGGAATGGGACCAAACAGCTAAGAACTACAATTACTTCGGAAAGCCAGGAAAAAAAGGACTAGACACATTGGTAAGAAAAGCACCAGCCAGAATTGTTATTCAAGTTAACCACGCCAGGACAGAGAGCATACTCTCCTTAAAGCAGCTGCTGGCAGCTGGACTAACTCTAGTGATCCAAACTGCTTATATATTTTTTTGTCATTCCTTTTAACTGAACTTGCTACTTAATCTGTCTGAGATTAAATATTAAGGAAGAAAGTCTCCCTTATCTACACTGTAGTTGGGAGTACAAACAGGCTTTTAATGCTAAACATTAATTTGATCCATTTTTCCCGAAAATGCTCCAGACTGTTCTTTAGAATCCTCAGAGAGGTCCTCGGTAGAACTTCAGAAAGATGAACAATTTGCTAAATACAGACAACAGTTCCTCCGAAAGCATGGTAACCTTATGAATTACACTACATTTTGTACTACAAAGAATTTATCCTGATAGCAATAATCTGTAGCAAGAGCATACCAGAGCACACATTAATCCCTGCATCGCGGACGTAATCGAGGGTTTTCAACCGCTCATCATAAGTTCTTGTGGTGATTATATTTGGATAATATTCTCTTGAGGTATCGAGATTGTGGTTATATGCTGTCAGGCCAGCATTCTTGAGTTCAATGGCTTGCTGCTTTTCTAGCATGCCCAAGGTGCAGCATACCTCCATCCCCATCTCCCTGATCAATAACATGTCGCAAGGTCAAACTTGTGAAGGAGAAATGTTAGCAGGAAAAGAAGTACCTAAATCAAAATGAATGATAAAAAAAAATTAGGGGAGTGGGGTGGGGGACATCAAATCCAGACTTTGAGACTATTCAGATCCGATCGTGCATGGCCCAGACATGCAAGTAAAACATGGGTTGTTTGGTTGTAGGACCGTTACTTCCATTACATCGATGTGGATTGCCTTCGGCAACAGCAACAGAGCTTTTTTAAACATTCGTAAGCCACAGGCTACTTAGAAAACCCTTTTGTTTGAACATAGGAGTTTGTAAGAGTATAATTCAGGAAAAGTAGTGAGAGACACCAACAAAACAAAGGACGGACAGATCTGTGCGAAAATAAATTTGGCCAGGCTGCACAAGAGAAAAAGTTTGCAAAAGGCCAAGGTAGCACTTCGTAGCATGATTAAATTTGCTAACAATGGTCTTGAACATATTGAACTATTGGCATCTATCTTTCTTTATGACACCTTTAAATATCATCAGCTACTAATGGAGTGTTGAGAAGAGTGGCAAAAGATTGGCCAACTAATGTCAACCAATACGGACTGTTGTGGCTGGAAATGTGTAACAGACAGCTTTGTGGCATTCCAGAGCTTGATTAAGCTTTAGCAACGGCGATCGAGATGAGATGTATATGGAGATAATAACCGAAAGTCAATCGAGACTCATTTTATGCATAATTCTAGTCCATCAATCATGATGTGATAGGATAGCTAAAGGAAAAGTAAATTTCCAAAAGGTCCATAGATAATACTCAATTTCCACAATAGCTTTTGTACTCTAGATTCATTAATATTTAACAAAGTTAATCGAGACTCATCCTACACACAATTCTAGTCTGCCAATCATAATATGATGGAGGCCATAGCTGTAATCAGGAAGACGCTCAGCTAAAGCAGCAGACCAAAAGCAACCTGAGAAATTGTATTTGAATCACTCAGCTCTATGTCAAATACGCATCACAATCTTAAAGATACCTCAATTTCACACAGTAAGGCTGAGTTTACCAACTAAGGTGAGGTTACTCGTCATAAACTTTTCGGTTAAAAAACAAGAAGGAAAAGAGGGCTGACCGACCAATTGATGTCAGAATGAAACTTTCAAGTAACATTTTATCGAACTTAATCTCAAGGTTTGAGTGCAAAACTAAATAAACATTAACGATTTTGGCTGAGATGGACTTTTTTATAGGGGAAAGAGCACAAATAACAGACAGGAAACTGCATGCATAATTGCGAGACGCATGGTGAAGGATCCAACAGCAACAGTTAATCAATTTGCAAAGAAAGCAACAGTTCCGCAACAATGTAGAGCAATTTCTTGTGGTTATATCATGTGGAGAGAAGTAGCTAGATGGAAAAGTACAGAATACTTTGCAAGGTACTTCCGTCAATTTTTGTCTTTCAAATCTCTCATTGAGTAGAATGCTTTGCATCTCATATCTTTTAAGAACAAAGGAGAATCACAGCTCCACCAACAATATGCAGCATAAGCCGAAATCACTATGCCCGAAGGGAAGTACTCGAACAACCCGCTACTCCTCCAATAAGAAACTCTGAGATTTGGAATTGATTTAGGGTTGTCACGGGGAGTAGTCCTCCTACGATTTGTGTCGAGATATGAAATCCTAACTTACTTCCTTATAAAAGAGGAACAAAATCATTTGAAATTTGGATATTCACAATGCTTTTACATAACAATCTGAAAATATTACCTTATTTCCTTCACATATTCAAGGATCTGGTTAAAATTAGTCTTCCTGCCTATGGTATCTCTCCAGGCAGCACCCATGCAAAAGCGTGTGCTACCAGCCTCCTTGGCCTGAAAGGTCATACTGGTTAAGATCACACGGAAGTGGAATGAATTGCTCTCAAAACAAAATGCGGCACTAGCACCTCGGATAGGTGATAAAGAGAGAAATCTATATGACCATGAAGTAGCCCAGAGGAAATACCTTTTGAGCTGCCTGAAGGACATCGTCCTTTGTCATGAGCTTCTGGGCTTTCAACCCAGTGCTGTACCTGGAGGACTGTGGACAGTAGGAACAATCCTCGCTGCACCCACCTGTCTTTATGGAGAGCAGAGTGCACTGCTGCACTTCCCTGAAGTTATGGGCGTGTCTATGGACTTGAGCCTGACCAAAGCACAAACGTTAGCCTTTCAAAACTCATAAAAGCTGATGATGTCGGAACTCAAAAACCTATGCCCTTGCTATAAGAAATTCCTTTCAACAAGAGACAAGGACAAGATACCCATCACGCACGCAATGTATTCTACATCTTAAAGACTCCAGCAGCAAGATTCAGCATTTGGTCAAAGTATGGAACCCAACCGAACCGAACCGAACCGATCCTTCCTCCCTCGACTTTCTTTTCAACGTAAAGGTACGGTACGAATCAAACATGCATTTGCAATCGCTCTCTCCCCCCACCCCCCCACCGCTAATGGCCGAGCAACACCCGCCGAGGGGAGAAATCGTAAAGGGAAAAAGACAGAGAAACGAGGAGGAAGAGGCGAAGAGATGCTGACCCCATGGAAGAGGAGATCGAGGACGGGGGAGTCGTAGATGGACTTGATCTCGTCGCGGGACCAATCGTTCCGGGGACCCTCGCCGATGGTCCTGTCGGCGTGAACCGCAGCTGCCGACGAAGTAGAAGAGTAGGAGAGAGCGAAGAGAAGAGACGCAGAAGAAGCGAAGGCGGGCCTCGCGCTGCCGCGGAATGCCGATCGAATCACCAGCATCTTTTCCCACCCACGGTCGGCGGCGGCGGCGGCGGAGGAGGAGAAGGAAGACGACGTTGGTGGTGCGGGGGGGGTGGGGTTTTGGTTGTGCCGACGCTGCCAAACAAACCGGAGGAGCTCAACTACGACTATCTGCCCCTTCTCGCTGCAACGGTAAGTCCTTAATTTTCTCCAGATGGCGCGGGGAGGGCGACTGCCGGTGGACACCCGTCAAGCATCGATTGCATTTGGTTCGGCTTTTAAGAAAATTTTTTTTTGAAGAAATGTAAAGGGCTTGAGACCATTGTAAATCTTGCGCGCCACTAGAAAATATTTGGATCAATTTATGATTATCTGGCATCATAACTCGAGATTGGCGAGTTAACTTAGACAATCCATTTCTTGTATTTTGACCATATTATCACTTATGTGGTCCACTACTTTTATTACAGTTCTAAAAAATATATATTTCATGAGCACGTTCGAGATCATCACGGATAAAAATGATGTCTGTTATGAACATGTATTACTTTAGAAATGCTTCACTAGCTTCTTTCCAAGTTTTGAGGCTATTTATCTTCTTCATGAGATACCAGTTCAAAGCAAGACCCGTCAAACTTGCTTGAAACGCATGGATCATCAGGAGTTCGTTGTCAACACACGAAGTCATCTGTACGTGATAGAGCTGGAGGTGGGCTTTTGGGCATGTGGTGCCATTGTACTCGTCAAAGTCTGGCATCTTGAACTTCTTCGAGATTTTGATCTATGAATACAGAGACAGATCGATTGAAGGTGAATCATGTGAACCTTCCAGCTGCTTCACTCTCTCTTCGAGTTTGTTGACTCATTCATCAAGTTTGTCTTTGTTAACGATAATCTGGACGGGGTTGTTTTCTAAATCGGGAAGATTATCATCTTCCTCAACATCAACATTTTTTCCACTTTTATACTTCGGGGCCGATACTTCAGGGATGCTAAAACGGGAGTCAGCCAAAGGGCTTTGATCTTAGCGGACATCTGTTGCATCGCGACGACGACTTGATTTATCTAATCTTCCATGCCAGCAACACGATCACGCAAATCGATTTGATTGGCCATTCTAGCTCTCGACCGCGTTACGAATAGGCAATCGTGATCGTTCCGTAATTACCTAAATTGCATGGATAAAACAAGCACACGTAAGTGTTAAGAAAAATCACACGCTGATCCATGACAATGGTCTAGCCGCTTGTATTTTGACCATATTATCACTTATGTGGCCCGCTACTTTTATTACAATTCTAAAAAATATATATTTTTTATTTCCTCTGTTTTTTTTTCCTCTATCGATCCCACTTTCCTTCTTCTTCTTTCTTTCTGCACCTTTCACGTCTGAGTTCTTGGGTCTTGCAAATTGATCGCTTTATTTTTCTCTCTTGCATGCCATTCTCTTCTTTTCATGCCTCCCTACTTCTCAAGCTGCAAGGCGTTGAGACATTATTGACTTGCATTCACACTAAAATAAATCGAATTCACAGTAACAAGATAAACATGCATTGGGAACTCTACACAAGCCCCACAAAAAGATCATCCTCCATATCAATGTTGACTATAGATGGGCTGTTAAGTTCTCGAGACAGATACCCCGCTATCGCATCGTTAGCTTGTCTCAAGTCGGTGAGCTTGACATGTTTGGTGAGTTCTAAGGCCAACACGATTATATTAATAACATGGTCCTGCCCTACCACACTAAACAACCAATAAATGGCGAAGTCAACAATGCCGAGCACATCTCAAACTCCAACCAGAAGACTTCGATGGGGTACAAATCAACCCAATTCGACTCCGAAACACAGAAGCCGAGCAACAAGGGTGATTGTGGGAACGATGGGGCGAAGATGGATTGCGGCTTTTTCCCCGATGAAGTTGAACGACAAGTCGATGTTCTTGAGGAGCCAAACTAGAAACTTCAACCCCACTCACGTCAGGAGTGCTTCGATGGTAAAATTCAATGAGGAGTGCACCCTTAATCGTACTTGGAGGGACCAGTTGAGATGCGTAAAAGCCTGTTCAACACCATATGACCGTGCAAAAAAAAAAGCTTGAAGTTACTCAAACTCAAAAAGAACTGAGTTGGGTATCAAAAAAAAATCACTAACAAATTTAAACCTTTACTAAATTACCAAAACATCTGCCCTTTTCTACTTGGATATGATAATAAATCTACTTACATGGAGACATGAGAACTTAGTACCATGATAACAGATGCATCGAGCATATTTGACCGATTAAAAGACAAACTTGTGGATCATGGCCTAACATGATATTTAAAGTGTCAAACGAATTCTTTTCGTTACGAAAACATTAAAGAACAGTTGAAAGACAGGTTCTATCAAGTCAAAATCCGCAATTAATTTGTTGGGTATGTCATCAAGATGGTCGTACATCCAGGAATTGTCTAAGTCAATGAGATACTTTATCAATGTACTTTGTGCATGGTACTGCTGTAACTTTCACCTATCAAATCGAAACAAATCAGCTGCGGCTCATGTGCAAAACGAGCAAGGATCACTAGAAAGAGAAGAATAAAAGAACAAACATGGAAAATAAAAAGAAGAAAGAAAGAAAGAAACGTGAATCTTTTTCTCGTTCTTTGGATGAGTGGGGGTGGAATATAGAAACATGAGCAAAACTTAGGCTCCGTTCGAATAATAAAAAACAACTTTCGGAAAAATATTTTTCAAATTTTTCAGCTTTCGTTTAATGAAAAATAAATTAGTCATGAAAAACATTTTCCATCGGTAAAAAAAACACCTTTAAAAGTGAAGAAGATGTTTTATGTATCTTCTTTCACCCAATTTTCTTTCAAGTAACACATTTTTTTTAAATTTTTTTTATTTTCTTTCTTTTATAAAATATAGAGTTTTTTTTCTTTCTTTCTTTTATTTTTGTCTTCTTCATTGGTTGGCGATCGGTCACGAGCGAAGCGGAGCCTTGCTAGCTTCGACGAGGCTCAAGCTCGCCTAACTAGCCTAGGGTGAGCTCGGGGCTCGCCGAAATCTGGTGAGCTCTAGCCTCGTCGGCGTGTGACAAGGCTCGAGCTCGCATGTGGCCGGTCGCCGGCCATGGAAGAAGACAAAATAAAAATGAAAAGAAAAAAATAAAAATAATTTAAAAATAAAAAATTTGAATTTTCACGCATTTTTTTTCTAGAAAATCAAATCCGATACCGAATGACATAAAATATTTTTTAGTTCATTTTCAAGTTTCGGCCAAACATCGGAAAATATTGTTACTTTTTTGAAAAATGACTTTCCGAAAAATATTTTCCAGAAATGCCAAAAAAAAAAAAAATTCCAGAAATGCCAGCGAAACAAACGGAGCCTTAGAATAACTTTAGAAAGATCTAGTTCATCAATTTTCAAGATGCTTGTCTAGGCTTTTCTTTCTCACTCTCGTCTCTTCTCTCCCCAACCGAACAAGAATGGATGATTGTTCATCAATGTAATTGTATATGCAACGACGCACTCAAATATGAACATCATAAACTGCTGTCGAAATTTTTAGTATCAATTGGCTAAATTTTTGAAATTTGACGACCCTTTTAAAGTTTTAGGACTCGGTTGAATTTTCATGATGGATTTTAGGATTTTTCTAATCAGCGTATCCTTTTTTTACCGTATACTATACACATAGATGCATATGTCATTTTGCTAGTATCTAATATCATAAATGATGACATTTATCTCATTTACCAGGACCTTCCCAAACTAACTACCACTTCTTGCGTGCACATAGGAAGTGCCTAAACATTAGTAAAATTTATTTTATTTTTTAGGTCTGACCTAAACCTTTCGAGACATGTTATTAGACCTATCAAAATAGGCCATAAACTCATTTCATAATCCATATTTGATGGGTCGAATTATTCAGTAAATTAGTCATAAGTTGATTTTGAATGGTAAAGCCCAAAATAACATGGATGTTAAATGAATTCACAATTTGCTTACTTCCAACTGATCTTTATGACTTTTTCTCGCGCTCGCTCACTCTGCGCTGTCACCTCAATTTATGTATTAGTTTTCTTAAATTTGATTAAATAAGAAAATATTTTAACAATATAAATCAGATGTGAGTATTGGTCGAGTCAGATACGAGTCACTATATTGGTATTACATGAAAAATGGGTGGAAATGGATAAAATGAATCAATTCGGATCAGATCATTTTTTCGTCCAGACCCACCCGTGCGATGGAACTAGACCTCAATTCTGCGTTTTAATTAAGGAATTTAAATTAAGAAGAATAGACAAATTCCCATTTATTCCCAGGACATTGGACAACAAAAGCATTAACTTTTTGGGTTCCGTTCTTTCTTTCTTTTGGGTGGCGTGGGCACTGCTTTTGCTGCCGCACGATTTGAATGAGTTTTTGTGATAAGCGAAGAGACGGAGACGAGACGGACCCGACTCTGATTCAAACCATCCATCCACATCAGGCGCGTTCCCATTTCCCCGTCTCCCCATCTCTCTCCTTCGTACATACTTGAACTACTTCTGTCCGTTCTGCCACAGTGGCTCCCAGATCTGCTCTCTCCGTCTCCTCTGCTTGGCTTCGCGGTGTCGCCGACTCCACGCTTCCCTGCGGACTCCTTCAGCTGGTGCGCGACTCTCCTTCTCTCTCTCTCTCTCCCTTCCTCCTTTACGGGAATGATTTATCTGATGCTGATGCTGATGCTGAGCTGAATGGGTGAAGCTGTTCTTTCTTGTTTTCTTCTTTTTCTTTTTGGAGAATCGCTTCGAGTTGCTCCTTTTTTGAATTCGATCCGGAGATCCGGTGCTGGGTCTGTTTGAAATCGCGGTTTGGAAATCAGGGTCGCCGACGATCCATCGTTGAATGCTCTGGATTTTGCGCATTCCCCAATGTGCGGAACGAATTGGGTTGTGCTCCGTTCTCGGTGAAACTTTTTGTTGGGAACGCTCCGTCGTCTCTGTTTCGAGCTGAATATCGATTGGTTATTGGCCAAAGTTTGGTTCTTGGGCTGTCATTTTAGTCCCCGTCTTGACGTTAAGACATTTGTGATGACTTGGTAGGCGATCATGTTATGCTTTTGAGCTGAGGGTTGCGCAGGAATGGGTCAGATCATGTTCGAAGTTGTTTCACGCAGGATAGACTATTTGCCGGCAACTCGATTTTGCCACTCGAACATTGACTTTTCATTAGCTTAACTTGCACTTCCAACATTTCCTACGTTCAAGTACCCTCGTCTCTTCCTTTTTTCGTTTACCTTTGAAGCTTTAACACAGGGATTTCGAGCAAGTCCATTTTTTCAGTTATGCATTTTATCGCAAGCTAAAAAGATAAGTAATAACGTGGTGGTGCATATTGCTTCGTCAGAAGGCTAAGTCCTTTCACCAAACCTGTTAGAGATTGTACAGCCTATGTCACAAAGGCCAGCGCTATAATAATTATCCCCTATATTTTAGGTACATTTCTGAAGTTTCAGGTAACATCCTAGGCTTTGGTATCACTAGCTAGAAAGTGCAAGTTCAAGTCATATCTAGAGGTGGGATTGAGTGAAGCTTAGTCTAACCCAAAGTGCCAGAAAACGTACTAAAGCGCTGACTCATTTATGCTGATGTAGGGCTTCCTCTCGCATCCTGCATCAGGTCATTGAGCAAAGGATCAGGCAACAGTCCTAGGGGAAATTCCTTTGTGAGCTACCCCCCCTTTGAATCTGCTTCTGTTGCTGGTGTATGCTAGTTTTCCGTCTTACCTTCTGTCTATCTTTCCCACGATGGACAAAAGAACTGAAAAGCTCTGGAAGATTTTCTTACATGGCGTGCATGATGAGGATAAGATACATATAGTTGACGAGAACATTGTTTGCTCTCCTAGTTCTTCCCGGGCATCAGTCTCTGTGATCAATCTCTTTCCATTGAAGCTCTTCTAGGAAATTGTTTTCGGGTTTTCTATTTACTTTAATGCTATCTGCCATGTGTGGCGATGCTCCTCTTAAATCTTGCTATTATTCTTTTTCAATAATTCATGTTGAGGAAGATGCTATTATTTCTGATTTTCTAAGCCTAGATTGTTGCATTACTCATTGAAATCCCATCTAGCATGAATTTTGAGTATTTTGAGCTTGACGCTATATACTCTTCTTCTTTTTTTTCCTCTATAAAACTAAGTTCAGTGGCTAAGGGGACATGGAGCTCGCTTGGGTTCTCCATGATAGTTAACATTCCTTTGTTAAATCTTCTCGTGGAGGTAGTGGTAATTCTTTGGTTGGATCTTCTTGCCAGTTTTCTTCGAAGCCATTTGATCTTCCCTTATGTACCCTATAATCTCCCTTGTCTATTGCATGGCAATTTGGGATTTAATTATTACTGTTGAAATATTACGAAACCAAAATTACTTATTTGGTGGGTGTTGCTTGTTTAAAGCATTAGGAGAATCCACCGGATCATTTCTTTAATCAATGTGCTCTTAGTAGAGTTTCTTGCTCACATAAAGAACAAAAAACAGAAATAAAAAACCTACAACCCCTCTTCAAAAAATGATAGGAGACTCACCAAAATCTCAATAAAAATTTAATTACCCTATGATAAAACTATCAACCCAACCAAGCAAAGAACCCTAGTTGATTAAGACTCTTGTTTGATGCATCAAGCCATCTTTTGCAAATTTGGTAAGAATGAATATTTCGACAGGTATCAACTTGTTGGGTTGTGTGGGATACGTCACCATTTTCTACCTCTTCCTTGTTGTCCCTCACCCTATGTATTATTGACTTTTTTACAAACTTAAATGAGAACACTCTGTCAAGAAAAGTAAAATTTTGTGGTGAAATTCAGGGACTGTGGTTGGTGTTTATATGCCATGAGTTCAGTGCATTTGTTAGCCTGTGTATCCTGTGTTCATTGTTGAAAATGGATCCGGTACAAGAGGATCATCTAATGTAGAAAAGCTCAGTTTTTATTACAATTAG
This sequence comes from Syzygium aqueum, assembly GCA_031216185.1. Lineage (NCBI taxonomy): Eukaryota > Viridiplantae > Streptophyta > Magnoliopsida > Myrtales > Myrtaceae > Syzygium > Syzygium aqueum. Next base: position 541,403 of record JASUUB010000014.1, on the reverse strand, counting down.
TGTTTATTACGATGAAAGAGTTAGAATGCTGTTTTGTTTGCTGCAGAAATAACTTTTGAGGTTGTGACATTTAGAGGGGTAGATATATGAAGAACGGAATTCTGGAATGCAGTGTTTGCCACTCACGTCTTGTCTCCCCAAGTTCTAAAACTGTGTCAAGGGCTTATGACCGACATAAAAGCACTGTTTCATCAAAACAGCGGGCTCTCAATGTTCTTTTGGTTGTTGGGGATTGCATCCTGGTTGGCTTACAGGTAAATTATAGATACAAGTACTTACTCAAATTTCTGCAGTATCATGTTTAATTATTGCTTTGAACAAATAGTGAGGTGACCTTGAAATGGAGGGTAAAGAACCATTGTGCATTTTACATATGATAAGGGACTTGTACAAGTTTAGCCATTTCTACTGTCTGACATACTCAGCCTGTAGGCATTTGCATAGAATAAAGACCTATCATTTAGTTATTTCGCATTTAGGTCATGACAAGCACTAGCAGTCAATGATAGCTTTACTGCCATTTTGATGTGGGAATTAGCTTCTTCAACTTTCATTTCTCGGAAGGCTCGCTTTTGTCTTCTTCTTTTTTTTGTGAGTTTTAGATTTACCTGACAATTATGGTCCATGTCTTTTGGCCAGCCTATTTTAGTTTACATGTCCAAGGTCGATGGAAAATTCAACTTCAACCCTATCAGCGTTAACTTTTTGACGGAAGCTGCAAAGGTCCTCTTTGCAGTTGTTATGCTTTTGTTCCAGGTAACGTTTATCATTGTCAAATATTAATATATGAACTTTTTTACTTCAGCTGTTCTGCATAGGAATTTATTGCTTTGAACTCTCCACTAGTAAAAAGATATAATATGAGTGGACAATCTATCTATGATGTCATTGAGTCTTTAGAAAAATTTGATGATGTCCGCTGAACAAAGGTCGTTCCACATTTGCCATTGCAATTGGGTGCACTTGTGCTTTCTCGGATGTATTTTGGCACGGCTTGCTTGTAACCATAAAAGAAATAGCTAATAAATCCTGGAAAAACTTGTATGTTTCAGTTCGAGGTTAACTTTTATTCTGTTTTGCAGGCTAGACGTCAGAAAGTTGGTGAGAAGCCATTACTCTCAGTCTCCACATTTGTGCAGGTAATGCATTTCTTTTATTATTATTTTTTTTTTGGGAAGGGGCAGCTAGACTGCAGAGGAACATCAGAGTATATTTTCAATTTAAGTCATACCGGATTGGCTTGGATTACTATAGCGGTCATACTTTCTAATTACTAGATGCTAATTGAGGAGTGTATGAATGAATTGTTTGTGGAAGAATATGCTAGCTTGGGCCTCGTATGTGATTTGCACTTCACCTGCAGACCGATTTGTTTTTTGAAAAAAGTACTTTATCAATAAATGCTACTCTAATATGTGCATTAGAATCTTCGAGCATGCTAAATTGATGATCAAAACTTTGGAGTGCTCCATTAAGATTGAAGTGGGCTTGATGTTATTGTAAATGGAGGTTTTTGTTTAATAAATGGCCATTGGGATCTGTAGCGTGGCTATGATGGGAAGAACGTTTCTTCAAAGATTTTGATATTGTTTTAGTCTCTTGTTTGCTGTTGCTGCTATAATTTATTCGACACTTTTTGATGTTTCCACTCATATGCATGCTTGAGGAAGCACAATATAGGTAAATAAGGTGCAGGTTAGGGCACTTCTCAAAATATAGATCATGATCGCTAGGGTTGAAAATCCCAATAAAGTGATATAGCTTGAAAGTCCTAAAACTAATGCTGTATCACTTACCATAATAAAATGAGTGAGAAGCTCATGTCCTTCTGTTCATCTGAAATGGTCAAATAGCGTTACGATTCACTCAGTTGTGTGTGATGGACGTAAAACATTAAGAACCACTTGTATGAGTAAGTTCAGTATCCTCAATCAAGCAAACAGGGGGAAGAGGGTGGTTGTTAATTGACCACACCAAACCAGATATATGAACAGACAAAATGGAAGAACGACAGCAATTAAGATTTCAAACCTTCTGGATGAGGGAGGAAGAATACTTGATGGCATGCCAAGTAAATTCTTCTAGGTTGAGCAGGTTGAATATTTCCGTGTAAGTAATGGAGATAATTCAATAGCTATTGAGTAGAAGAACCCTAGGGTTTCAATCCAAGACCCTTTAAGAAAACAAGGAAGAGACATTGTGAGGTTTCTGAAATGTAAGATGATCATGGGAAGAAGTGGATTGTGGCAAAAATCTAAAGACTACTGGGTGCATTTTACCTGATTATGGGGAGACCCATGGTTATGTTTAGAAAAGTATTTGACAAGGGGAGGTTTTCTTTATCAAATGGTCAATGGAAATGGAATTTCGTTTTGGCAAGATATATGGTATGAATAAAGCTTTTAATTGTCTCAACTCCCAGATTTTTATGGTGATTGAGGAGATAAAAAGGGAAGTAAATGGTTGCTGTCTCTCTTCTGTCAAAGGAGTTTCTTGAGACTAATTTTGTCGGGAAGATGACAGATGGACAGACTTTTTTCTTGTGGTTCTTTGATATGGTCTATTAATGGCAGATGCTAGAGCAAGATTATTTTATGTGGAGTTTAACAGAAGTAGATGCTTTGATAAAAAGTTTTCAGCAAAGAGGAACGAAAGTGGCTGAAACAAGATATTCCATGGATCAGTCCTTGGCTAATGAAAGCCTTTGTAAAAGAATTTGTAATTGAGCCACCTCAAAATTCATACTTGCTCTTGACAATACTAGAAAGCACTGGAAGGTCTTGGACTCTTGGTTACTTTATTCTTTATATGCAGACATAATAATTAAAAGCCTGCTTCTGCATTGTCCATGTTCCAAGCAGTTGTCATCAGCCTCTTATGGACTTGTGTGAAATATCGGGCGGAAGGAGAAGGAACAACAATCCTGGTTGGGAGGTTGTGGTTGGACGGAAAAAAGATGAATAATTCAGTTCTCTCTGAACTTGGTTACTTTGAAGTTTTAAGAGAGTTATAGGCCCTTAGGAGAGCCTCCAAACGTGTCGATTTTATGCTGCTTCACATAATTGGTAATGCCATCAAAATGAAAATTATTATGAATGGCACAGTAGAGTTAAGAGAATTATTGTCCTCCACCCAATGCCATTGGCGCAGGCAGCAGCAATTTATAATAGCGGATGACCACCTCTGCATGGTAACTGCACAAGGTCCCAAAAAGGGGAAAAGCTTCATTCCCAGCTCTCTCTCCATGTGATTCATCTGTCCTTGACATCATGAGTTCTGCTTATATTACCTTGACATCAATCTTTTTAAATCTTAAAAACGTTTTGCCTTTTGTATAGTTGTCTGGCTGCATGTTGGTTGTCTCTTTCAGAATTTCAAAAGAGTATTGGAGACAGATATCCAGCTAACTTTTATTATGTGGCAAACGGAGTTTCTAATTGTCACCACTATTACAATTTTCGACCAAGTTTTTTGGTTATTGGTCTGCCTATAAGCTATGTGATTTTGTATGCTAAGAGCTGGCCATTTACAGATTTTCCATTGACAAACGTGCATCGTAGCAATATGCAAGAGCAAATATTCATGTGTTCATACATGCAATAGTTCTCACATTTAATCGTTTCTTAATGTCTATGGTTCTGTAGGCAGCTCGCAACAATGTGCTTCTTGCTGTCCCAGCTCTTCTCTATGCAGTCAATAATTATTTGAAGTTCGTCATGCAGGTATAATTCTCACTGTGTGCTGCATGTGCACATTGTTATCAATTCATGTGTAGTTGTCTACGTGCATGTACCTGTGTTTGCATATTGGATGGTGGAGATGTGCACTTGTGTGTGTGCACATCCAATCTATCATCTACATGTTTACATGCATGCATTCATGGCATGTGCAGAAAGGGACATGTTTCAAAGGAGCAGATACCTTTCTAATGTTGTCTATTCTGCACGATTGTAAGATAATCGGTCTTTTCCAATCTTCAAGCATATTACCCTTTACAAAAATTTCCATGGGAATGACAGGTTGATTTGAAGCTTCTAGTATTAGTTCTTTGGAGTGTGAACCTTTATTGACAATGTTCTTGCCGATTTATAATGTGGCTTGTCTAGGAATGGCAATAGGGCAATTCTCTGAGTTCAGAATACTTAGTGACAAGAGTTCAGATGTTACTGAAACTGGTCATATCTGCTCAAGCCATATAGAAGTAAAGAAAATTTGTTTGATGCAAAGTTCCTATCTGTTTTCTTCTCCTTTCAAATTTTGTCAGAGATCCCACTTAGCATTGACGGATTCCATAAGCAATAAGAAAACCAGACAGCGGCAAATGCTGCTTCTGCTTTACAGATTTGTTCATGAGATTCTTTATCAATAAGTCTGAAGTCATTGCTCCTTTTGGAGCTACTGCTTTTCCTGTTGATTTGTTATGACTAACGATAGAAATCCATCTTCTACAGCTATATTTCAATCCTGCAACGGTGAAGATGCTAAGTAATCTCAAGGTATTGTCTTAGTAGGAATTTTTTTTATTGTTCCTTCTTTAGAATAATGTCCATCTCCCTGTATGGTGTTATATTATTTTTGCTTTTTAGGATAGTGGTAATTTCTACGAACCTTATCTTTGTGGTTTGCCATTGTGTCCAGGAGGCCATATTTTTCTTTAAATGTTTTTGTAGTGATTGTCCTGCTTTTTTCTTAAAATTACCCAGCAACTTTTGAAAGTCATCCTTGTAGCAGAGAATGCTTGCCATGGTGAATGTAATGTTTCACGTTTCATTTTAAAGCAATTGTAGGTCTTCCCATGTTTTAAGATGCTCTTTTTAGGGTAAGATGCCTTTAATTTCTATTCAACCTCTATCACTCTCCAAAAATCAGGATCGTTCTCTGAAGACCTGATGGCACATCATCTTCCCAAACAAAAGATGCTTGATCTTTTAATACTCTTGAAATTGGCCCCCTTCTTGCTCAGTTTTTCAATAACCCCAGAATAGTCTCCTTTACTGTGGCGTATCGTTGTTTACTATTAGTAACTTGTCTGGCATGCTCATTGTATATATGAACATATCATATCGTCAGCCATCAAATTCTCCTGGTTAGACTGGTGTTTAAGCTGGAAAGTCACGTTGAGTACTATTGCTGATGAAATGTCTCATGCAGGTTTTGGTGATTGCTGTTTTGTTAAAGATAGTCATGAGACGTCGGTTCTCTGTAATTCAGGTTAGTTTCTCCTCCATTTTCTTTCTTGCATTTTGACCTAGCTTAAAACAAGTACAGATTTCTGTGATACTTTTCTTCTATGCTACACCTTTGGAGTTGCTTAATTAATTGAAGTGCAGAACTTATTATTTCTCTTTGACAGTGGGAGGCTCTTGCCTTGTTGCTCATTGGCATCAGTGTGAATCAGCTGCGGTCTTTGCCAGAAGGGACTACTGCTTTGGGTCTTCCAGTTGCAGCGGGTGCATACATCTATACATTGATCTTTGTGAGTGAGCTTTCTTGCCCTAGAAATGATGGCTGTTCGCAGACATGCATTGCCAATTGCTTGGCAAGCATTGAAATGAGTATGAGGGACTTTTTTTTGGATGATGTGAATTCAAAACCAATTTTGGTTTTTTTTCTTTGTGTCTTGGGTTACTGTGCAATTGTTATTATTTCTTTCTTCTGGGTATGGTGGGGAACGGACTGGAGTTATGAATAAAGCACAAGACCAATTAGTCCTTGGTGAGAGCTGATCATCATTAGGCAAAACCTTCTTCTTTATCTGTTTCGCTTACTCAATGGAGAAATTTGTAGGTTACGGTGCCATCTATGGCCTCTGTCTTCAATGAGTATGCACTAAAGAGCCAATATGACACAAGCATCTACCTTCAGGTAAGATCTTAGTCAGTACAACTCGTTCAGCATCTTGAGCTTTCTGCCAAGTTTGGTAACTTTAGGATGCACGTAGGTTGCTAAGCTTTTCAAGACGAATATTCATGACAGGTGTTGTTTATCTAATGCAAAGAATATAGCAGAAAGTTGAGCTGCTTCCTTTTGTATATCTTGAACCTGATTGATCAGGAGGCCCCGTACTTTTGGATCTAGAGAATTCTTTATAAATAACTGGATTATTTCCCAAGAAAGATATGGCTGCAATCACTTTAATAGCCACACATTTATTGATTAGTACAAAGTTAAAAATTGCAATTTTAAGCTGTATTTTCCCAAAGAGAATTTCTTAAAATTAAAAGTAGAAAGGATGGTGAAGTTGTAACATTGAGGACTATTTCATCTAGAATGTTTTGAAACTGTGAACTTACCTAGTGGGATTGGAAACAAGAATTTAAAATTGCAGAGGGAATGTTATCACGTTGGTATTCAGAAACATCTTTAGTGGAAAGCATTTCTATATGTTCATTGTTTATTGCTTTACGATGAGACCCTCAGACCACATACCTTTAGTAATCTCGATTTCTTTTTTTTTTTTCCTTCTTTTGTTAAGTACTTATATTGCCCTTTGGGTTACAGAATTTGTTTTTATACGGGTATGGAGCTATATTCAACTTTCTAGGGATCGTTGGAATGGCACTTGTTAAAGGTATGGACATGAAATAGTTTGCTATGATTTCTGCAGGCCACCAGGCATGTGACCTGGCAGTTCCTTCTTCTGGTTTTTTTTTTTTTTTTGGGGGGGGGGGGGGTTGGGGGCGAGGATTAAATCCTGGGAAATGCCAAAAGAAAAGAAAAGCATGCTTCCTAAAGAACCTGAACTTCAGTTGTACAAGAGCACTTAGATGCTTCTGCATGAAGTTATTCCCTCCCCTTAATTGAACACAATGAGCACTCTATTCCACGTAATTGCAAGACGAGCTTTTTACTTCTGGCTATGCAGCGCATCTAATAGAATACTGAACTTTAAAGATTTTTTTTTTTTTTAAATTTGTGGGTCTTTTGGTAAAGATTTCCTCCTTTGGGCTATCGAGATTTTCTGCTCTGAGATAATCAATCTGAATTGTAAGAAAATGCATCTTCTCAATTACGTGATCATTTTGTGTTGTCACTCTCAGGTCCGGACAGCTTTGATATTTTTCAAGGACTTTCGAAAGCTACCATGCTTCTGATATGTAACAACGCGGCCCAAGGAATTTTATCCTCCTTTTTCTTCAAATATGCAGGTTGGACTGTATGTTTGATTCTTTGAGTTTGTAGCTTTGCTCTTAATCTATTAGTTCGAGAGCTGGAGACCCCCTGTTTATTGGGACTGAAGTAATCTATCATGTGCTTTCTGTCATTTAGATGGCTTAACATCTCTAACATATATATATTGGGGGCATTCCAGATACAATCTTGAAGAAGTATTCGTCAACAGTTGCCACAATCTTTACAGGCATAGCATCTGCGGCTTTGTTTGGTCACAGTTTAACTATAAACTTTATGTTGGGAATTTCCATTGTTTTTATCTCAATGCACCAGGTAAAGGGAGAATCATTCCATAGTTATTTAATTAAATAGTGGTACTTGTATTTGCACCTTCATTCCTTCACTTGTCTTATGCTTTTAATTGTTCAGTTCTTTTCACCCCTATCAAAAGTCAAAGATGAACAGCAGAATGGGGTGCTGGAGTTGGTAGAACCGGAAGATAATCACAGGTATGCCTTTACAATTATGTTGGTATTCTTTCATGCCCAGAGGATAGGATCTGAGGTTACTTGTCGCTGAAACTTGAACTTTAGCGAATTTCTAAGTAGGTGTAATTAGGACCGGGCAGAAGTCCAAGGGTTTTTACCCAGATCACTGGGATCATTGGTTGTTTAAGAAAATTACATTTATGAAGAAGCACACAAATTTGTGCTAATGAATGTCGTAGAGAAGTGTAGCTGCTCCTGTTGAATACGACTGGATCATTTGATGAAAGCTCTCTTTAATTACTTAGCTGGATATTGGGTTGATCTTGTTGATCATCTTCCAGGTCGAGGGATTCCTTTATAAATATGGCTGCAGGAGCTAATGATGAGGTGTGAAATTCTTCATCTTCTGTGAACCAATTGTACTCTTTCTACACTTTTGTGTCATCTCACTGATTCTTGTCTCTGTTGATTTGCCCTACTCTCAGGCTACCCATAGAGTTGGATCTGATGACCGGCAACCACTACTTCCTAGATGAAGTTATTTCAGGTATTATTTGTCTCTCCACCTCGATTACACTAGTATCTTCTATCTATCTGGGCCAGTCATTTACGAAATAAATGTCCTGTCATGGAGTGTCTGGACTGAATGTGCCATGTAACATTTACTTTTAGCTGAGTTGGGAACTTTGGAAGAATCCACCAATTCTTGCGTCTGTGATTCTCTTTGGTATGATGTGAGATGGCTACTGCACTTGAACATTTTTTCAGCTTGGAAGTTATAGTTACTCCAGTAATCTCATGTATTTCAGCATCATAAATGTTGTATTATGATGCAGCTGTTTTTCATTTCTGATAGTGCAAGCTGTAGCCCTTTTACTTTTTCCGCTCTTTAGGAAACTGATTGAAAGCATTCTTCTGGCAGGAGTGATTGGTGGGTACAGGATTAGCCATTTATTACAGAGAAATAAAATAAAGTTATAGAAAAATCATTCAACTTCCTCGGATCCGTTTTGTTGGTCATGATGAAGAGGCTCTTAGAAAACCAAACTGATGCCAACCAGGGGGAGTGTGTAAAGTTAGGAGAGGACTGAGCAGGCTCTACTCAAGCTACAAGCTTCGTGAACCCTTCATCTTAGACCGGTCAAGAGAGGAGTTTTGCCCCCTTTTCGTTTTCCTTCTTGCTGTATGCATGATTCTTTCTAGTATATATTAGTCACTTTTTGGTATTGTTCGATACCAGCAAACCCCCACACGATACCGTGTATTAGGGAAATGAATTATGCTAGAAATCTTTGAGAATGAAATGCTTCTCAGTCGATGCATTTGTCACTATCAAAAAGACTCTACTTGTACATCCTAGAGACTTATAAAATGCAGAAATATAGCAAGACAGCAAGATTTATGGAGTGGCCTTGCTTATGTCTTCCCGTTTATCCTCGCAATATTCTAACGGCTTAAGCTTCTAGAAAAGCTAATAGAGAGGTTGGGCCAGCAGAGAGCCTTATTCGTTTGCTGCTGGTTGTGTTGGAACTCTATGTTTAGAGTTTTGCTTGTTTGTTTGGGTTGTCGAGCTCATTCAAGAAGCTGATACATACGTATTGAGTTCTGGTACACGGTCGAGGGGGAAAACAGGATGGCAAGCTGATGATTAAAGTTGAAGTAGTGAGGAAGCATGATAATTTGATAGTGGAAGCTCACGGCTGCTTACAATTTGAAGAATATTTTCTTTTCATGAGATTTTTGTTAGTTCAATTTGTGCTTATGATGCAAAATGGGATTTGTGAGAGGTAGGAATAAGACCGCGTGATTTAAAAGATACTATTTTTTTTTTGTAAAAAGACCAGGCTTGGGCAAGCCCGGGCCCAGTTCATGATTCGAGTCTAATTGGCTCAGGCGCGCCCGGCGAGCCAATGGGCGGTCGGTCCATGAACGTATCAATTTGGGAGTGAAGATCTTAACAAAAGATATGTATGGAAAGCTATCCAATTGCAATCGAAATGCCGAGGTCCGAGGTCAGTGACGTCAACTCATGGGCAGTTCATCTTTGCACACGGTTGCTTTGCCCGAGCAGAGATTTCGACTCGAACTAGCGATCTCATGGAAGACAGCTGAATACGAGATTTCTAAATTTATTGCGCTCAACGGTCGACTTTTCTACTGTTCCTTAGGTGCGGTCATCTTTTCTATTGTTCTTCTTCGATCTACAGAAGGGGAAATTCTTACGTATTTTCTCTCTCTGTTTTCCCCTCCCAAGAAACCCTTGATAGATTCATCTTAATTTTCAACCATCTCAAGAGACGGTTTCTCACAAACAATGACTGAAACAAAGTTGTACCGTGATACCTGGCTCGTGTGCTAAGACTTTTAAGATTTGCTGCCATTGGTCGGCTTGGATTCGGCTTTTTCTTCTCCAAAAAGCTATGGTGTGTCTCTGCATTTTTTTTGGTCTCGTCTCTTTCATTTCCCCCAAATTCAATGACCTCTCTTCACTCCCTCTCCCTCCTCTTCCTCCCTCCTTCCTCCTCCTCCTCTTCTTGCTCCGTGCTCAACCGCCGCCACCGCCAATGGCTGCGAAGCCACTCCATCGCTCCTCCTCCTCCTCCTCCTCCTCCGCTTCGTCTGTTCTCCGTCTCCTGCTCCAAGAAGCCGCGGCGCCACCATCGCCGCCGCCGGGGGCCCCTCCTCCCCAACCTCGACGCCTCCGACGCCAGGTCCCCCATGCTCGTCTCCTCCGACGAGCGCAGCGTCGAGCTTACCGTCGACTTCACTAGCCTTTCCGCCCGTGCCAAATCCAGCTTCGGTTCTCTCGTCTCCGCCGGCAGAGATGCGTACGCCGACCTGAGCACGCTCGTCGCACTGGACGACGATAATAGGATGGTGATATCTTGCCGGAGGTCCACCATCCAGTTCGTCGGGAGCGTCGTGGCTCTGAGCTTTGTGGCGGTTTTCGCCCTCAAGGTCGTGGTTCAGTTGGTGCTGGGATTCAGGTCGCGGTTCGGGTATAAGAAGAATGAAGCTGTGGTGGTTCGGAGAGATAGGAGCCTTGGTGGCAGGGAGGTGGTTGTTGCCACGAGGAGTGAGATTGATGGCTCTAGGGTTTTGGATAATCCCCTTTCGCCTGCATTGCGGGGGACTGTCGATAGGTCTCCACAGAGAAGGCGTGGGAATTTCAGGCCTCGGCTTGAAGAGAAGTTGCCTGAATGGTGGCCAGCCACGACGACCTCCTCGGCCGTGGATTCGGTGACGGATAAGGAGTATTGTCAGAGGGAGGCGAACAGATTGGTGCGAGGTCTGTGCTTGTTGCTGTCTTGACATTTAGAATAATTGCTCGTTGTTTCCTTGCTAGTCTGTTGGAGACACTGCACCGTGCTAAACTTTTATTTGTGCCTGTTATCAACGTTTGACTGCATGGAATTGGGTGCTCAGCTCTAGAATTATGGGTTGATATGAATAGGGCATAGAGAACCAGACTGCTCAGATAAAGAGTTTGGGAATCCGTCGCAAGCATTAACCCAATAAAGAAATGGAATTTACAATAATTTGTTTTAGTCCCCTTCCTTTTTCCTTAGTCAGACTTTAGCAGGCACTAACTTCGGTCTTCTTGGATGCTCTGCATTGCTCAATACAAGCTAATGGTCCGGCCTTCATTATCTTAGCTCTGGTGTTAAATAGACGCTATGCGTTGTTTATTCTTCTGTCATTGTGCACTGCTGGACTAAACATGACGGGGAATATGAGCTGGCCAATGATTTGGGGAATTTGCACTCAGAGGTACTGCTGGTGCATGCTGGCGTCAGTTATAGGCCTTTCTGGTCATATAGAAGGATACGCCTCTGTATCTTCATGCTTAGATTCTTGTCGTACTTATTGCAGCTGCTGAGCGTTCTAATTTCCTCGAGTCTTCTGCTATTTTGGTTACATCTGGCCTTTGATGGCAATTTTTTCTTCCCAGAGTTTAACATTATTTGACTGGTTCTCTGCATGTGAATGGGAAACATTTATTGCTTGTATGTTCTCAATTACAATTGCCGTCAATTATATCTTCAAGGTAACTTACAAAAAATGTTATGCAGAAATTGTCGACAATAGATTGCGTGGAAAGGACATCATTGTCGCTGACATAGTTCAAGTTAGTCCTCTTATGACTTGTTAAATATTTGTCATGAAGCATTTTGCTGACATATTTATAATTCCCATGGGTTTGTAATTCCTGCTGCTCTTTTTTTAGTAAGTTTCATCAGTCAAGATGAAGAATTTTATGAATAAGAAGGTTAACATTGAATTATTTGATTATGCACAATTATTTCTAAACATGGTATTTGAAAATTTGCAGCATATTAATTAAAATAACCAAGGGAAAATCACTTCTCTTCAGGACAACTGTATTCAAGCTCTGTTTCCAAGAACTGAGGAAGTTTTGCATGTTTTGTTTTTTGTTCCAAAAACCTATCCTGACTTGTGCACATCGTCTGCAAGTTGTATGCTGTCTAAGGTTAATTGAATGCCCTTAATTTAGTGCAATTATGCCAGTTCAAGGAAGAGATTGCCGATTCATTTGTCATCCTCCCATGTCGTCTCAGTTTCTCCATACTATGACCAAATTACACACCTTGGGTTTTTTATAATTGGAGTTTTCTCTATTTGTTGCATAATGGTTTTTCCTCAGCACCAGTTGTTTATTAGGTGATCCATTAATGACATTCTGGGCTTCTCTTTGCCTGTATGGATGAGCAGTTGCGTCGCATATGCAGGACTTCTGGAATCAGAGTCTCCTTTGGCACAGAAAACACTCGGGATTCATTTTATCGTGTGTCTGTTGACTTTGTTCTGAATATGTGCAATCAGTATGTACTTTTAGACTGCACCCTTTATCTAGTTGTTCTTGGCCATCTCTTTTAATCTTTTGAAGTTACGATTTTCTAAGAAATTTATAGTTCTTCAGGTCGATCCATCTCTTTAGAGATAGATGGGGAAGATCCTAGGCAATTCCTTGTCGGACTTGCTGGGAACATAGGGCTTGAGAATATTCGTGCAGCAAGAATTGTGTCTGCCGCTGTTGCTGCACGCACACGATCTGGTTTTCTACAAGCTTGGGTAAATATTTCTCCTGTTTGGTATTTAGTCACATCCTAAGCATGTAAAGCAGCACTCTTGAGCCGTTGTGGCTTTTGAGAATTTGGGAACTTAGTTATGCTTAAGAAGAAAGAAAGACTTGATAACTTTCTCGTTATCGGGCTATGTGACAACATGCGCAAGGAATTAAGAGAAGCAATGAAAGTTGTATCACACGATTGATATCTCAAAAGGTGGTTTATGATATTGCTCAACCCATAAAATACTTACGAAAGACACGATCTTTCAATTATTTTTCAATAATCAGGTCGTGAATTCCTAAATGGAGAGGCACATTGTTTCTTTGTATTAGCTGATATGGTGGAAAACTAATTAATAGATGTGGGAGAAATTGGTTGCATAATATCTTTAGTAACAATCCTTCTTGTAGCAAAAATAAGAGCAATGAACTTTAGATTAATCCTTCTTGTATTAGCTGGTATGGTGGAAAACCGATTAAGAGATGCGGGAGAAATTGGTTGCATAATTTCTTTAGTAACAATCCTTCTTGTAGCAAAAGTAAGAGCAATGAACTTTAGATTAATCCTGGGATTGAACTTTGGAACATCAGCGCTATTTGTTTATTGGAAACATTTCAGTTTTAAGTTGTCATTTTCCATGGAAGTAAAGGAACTGGTTTGGGAACATGTTTGGTAGCCTGCCCTGTTTTTGAATATTTTGAAAGCTAAGAACAGTTTCCTTGAATATTAGAAAGCAAGAGAGGGCTGATTTCACCATGTTCAAACTGGAGTAAGAGGGAAAATGAAATTGGAGTAAGAGGAAAAATGAAATTATGTAAACTACTTTTCTTGCCTTTTTAGGTTTTGAATCTGAATTTAAATAAAGTGCATGGAAGCATGTGGATTGTGTGAATTGTCATCAGTACCAAGCATACTTTTTAGGAAAAAGAAACGTGAAGATGAAAACTATTATTTTGGAAACTTTTCAGTAAAACCTTAGACAAAGATTGAATTATAGAACCAGTGACCCAAAGGGTGGATCATTTATGGGGAATTTATATTTTTGAAGAGTTGAAGCCATCTAAGGCAACATCGATATTCTGCTGCCTCATGATTTCGTCATAAGCAACTTGCACATTTTATTGCAGGCATTGGAAATGCAAGGTGAACATTCTGAAGCACTAGCTTACCTGTCAAGTATTTGTGTTCTTCACCAAATATTCCCTCCAAGAGACTTTTCTGTATGTTCCCTGTCAGAAACTTTATCTATTCCGTGAGCTTTGATTCATCTTCAGAGTTATTATACATACAGATGTGACCAAAGTATCTTAGCTTGTTTCAACTGTTTATGACTTCAAATTAGCATAGATACGTGCTTTATGCACGTCCAGTTTATTAGCTGTTAGTAGATGCAGTTTTTGCTCTTAAAAGATAGCCTTTTTTTTTTTTATTTAAGTGCATGACTATCTATGTTATCTATCTTATTTATAATTCTTATCCCTCTATTTTTTGTAGCCTGAGATGGAAATGGTGGCCCTGGGTCTCGAAAAACAGTTAAAGCCGGAACAGAGGGAGTATCTACTGAACATGCTTGTTGGTGTTTGTGGTGAAGAGCGACCTAAAAGTCTGGCAGAAGCGTTGGGTTTGGTACGGTCTCTTGACTAAAAACATTATGAAGTTTCTCTGACTGGACTTATTTGGCTGTTAGGCAAGTTAAATTTTTGGGGTGCAATCTTTTTAATGATTTTTTTAATTTTGTTCTTGTAGGAACTCTCTCTTGATGATGGTGCTGGTGACCATTATGAAAGAAGTCTTTCATAGAACTAGGTAAAAAAGAAAACAATAAGTTTGCTTTTGATGGGTACAAGAGCAACTGTACGTTGTATTCTTTTCATACCATTCTTGTCGGAAAAACACCGTGGCAATGTATCGATGCGTCCTCAATAAACATCTATTTAAACTATATAAGTCACTGGGAAGTGGTTGGTATAGTTCCACCTGCTGTTCAATCTCTTGTTTCCCCTTTTACCTCTTTGTGGCAATGCTTGTATGCTATTCCTTTCATCACAAGTCAGCTGATCCCTGGGTTCTTTCTGGTAATATCCCAATGTTCACTCCCGCAACGATGATGATCCTTACACCCATTTCGGACGAGTGCACTTGGCCATGTGTTCTTGATGGGGCAATCTAGCCTTCTTAATCATGATCGTGGAAAGCCAACACGGTTGTTCGTTCGTTTTTTCTGCGGGTGGGGGCTATTTTGTGGTCTATGCTTTGTATGGATGGGCATATCCCAGCTGGCCGCGGCCAAGGACCACCGATGGTGAGCCTTTTTGAAGTAGGAATCGTGGGACTCTGTTATCGCAGAAGCCATTCCTGAACTGTGAATAAGTAGGTTCTGCTTGATGTTCAAAGAGGGGAATTGTCCATGAAAGTCCTGGGCTTGGAAAATTCCGCTGCCACGCGATCATCAGTTGGCAGTTTTAAAGAAGAGAGACATGCTGTAATGGTTGGTAAAACGAGTTTTGTGCGGCGGTCATAACCCATTCGGCTTTTGTGAAAAGTAGGATTGCTAAATTTCATTTGAATTAAATATTATCGAACGATAAAATATATATATTTTTTGAAGTTGACTTATTTACACTTTATGCAGCTTCAGCAATTGGAGAAACTTAAAAACGAAAACTAAGCACAACGGAAAAAAATCAAACAAACTAGTAACATAAAGAAAGTTACATTTGAGATCTCTAATAAATAGAGGACTTTAAATTATTTTGAAAATACAGCTCGTTGGACAAAAAATGAAAATGTATCTCAATGAATTTTTAGATAATATGAATTCTTTTTCAATAATAACTCACGAAAACAAAACTTAAAAAGAAAGGAGGAGGAGAAGAAGAAACGGGCGATTGGATAATTTTCTCATTCGTCCGGTGACATCATAAAAGAAATAATAAAGTATCAGATTAAGTATAAAAAACCGTTAGTTACGAATCTCTCCCTCATCTCCATTTTCCTTCGTCTTCTTCACCGATCTCCTCCTCCTCCTCCTCCTCCTCCTCTTCTTCTTCTTCTTCTGCTTCTGCTTCTGCTTCTGCGTGCCAGTGAAAGGTGAGCTCCTCTCTTTCTTCCTTTCTGCTCCCAGATCTACGTCTCGTTCCTCTGTCTCGGATGCCGAGAAGGAGCACACCGTGCTCAAGCTAGGGCTTTCCCGCTCGGCTTTCCCACCGGAACATTGCGTTCCATCCGATTCGAATCGATTCGATTGACCTGTTTTCAGCTCGTGTTTGATTGGTTTCTGCTCGGTTCCATTCATCACTTTCTGCGCAGGTTCGTTGCGGCGATCTCCGTTCCGATCGGTTGCGTCTGCTTTGGATTCACCGAGGTACTTGTTCTCGCTCCTCATTTCGAGCACCGCTTTCGAGTTGCTTCCGTCGCCCTTATCTGACGGTTCCTCTTTCGCCGGTTTCTACTGTCGATTCCAGCTCGTTGTTTGGGCATTAGAGCGCCGCCGGTAGCTGTCGCCATGGTTTCGTTCGAGATGAATGACCGCAAAAGTCCGTGAGATCTCTTCCTCCTTTTGCTGTTCTTCCTTCTATTCGGCCTTTTATATCCCTCTCGTATGATGTTTGTTGAGTTGATTGGCACGACAAATGAGGATTGGGACTCTATTTGGTAAATCAGATCAAAGATTTAGGTGAATGTGCGTGCAGACTATTACTATTGGGAACGTCGCTTCTGAAGTTAGTTATTACTCTTGTGTGAAAACATCTGCGGGATAGGATTCTGTTAGGTGACATTCGTCGTTGTGCTTGTAATTGGAAGCTCAAACTCCGATTGAAATGGGTTCTCTCCTAGTTTTTCTCGCTTTTTTTGGCAAAAATAAATGTCAAATGAAGTCATGTGGGACTCTATGTTTAAACTGGATCTGTTTTGAGTGTTTGTGGGATGTAGTTATGCTATATGCTGTATTTGTATCTCTAGTACAATGTGATGCAACTGCTCCATTTAGCCTTGCTTCAGTTTTGAACTTAATTATTAAATAAAGGACTAATCTATGTTATTTTGATGGATTTGAATGTCTAGTCCATGTTAGCTTATGAATTATGAGTTGGGAGGGATTCTGTAGGTTTCTGGTTGATTTAGCAAACCGTGGTAATCATATTCGAACCTTTTATGTCTAATCTCAAATTTCTTCAGTCCACAAAAAGTAAAAAGGGAACAAGTGTCATCTGGAAATTCAGTTGATGATGCGCTGGGAAATGGTCTGATCTCCTCTGCCCCCTCCTTCAGATTTTCTACCATTTTCAGTTCTTCAAATTGTCTATGACTCTATGACCATAACTTACTAATTACTAGACAAAGTTGCTGTTTTGGTACCTAATAGGTGTTACTCTCGACATGCATTGCTCTTTGCGTGAAACTCAAATTTTCTTTTACAGTTAGTATTTTGTGCCTTTGATCACCAGTGTCATTCAAACTTCTTCGTTGTAATCAGAAATCGGGCTAGGCTTGACTGGATTCGGTATCTTCTTCTCATTTCTGGGGATCGTCTTCTTTTTTGACAAGGGACTGCTTGCCATGGGAAATGTGAGTTTCTTTCCCTGGTTTCTGTGGTGTGGCACGTCTTTCGTTGTGTTCTCGTTGTCCTAGTTTTGATAGGGTTTCCATTTAACTGGCCCTTTTCCCTCTCAATCAGATTCTCTTCATATCAGGAGTCTCTTTGACTATAGGACCGAAGTCGACCATGCAGTTCTTTATGAAAAGGCAAAACTTCAAGGTCCAAGTCTTCCCCAACTCTTCATATAAACTCTTGGCATATAAAGCTGTCCTCCTGTACTGTAATCTTCCTTTTGACACTTTCTATCTTTCTTGATGTCCAGGGAACAATCTCGTTTGGTGTTGGCTTCTTCTTCGTTATTATAGGATGGCCCATTCTTGGCATGATTGTGGAATCATATGGTTTTGTCGTTCTTTTCAGGTCTGCTCCTTTCATTTGTTGGCAGTCTCAAAATTGTTGTCTGTTTAACTTAAATTAAGCTAGCTCTCTGTCTGCAGTGGTTTCTGGCCGACTCTAGCAGTTTTTCTGCAAAGGATACCTATCCTCGGTTGGTTAATTCAGCAGCCATACATTAGATCGGTATGGCTATCTGTTTTCTCAGTGTTTTTTGGGTCCTATATTGCAAGCAGCGCTTTTGGTGGTTATGCTTTGTTATTATAAACATTGGGGCATGGCATTTTTGGTTCTTTGGTGAATGTGACAAATGAACAGAGGATGATGAACTATAATGACATTTATCAGTCCTCAAAATCTTCAATATATGGCTTGCTAGAAAGTTTTCGTGTTGGTGTCATACATTCAATTGTGTATTTTGTGAAAATTAAATTTGAATATGTGCACAACTCCATTTATCATCACTTTTGTCCTTTGGAAATGATAGGATTTATTTGTGGACATAGGTGGTTGTCCAACTTGGTTCGTGTTATTCTGGACAGGGTCTGAAAGTTTAAAATGTGAAGCAACCTTGGCATGATGCTATCATAGAGTTCTGTTCATCCAGAAATGTATTGATAAAGCTACTATCAATCTACTATGAGGAATAATTGATCATGATAGTCTCTTTAGAAAGCTTAGTTGAGTGAATGGTGGGTCTCATCATGGTAAATGATGCCCAGCTATGTGGACTCTCTATTTGAACAGCGGCGACCATTTAAATGTTTAGCTCCAACTTCAGAATATAGATTGAGCTATGATATGCAAGCTATATCGTTAGATTTGATGGAACAACGATACATGAGGTTTTTTTTTTTTTGACATAAAAGAAGGTGACTAGGTAAAAGCACTTAAAAGATGCGATTTATTACGTAGCATTTGGTATACGAGAGGAATAGTATAATTCCATGTAACCTCCTGCACTGGCAAAGTGGTTTGCATTGCCAAATTAGGTTGCTTTCCACTAGTCAGTTTCATGATTTATGTTCAAGTGGAACACTATCATCATTTTTTTCATGGCTTCTTTTCGTTTGGCAACATGTGTTTGAAATTGCACATGGAAGATCTTGTTGATTGAACAGAAAATGCCGCAGATAAGTTTTTTTGAAAGTGGATGGCAAAGGGGTAATGATATTCTTGTTTATCCAGTTGAATTTGGGGGCTAAGGGAAAAGTGCCTGTTGTTTCACTTAATGAGCATTCATAATTACCATTGTGTAATAAAAATATCTCAGATATATGGTCATGTGGTACATTATATAATCCCATTCACATGCTGTTCTGTTTGGTTTTTGCAGTTCTTTGATCGTTACCGAGGGAGACGCGTGCCCGTATAGTTCTGAACTTGCAGAGCGGGCAATACCTCTGGTTTTTGTGTCTGCTTTAAGCCCCCATGTAACATATGGATTTATGGAGACAAATTTTTTCTGCCTCTCTCTCGTTGGAAATGGCAATTGATAGAAGGTGTCATGACTCGTGTTATATGAATGAGGCAGAAGGAAAGGTTACGTGATGTAGCGGGATCTGTAGTGTCTCTTTCCTTCGTTTGGTGGTGATGATTGACGATCCTCGACTGCATCCCTTGGGCTTCTTTTCCCAGATTATAAGTGAACAATTAGATTTTGATTTGTTGCAAAAAGATGTAATCTAATCTTGCATAGCACTGTCCATATACCAAAAAAATACGGCTTTGCTCGGTTTTTCCCGTTTCTGTCGAACAGTAAATTTTCATTTCAAGCTGATTCTCTCTCTCTCTCTCTCTCTGGGCGTGTGGTTTGTGTATATGGAAGCGAGGTGCTTTGTTTAAATAAAGGAGAATTTCCGTCTACTTATGCATAATTTCATCAATGCACCCGCCTTGTCATATTCGATTTACAAGCCCCTTGTCCCTTGGTTTATGTGGTGCTGTGCATGTTATTATCTATCATTTTATCCCCCTAGGCTGGTCTTGCTCCATTTGCTGGGAAACTGGGTAGTAATGAGAGCTGGCAAAAATTCAGGACCCATTTCTTCAACTCAAATTCAATGGACTAGGTCATCTATGGGTTGTTTGAAAATTTAAAAACAGGTTAGAGTGGGTTCACATTGTCAAAGCCCAACTAGATGTGGGTTTTGGTGGGTTTGAAGATAAACCCATTTAAGCTTAAAAAGATTATCAGCTGAAAAAGTATATATTTAAAAAAAAAGGGTAAAGAAACAGAGAACTATGATGTCGAAGAAGTGGGGGAACCGATGCTGTCGGTGCCCCTCCGCCTGCGGCAATGTCGCCCGTGATGGCCGATCACACTTCCGCCGTCGCCGTCGGCAGCCACCTTCATCCTCCTCATAGTAATCCCTCATCCCACGCCTTCTTTTGGTGTCGTTTTCCTCTGCCGCCTCTGAAGAAGATACTTTTTGACATGTAAAGTTACATAATGTAACTCAAAGCTATAAATAAATCCATCTGCTGGGCATCTTTCTCTAGTTTGTCAGGAAGTTGGGTCATTGCTTTGTCGATTGGGGGCGTCGTCATCATTTCCTTTCTTCAAGTTTCCTTCAAAACCAAGAAAGCAGAACAAGATGGTCTTCTGTTGCTAACCTACAAAATATTTCAACCAAAAAGCCAATCGGCCTTTTCCCATGTATCCAGACGACGTGAGCAACCCCTAGAAAAACCAAGCTAGAAGACGTCCAAATAACCTCGGATGATCGAGTCAGATCCAGACCGAGACTGGCAAGGCGATGACTCTTAACATTGTAATATCGAGATCAACGCGCACATATCTGAAAACACCTTCGATTGCCAATAGAAAAAACATCGAAAGAAAGTCAAAAGAGGAAAGACGAGACATCACCTTTTGGAAGCCAGATAGAGAACCTTCTGATCGAGGAAGAACACCGCACAAAAGGATCGAGAGCACAAACACAAGACGCAAATTGAAGAAACGAGCAAGGAGGACCCACAACGTCAGCGATCGGTGGAGCGGGCGACAACAACAGGAGGAGCAACGACACGATGAGCAATGATCGGCTGTCGTATCAATTTTTTCAGGGGTCTAATTATCAAGTTAACTATGCAGATTTGTTTAATTTTTCATTTATTTATTTTTAAAAATGCCTTTTTCTCTGTTTTTCGGGTGGATTATGTGGGTGGGCTGGAATTGAACCTGCATTATATTGGGTATGGGCCATTTAAATTGTTCATAAGATAAATGGGTGAATACGAGTTAAATAGGTGAACTTAGATTGAACCCATTTAAGAACCACTCAATGACTCAAACCCAACCCAACTTATTGGTTGTCACCTCTAGTTTTAATTGAGATATTGTACTCAGACTAGTAAGATTAGCAGAAAGTCAACACAAAACATGAACATAAACATATTATAATAGTTTAACTGAGATCGATGATATCGATGAGATTGATATTCAAAAATAGAGCACAGCTATGGTTGTGGCAGAGAGCTTCAATTATCTGACTGGCCGAAATACCTGCCGGAAATTGTGGCCAGAATATTCAGCATTATAACTTCATCGTCCAGCTCAGCCTTCTGAGCTCGCAAGCTCGCACATTTCCGGAGCAAACTCCGGAGAGATGCACTAGTGTCGGCGTCCAATGGGACGTCCACAGCGGCGCATAGAGCAAAGAGCCACAGACAATCGTTTCTTGAAAGAAGGCTTGCGGCATCCACTGAGTTTATACGTTTCCTGAGCATGGATACTCTAGCTACCGAGTCCATCCCAAGTATCGCGGATAAAGTGGGGTCTTCACTTTTTTCACTGCCAAGAGATTTCCGACTAGGATTAGGGACTGCTTCATCAACCTCCCGAGCAATTTGACAGTTGCTGAAATTTTCAGAAGCATCACTTTTGGGATGTTGAACAGAGAACTCCTCTGCGACCTTCATCAAAGATCGTTGTTCCCCTAAAATTTCAGCACCGGTAGTCTCAACACTAGACAAGGCCTGTAAAATAAGGTAACCATGAGCACTACTTTCCAGTTATATGAAGTAAGAAGCAACACAGCGTGGAATGGCACCATAAGGGCGCGCATGGAATCCATTCTGGAGCAGAAATTCTGCTCTAGAATACATTCCAAAACAGAAATGCGTTTGTTAAAAAATTTCTGGAATGCATTCTAAAGCAATTTTTATATGCTGGAATAAAAATGCGTTTGTTAAAAATACTTAATTTCAGAATACATTCTTGATTCCAGAATGAGTTTTGGGCAAGAAAAAAAAAACTATTTTTTGTAGCTTTTCTCTTCCAGAATGCATTCTCCCTTTTTTCTCTATTTTTCGTGGCCTTTACAACACATTTTGAGATCTCACTAATTTTTTTTTAGAAAATGCATAAAAATTAAAAAATTCCAGAAAAATTCATAAATATTTCCAAAAAATAAAAAAGTCAGATTTCGGGAAAATAGGAAATTTGGTAAATTATTTTCAAAAAATATAAAAAAATCAAAAATTTCAAAATTTCACATAATGATTTAAAACAATTGTAGCTACCCAGAGTGAAATTTAAATTTTTTAAGTATCCAAAAAAATAAAAAATTTCAAATCTTCACAGAATGACTTAGAATACTTGTTGTCACCTACTTTGAGTGAAATTTAAATTTTTTGAGGTGTCAAAAAAAATAAAAAAAATTCAAAACTTTACAGAATGACTTAAGAATATATGTGGCCACCCATTTTGAGTGAAATCTAATTTTTTTGGAGGTGCCAAAAAAAATTTCAAAACTTCACAAAATGGCTTATAATATCTTTGGCCACCCACTTTAGATGAAATTTAAATTTTTGAGGTGCCAAAAAAAATCAAAAAATAAAAAATTTTAAAACTTCACAGAATGGCTTAGAATACCTGTGACCATCCACTTTGAGTGAAATTTAAATTATTTTAGGTGTAAAAAAAATCAACAAATCAAAACAGATTTTTGTTTTAGAAATCAATTTTTGGAGCAAAATTAGTCATGTTTATCAAACAAATTTGTCCTCCATAAATCAATTTTTAACAAGAATTCCATAAATCAATTTTTGACAAGAATTTGATTTCCGCAGCAGAATGGTTATCATTCGCGCCCTAAGTTGTCACCTATCAGCGTGCAAAAGATTTCAATTGACATTTCACCAGGAACACAACTATCTATGATAAGTAATCTAGCTAGAAACAAAGACGAGCACCACACATATATACATAGATATAAAGAGCATACCCTCCTCAACATTGAAAAATCTGCAAGAAAAGCATCCTCCCATTGTTTCAGTGGCATCAAGTGTTCTGGACACTTGGCAATCTCAGGTATTACAGGCATGTAAGAGCTCTGTTCTTTGTGGAATTTACTCTGATCAAGCTTGGCTACCTTCACATTCGGAATCTGTGCAGCTTCCCACCTAAGACAAGACGATGCATCCATAATCAGAGCCTTGCCAAAGGTCTAAGACTAGTGCAAGAACACTTTAATAATTCTTCTTTCAAGTTATAAGCAGTGAAAACCATATGAAGGATCGACAGCATCAGAAAGCAAAAAGAAAAGGAAGCTGCCACTATGAGTCGTGTTCAGTAGGAGGGTGAGAGGTTGCCAGATAGTCATTGTTTTGTGTACATCCATGCGTTGCTCGACTAATGTGCGGGGACTACCGGCACAAGCTGCCATCATTTTATAAAACTGGCTTCAAAAGTTGCAAACATCAGCTTCACACAATGCCTGATTAGCAGTGGAAGTAAACCTTCTCACCTAGAAGTAGTCGTGCTATCTCGTCCTTTAAACGCAGCATGCACATTTATGGACCATATGAGCTGACAAGTTTCATCCATACAGTGGTCATATCAAAGCCATTTCTTTGCTCTGACCCTAATTCTTGGCAATGCTAGAAGAATGACCTGGTGAGAAGACCTCTATTATAGTTCAAGCACAATGTTGGAACATCGTATTTGTATGATAGTATTCATACGAGACAGCTATCCAGGGCACTTTGCTTTGCATCTCTTTCTTCACTTCTTTCCATATTACTACATATTAGCTACCAATAGGAAAAAACAAGAAAGGGCCATCTTGTAAATATGGCATCACTCAAAAGAAAGTAGATGGTCACCAAGTGCTTTAGGTTTCTTCCTCCCAACATTAATTTTACCACTAAAACTTAAAGCTGGAAATTTAAGCGCCAGAAAAGCACTAAGTGGTGTATACTTTTAAGCTGCCCTGTGACTTGTTAAAGAGGTCCCTAAAAAAGTGATCGCGCGGCTAGACAACATGCTGCATACTTAAGATATACACTTTGTGCGCTAAGTCTAAAGGAGCATTTCATGTTTGCCTGGTGCATCTGATGAGACGAAATACAGATGAGCCCCTTTTTTAGGTCGGCGAAGTAAATCGAAACATGAAAGGAACTGCACTTCATTCCTCGTGAAAAGGAAGTATCCACTCTACAAAATGAATCTTATCACCCACCCATTAGTTATTATCAGCCCGAACAATGACCGCCACAAGCATGCTCTAAGTTAAATTGATCACTCAACCTCATTAGCAAAATCTAAAATGTGCCGTGAACAGAGGTAACTTGTTGCATTACAGATGCTTGGAGAAAGAGGAGCGTTACACAACAAAGTATATCTGCCTCTCCAATCCAGAGACACAGCACAACCATATCTCTTGCCCTCCGATAACTAGTATATATCATTAAAAAGAATAATACAAGAGTCGTAATATGAGAGACATGGCTTAGAAGGATCAATTTAAGGCAAGTGTGAGAGAAAAAATCTAACAAAATTTCAGTGTTGTAAGCTCTCTTTTGTGGGTCCTCAAGTATCAATCCAGCGTTACAAGGGTCATGACACCCACTTTCAAACTGTGAACCAGATACATCATACAAATTTTGCGCACTCTTAATTGCAGGATCACTCTTGATGATCCAATGGTCCCCGCTACATACTGGTAAAACGGTCAGCTTGTTTTAGACAAATTATTGCATGTTCCATTACTTTCAATGTTGAAGGTAGATTGGTTAAATATTACTCTACATTCTTGACTAGATTCAGGCTTTTGGGATCATAGGAAATAAAAAAAAAAATACCATCCTTTACCAAAAAAAAAAAAATACCATACCGTTACTTTAATTGACAAAACTCACATCGATTAGAAGCTGCTAAAAGAGCCACTGAATTTCCATAATGACCGTAGATGAACATTTAAAGGTAATGCATGCCAAATTAACAAACTCACTAATCCCATTTTTTGTTGCTTTCTCAACGAGCAAAATACCACCCCTTCCCGTACTAGATATCTTAGCATACATTTATCCTGTAAACTATGTCTCAATCTTGCAATCTGCCCACTATTGTAATAACAAACCCAGGTGCACTACATCACTCTCTTTTCACATCATTGCTACTATATCCTCCTAAATTTCATAACTTCAATTTTCTTCTAGGTCACCACCTATGCATGCAGTCTTCATTGGCCCTCTAACCCTAAGCATGTTGCACTTCTACTAATCCCATCTGCTCACTGAGCATCTACAAACCACAGCCTCACATCTCTACAACTTACTGATAATGTCTCTCTAATTTATCCAGTCTTGAAGCAACACCATCAGCCTCTCAGTTCTGATATTTATAGGAAAGTTTATATATCTTAAGTTGAAATTCTCTTCCCCCCCTAAAAAAAAGGTGAAATTCTGGGTCTGCCATAGTCCTGATGCCTTTGCTCTCGACCATGCTAACGTTTATGTCATTCACTCTCCTCACATAACTAAATAGCACTGAAATTGGAACAGAAAGGGCGTGGGAAGGAAGATTAACAAACACTGTTGAGAGAATTGGTCTTATTTAATGTCTAAGATGAATAAGAAACATTTACCTGACTCGCCTAAGAAACTCTAACCCATCTTCTGGTCCAGCATCAAAGTTGGGTTCTCCCTCAACCAAAAAGGCTGGTCTTTGGATGCTAGCAAAGTATTCATCACTGTCATCACTATCTTCCTCTCCCCCTTCTTCTATAATATCACCATCTTCCCCACTAATATTAAGGCCACAAGCAGGGTCCAGATTCATAAAGTTTGTTTCACTGTCCTCCGTGTTCTCTAGTACAATACCAGCCTGTTTTTTACATGCTTCACCTGAAAGTAATGACAAAATCCAAGTTTTCTTAAAAGAAAATGCTTTGCATCAGGAGTAACATAAACAGAGAACAAGGGATATATCCAAATGCAAGCTGCATAGAATAAGAGCAACAATTTCCACACATGTCATCAAGAAAGGTAACAATGTAAATCCATTCATTGTCGCGAAAATCAGTTCTATTTACAAACGAATTGCTTGTGGTGATTTCTTTACATTTCCACCACAAACAGTAGCTTTGAATGTACAACAGAAGAGTAATCAAGAGACATATGACCAATTTGTTGCATATATGGTCTTTAGTGCGGGAACAAAGAAATTCATGTGATTCCCTCTTGCACTTCCAGCAATTGCACCTGTTCAGAACAGAAATTTGAACCATCAAATTGACACATCAGGCAGATGACTATGTAAATGATTATTTTAAGAAATTTGTTTGAGTTTGAATTTTGTCAAAACAAACAGTGGAATTCAAACAGAGAGTGGAAGAACAATGACACGGGATACAAAAGAGCTTTTTCTGCTGATTATGAGAAGAGAAAGATAACCAGACAAAAAAGAGCCAGAGAATAGGAAATTAATAAGACTTAATCTGAATACCCTCAATAGTAGACCTTTACTGGATGTAAACAAGAATAATTACTGAGGGTGCAAATCATTAAGGAAACATTAACTTCATAAATGTTATCAACGGTTGGTGTCATGAATTTCAGCATATTCACTCAGTCTCCACAAAAGAAAAGCAAAATGAAACGAAACCAGAATTTGCTTAGGATGAAAAGGGAGGAAAAGAAGATTGTGATCAGAAACATCAGTCCGCCTTGTCACTGGCAGACTAAAGCAACCATGAAGAAATTGAGCTGTCAAAATAATACCTACTGCATACTCAAAAGACCACCCCCGTGCAACAGCATGATCAGAGAAAGTACATTCAGTTGCATCTCTCAAATTCAAGAAACACAATCGGACCAAACCCTGAGGTTCTCACTTCATGCACATCAGAAGGATATTTTTCCTTGAGTTTTTCATCTGCTTTATGTAAATAATAGTTAAAAGGTCCTTACACACCATGAAAAGCAAGATCATACAACATTGTCTCTAGAGGAACACCAGCCTAGAGTATTCTTCTAGTGAGAATCAAAATTAACTAATAAAGCATCTTATCATAGTATAATATTCTCAAATCCAAAAGCATGTGTCTTGCAATTTCAACCCAACAAAACAGCTGAAGGAGATTGGCAGAGGACAAGGTGCACGATGCATACTCCAAACAGAAACAGACATAATGCCTTGCAAAAATCAAGTTTTTCATATATGCAGATTCCGATGCCGTGTGATGATCAATGGTAATCACATAATGAAAATTGAACAGGTAAGCCACTGTGAGAAATCTGTGTCCAAGATGATGTAAACCAACTTAAGCAAATACTACCATCATCAATTCAATTTTTTTTTTTG
The DNA here is from genome assembly GCA_031216185.1 of Syzygium aqueum. Taxonomy (NCBI): domain Eukaryota; kingdom Viridiplantae; phylum Streptophyta; class Magnoliopsida; order Myrtales; family Myrtaceae; genus Syzygium; species Syzygium aqueum. Next base: position 514,184 of record JASUUB010000014.1, on the reverse strand, counting down.
GTAAGGATCATCAATTCAATTTCAAGCTTCTCTTTCCATAAAAAAAAATAATATTATAAGACAGCTAAAGAAAGAACACGGGTCAAGTTACTACAGTGATGATACTCACCAAGAATACCAGGATCCTGTGCCCTCCCAAGGGACTGACGCTGGCAATGATAGCTCAAAGTAGACTGTGCCTGATGCTTTGAGCTTGCAAGATTTGCATACTCTCTTGCCACGGGGCCTAGGCCATTGTAAATCTCTCTCCAAAACTTTCGTTGTTCTGAAATATTAACAAACCTCAGGGCCTCCATTTCTTCCCTTGAGTACCTTCTTGCGGTTCCGTCTCCCTTTGCTCGACAAGCATCCATAGGTTCATCTAAACACACTAAATTGTCTCGCTTTGCACCTTTCCCTTTCCTCCGAGGACGTTTGGTCTTCTTTCCATCCACAGCAACTTTCACACTTTTACAAGAATTTCCTTCAGTGCATCTCGAAGAGCTCGGCATCATTCCCATATCCTTGTCATCCCCATTTCCAATTCCAGCGAACGCGACGGGTTCAATCAATGCGGTATCATCAATGACTTGAATCTTCAATGAACGTCTAAGAGAACCATCGATTCCGCTGTCGCCTTCCATCTCGTCACAGGTATACACCAGCTCCCCGGAAATTATGTTTCCATCAGCAGCACCCGCTATCATCACACCGATATCGGGGGATTCATCAGCGACATGCTCCGGCTGGGCCACCTCGCTGAAGATCGACCCACCTTCAAGATCATTCAACAACTGCTGCTTCTTAATTTCCAACAGATTTGCAGACACCTTGCCTTTACCAAGAAACTCCCCGTCTCCATTCGTTTCCAAAGAAGACGAAAAACCCGTACCTTCGCAGACGGAGCCCCTCTTGGCTTCCTCCGCAGAGTCCTCCTCAAGGACTCCCTGGACGCAGACAGGCTCCCGCGCCTCGGGAGAACTCGACGGTCCCATCACGTTCGCAACGCTCGCAGGAACTCCCACGGATGGCGAACCCAAAGCGGAGCCGCCCGATTCCCGCGCTCGGCAAGAGCTCGCGGCCGCGCCCTCAACGCCGGACGCAGCGGCCGGCTCTCCACCGCACCCGCGGTCGTCGGGGGAAGCGGAACCCACCAGAGTGCCGCGGCGGTCTTCGACGGAAGAAGGGAGGCGTCCGGCGAGGTCAGGCGGTGGAGGAAGCGAAGCCATGGGAGGTGAACCGATGGAGTCGGCCATGTCGAGTAGAGAGAGAGAGAGAGAGAGAGAGAGAGAGAGGGGTTGAGGAAGGGGTTTAGGAGATTCTCAACAGATGCAGTTAAAGGAAGAGGAAAGGAGTCATTTCTTTTTTTTTTTGCATTTATATTTAATTAGTTAGAGGTGCGATGAAATTATTATTATTATTATTTTGACAAATTTATAGAAAAAATGTAAGGTGTCTTCAAATGCTATCGTTCATCTTTTTTTTTAAAGATCCGAAAACTATATAGGTCTGAAGAAAATTTCAATAGCATTTCTGCATATTAAAAAAGAAAAATATTAACCGATGTTTTCATGATTTGATTTCCATGCTTCAATAGCCTTGTAATAATCCTTTCGTTCGCTACTCACGTTAATTATACTTATGAATTCCTCCATCCAAAAGAAAGAAAGAAAGGAAAGAGCTTGCTTATAAAAGAGAATTTTATGATCATGTATGTTAATTATTAAAGGGTTAAAACCCTAAATTATATTCACCGTGACATATTTATTTTAAACTTTTTTTTCTGTGACACAAAAAATCACAAACTTGTACCCTTGTTGACACATTTATCCTCTACTAAAGTTTTCTCAATGAGAATTGCTTGAAAATTCGCCTACATCAAAATTCTGTCAACGAGAGACGTTAAAAAATCTACCAACATAAATGCTAGAAAGACAAACAATGTTCGTATGGCACTCATACTACTTAAGTGAAATAAGACGCCATTGTTTTGGTTAATAAATCATCCAACGAAACATTGACATTGACAGAAGATAAATATCTCAGATAAATATAAATTTAGGGCTTTTTATGTTACAAGAAAAGTAGAGATAAATATGTCACAATGAATATAGTTTAGAACTTTTTATGTCACAACAAAAAATTCAAAATAAATATATCACAATTAACATAATTTAACAATTTTTGTAGCTTTTTCTTATTATTAAAAGACTTAAGATTTAATTTACTTTCATCATCAAAGTGGAAAGTCAATTGATTTGGTATGCATGGTATAGGAATTTCTTGTTGCGTCGCGCGAAAGTTCCCCTTGAATGCCTAGGAAATTAGGAATAATGGCAATGGAGCTATTCAAGCCCTTGGGTCAATAGGGGTCGATTCACCGTTTTCAGTTCAAAACCAATTTGCCATACTCCTTGCCTGCTAAATGTAAAGCAGGCCCTCCTCCTTCAAGACTATGGCTTTCCCTCGTTTTGATTAGTAGAAGGCACGAAATCAATGCAGAAGTTAACGAGACAGCCGGAAAAATTTACTTCGAAAAGAATTGAAGATATGTCCATAAAAGATAACTTGCGACAAAAGGGAAAAACTAACGGAGCGTCATGCCAGCACCAACTGCCTTAGCAGCTGCTCGGCATGGACCGCTCACATTCTAAATACAATCTCCCGTCAGATAACAACTCATCAAATAATGTATATCCATCATATCTACTCTCAAAAAGGAAAAAGAAAAGATCATTCATATGTGCCAGAGAATATGGAGCAAACTTTGCAGTAAGATGATATTGCGATGCGGAAGGACTTCGAATTCGTTTCGCTCAAGTCTCTGGAGCAGGTGCTGCAGCTTTCAGCAGAGGCTGCAAAGCCTTGACAACGATGCTCATGTTGGGCCGAAACTCTGCTTCATATTGCACACACAAGGCAGCAACAGCTGCCAACTGCATCATCCAGACAGTGTGGAGAACAAATGAGATTTCTCAGCAGCTACTACTATAACCATGCATATACGTAGCCCAACAAGGTGCACGTGCCAATCATGTACAAGAATACATAGGCGAACATACAAGGAAAGAGAAATTTAAGAAAAAACACCTTGGCAACTCCCTTTGGAGGATATTCTCCACTAAGCCTTGGATCTACACATTGTTTAACCTTGTCTTCACTCAATCTTGGAGTTGCCTAAATCATAGAGAATTTACACACTCAAATTTAGTCGAACTCGGAAAGGAAATGCTCGTCAATGGTACTGATAAAAGAGAAACCAAATGCTCACCCAGGTAACAAGACTCTGCTGTCCCCGCGGCATGGTATGATCAACAGGTTTTCTCCCAGTTAAAAGCTCTAGAAGAACAACTCCAAAGCTATACACATCACTTTTCTGTGTCAATTGACCAGTCATTGCGTACCTGACAAGTATATGACTAAGAATTAGCTACAGCATTCCAGAGAAAAGAAAAAGATCCCCGGTTAAGAACATATACACTTTTAAGGCACTTTTCAAAATGCTGTACTGTGCATTGGGCTGAGGCACCTAGCAAGCATAGGTCAAGGGGTGATATAAAGTTTGGAAGAAGTTGTCAGCTAGAGCTTGATCTTTATTTAGGGCCTTGCATATCTCTTCAAAACAATTAACCTATTACATTGTCAGTGAAACAGAAAAATTTATTCCTAAAAATTATCATTTGAAGATGGGTGATTCTAATTAGATAAGCTAGTTCACAGCCAATTGGTAGATCATCCCCATTCAAAGTTGAGTAATTTCAATCAACCAATTGCTGAACCAATCAGACCATGCTCTATGATGGCAATTTATTTTCAGAAGACAGACAACAAAAAAATCAAGCTTTATATTGATCATTCTCATCAAGACGAGTAATACTTTGAAGGATACGCAGGGTTTAGAGAGAAAGATCATTCCAATATGGCATTGTTAGCACGACTGAAACTCCAACCACAAGAGAAAAAGAAAGACAGACCTAAATCTCCTGGTAAGATATAACAAGTAATTGCTCAATGATAAGCCAATCAAATTGATCCTTGAACCGCAAAATTGCTTATGAACCCAAATAAAAAGTGAGAGTTGTCATATCGTATTTTCTAAATTTTCACACAATTTTTCAGCATCCAACAGGATAGACAGTAACGGCAAAACAATATACTTATCAATAGTCTCCATACAACAGAAAAGAGAGATCCAGATGCATTACTCTGGAGCGTGATAGCCGAAGGTTCCCAAAACTCTGGTAGAATGAAGACGGGCAGCCATGTCAGGTGCCTGATTCGACAGATTAAAATCTGCAATTTTGGCTTTGAAGTCTTCAAAAAGAAGCACATTGCTAGACCTAATATCCCTGTGGATTACAGAAGGCCGAACCTTCTCATGCAAATATTCCAATCCCCTCGCTGCATCAACAGCAATTCTGACTCGCTGGATCCAGTCAAGGACAGGGCCTGGTTGTGCACCTTGAACTCCTTTTCTTCCTGTAAAGTGATAATCCCTTCATTTAGAATACTTTATCTCTACATGATAAAACATTCCGAGAAAGTTAAGCCACGAAAGACAAGTAGGCTTCAGTTACCATGTAGTACATCATGTAGTGATCCCATGGTTGCAAATTCATATGCAAGCACACGAAGATTCCCTTCAACACAGTAACCAAGCAACTCAACAAGATTTTCATGCTTCAACCTTGAAGCCACGGAAACCTGAATGCATAAATCCATGACAATCAAGGATCTACTGTCGTAATTAAATAAACTGAATGGCGTAACAGATTAACACAGTTATTCATTTTCTGCAATGGTGTTAACCAGAATTCAAATTCTACACATACCTGGGTCAGAAACTCAACATTTGACTCAGAATCAGATGAAGTGTCAAGCTTTTTGACAGCCACAGCTTTTCCACTATCTAAGTTCGCATAATATACTCTTCCATAAGATCCTTCACCAATCAACGACTTTGATCCAAAATTATCAGTCTTTTCTTTAAGTTCATCCAATGACAGAGCAGGAACCTCGATAGGCGGTGGTGCCTTTTGCACTTCAGGTTTAACAGGAGCAGACAACTTTGAACTTTTTTGGTGCCCTATGCCAAATTTGGGACAAACAAAGATTAGGAGAACAAAATGACAGAAAGGATTCGCTCTACTGCCTTTGAAAGGACTACTCGCCGGAATATGTGAAGACTAAGAATCATAAACTTCCAACGCAATGATCTTCATTCAGATTGAAATAATGTCTCGACTACTTCAATTGTTATACTAGTTGACGAATAATTAGTTTCTGGGACTAGTGGCATGACTACAATCTACAATACTGAGGAACCCACAAAGTAAGAGGTCAGATATTCCAGCTATCTGTTAGCTTCCATTGGATCTTTAGCAACTACAGCCAGTCATTACACATAGTAAAATAGTTTGGAGATAAATATACAGAAGTCCTTGGGCTTGATTTATTCAATTCCATCGCTAAAAAGTATAACATCTTTCTGCTTAATACTTCTTAGATTGCCAAGAACTTACTCTTACAAAATCCAAGATAAAAATAAATTCCAGATACTACAAATAAAAAGATTTCCACAGAACCCTGTGAAGTAGGCCAAAATAAATACTAGCAGGAACAAGATGTATGTGCACGTGCCGGATGCACAAAGTCATTTAGGTTCACATGCTAGATATTTCGATAATTGTGACCAAAAGTACTCAATTTGTAGATGTATGGGGTGCAGGTTCGTTTAATCAAGATGCCTATATGGTGACTGACTTACTCAAATTTGAACGGTGACCTAAGACAGTATTATACCTTTATGAAGTTGATGAGTCAAGAAACCTACGGATCAGTACATAATATTTTTATTTTTCCCATCAGCTTTAAGAGTAGCCGCTCTTTCATTATCATCAACTCAGGGTAAATCGTTAACAAAATATGATGAGAAACATACCTTGTACATGGTTCCTTGGGCTTTTCGGCACTTCGTCATCGTTTGAGTGGTAAGATTCTTCAACTTGACAAGAACAACAGAGCCACCGCCGCATTTTCTTGCTAGAACTCTTCTTCAAGAGAAGGCTGTCGTGAGTTCTCCGATATTCCAGGCGAACAAAGTAACCCGGAGGAGGTGCATGTGCCTGCAAGATAGACAAATTCTTCATCGTACCGAGCAAAAGATGGGAAATACGCTGGATTGAAAAGATAAACCCAGTGAAGTCATCCCCTTTCGGATACCATCTGATCAAGGACAAAACTTGGAGTTCTAATGATCAAGGACGCAAAATTCCCCCTCTCCACCATCAGGGATTCAGGACAGATTCGACATCCCCCGTCCTCTCCACACACACACACACACACACCCAGATAACTTCCCCCCCAAAACCAAGTTCGGAAGCAAAAGAATTAGGAACAAGAGGCCCTTCGGACAGATTCATAAGCCAAGCAGCAAGACAGAATTTTCAAACACGGACGGAGCTCAATCACCCGGAAATTCAAGAATGCCTCAAGACCGGCCAACATAACAAATCAACGTAGAGCTTCGGGAGAAGCATAATTTTGGTGGGTCCAGGGAACAAGACAAGGCACACCACGCGGGGAAACAACAGGACGGGGAAGACGACGAGAAGAAGGGGACTCACGACTAAACCCCGGCGATGGAGTTCGCGTTCCATGGAAAGAACACACACGATCAGACGCGATGCGACGCGCGAATCAAACGGAAGAGGGATGGAAAATGGGGTGGGGTGGGTGGGGGGCGAAGAAGGCGAAGGAGGAGGAGGAGATCAAAATTAGGGCGAAATGCAAGCGATTCAGAAGAGAGAGAGAGAGAGAGAAAGACATAAACCAATTTTGGTGTGGCGGGGTTTGAATGAATCTACCTGTGATCGCTCTGTAATCCTCTGTCTGGTGCGAGCGAGCGAGCGAGAGCGAGAGAGAGAGAGAGAGAGAGAGAGAGAGAGAGAGAGCGCTGTCTCTGATGAAGGAGATTGGAACGGAAGTGTGACAGATAAGGAGAATGAAGAAGGAGAGAAGGAGGAGATTGGCGCTTCAGCCTTTTGCTTCCCACTCTCTCTCTCTCTCTCAACTCGAACTGAAATGATCGTTCATTCATTGTTTATAGAGCATGTTGGGAATTCCTATTTATTTGGGAAAAACTATCTGCAAAAATATGAATTTTCTTTGGAAGTTACTGAATTAGATCGTGGCATTATACATATTTATGGTATATACTGCACTACATAGCATGTAGGATATGTGCAGCAATTGACATTGGCCGCAAAATTTGTTACTCCAAAAATTGAATCCGTCTATTATTAGAAAATATTTAGTGACTGCGAATTGTATTTGCCGACGCGGAATTAAATAAATATTTCTTCTTCTTTACACCGGCGTGTACCTTGGACGAGCCTCCTCGCCTCGATTTTCCCTTTCCCTAGCCATGGGCCAGCCAGCCCACCATGGACAACGGCATCGCCGACCATGGGCAGGCAAGGCTCGCCTCGCCTCGCCTCAGTTTTCCCTTTCCCTGGCCATGGCCGAGCAAGACTCATGGGTGATCCTTGCTCGTCCATGGCCATCGTCTGCATAGTTTCGGACCAGATCTGATTGGCCATGGAGCTCGTCCATGGTCCCGAGCTTTGATGGCGAGCTCGAGATTGCGAAGATCATGAGCTTCGATTTCAAACTGAAAAGGAAAAACAAAAGTAACGACGCCAGGAAAAAGAAAAAAAGAAAAACGATGTCGGCAATCTGAACACAGCATGGCCTAACCGACCGGCCAGTGACGCCAACCAGCGGCCGGTGATGCTGTCTTGGATGATCGAATGGGAGGTGCTTTGTGGATTAAGGAGGAAGAGAGAGAAAATCATTTTTCTTTTTTAGGTTCCATGTTAATATCCATGTGTCAATCTATAATTGGACACGAGTACATAAATACACACCACATCAGCACCACTGAATATTTTCTCGTCAATGCGTATCTTCTCTTTTTCTATTGAACTTCGACTGTCAAAAGAAGAGAGGCAACAGTCAACATCTCTACGCTTTCAGTTTCAAAAAGGTCGGTAGGTTCAAAGTCGCAAAGTCATTAATGAACCGCAATGTGCAGGTCGAAAGCATACCCTAACCAAAGGCTACATCAACTCTAAACCCACCGAATATCATGACCATTTAACACGTACCAATGTCAATACCATTCATTTCAAAAGGCTTCTTTTCTTGCACGAAAGCATTATCAATCTGGTTCCAAACGACAACTCTTTTTTCGATCGTCAGCCAGATATCAAAAGCCAAGAATTGCCATGAATTCAAGCCAGAGTCACTTGCAGCTAAGTAAAATTCTTATGAAATCTTGGCATGGGGGCAAGGGGTTAAGACATTTTGCTAAAAATTGTCATAAAAATACAATGAAGAATCCATGAAAGTTGCACTTAACGGCACCCAGCAGGGCCCCTTAGGTCCGTCTCTGGCTCAACTAGACATAGACGAGCACGGTATCTTCGAAGATGTTTTTTAACCGCACCTCAAAGACTAGCACAGAGGAGAATACTATGCTGAAGAAATGACGGTAGAAATCATAGGCAAATGCTTTATCTTCATTGCCAAAAACTCAGCTGACCCGATCTGTGTCCCACCTCCCGCTATATGATGGTTGAACAAAGCTTTGGAGATTCAAAATGGTGGAGGGAGAAGAAATCGAAGCTGGCAGACCTTAGAGTGTCGTTTTAGAATTGCGCATCTAATAAAGATGAATAAGTTCTCTCATACGCAACAAATGCAACAGTACTCGTTGAAAATTGCAGCTAACTTAGGAGAGCTTGAAAAGCGAGTCAAAATTCCAATCCTTCAGAATGGGGAAACAAGGAAACTAAGATGTATTGGCACATCTAAACAGCTCACTAATTGGAAACACCAACTTATGTCTAGTCTATATTACACAACTAAAACGCCCCTCAAACATATGCTCAGGAAGTTGAAGCTAACTCACCAACATAGGAATCTTTTTTCTTCACTGCTTTTGGGGAACTAAGTGGTTGAAAATGTCCATTGATTAATAGATTTCTTTAAGACATTTGGCCAGGAGTGTATGGCCAAGACTCGAGGACTCATCATGCTGTCACCACTTATATGGGAGATGCAACTACTAGTCATCAGGCATGTTTACACGGACATTGGGGTTCTCTCTGCAGGAACCTCTGATGGAGTCTGTTCCATGAAACCCAACATCTTGTTTAATGCACCGATATAGGCCCTCACACTTGAAACAACAATATCCATGCTCGACCCGGCACCACTGGCATTCAAACAAAAAATGCAATTACTTGAAGTTTGTGCTAAGTAAAATAACATGGTTTGTAAAACATATTAAACACTTCTGCACCTGAAGGTTCTGTGTACAGTCTCCCCAGTTAAAGCATGTGTAGATGTGTGATTGTTTTCGCCACGGATCAAAACCCGGGTTGTGGCTATTGCGTCAATGCCCTCTGTAACGGCGGTCATGGAGTACTCGAGAAGCGTTGCAGGTACCTGCATAAATAATACAATGATTGCTTCAAAGGACTCCCCAACTTTTTTATAAAGTGAGAATCTTCAGCGTAATGCAGGAGCGCATCTGTCAGTTCTGAAAGTCAAGTCTCGAGAAAATGAATTATAATTTTGTCAACTTTATTTGGTACTTGTAATTTTTTGCAACGTTAATTTGATAATGAACTAATGATTATACTATACCCCATATTAGAAAGTACCTAGATGATTTTTTGGTGGTCACAGGAAGCAGCTTCCTATACCTGATTACAATGACAAAATTCAAATGTGTTCTCCCTTTTCATTCCTTATTAAATTAACACTACAAATATCCTACTTCTCGGACAATGATACTATAAAGTAAATAATATTTGGTAGAGGTATTTTTTAACCGACTTCTTAATAAAATATGAGTATATTAGGACAAAATTGAAATTTCAAACCTTAACAATTAGATCAACAGCCTTGTATGCCGAATCCACAGGTCCAGTACCAACAGAGCAAGCAATATGCTCTTTCCCATCAGCACTGATAAGTTTTACAGTTGCCGTCGAAAGACCAAGAGTTCCACATGTAACCTGCATGACATTTGCTATGATTTTCTCACTAGATGGATTGGAATTGCAATCACCATGGTAAAAGCTGGACAAACTAGGCAGACATACCTGTAAATCATGAAGCTTCCATACAACCGCTGGTTGGAAAACTTCATCTGATACCAGGGCTCTTATGTCAGCATCAGTAACTCTCTGGCACATAGCGCACAAAGAAAGCAGGTCATATATTACGCCTTCCCAAGAGCCAAAAGAAGCAAGCATACAAAGCCACAACTCACAAAGAGGATAAAAGGAACTTATTATTGTCTTTCCGTATGAAAACTTTGCATCATTTTTGCAACTTATGAGTCTTATGGCTCGACATATGCTCAGCCACAACTATAAAATGCCTGCGACTAGTTGTTAACTACTTAACATCTAAAACAGAGGCATAGTTTGGAATGCCAGATGGGCATTTGATTCTCTTGTTGATGTTGCCCATTCAAGTCTAACTCTATGTATTAGTAATTTATTGTCAATGCCAACTGTTCAATTGCTGCTTAATCGTCTCCACAGATTCAAGAGTTCCGCCATTTGCAAAAGGTGGGGGACGGTATCTAAGTTCTTTTTGACTTAGTATTCATGCTACCAATGATGTGTGTATTGAGTCTATGTGCATGGATGCTGAGACAAAAGGAGTACAAAATGGTTCACATTGCAGAAACATTAGATTAACTCAGCAGACCTGAACCAACCATCCAGTGAACTAAACATGAAGCATTTTGCTCTGACCACCTCATGGATTCACAAGGAACTACATCCACAAAAAAGATTATACCAACAAGATAATCGGAAAACGTTTTTAATTAAACTCTTGCAGTGATGGAAGGGATATAAAGCAGTGCTGCCCACTTTCCTCTCGACCCTCTTACCCAGAGGAAAAAGGTTGCAATCATCGTTTCTATGACCATTCTGTTTTGTATTACTCCAAACAAAGTTTGAACATGTGTGTGTGCAGGTGTACACAAAAGAGTGACACCATGAATAAGAATAATTAATATAAATGCAGGTAACCAATTATCAAATAGTCAAATTACGGAACTATACTAATCTAGTAAAATCAGAAGGTCAAACATACAGCAACAGCACTCTTACCCACCTTTTTCTGCTCAGCTACTGCCTTAAACCGCCAGAAGATATTGTCCAGTTGATCACCATCAATATCATAACCAAGCTGAAGAGGGCAGATAGAACATGAGAAAATGATCATGATAAGGAAACTCACAACTTGGGCAAACATGACGTACGAAAAAAAATGCTGCTTACCTCTACAAGTTTCATTTTCAAAGCATGGCGCCCACTGTATCAGATAGATTTGACGAGAAAAGAGAATAAATTTAAGACACGCTTGAATATGTAAGAGCAAACTTCCAAACTTCAAATGACCCCAATACACAAAGAAAGTGACATGATTCTGTGAAGGGAAAAAAACAGCTACACATTGACAAACTACATGTCAACGACACATTTCCACCAATTCATGAAACATACTTATCAATTAACACCCTTTATCCAATTCATTCACTGATAATTCACAAAATAAGTGACAGATTAGAAATATCAAGTATCAGTTAACACCCTTTATCAAAGTTATTCACTGATAATTCACTAAATAGAATGCCCTCACTAGTATTGCCATATAAGATGAAATTTAATTTTTTCTAGTTTTGTGATCTTCCCTGAAGCATTAACTTTATCAAGTACAATATCGCAAGGGGCTGCTAATTTCAGAAAATGTAGCCATTTACCATCCACTTTTGATAGAGCCATGCTAATTCCACCCCTCTACCGGCTCCATCCACACCCTAATAAAGTAAAATTTGCAAAAGTACCGACACTTTGATATCGTTCATCTACTTCCTTTGTCCTCTAGCTTCTCCCCTGTTCATCAATTTCTTTTTGGGTATACGCGTGCCATATATATCTGTTGGTTATGGCTTCTGGCATATGCTTTCTACCATTTCTTCTATTCGGACTAGAGTTTGAACTAATGATGGCCAGATTGGTGCCTGCAAGGTTTTACAGCACACTTAAACCATTTCAAGGAGATCTATGTGCAGGAGGTCATCGATTTTTATCTAATCTGTTTTGTTCATCTCAGATCCATGAGAAAACTATACAGTCCCCTTCAAGAACTATCTTTTGCAAACCCAGATCATCTGCAAGTCCACTTTCCACACAAACAAATTACATTTATCACAATACCAACAGACACAGACCCCCTCATCACAATCATCATCACTTTGCCAACGAGTTTCTTTCGCTATCATCCATCACCAACACTCAAATTCTCAACCAAATTCCTCATCTTCCCAGACACCAAAGCTGCACCGCACCAGCACATGTGCAAATCCAGAGCCACTGCTTTGCTGGCCAACTCGGCCAGACCAACACCATTGCTGCCAGACCAAGCTACAAGCCGCTAGAGTTACCGTTGTTGGGGTTTCCATTGATTTCAATTTGTTGATTGCAATTGATGCCCGATCTCTCACTGTCCTCCATCTCTCCCTCTCTCTGCCCGCACCTCCCTGTGCTCGGTTTGCCAAGACCTCACAACCTCAGTCCCAGGTCAATCTAAGGTTGACCACCTCAAACAGCCTCGATCCGAGTGATCATGGTGGAATGCGCTTAAAGCTTGAAGCAGCAAGGGTTGGTGGTCGAGGGCAGAGGCACACATGAGAGAGAGAGAGAGAGAGAGATCAGATTTGACAGTGAAGACGTCAGTAGTGGCAGAAGTGGAATGCGCTTAGAGCTTGAAGCAGCAAGGGTTGGTGGTCGAGGGCAGAGGCACACACACGAGAGAGAGAGAGAGAGAGAGAGATCAGATTTGACAGTGAAGACGTCAGTAGTGGCAGAGGTGGAATGCGCTTAAAGCTTGAAGCAGCAAGGGTTGGTGGTCGAGGGCAGAGGCACACACACGAGAGAGAGAGAGAGAGAGAGAGAGAGAGATCAGATTTGACAGTGAAGACGTCAGTAGTGGCAGAGGTGGAATGCGCTTAAAGCTTGAAGCAGCAAGGGTTGGTGGTCGAGGGCAGAGGCACACACGAGAGAGAGAGAGAGAGAGAGAGAGAGAGAGATCAGATTTGACAGTGAAGACGTCAGTAGTGGCAGAGGTAAGTGACAAGTGATGTATGATAGCAGCAGTGCGCAAAGGCCAGCAATGGTGGCAGCATGTGGCTGAGAGGCTAGTCTGAGCAGGCTAAGCGACAGAAATGGACGCAGGACTCCCAAGGCTACTTTTGTCACCTAAGTTTTTAGGGTTTGTATGGAGCTAATTTGGGGGTAGATTAGCGTAACACTTTCTAGTAAGCAATACATTGACATATTCTATGCTATGTATTTGCATTTGATAAGTTAAAGCATACTGGAACCTTTACAAAGGAATTGACACAATCACCACAAAAAGACCTCACCTCAATTTTCCAAGGACAATGCCTGCCTCATTAGATCGCTCAAGTCCAATATCGTCAGGAGATATAATTTCATATGTACCTTTGTGTTTCAACATTCCGTCCTATAGAAAGAAAACACTGTTAGAGGCAATATCATAGTTGTCATCGATTTTTTTTCTCAAATATATTTAGTTGTCAATTAGAATGAGGAATCAAAATATGAACTAAAATCCCAAGAAATTGGTTTGATTACTTGAGATATTTAAGTTATATACTTATATTTTCAGCAGCGACCAAGAAAATGGACACATTTGGAGATCTTCCTTGCTTTAAAGTTCTCTGAAAATTGAAGAGAGTCCTCTTCAAATTAGGAGACAAAAAAATGGTACTCTCAATGTTTTCAAATAGGAATAAGAAGAAAATTGGAGACCTGTTTGGTTCTTGAAAGATCGAAAGACGTTACAGTTTCTAAGATTCTTACCATGGCCCAATTAATCTCTTTAAAAGCGGTGTTCATTATGCAAATGCTTGGGTCAATCTACAGACCATCTATTTCTGATTGAAACATTTACAGCCTCACGGCTGTGGTACTCTTGTTCTATTCCTTCCTAGATTGACTAATCCTCTTTTATCTCTTATCCATGTTTAGATCGTGTAGTGCGCCTCCAAGCAGATCCACCATTCATAATCACATCAACAACCACCAAACGTCAGTCTCTACAAAACCTAGGATAGATGTCCTAAAAATGCTGCCAAAGCTTAAATCAACTCCTTCAAGTTTATTTGCTAAAGAAAACGTCATCTGGAACAGAGATCAAACACCAGAAGAATAGTATTTACTGCTTCTAGCATTAATGTCTTGGAGGTAAAAATATCATATATTCAAACTCCGCATCCAGCAGTAAACTAGGCAATTAAATGAAAGAAAAGTTGGCTGGGTGATGTTTGAAGACCATAAGATATCAGTTTAAGCTCCTGAGTTTCAACAGGGACCACAATTAAAATGATGGTACAAGATTTCATGCCATATAATGAGAAACCAATAAGGAGATTTATCCCACCAAAGAAATGGAGCATCAACAGTTAGGCATCTAAAATGAACTGCTAGAGAAATTACTGAAGAAATTATTCAAGAAAAGGAAGCAAATAGGTGAGAAGAAGCCACAAACTCAAAGTTCATAGCCACTGACCTGATGGATGCCACTTTCATGAGCAAAGGCATTAGCTCCAACAATAGCTTTATGAGGTTGAACATGCAAGCCTGAGTACTCTTCTACCTAAAAAATTATATACCACTTTCATGAGCAAAGCCTGAGTACTCTTCTACCTAAAAAATTAAAGTACAGTTGATTGAGGTAAGAAATGTATGAAGTCAAAATTATATACCATTTTGCTAGTCATGACAATATGACGAGTATTGATTCCTGTGTAAAGACCTCCCAATACGTGCTCCCCTTTGCATTTTAAGGCCATTACCACCTATAAATTTTTTATAAGGAAAGACAAAAGGTAAGGAAGATTAGAAAAACAAGAACAGAAAAGGAATCCAAACAATTTTCAACCAAACAGCAAAAGGAAACAAACAGGAAGACATTGAAACTAAATAATCATAAGTACAAGCACCAATGACATGCAAATAACTTATTATGCTGTTTCTCTCTAGCCTGTATGAGTCCTCACTATGATACACATACTCAAATCTTATTTCTAGAGATCTAACCACAGCTTTGTAGGTTAGGGCCGTCCATATGGCTCACCCTAAATCCCATCACTAAGCTCTGTCTCTTGCTGGAGCTTCTGAACATTGCTTCTATGTATCCAGATCACATCAAACATGCTTTTCTCATCTTACAGTCTAAGAATTGATCATTACTTGCTGCAATGCAGCAAAACGAGTAAAAACTTTACATATTCCAGCATCATTCGGTTCCCATTCAATAGTGAAAAATGCAGGCTAAGAGAAAAGTATAGTTGAAAGGACATGAACCATTCAGAACTGCAAAAACTTAAGTAAGAGAAAGGAACAAGCAAAATTGAATTAGCAGCACACATGTTTGCAATTCTTTCCTTTTGTTTCCCTTTTGTTTCTAGGTATCCTTGCCAGTACACTTCAAATGTACTGACACTATACCCAGCTTCTTCTCTCTCTCTCTCTCTCTCTCTCTCACTTATCAAAAAGCAGAACTTATGATAATTTCATCGATGCCAAAAACTAAAAAGTGCTTGTTAGTCCATCTATACATGAAATGTCATAAAATAACTGGAAACATTATTACAATCCTTATTAATAATTGATTATATCACATAACTTCGGGTTGATAACAAAAATAGATTTGTTCATGGTGTCATTTGCATTAGAAGCATCAATCCAAAGAAAATTCTCTTGATTACGACCATCCTCCCTTCCTACCGATCCATTTCCTTCCTATACACAATCACTCACAGAAAATAAAATATCCATGACTTATATACATGCCAGAGCTGACAGTCACCTCTTCCAAAGAAGCATTTCCAGCTCTTTCACCAATGCCATTAATTGTTACCTCCACTTGTCTTGCCCCAGCACATGCCCCCTGAATTCAGAAGTCCTTAGATATAAGTTCATGCTCACTAAGAGTTTTTTACAAACTTGATATTAGGGAGGAAAAATATCCACATACCGCTATGGTGTTGGCTGTTGAAAGACCAAGATCGTTTTGGCAGTGTGTGGAAATGATAACATTTTCTATTCCAGGTGTATTCGCTTTTATGTCAGCTATCAGTTTGCCAAACTCTTCAGGCATAGTAATACCCACAGTGTCGGGAATGTTGAGAGTTGTGGCACCTACCTTGATAACTTCACCCAGAATTTCATAGAGAAACTCTCTATCCGATCTAGTTAGAAATCAAGGTTAAAAAAGTCAAAATTAAAGAACAAATAGCATTTTGTAACATTCTGAAGCTTCATACAATTCATTAGAAAATCATACTTATCAACCAGAGGAGGTGCAAGCAGCAGTAACCCTGTCACTAAAAGCTAGTGACACCAACAGTAGTAAATACTGAGTTGCAGCTACAAATATCCCCGGGGAAATGTATAAAACAAGCACAAGAGGGAGGGAGCAAAACAAATGATTCTTATAAGATCGGTGAAGGACTCTGAACAAAGAAAAATCTTTACTATAGTAAGTCACAATTGCAAATTCAATAGATATGCGCATCCGTCGAACCAGAAAGCATGCCATTGTGTTCTAGATGGAGTAGAAAAAGTCACTTATCTATACCCATTCACGAATGCAAGAAACCATTCATAACACCAAGAAGCAGGAAGTGACCTCCCCAACTACACCACTATCCGTGGCCTACAAATTGTCCGGGAACTAACTAGACAATGACAAATCAGATGATTATCAAACACGACTGCTACCAGGAAACAAATGACATCATAAAGGACATGCAGGACGTGCAAAGACGGGAACTTCGCGACAACCTGCCAGCATCCTCAGGGCTGAACTCGACATCATCGCACCCTAAGCTCCGGGCGAACCCCACCATCCTCCGGGCAATGTTGATCACCTCTTCCTTGCTCTTCTTCAGCTTATGCTCCATATGGATCCCGCTGGTGGCGATGAACGTGTGCACCCTCGGCCGCTTGGCGAACCGGACGGCCTCCCAGGCGGACCTGATGTCCTTCTCGTTGCACCTGGAGAGCCCGCAGATGACGGGCACGTAGCCGGAGGCGTCCACCGCGTTGCCCACCTCGAGGGCGATGGCCTTGACGGCCGCGAAGTCGTCCTCGGAGGCGGCGGGGAAGCCAGCCTCGATGACGTCGACGCCGAGCTTGGCGAGCTGGCGGGCGATGTCGAGCTTCTCCTTGGAGGTCATGGTGGCGCCGGGGGACTGCTCGCCGTCGCGGAGGGTGGTGTCGAAGATGCGGACGTAGTTGGGGTCGGGGATGCGGTTGGGGATGTAGGGGGGCCGGCGGGAGGGAGCGGGAGCGGGAGGGGGAGGGGGAGGGGCGGAGCATGTGACGGCGGCGGAGGAGGAGGCGTGTTTGGGGGGAGATCGGGAGGAGATGCGGGGGAAGG
The DNA here is from genome assembly GCA_031216185.1 of Syzygium aqueum. Classification (NCBI taxonomy): domain Eukaryota; kingdom Viridiplantae; phylum Streptophyta; class Magnoliopsida; order Myrtales; family Myrtaceae; genus Syzygium; species Syzygium aqueum. The sequence goes on along the minus strand of JASUUB010000014.1, from coordinate 496,640 downwards.
CGGGAGGCTTAGGGGTGCGGCGGGAGGAGGCGGAGGAGGAGAAGGGGCGGAGCTTGGGAGCGAAGGAGGAGGAGGAACAGGAGATGGAGGAGAATCTAGGGTTGATGCAAGTGGAGGCCATGGCCATCTTTGGAGGAGGTTGTGCAGGAGAAGAAGAGAGACACTGAGAGTAGCGAAGCAGAAGAAGAAGAAGAAGAAGAAGGGTTTTTTTCGCCCGCCCGCCCGCCCACCTCTACTGTTTGAGGCCGACGTGGCCTTCGTATCCAAGTTTGACTTTTGTCACGTTAAACAGCTTGATTTTAATCATCAATATCATCAACTTTTTTTAATTATTTTTTTTTAAATTTTTCGACTTCGCTTAGCTATTTGCTAGTAGTATCTACGAAAATCACTCGAACAATCAAATTACTAAATCACGTTTCCGTTACCCTTTTTTTTTTCACTTCGCGGGAAGCTTTTGAAAGACGAAATTTCAAAAGAGAATATTCCATGGAGAAAGGCGGAGAAAAACTATGCACGACCTGAACTTTAACATTTCTTAAGTAATATGAAAGCAAGATGCATACAGTGCAGATATCCGACCTACTGTACAAGGATATTATTGTGGAGGAACCTAATGTTTGGTCCTTCCTACGTAGTATACTATAATCTGACTCATCTTCACTCCTGCTTCTAAACGGGTATAGATACAGGTCAATACCCGAACGACCCAACCAAATTGCCACGAAGAATTAAACGTATAGATACAGGTTAATACCAACTAAACGGGTCTAAAGGAGTATAAAAGACCGTGTTTGTTTTAGCTTTCTCAGGAGCGAAAGTCGGTGTATTTGGTGAAAAATTTCGTAGACCTACTCTTTTCTACCAAGTCTTCCCTTCGCTTGTGGCACCCGTTTGCTGACAAGGCTTCTGGTTGCCTGATCGCCAACCCCGGAGCCCTCTCCTGGCCTCGTGTGAGACTCGAGGCTTGTTGTCCTCCTAATCGATGGCGGTGGTGACCGGCTTTCCTTCTAGCATTCTCGACTAATTTGGTCCCCCCCTGGGATTGTTGGGCGCTTCCATGGAGAATTTGGCGACAAAACCGTCGAAATTGTCTGTCTTCACTGGAAAAGAATCGCCTTCAGAGCGAGCCGCCGTCGTGGACGAGGAGAACCAACCCCATGAGTGGGCAATTCAAGGGGACGAACACCAGAACAAGTAGAAACAGAGGAAGAGAACTGCAGCTCATTTCATTTTGTGTTCCTTACGTTTGCGACAATCTCGAAAGACCCTCTACAAATCACAACAAAGATTCAAAAGTCCAGTTCAAAAGCATACATACATATACACACACACACACTTATTAAGAGCAAATGAGACCGCAAAGAAATTTATGCGCTTCTAATTAGATTTGAATACGGGTATATTTCAGAGAGGAAACAAACTCGGAGCTCAGATCAAAGTAGAGCAGAGGGAAAGAAGGAATCTGTGCGTGGACCCTTGAATCTGTGCACGAGGCGAAGAAGATGGCAGAAAGATGAAGAATCTGTGTAGACCCTTGATTCTGTGTGCAAGGCGGAGAAGATGGGATGGCCGGCTGCAAGACTCAAAACACAAAACCCTACCCTGTGTTTACCAAACACTGCATTTATTTTGAACATTCGGGAAAAGCTGAATCAATCGCAGTTTAAGTCTGACATATAAGATTAGATCAACCGATTTACAACCCGGCACCCAACTGCCACCTATATCCTTGCTACCCAGATTTTGGCCGTGTTCTCCCCCCGAGCATCACCACCTTTTTCCCTCCCACACAATCTCGAAAACCAGTTCATTGCAGAATGCGAAACATAAAGCACCAACCAACTTCATAAATTTTGGATAATATATTGCAATTTCACTATAGCAAGATCTGAACATCACTAATCACCCCAACTTCATTATTTCACATCTCTATCCACCATTAAAACACTGGCCTGAAAAAGGAACAAAGAGGAAAACAAAAACATAAACATATTCATATAATCAAATCCTATCTTTCATCACCATTGCCACCATACTGCGTAGAATTCCCATTCCAGAAAGAATTTCTATCACTGAAACGATTATCATCCTCGTCACGCTTCAGAGTATGTATGTTGCTACCGAAAGGGGATGATGCTGGTCTCCTGCTCCTGTCCTCAGTTCTGCTTCCCACAGAAGTGTTCTGATTTGTCGAGTCACGGAGATTCGGTCGTTCCGTTCTTGCCAAGTTATTTTGAGGAGGATTAGGATCTGGAAACATCAATGTCAATATATAAAGAGTCAATACAGTTCTTTTCCAGATCAATTAAGGTGTATAAGCAAAATCTAGACTTTGAAAGCAATGGCAGAAGCTGCACTGAAGCAAAATTTCTGCTCCAAAAGGACAACATAATGCGCAAAACTTGCCAGGTATGGCACCAGTCACTATTATAGCAATTGGCATTCATAGACAATACTATGCTCCAGCAAGTAAAATCTATGTGAATGACTCACTCAACATAAGCAGCAATCACATCCATGCAGTGAACTAAAGAAGTGGAGCGCGTCAGTCTAACAGGTATGGACCATGAAAGTTCAATGAACTTCATTCATCACTTTAAAACTTTCCTATGCTAATTTAATTCCACCAACCAACAACAAGAAAGCTACAAATAAAATTAACTGCATAAGAAACTGCACATTGATATCCAAAAACCATATCCATAATTTACTCATAAACAGAAGCTTCAAGTGTAATCTATCCAATAACTATCTGGCAAGCAACAATGCTGTTTTGTCGGATTCTGATTTTTGTATGATGCCTCCTCATGGCACTGATGTACTCGTGGACAATGCTTCCAGTACTTTTGAATGAACTTTGGTTTTTTACCAAAAAAATTAGAAGAATCCTGAATGTGCTAGACCACGCCCATGCCTAAATTTGATGCTTATGCCAGGGCAATGGAAACTAGGAACATACTATCAAATCCAAACCAAGTCAACACAATAAGATCAATTTATCAAAAGCATAGAGACTAAGGGTACCGCCATGAGCTATTTAATCCCGTCTCGAACCTGATGAGCGGAATGTGCCTCCAAGATAAGAAAGTGGATTCATGTAGGACAAGATCCTTCTCACAATTCCAAAGTATCCTCCATTATTACCATCAGAAGAATCATCAGCTGAACTTGGTTGGTGCTGGGACAGGGAACCTCCTCTATTATGATTTGCGCCTCTTCCTAGGGGAACCACCATCAATGCTTGCCTACCAACCAGTTCCAGCTCCAATAAGGATCTGTCCAAATCTACATCAACAACATAAAAGCTGCAATGTGAACTTATAAACAGCATTTTAGCTGGAGGAGAATGACATCTTATGGCAAGCACAACGCTATAAGGAAAAATAAAAATCCACTTGAATGAAATGAAATTACTGCCTAAAAAATTGGCAGACAAACCAACCAGGACATGATAACACTAAAACTTTTGGACTATTGACATGCATAAGAGACAGCATTGCAGGAAGGCACAGGGAATGGAGACACTTCTATTAAATTTGAAACCGATCTAATATTTCACAGGAGTTACCACCTTATGATATCCAAAAAAAAAAGTGTGATCATACCGATTATTGTACCATCAAACTTTTGAGCTCTCCATCTTAAATTACGATACTTGCATATTTGATAATGTCTACAGAAATATTGTGACAATGAAAATTAGCACATCCTTTTCAATGCTACTTACCTGACTAGGGGTAAAATGACAAATCTTGTCCCATAAGTTGAGCAACTAAACAATTTGAGAAGCAGATCTAACAATGTCATGTTCAACATAGATATGTCAGATTTCTCTGAGTAATTACCTATCCCCAGTGTCAGGTTCTATGAACCTACTATATCAAGTATGTCAAGATGCCCGCAAGTGTTCCAGAAACATCAGATCCTTCCCTTGATCTCAGGATATAGCGCTATGATCATCTTGCTACCAACCGTTTCCAGGGAGTAACATCCTAGCTGTTATGTACACAACAGCACTAGGACAGCCATGTTCTTATATTTAACATTGTTCATCAACATACCACTACTGTTAAGTAGTTCCCTCTGGGTGAGTAGATTACCCCACAAACAAGAAACCAGCACAGCCTGCCCAGACTGAGCTAAAAATTCAACTACCCTTCTTATCACCCCACACATGAGAAATCAAAACAGCCTGGCCAGACTGAAGTGATAATTCAACTACCCTTTCTTTCCTAACTGCTACAGTTCTCAGGTAAAGTTGTTTCTCAAAGTCTGTCTCCTGCTCAGGTTGTTACCTATCTTTCTAGCCAGAACCAAACTCATGTCTTGGCAATATGTTCAGATTATCAAACTCAGGTAGACTTGTCCTTCTGGCCCTGTAATACAAGTCCCAATTCCCTCAGTCAGTTTTGGCCTCGGGTTGAGGAAATTCCATAATAGCTTTTCGTTGATATTTTCTGAGGCCGCAAGCTGAGTCATATCTGTAGCGTTTAACATGCTCCTGCCACCCTATCCTTATTGACTACTGCAAAAGCCATTCCAAACAGAAAACTAAAAATATGTTTCCCACAAAAACTGAACTTACCCAATTAAGTACTTCACTTGAAAGGTAACCCCAACATAAGTAACACTTTTGAGTGACATTATAGTGCAGACTCAGCTACATTTTGATTACTGCTTCTAAGACATAGCAAGACTCGCGCTACATTGACAAACCAAAACATACAAGCCAAAAAATTCCAAATCAAGGAAAGGTGAACGGATTAGAAATACTCCCTTCATCACAAGAATGTAAGAAATAATGCTTCCAGATAAGCTACAAGAATTGCTTAGCCAAAAACTAAAGTGATTGATTTATAAATTAGCCAATCTGATTAAAGAGGGGTTCAGAAAAGATATGCATAATCATACCTTGATCACTAAACACCTTTCGAGGATATGGAATGGCCAAATTGTAGGAGTTAATGTCACCATCTTGATTTTCGTCCATGTACTCTTTGACCACTCTCAAAGTGCTTGTCACAGAGAACTTGTGTTGAAGACTTACACTGTTGGGCAAGCGGATATTTAAATGGACATCCATTGATTGACTATAACTGGGACGTTTGCAAGTCAAATCAATGTCAACATCCTCCATAGAACGAGGCTTTTCCTCTGATGAAGTTACATTTGATTCTTTAGAATTTGACTCTGGGATTTCTGCAATCTCTGATGAGCATTTCATAGCTTCCTCTGAGACAGTATTTCCTTTTTCAATGTGGGAAGACTTACAATCATCTGAGTTGTTGCCAAGATCAGACGAACTAGGATCTCCTAATCCTTTAGCTGCCTCAGCCGAAGAAGAGGATTTATCATCCCCAAGACTCCCCAAGTCATCTCGAAAGTCTGCTCTTAAAGATGGCTTGTCATCATCAATTTTCTGCCAAATTATGACAGATTGTGCATAACATAAATAAGAGGCTTGTAAAAGATAAACAAATCAAGTACACAAAAGGCAACGGCGGAATATAATTTAAACCTCAGCAATGTCTTCACAGCATCTTTTTTCCTCAAGTATCTCAGAGGACACTAGAGGTACAGTATCAGATCCTTGATTGTGCTCGTCAGATGAAGAATTAGCAGCTGCTCTTGAAGAACTACCATGCTCTATTGAAGCAGTACTTGATGCATGAGAACCAGATGGTTCAGATTTTCTAGCAGCAAGTGCTGCAGTCAAAACACTAGCAGTTGTTTCCTGCAATAGCCAGCAGCAATTATTATTTCATCTAGGTGGTCAAAATTAATCAATCCAGCCTCACATGGAACAAAAAAAAGGATCGCAAATTGAATATTCGAGTGCAGTTGCACGTGCACATGTCATCATCAGGAAATTCAAAATTTACCATCCAAAAAACTGCTGCTAAAAATGAGTACCCCAAGATATCCGTTTTCCACCTTGGTAGCAAACGAGCACCCCTCAAGAGAATAAAAATCTAGAGACGAAATCAGGATGGAGCTAATAATGATCTAAAGGGATCTAATGCCAGTTTTGAAGAGCTGGTCAATATTGAAAAAGAACAACTTTTAGTAGGTAATAAAGACACCTTTCATTGACTAATATACGCCTTCCTTTATGATCGCGTCTTTAATTGTGAATATTAGATATGATTCTTATAGACCAGGTACTAGAGAACTACTTACAAATTAGATGTATCCATAAATCAGGACAAATGAAATAATAAGAAACGACCGAGTTACTTGACTTTTTCTGTTCCACCCCAATTAATTCATTATCCAAGAGATCATTGATACAGTACAACGTACGGATGAAAAACAGGTCAATTATTGTTTCTAGCCCATTAATAGTTTTAATTAAAATACATTTTAAAGATGGCTAAAAATTCAGTGTAGGTATCAAAGCCAAAGCTCCTGACCATTGGACCTGGGGTTTGTTGTATCACGATTAAGAATGGATTTCCCCCACATGATTCAAAAGAAAACAGTTGAAACAGTTGCAGAAAACTTTCATGAACTTCATATGACTGAATAGGACATGCAAAGTTACAATCTCATTCCAGGTAAAAATAAAAAAACCTGGAAACCAGCTTTATTCATGCGCATCGTCTAAACCGAAAGATAACTAGATACGGAATTGTTGGGAAATATTGTGAATATTAAGGGTAGAATAGTAATGAGTAGGGTTAAGCACTTATATATATATTTGTAACCCTATAATCCTATTCTACTTCTTAATACAAAAATACTATTCTCCTCTTACATGGTATCAGAGCCTACACACAAAAAAATAAACAAAACCCTAGCCGCCAGATCGCCGGAAACTACTGTTCCGTCACCGGTCCCCGCCGCCAGGTGGCGGCACCCAAACTCCGGCGACTCTGTCGCCGGACCCTCAGCAACCTCGTTGCTGACCTTTAGCGACCCAGATCTGGTCGTGCCTCGGTGATTCAAGCCCCGACAACTCACGACGAGCCCCCGCCCAGATCTGGTCGTGCTTCGGTGATTCAAGCCCCGACGACTCACGACGAGCCCTCGCCGACACTCGGCGACCCACGACGAGCCCTCGCCGACCCCCGGCGACCCACGACGAGCCCTCGCCGACCCCCGGCGACTCACGACGAGCCCTCGCCGACCCCCGGCGACCCACGACGAGCCCTCGCCGACCCCCGGCGACCCACGACGAGCCCTTGCCGACCCCCGACGACTCAGATCTGGCTATGGTCGAGTCTCTCGTCGCTGATACTTGCTGCTTGGGCTCTTGATTTCGTGGGTGTGCGAGACAACACCTGCACGACGTGGTGAAGGCTCCAAAGAAATCGCAGAAGAAGCAGACTTTGTGATTAGTCAGAAGAAATGCTGGTTTCTCTTTTGGACTGAGCACTTACGACCCTCGCTTGGGGAGCTCTAGGTGGGTGTTTGTATGGCCAAAGCTCCAATTTCGGAGTATCCAAGCTGTTCCCTGCTGTGTCACTGTTGCTGTTGCTGTGTCTTCATAAATATAACTGTTACTTGGATTTTATGGCTGCTACAGCGAGAATAAGCTTGCTGATGGTTTGGTAATTTATGTTATTACCCACTGATAGATGGAATGATTTTGTGAAGTGTTGGTGAACTGCTGGTGGCATTTGGATTGAGTTCTTTTTACGTTCGGAATTACTTGTGCATTTAATTGGATTATTGAATTGAAGTGTTGGTTACTGTGATTGGGCTCAATCACACTATTTCTTTCACTAATGGAGAACAGTGGATCGGCTTCAGGATCAGGGTCTCTTTTTGGTCATTTTCAATTAACATCTGTTAAGTTGGATGGAACTAATTATCCATCCTGGTCTAAAGCTGTTGAGGTCTATCTTACTGCCACCAGACAACTTGAGTATCTCACATCTACGGTCCCGTCTGATAGGAGTAAAGCTGCTGATTGGGTTGTAGGAGATGCGGTGATTCGGACTCTATTGTGGAATAGCATGGATTCTAAGGTCAGTCCTCACTTTATTCAGTGTGACTCTGCGAAGGCAGTTTGGGATAAATGTGCATTACTCTATTCGGGGCAAAATAATATGATGCGCGTATGTGATACGTGGGAAAAGCTGTTTGATATTCAACGTGGAGATCAATCTTTATCCGATCATTATGCTCGGTTCACTACCCTTTGCCAACGACTGGATACTTATCTTCCTGCCTCGAATGATCCAAATGTTTTGGCCAAACGCCAAGAGGATTTGAGGGTAATATTATATCTCAAATCATTGGGGCCCGAGTATTCATCTCTCCGTCAACATATTACATCTCAGAGTTCTCTTCCTACAGTAGATGAAGTCTTCTCCCAGGCTCTCCGTTCCACAATTCCTGAGAAGATTTCTTCCATGCCAGTTGTGGAGATGAGTGCTATGCTTTCCCATGGTCCTGCCGGACGTGGAGGTCGAGGTCGTAGTTACCGAGGTCGTGGACGCGGTTTTGTTCATAGTGGAGGTCGTGAAGGCCGTGATGGGGGAGTTAGTATTCGTGGTACTGTGAATTCTGGGAATAGTCGTGGCTCACGGTATTGCCATCATTGTCAAAGAGCTGGACATACAGAAGCTTATTGCTATACACTTCACCCAGAACTCAGACCAGCCCTGGCTGCATATGCAGAAGTTGAGGATTCTCTTATTCCTCCCTCAATAGGTCCTCCAAGTTCGACTAATGTGAAGGATACAGGCGATTCAGTTACATTAACACGTGCTGAGTATGATACATTGGTTCGCTCTCAACAGGTGACAGGATCTTCAGCTCCTACTGCAACCCTAGTACAAACCTCCAAAGGTAGTTCATCTTGTTTGTTGTCTGCAGCATCTGACTCTTGGGTTATAGACTCTGGAGCTACCAATCACATGACTGGTAACTCTAACCTATTGTCTTCATTTCACTCTACATCTCCTTTATTATCAAACTCAGTTACATTAGCAAACGGCTCACAATCTCAGGTTACTGGTACAGGAATTGCACATTTGAGTCCCTCACTTTCTTTGTCATCTGTTCTTCACCTATCAAAATCTCCTTATAATTTGATTTCTGTTAGCTCGTTAACTAAACAACTAAATTGTTCTGTAACCTTTTCCTCTTCTCGTTGTGTCTTTCAGGATCTGAGGACTGGACAGATGATTGGTGGGGGACATGAATCAAATGGCCTGTACTATCTTGATAAGAAGGTGTTAGCTGCTGCAGCTGTAAAGCGTACATCCACTGATGTATATCGAATGCATTGTCGTGCTGGTCATCCACCACCGAACATACTTCGGCATCTACTTCCTGAGTCTGAGTCTGTGAGTTCCTTTCAGTGTGAAGCATGTCAGTTTGGTAAACATCATAGAACTTCTTTTCCTTCTCGTATTCAGAGTCGTGTGTCTGGTCCATTTGAACTAGTTCACTCCGATGTATGGGGTCCGTGTCGTGTGTCTGATGTCTTTGGATTCAGATATTTTGTTACATTCGTGGATGATTTTTCCCGAATGACTTGGTTATTTCTAATAAAAGATCGTACAGAGATTTTTCATTGCTTTCAATTGTTCTATTTTGAAGTCTTGAATCAATATAATATCTCTGTCAAATGTTTACGATTAGATAATGCTAGAGAGTATCTAGCTGTAACTTCTGGTTTCCAGCCATTTCTTGAGTCCCATGGTATTATTCATCAAACTTCTTGCTCATACACTCCCCAGCAAAATGGTGTAGCCGAACGTAAAAATCGACATCTTCTTGATGTTGCCCGTTGCCTTATGTTTCATATGCATCTACCTAAAAATTTTTGGGGCCATGCTGTTCTCACGGCATGTTATTTAATTAATAGGCTTCCAACTTCTATTCTTCAGGGGGAGACACCATTCTCGATTTTACATCCAAATCGTCCTCTCTTTTCATTACCTCTTCGGGTCTTCGGGTGTGTCTGTTTTGTACATTGTCTTACTCCAGGTCTTGATAAACTGGATCCTCGTGCTGAAAAATGTGTCTTTGTGGGATACTCTCGGACTCAGAAGGGATATAAATGTTACAGTCCTACTCGCCGTCGTATGTTTGTGTCCGCAGATGTCACATTCTTTGAAGATCAGTCATATTTTTCTTCTTCGGTGATCCCAATGACATCTAGTGATGGTGATGGTGATGGTTGTGTCCTACCGACACTTCCACCACCTTCTATTTCTCCAGCTCCATCCGCAGACTTTCAATTTGCTGAACGCACATATCATCGACGCAGTACCCTTCCGACTATGACGGTCACGTCTTCATCAGAACCTGATTCATTTGTTCCCCCATCAGTTACAGTACCAGCCTCTGATCCTGACCAGCCCATTGCTTCTCGAAAAGGTACACGTTCCTGTGTTGGTCGTCCTGTTGATCGGTATGCTCCTTATTCCGGTCTTTCTGATTGTGTCCGTACACGTCATCCTATTTCTAATTTTCTATCCTATGATCGTTTATCTCCCACCTTCTCTGCATTTGTCTCGTCGTTGTCTTCTATTTCTGTCCCTAGCAGTGTTGCTGAAGCTCTTGCTCATCCGGGTTGGCGTTGTGCTATGGAGGATGAAATGAAAGCACTTATGGAGAACCGAACTTGGGAGCTTACTCTTTTACCTCTTGATAAGAAACCTGTTGGTTGTCGTTGGGTTTTTACCGTTAAAGTTCACCCGGACGGCACTCTTGATCGATTGAAGGCACGGTTAGTTGCGAAGGGGTATACTCAAACTTATGGTGTCGACTATGATAACACCTTCTCTCCAGTAGCCAAAATACCATATGTTCGTGTCTTTATTTCTCTGGCTGTGCGATTTGGCTGGCTTCTTCATCAATTGGATGTGAAAAATGCTTTCTTACATGGTGATCTAGTTGAGGAGGTCTACATGGAGCAACCACCTGGGTTTGTTGCTCAGGGGGAGAATGTGGTATGTCGTTTACATAAGGCTTTGTATGGACTTAAACAATCTCCTCGTGCTTGGTTTGGTAGATTTAGTGATGCGGTTATCAAATTTGGATTAAAGCGGTGTCAGGTAGATCATTCAGTTTTCAGCTCTATCTCTCCAGCTGGTTGTATTCTTCTAGTTGTATATGTGGATGATATTATCATTACTGGCAGTGATTCAGGTGGTATTCAAAAACTTAAGCAATTTCTACATATAGAATTCAGTACTAAAGATCTGGGACGTCTTCGATATTTTCTTGGTGTTGAAGTATCCTACTCACATGCTGGTATCAATTTATCGCAACGGAAGTATGTACTTGACATTCTTAATGAGGTTGGATTTCTTGGAGCAAAGCCAGTTGATACTCCTATGGATCCCAATGTAAAACTTGATGCAGAACATGGAGAATTATTACATGATTCAGCGAAGTATCGAAGATTAGTTGGTAAGTTAAATTATCTTACCATCACAAGACCTGATATATCCTTTGCTGTTAGTGTAGTAAGCCAATTCATGAGTTCTCCACGTACTACTCATTGGGATGCTGTGCTTCGAATTGTCAAATATCTGAAGGGAGCACCAGGTAAAGGACTACAGTTTAAGAATTATGGTCATCTAAACACTGCAGGCTTCTCTGATGCCGACTGGGCTGGATGTCCTATGAGTAGGAGATCTACCTCAGGCTATTGTGTGTTTCTGGGAGACAATTTAGTTGCGTGGAAAAGCAAAAAACAGCATGTTGTTTCCCGGTCAAGTGCTGAAGCTGAATATCGAGCTATGGCACATGTGACAAGTGAATTAGTATGGTTGAGGATGTTACTATCAGAGATTGGAATGTCACCGTTAACTCCATCAATGCTGTATTGTGATAATCAATCCGCTATTCATATTGCATCTAATCCCGTCTTCCATGAGCGAACTAAGCACATTGAGGTTGATTGTCATTTTGTACGAGAAAAAGTTCAAAAAGGCGAGATTATTCTTCAGCACACAAAGACGGAAGATCAACTAGCAGACATTTTTACTAAATCTCTACGGGGGAATAGAGTGAGCTTCTTGTGTAACAAGTTGGGATTATTCGATATCTACATCCCAACTTAAGGGGGAGTGTTGGGAAATATTGTGAATATTAAGGGTAGAATAGTAATGAGTAGGGTTAAGCACTTATATATATATTTGTAACCCTATAATCCTATTCTACTTCTTAATACAAAAATACTATTCTCCTCTTACAGGAATCAAGAAGGAAACTAATGTGATAAGAAAACTGCTAAGATAAGTCTAATCTCCTCTAACTTTAGCGAAGATATCATGAAGTCAAGATTTTTAAGTCTTTGATATCTCACATGTGGATCAGCTGAAATGAAGACCCAACCAAGGGCCTATTTTGGGAATTATTAGGCCTACAAATTGGCTCAGCCAAGCTGGGCCCCACACTAAGCATAACGGCATTCTTCAAGCCTGCTCATTACTGTAAAATGTATAGGACAAATTGGAGTTTTCATCCAAGAAACCCTTTGTTTATAATTCGGTGTTATTAGTGTTTGAACACCACATATTTGAGAACATAGTCCATACATCCAACTTCCATTAGAGTTTCTAACCAGCTTATGTGATGCGACATCCTTTGAGCCTTCCACATGGGAAACTTCTGTTTAAAGCGCTTATGGAAGCAGGACGAATGGACAATTTTTTCCAATACACACAGTTCAATGACAAATATCATCAATCTGAAAGTACACAGGGTCGCCGGATGCAACACTCAAAAGATAGGAGTATCTCAACAGGCTAGGTCTAGGCCTAGGTGAGTCAGGACAAGCTGAGCCCCGAAGGGAAGAGCTCATGAATTCCCATTGAAATTTTTTGTAGGATAGACAGAAAACTTTCCCAAACCTAATCAAAGGATGGAGAGGCCTCCAACCTATAAGTATGCCGTAATTGCTCAAGACATCTCGTTCAATTCTGGTGAATACAAATACAGATATAAGGTTGGAAGATAATCTGAATATTTTGAATCGTACAGGTGCAAAATAGCGTTGTCGAATCCCTAATGAGACGTAAGACCAGCTCAACTTTACAAAATGCTAAAGAGAAAAAAGAAATGTTAGACGAGACGTTCCATGAAAAAAGATAATGCAAAAACTAGCTACGCTTAAAACTAGAGAAAAATATAAAAGGCCACTCCTTAGCCAAAACAACTCAATTTTAAATGCTGTAGGAATTGAGAGTAAAAAGTAATTGTATGAAAGAATAAAACCATGTAGCTCCGAAAATGCCACCCTCATTTCCATTTTGACCTAAACAGGCTTCTTTTATAATCAAAGGAAAACAATACTAGGCAACAAGTTCTTTAAAGAGCACCATACTTTTAAAGGATTATACTAAAAGTGTAACCAAAGCAGCGATAAATCATCAAAGAGAGTCTTCACCATAGTAAGAAGGACCACGGTGGCATACCTGAATATGTAGACTCAACCATGCCTTCTCAAGACCTAATGCTAGATCTTCAGCACCAATGAATCCCTCTAAACATACAAGAGAAACAAATATCAAACAAAAGAATTTCATCAAACAATGCAATTGATTCTTGAGAAAAAGAACAATATAACACACCATTTTCCCAAAGTTTCACGCCATTATACCCAACAGCTGTAATACAAGGAACAGATCCCTGGGGGTCTGCACAGCTTGATGTAAGGATAGGGTTTTTGTTTTAAAAAAAAATTGATCCCACAGTGAAACGTTATGCAGAGAGAGAAATTCACACTTCTACTAAATATGGATAACATTCCAGCAATTTCAAAAGTGCACGTAAAGAAAAAACTTCAAACGTGGCAGAAAAACTTTTCCTATGCTCATTGTTTGGACAAAAGCTAAAACTATTTTCCCAAGGAAAAAAGCGCAGAAAAAGATGAAGACATCAATTTGTAAAACCATGAAGAACATAGCAGCCATAGCAAAAAAAAAACTAAAAACTGGCAGAAAAATATCAATGAGAAGCATTCCAAGAAAAGGATACATATTTTTGAGAAGTTAGCAGCATCTGTAGTTCCTTCAAGGACGTGAAGAAAAATGCAGTACTTGGACAGTGACTCTGACACCTGATTGAAGCATCAAAGCACCAACAGTACTGTGGGTTAGCACAAAAAATTTGAAAGAAAAAGTAGACTGATGCCATGAAAGTGGTAGAGGCTACTTAGATAACACCCCTTGAGCACTAAACCATAAAACTTACACGGAGATCCCTCCAAGTAGTTTCTTCCATACGTGCTGATTCTGCATCTTCACCTGTCATTGGATGAGGAGGCGGGGTCATGTAAACTTAAGATTACATAAAATGAAAAGACTATTGTTGTTAGATCAAAATAAGGTCTCCCCTGGACCAACTCTTGCTTTTGAAGGAATACTGAAGCAAGAATATAGCATTGACCAGATAGAATTACTCTGTAACTAATTACAGGGTAAGAAAAAGGGAAAAGCATATATATAAATAAATGCAGTGTACAACATCAAGGAAAGTTTTAAAATGAAAGAGAAGAAAAGAAATCCGCATCCAGGACTACATGTCATGAGCACATCCATGAGCCAGCACTTAAACATATACGTACACGAATTATGTACACAAGAGTCATTCAACTGCTCCCTTTCCTTCAAAGCATGAGTTCAATGGATCTTCCCGGTTTAACTCCTGGACAAAACTAAACGGCACCCAAATGCTTTTAACCTTATATCCACAGGATGCACCCTAACCTAGGATTACAAGCAATTAGCATCGTATCAACATGCGGCAACAGGACAACAGTTAGTGACATCCTAAATGTAAATCAACTGTGTCCTTCTTATCCACGAGTCGAACAATCAAATAGCCTAGTTGCAAAAGTCACAGAGACCATGGCATGGCTACATGAAGAACATAGCAGAAAAGATAAAAAAGAGGAGACACAGAATACACGATGAGGAAATTGAAAGGGGGTCCATATATGCAGTGGCAGGAAGAAAAGAGTCTCAACACCTATCTCAGTATTATCCATCGGTATTCACCGAGGCAATATGACCTCATTATCAAAGAGAGGTTACCTGAAATGTAGACAACAAAAAGTTTCCTCTGTACTTTGGCTTCAGAAATTGCTTCTAGTATCGATCCTTTATACGTAAGAGACAAGAGAGACTGCTCCATCTACTTAGAACAGGTAAGAAAACAAAAATCTTAATTTGTCGAGCGTTAGAATGATACTTAAAACTCTAAATATACACTTTGCAGACGTGTGTGAAGAAATTTCAAAAAAAAAAAAAAAGCTTTAATAGCTAAAAAGCTATATTTTTGGGAATGCAACCTTGTCGAAAAGCAGGAGCATGCAACTGCATCTTAGATTGCTTGACATCAAAACCCAAAATTAACCAACGGAATTAAAGAAGGGTGTCTCCTTAATGATTCAGATCGACACGCCGGCAATCGAACTAACATGAGACAGCAACGTTCACGGAATCACAAGTAGAATCCACAGGCACGCGGGCACAGGCATCGAATCATCGTATCGGAATCGCGAGTGATTCAACCGGACAAGCCACGGCAACATCCGTTTCAGTGCCATCAATAGAAAACCCTAAAAAAAAAGGGGGGGAAATGGGGCAAAGAAAAAAAAACAACGAAACCCCGAATTGACGGATGGAAGTTTTGTCAGAAGAAATCCAGGCTGCGAAAGAATCTATCAGCCTGAAGATGATCGAAACCAAACACTGAAGAGCGAAACTAGCATCGGATTACCACGGCAGGGAGACGAAACTTAGCAGACGCGCGGTGGCGCAGAGAAAGTCGGGTCAGGGGTGAATTCTACTTCTCTGTTCCTCTCGACGACGACGACGACGACGATGGTGGTTTAGAGAGAGCAATTGTCAAGGTGAGACGAGGCGACTAAACTGTACTCCTCCGTAGAGAGAGAGAGAGAGATGGGAGCCCGTGCCGTCGTCATCCTCCGGTCGAAATCGTCCCCTCTTTGTCTTCGGTCTCGCGTCCTGCATTTTTAAGGGGAAAATCACATGGATTGTCCTTGCATTTTTGCTCGGGTGATATGATACAATATAATGCCTAAATTTTTAATTTATTTAGTATGATATTTAAATATTAACTTAATATGTGATATTATTCTTAAATTTTTTTGTTCAATATAATTTTTTAGATTTTTGATATATATTCAATTTAATCTTTAAATTACATAAAAATATTGAATGTTATCTTTCTATTAATTCAAGTTCATGTATAGCGTTGAACATTTTCATATAGTTTAGAAACTAAATTGATCATGTACCAAAAATTTAAAGACCATATCAAACGAATTAAAGGTTCAGATAATACATTGAGTTACAGCACACCGACTGTATAGAATAAATTAAAATCATGGATTATATTATGCATTTTACCAAAGTTCCAGGATTTTTTTATGTAATTGTGCTTTTCTATTATCTAACACAAAGTAGCTCATCTTATAAATATCCACTTTTTTTCTTAATTTTTTAGCTTAAAATTAGATATTTCTCTTTTCATTTCGAAAGGAAAGTGCCGAAATTGATTAAAAATATCCAACGAAATTGCCTTAGACTCTTTCGTCTTGATTATCGTGGTGGTAAAGGAATATGTTTACGCTCACGTTGCGGGAGTTTGCTTGAATCTTGCAACTGATAATACACCAACATTTTGTATTACTTTTAGGGTGCGTTTGTTTAAGGAAAAGTGTTTTGCCGAAATTAGATTTCGAACTTTCATCCGTTTGGTCCATAAAAAATGATTAGTAAATCGAAAATTAAGAATATGAATTCCTAAATCTAAAAAAGCGAAATACTTTATAAAATTACTCATTTTGAATTTTTTTAACATTCTTTTTTCTTTTCTTTTTTTTTTCTTCTTCCTCCTCTGCCAATCATCGGGCCTCAGTGACAGCCAATGACTAGCCACAAGCGCGTGCCAGTGAAGATCGGCCTTGGGTGAGCTCAAGTCTAGCCATATCTCAATGAGGCTTGACCGTGCTCGAGGCTGGCTATGTTGGCCCTCGCTAGTGCCCTAACATGATCATCGTCAAGGCCTAGTGATTGGCGAAGGAGGAAGAAGGAAAAGAAAAAAATATAATAAAAATTATGTAAAATTTTAATTTTTTTACCTGAGATAAAGTCATGAGATCCGAACACAAAAAAAAGTTTTCGATCACATATCACAAAATAAAGAAAAAGTAACTATTTTCCTGAAAAATGATTTCCCTTAAAGAATTCTCCTGAAAAATTCTTTAATCATAAAGTTTTCTTCCGGACAAACGCACCCTTATATTGTGTTGTTTTGCAAGATTTACGTTTCTCTATCACTTGTTCAATTATGAATACATGACAAATGGTAGTTGCTATGGTCACTGTCTTCATATTAATTTAAAAGGGAGAAAGACACAATTAGTTTATGAGCTTTGGGTCAATGTGCAATGTGATTCATGAATTTTTAATTTATTTGATGTGGTCCCTGAACTTTAAGTACATATTCAATTTAATCCTAGGACTATATGAAAATATTGTTGAATATTTTTATATAGTTCAAGAACTAAATTGAACACTAATTAAAAAGTCTAGGGACAATGTTGAATAAATTAAAAGTTCAGGGACCACGTTATAAGTTAAGCTAAAGTTTAAAAATCACATTGAACAAATTAAAAGTCTAGAGCCTATATTGCACATTGAACAAAAGTTCAAAATTTATTTGTATCATTATCCTTAATTTAACTGGTTTGAAATTGACGAAATCCGTCACTGTATTCTAATAATGTATTAAAAGTCATGAAGTTGTAGCCACGGAGAATATGCCATGGTCGGGAGGGAAGTGAAAGTAACCAAAAATTTTAAGGGAAAAATTTCCTTCTTTTAGTTGAAAAAGAAGAGGAGAAGGTAGGAAGAAAGGGAAAATAATGTAAATGGTCTACGAACTTCGATTTTATGTGTAATCATTCGAAACTTTTAATTTATTAAATATGGTGCATAAATTTTGATCAAATATTCAATGTGGTCTTTAAACTTTTAAATATTTTTATATAGTCTATAGACTATATTGAATATTTAGCAATAATTCACTTTAGATCAAAGTTTATGGATCACATTGCACGAATTAAAAATTAAGAAACGACATTGCACATTACACTAAAGTTCAGGGACCATTTATGTTATTATTCCAGAAGAAAATAGATCTAAAATGGAAAGGAAGTATTTCAGCCACACTATTTATTTTCGTTCTAAATTGGAAAGAATTGATGGGAAATGAACTTTTTGCTCTTTTTTTCTTCTTATTATCACCCCCTCACTATTTCTCAAATATAGACAGGATAAAAAAACATTTAAGTAAAATTTCACACTTATTAATTACCCTCCATGTCATTTCACTTCAATGCACATTCAAACAACTATAGGAACATCTTGATTCTGTTTTGCCAAAGTAAAAAGAGCGAACTTGGTGCTTGTCTTCTTCTCCAAAATCCCACCTTTTAAACCCTAGGGAAAAGCTTCCCGGGGCTTTAACAAGCACTTCGCTGCGCATTCCCCATCGGAGCATCAAACCAGATATGCGCAGGAGGGGGCTCCTACACCTTCTTCGTCGCTCAACCCCCATTGCTCTTTCGACTTTCAAGCCTAAGAAGCAGGTCACTATCCCTCCTTCGCGTGCACCCCCATCGTCCCGCTTTCATCCCTTTACCTCTCTTGAATTCCCCATACAGTGCTTGTTGGACTCCAGCAATACCAGATCCTTCTCCACCTCATCGCCCGACGATCTCGAGGGCCTGATTGATCCGGACGACTCGGTTTTGGCCGCAGCTTCTGGGGTTGAGGCCTTTTCAGCTACGGAGTTTGAGTTCCTGCGCGAGTCGTTGTCGGGTTCGAGGCACGGCATTGAGTCCTCCGCGCGCGATCTTGGCAATGATACGTGTGAAGACGATGCTGTTTTAATTGCAAATGCCGTTGAAAATCGCAAGAATGGGTTTGGTGACGAAACTCAGAAGCTTCTCAGGCAGTTTAGAGAGAAATTAAATCCTTATCTGGTGATTAAGGTTTTGAAGATTGTAAAAAACCCTGAATTGGCTGTTAAGTTCTTTTCGTGGGCAGGTAGACAAATTGGATATACTCATACGGTGGTTGTGTATAATGCATTGCTGGAAAGACTCGGTTGCAGCGATAGTGAGAGAATACCTGAGTCGTTTTGGAGAGAAATAGGGGTCGAAGATATGGAAGTCCTCGGTAAGTTGCTTAATGTTTTGATTCAAAGATGTTGTCGAAATGGCTTGTGGAACTTAGCGCTGGAAGAATTAGGGAGGCTTAAGGATTTTGGGTACAGACCAACTCAATTGACGTATAATGCTTTGGTTCGAGTTTTTCTTAAAGCTGATAGGTTAGATACAGCTTATTTAGTTCACAGGGAAATGTCAGACGCAGGGTTTCATATGGATGGCCATACCTTAGGTTGTTTTGCATATTCCCTCTGCAAGTCAGGGAAGTGGAGGGAAGCCCTCGTGTTGATTGAGAGTGAAGAATTCCTTCCTGACACTGTACTTTACACAAAAATGATTGCCGGTTTATGTGAGGCTTCCCTTTTTGACGAAGCTATGGAGTTCTTGGATAGGATGCGCTCTAGTTCTTGCATTCCTAATGTTGTGACCTACAATGTTTTGCTTTCTGGGTGTTTGAGGAAAAGACAGTTAGGCAGGTGCAAGAGGATTATCAGTATGATGATTCCTGAGGGTTGTCGTCCAGGTCACCAAATATTTATTTCTCTTGTTCATGCTTTTTGTAATTCGAGGGACTACTCTTATGCATATAAGTTACTGAAAAAAATGGTTAAATGTGGGTATCGTCCTGGTTATGTGGTCTACAACGTATTACTTGGTGGATTATGTGGTAATGAGGAATTGCCTGGTTTAGATGTACTTGAATTAGCTGAGAATACTTATGATGAAATGCTGGATGCTGGGGTCGTATTGAATAAAGTAAATGTGACTAACTTTGCTCGTTGTCTCTGTGGGGCTGGAAAATTTGAGAAAGCACATCGCATCATTCGTGAGATGATGAGTAAAGGATTCATACCTGATTGTAGCACATACTCCAAAGTGATCAGTTTCCTGTGCGATGCATCCAAGGTAGATAAAGCGTTTACACTGTTCGAAGAGATGAAGAGTAATGACGTTGTTCCTGATGTTTATACATACACAATTCTGATTGATAGTTTTTGTAAGGCTGGACTGATTGAGCAGGCATGTCGCTGGTTTGACGAGATGGTGAGAGATGGCTGTGCACCTAATGTGGTGACTTACACTGCTCTCATCCACGCTCATCTCAAGGCAAAGAAGCTTTCTCGTGCAAATCAACTCTTTGAGTCTATGTTATCTGAAGGTTGCTCTCCTAATGTGGTTACATATACTGCTTTGATTGATGGTCATTGTAAAGCTGGAGAAATTGACAAGGCATGCCAAATATATTCGAAAATGAGGGGAAAAGCAAATCTTGCCGATATAAATATGTATTTTGGAGCAAGTGAAAATGAATTAACAGGACCGAATGTTTTCACTTATGGGGCTTTAATTGACGGTTTATGCAAAGCTCACAAGGTCAGAGAAGCTCGTGAATTATTAGATGCCATGTCAGTGGCAGGCTGTGAACCAAACCAAATTGTCTATGATGCTCTCATAGATGGATTCTGTAAGGTTGGGAAACTTGATGAAGCGCAAGAGGTTTTTGCTAAGATGTCAGAGTCTGGGTATAGTCCCAATGTGTATACATACAGTTCTTTGCTTGACAGATTGTTTAAGGATAAAAGGCTCGATCTGGCTTTAAAAGTTTTAACCAAAATGCTAGAGAACTCTTGCGTTCCTAATGTCGTCACCTACACAGAGATGATTGATGGCCTATGTAAAGTGGGAAAGAATGATGAGGCATATAGACTTCTGTTGATGATGGAGGAAAAGGGTTGTCATCCTAATGTTGTGACTTATACCGCAATTATAGATGGTCTTGGTAAAGTGGGCAAAATCAACAAATGCTTTGAGCTTTTTGAACAGATGCGTACTAAGGGTTGTGCTCCGAATTTTGTGACTTATGGGGTTTTAATAAACCATTGTTGTGCTGCTGGCCTTCTTGATGATGCTTATAAACTTCTGGATGAGATGAAACTAACATATTGGCCTAGGCATGTAGCTGGCTACCGTAAAGTCATTGAAGGTTTTAATCGTGACTTTATAGTTTCTCTTGGGCTTTTAGATGACATGGGTGCCATAGTTTCTCTTGGGCTTTTAGATGACATGGGTGCCAGTGATTCGGTGCCTCTTGTTCCGGTCTACAATGTTTTGATAGATAATTTTGTCAAGGCTGGACGATTGGAGGTAGCTTTGGATCTACATGAAGAGATTAGATCATCTTTAGTTAGTTTAGCTGGCTACAAAACGGTCTACGCTTCACTTATCGAAAGCCTCTGTCTTGCCGGTAAGGTTGATAAGGCCTTTAAGCTGTATGCAGACTTGATAAAGCATGGTGGTATTCCAAAGTTAAGCACATTTGTAGACCTCATCAGAGGCCTTGTCAAAATCAATAAGTGGGATGAAGTTCTGCAGCTGTCAGACAGTTTATACCAGATGGTTTGTCCCTCTCTCTCTCTCTCTCTCATCATGACGTGATTAAATTTTAAGACATGCACAGTTTCTGTTTGCTCTTTATGCATAGTCCAGATAGGCAGTGAAGTGAACTTAGATATCTATAATCCTATTATCTCATGTTGATGTTACTGGACTAATTAGTTTGTTTGAAAAACTCGATAGTTTTAGAGAAAGAAAGAGCAGCTTTGCTGAACTTTTAGAGTACTGAAGACTGTGGTCATTGGAACATAAAATTTGGTCTATTAATTGCTCAAGCATGTCAAGTTTAAAGTAAATGTAGGTGGGTGGTTCGTACAAATTTGCCATTTGTTCTACACATGTAACTCTCTCTCTCTCTCTCTCTCTCTCTCTCTCTCTCTCTCTCACATGCGCACACACAAAAACGCCAATATCCTTGGCATGCATAAACATTTGGTGTGGTTAAAATATGAGAATATTTGTTTTGTCATGATTGTGTCATTCCCATGCATATTATAGATGCAATGATTAAGATTTAATTTCTTGAACTTTTCATTCTTTTTCCCCTAAGAAGATTTGCTATTTCAATGAAAGATTTTTGTTAAAACCTGTTAACACTGTCCTTCCGATACATTTGGCATTTTAATTGTTGAAGCTTCTGTTCCTACCATTTAAAAATTTGTTCTTGTGTTGTATCTTCCATCATCACCCAAAATTTATCATCTTCGATCTTTCAAAAGCAGAATGTTGTGTGGGTCATAGATGAAGGAACAGCTGTAAAAGGTTGACGTCACCTACTTTGCTACGGCTTTCTGTTGAACCTACTGGCATCATGTATGGAAACCCCGGAATTCTGTGGTGTTGGACTGTTGATATTATTACCAGGAAAAATGGCCATAGGTGCAAACCGCAAAGCAACTTGAAGGAAAAGAAAGGCGCATAAGGTCAGATTGGCGCTTTTTTCCAGATTGCTGTATGTACGTAGTCTGCTTAATCTATTCTAATCCTTATGGTTGGCGTTATATCTTTGAGTTTGTTCAATGCTTCCAGTTTCGATGCCTGGATGGGGCATATCTGTGCTAGGAGTGAATAGTGATTTGCTGATGGAGTGAATTCAACATTCTGACAAAATCAGACTACGTGATGCTTTGATGCTTTCTCCGGTTTGTTGATGGAAACAAATGATCACATGTGTAAAGCTCCTTTACCATCCTATCTTGTCCTCTTTGTTTTCTTTTCCTGTTGCATATCCGGGATCTTAGATACTACTTTCATGCAGCATGCAGCAGTGTCTACGGCTGTTGCCACTGCTGGAGCATCCAATCATGACAATGTGCAGGTATATCCTAGCTCACTTTGTGTTGGTTTTGGAATCTGGAAGATTGCTTGCTTAAATAGCACTCTGCGTTCTGCCAGTTGCACCATTCCCCTACAAAAGACTGCTTTTATTGTTTGATTTGTGATCTCCTTCTTTTCAGGTTTGGTTTAGGTGACTTTGCGCTCCACTGAAGTGAAATCAAAGAGTTGCCAGAGTTTGCTAGTAAGTAAAAGCCACAGGGTAGGGTGGGGTGCGGTGCAGGAAGTGCTCAGATCATCAGACTGGGCTTGGCTCAGATCTACTCCCTCTAATGGGACCTGGATTTGTAGCATGGTGAGAAGAGCCCCTGGACGCAGCTCTTACTTTTGGTGATTTTCTTCAATGCCATGAGAGGTAGCATTATCTAGTTGCTGCCACAGGGAATGAACATTAATAATTAGTAGGAAACTTTCCAGACAGCCATTTGGCTGAAGATGTTTCCGGTGTTAAGGTCATTATGCTGCTCAGCAAGCTACCATTGCCGAGAAATTGCAGGGGGAGAGGACGTTTCTGTGGCACCAATGTTAAGAGCCTCTGGGGTAGGTGTAGGGAGAAATGCACCTTGAAAGAACTGTCCCTGCTTTCTTCTTGTTTGAATCCTAGTCTTTTGGCGTTTATCTAGTCGTATGAATGGAATCAATAGGAGATGCATGAGATTCTTCCTATCCTGGGTAATTGAAGTATACCTCATTAATTACTAAGCACTTCTATGCTTCCAAAGTTGTTCTACTCCGCTCTATGTCGGATGAGGAGGGATGTATTTAGTCCTGAGGCATTACTGGGAGTAGTTACAAACAATGTGGACAAAAGTTGTGTCTGCTACTTTGGGCCTGTTTGGTTCAACTTTGAAAATGCTACTTGGGGGAATGTAAATACCTTTAGGTGAAAGCCCATTGGGGAAAGGCAAATGGTGTTTGGTAAAAATATTTTGTAAAGTTAATTTGGCCAAAATATAGTGTTTGGTGAATTTTTTTTGCAAATGGACTTTGAGAATTATCTTATTTATTAAAAAAAAAACAAAACCTATTCATTGCTGGAGTCGGCTGCCGCCGTCGGCCCTTCTCCTTAAGAAGAAGGCAGCTTAAAAAAAAAAAGCAAGTGAATAGTAGCATTTGTGGAATGCTGAAAGCTCAAGGCTGATTTGGACCAGCCTTAGGCTTTTAGCATTTGGAATGCTAGCATTTGGCCAATACTAAGCCAAATGCTGAACCAAACACTTCAGCATTTTTAGAAGGGGCTTTCGAGGTCCAAAGCTTCTTCTTAAAGCTGAACCAAACACCCCCTTTATCCATTGAAGCCAA
This sequence comes from Syzygium aqueum, assembly GCA_031216185.1. NCBI lineage: Eukaryota > Viridiplantae > Streptophyta > Magnoliopsida > Myrtales > Myrtaceae > Syzygium > Syzygium aqueum. The sequence goes on along the minus strand of JASUUB010000014.1, from coordinate 472,429 downwards.
GCCCGAATCAGCAAGAATGTATATTTTATTAGGTGAAAAATAGTCATATTTGTTGATATATAGAAAATTGATGACATATTACATCATTAATTAACTAAATAAATAAGTTCAGAATTGTAGTATCTTTACCCAAGTATGATAGGACGTGATTTACATGTTTATAATTCAGTTCACTCCTAAAGAACAAGTATTTTCCATAGGTCAGCACACACACGGAGATATGGAAGTCTTACAGGAAATCACGTACTTAAGTGTCTTTAGTGTAAAAGTACAAGTATTTGACTTGTTCTCGGGCAATTTTCCGCTGCCATGTTAAGTTATATTCCCATACAAGAGGCAGCAACTTCAATTTCGGAGGAGCAAACCTTGATACTTGCAGCAGAATGCTTAGGTATTGATGGCAATATGTTGATGCTAGTGCATATAATGATAGCGACAAAGCACATAGCTTTGCTGCTAAAGTATGAACGAGAGTGCTATAAGCCGCAGCAATTAACAATACACAAAGTTGAGAAGTTGAAATACTCTTGGTTTCATATAATTAAATTCAACCCCTTTCTATGCATACTCGTTGGCATAAAATGTTCTCCAAAACTCATGTTCTGACTCTCTCCAAGACTTGCAGGTCTCACAATCTTGTCCACAAGCAAAAGTGCACTCCCAATGTTGTACTCAGAGAACTAATACTATCCCCGCACTTGATAGATTGCAATTAAAACTTTAATCTTTATTTTACTCGAGACAATCCAGGTGAATATTACATCCGATATCATAAAAATAGAAGCGAGGCAGAAAGTATCGAGGAAGTGGTGAGCGTATGTCAAAATGAGAAACTCATTCGATACAAGTGAATTAACCAAACCTGCCGTGCAATCATCATACAGACAATAATTTCAAACATGACAGAATAGATATCATTTGAACACGGGGCATCCCCGAAGTCACGATACAATTGGAGAATAATCAATTTGAAGTTACTGTACTGAGGAACCTCCAAAGCGATATAAGTCATCATCACATGGCATGGGCTGAGATACTAAACTGTCAACCACCACAATTTCGCCATCGACTACCTAATTTACAACGAGCACTCTCTAAATTATGTGAATCTAGAACCAATTTGAAATGCTAAAGTCTCTTAGCTTCCTCAGATGTCTCTCCATGTCTTGCCTTGTCTTCACCCACTCTTCCCTCTCTATGACTGTGGTGGGATCATCTTTCTCACTCTGCAAGAATGAAAGAAGGAAGATGAGTCATGCAAAGGACATTCAAAAGGATGATAGCATGCTCTTTGTGATGCACAAATTAGAGAGACAATACTAATCTGAGATACTCACAGCATGGATTATCTTGAAGGAGGACCCATTATCACGTATCACAAGCAAGTCATCCTTCCTATCCCTATTTCTTCCTCCTGGAACAGTGACCTGCAGAATGAAGAAAAAGGTAAATAGCCCTGCTGAAGGTATTTTAGCGATTAAAATAAACAAGCATTACAGTGAAGGTCCATCAGGGAAAATATAACGTGTGCATAAATACAGGACACCACTATGATCACACAATTATTATAAGGCCAACCAGTATGAAACAAAATCAATCATCAACACCAATGCCTCTGGAGATAGTTGCTACGGTACTTTTCTATTTGGCCAAAATTTGTCACAGTACTTGGATTGTCGTTTGTAGTGACAACAGTATCCAATAAAGATATGATTTGAAAATAGTGGCATTAAAGATTATGTGAAAGACCCAGAAGAACTCGGTGCAACTGGATTCATACCAGAGATAAACTAATGAGATAACCCCTGTTGCCACTCAATTTGTGTATTGGCTTCTGCATACCCAACCCCTCCAGCCAAACCCTCCACCCAACTAGGACCCATGGAAAAACCAACAACAAAGGAAAGAAGAACGACCCACCTACACACCTCGATTTACTCATTTTTGCAGGGTACATTTGGTTTTCCTTTGCAGTGCACGCTTGATTACTTAATTTATCAAATAAAAATCAAGAGTAATCTGAGGAACAGAATAAAATCTTACAATCACTTTTGCCCTGGCTATTGATTTGGTTTTTGAGTCAATCACATATATCTCCTCAAAGTCCAGAACAAATTCTGGGTCACCCAGCCTCCGATTTCTGTAGTGCTTTGTAAGGAAAACCTGCAGCAGAAGACAGAAGTCATGCCATTGATTGTCGTTCTCTAGAATAAATTTAGAAAGAAAAGGAACTCGGTAAAACATTGCAAAGAACCCCTTCCAGCAAGTTTCTGTAATATAAAGAGGCATGGGGAAAAATACTATAGCTACAACAAAATAGCCAGATTCTGCGACAATAACGTGACCCAATTAAGATATTAACATGTAAGGATCAGCACACAAACAAGAAGGCGAGACCGGGGAGGAAAATCGGGATATGGAACTTGTCTAAATTTTGCAGAGAACAGAAAGTATTACCAAGTATTTTGTTTATGGAAGATATTCAAGTGCCAAGGATGCAGTTCCTAGTGTAAAGCATGAATGTATTGCCAAGTATTTGTTGCACCTTAACTCTCCCTTAATCAGAGCATCATCTAGATACTTTTTTTTTTTCGGTCAGACATCTGGACACTTATCTTGCTATGAGGAGGGGCAAAGACAGCTGATGTCTACTTGTCACTTATTTCAATATTGACACGCTCTCTTTTACCATCTAGCATTTCTTGTTTACTGCAGTGTACTTAATATTAACCTTTGGGACAAATTAATAGCTACTACTTTTACATTACTTTAGATATAAAATTCAAAATCTTCTTGACAGAAATGTTTCTCCAATCATCGCGATGCAAAATTATTCAACAACATCATCCAAAGCATCCGTAATAGTAAAGAGTGAAATAGAGGCAATACAATCAAAAGTAAATACAACATGGTTTCCTTTTAGCCCGTTACCTTCGTGATCTCCCTGTCAGACTTATACATTGGATCTCGAGGTGCATCAATGGGTGGCTCAGTGACATTGTAGCATCCATAATCGCTCATTGCGCATCGAATGTACTGCAAATTGGACATAAAGCAAAACCATATCCGCAAAATCAGTCTAAATTACCACCCAAACATAGCGATGCATCTCAAGCGCAAAACTCTGTCAATCAAGGAATTACTGTCCAGCATTTGAATAAGGCATATCGTAGCACAGCCACCGAGGTGACAAGTGATGAAACGTCACAATGTCAAGTCAATACTGCAAAAGTAGAAGGTAAACTCTCAGAAGCTAATCACCTTCTGAGGCATCGGTGCGAGAACCTTAGGAATCGCGTATATATCAGTGTCTGGAGGAGTTACATACATCTGTGAAAATAATAGCAATCACCTCAGTCCTCAAACAAGCTCAATTGAACCAGAGAGAGAGAGAGAGAGAGAGAGAGAGAGAGAGAGAGAGAGAGAGAGAGAGAGAACAGACCTCTCTGAAATCATAGACATCGTTATCTGGGTCGGGAGGCTTCCGGATGAAGAAATCACAGTCAAGCAAGCTGATCTTGTGAAACTCGTCCTCATTGATCCTGTAGTCGACTACCATCTCGGAGCCCCAACCCTGGATGGAGACGAAGCTCTTGCTGTGGACCATGGCGATGTCGTCGTCCCCCGCGGCGGAGCCGGAAGCGGCGGCGAAGGAGGCGGCCATGGCGAGAGGGTCGTACTCGACCTCGAAATCCTTCTTGTTGTCGACCTCCTCGACCTCGTCCTCGTCCATGTCGTAGTCCTCGGGGCCCCCGCCGTCGCCGTCGCCGTCGTCGACGCGCACGAGGAAGGGGCTCCGCCTCGCGCGAATGAGAGGCAGGGTGAGGTTCGGGAGGGAGAGGAACGGAGAGGCCGCGGCTGCGACGGAGGTCGGGCTGGCGAGGGAGGGGAGTTTGGCGGCGGCGAGAGGCGGGGGAGGGCGGAGGAGGGCGGCGGCGGCCATGGTGGTGATTGACGGAGCGGAGGTTTTGGATGGGTTTTTGCCTCGCTCTTTGGCAGAGGGAGGGAAACAGATACGGATATAGATGTACCGTTATTTTTGTTTTGCAAAAGTAACACCATATTTTAAGATTATCTCAAAAAAGACCCCACAAAGTAAACTTTGTTTCAATTATAACCGACCCTCAAACTATCATTGCCTTCCCTATGCAACGCTGAAATCTTAAGAAATGGCGCTCTTTTGACTCTTCTTCTGCACGTAATGTCATTTCATCAGCTGCAATTCTACTTTCACGAGTGTCTTCGATACAGAAACGGCATTGCCCCGAAACGGTAATTATGTTCTTTTAGCTTCTCTGAGAATCAACGTTTGGTCTGTACATGCCGTAATGTTGTCTACAAAAAGATCTGATGCTTTTTATGCTACATTTTCTATGCATCAAACAAGTCCGGGGCGAGATTGGCTTTGTCGCAGGGAACTTCCTAAAGCTGCTTCGACGATTAACAACATGCTTTTCGTTCATCGCAGAAAATTCTTGCATAACTGCTAAACCCTTGTCAAGATAGCAGAGAATAGTGGAGAGGCTGATCGTGTTCCTACGCTAATGCAACAAACGAACATAGACCAAGGGAGGTAAATCGAGGTCTAAGAAAGCCCAATTTGCGATGCAAAGTATCGACCCGTGACACGTTCACATGACATTTATTCATTCAGGTAAAACTGAGAATACATAAGTACGTTGATACAGTCAGGACGTTACTTTGCATTTGCCAGCCGATATCAATGATCAATAACTTCTTGGCATTTGATTTCTCTGTGGATTAGTACCTCCCAAGACACTCTGCCAGTAGCTTCCTCTCAAGAACTCGAAACAGATGGCACCTAAATGAGGTAACGTCCAGGCCTATGATGATACAGATGCTTTAATTTGAATATGCTGCACAAAAATGACTCACAAACTTATCTGTTCGGAATTGTCGACTAGAAGAACCTTTACAGGATGGTACGGCCCATTCTCGCTGTGAAATACCTTGCCATTCCACCTCATTCGATCCACTATATCTTTCACTTTGACAATTATGTCGACATGATCCCTTATGATCAACGCACCTTCAGGGCGAAGAATCCGATATACCTCGAGGAGGATGTCAAGAATGTCGCACCTGCATATAGCATAGTAGAATTAAAAGTACTATAATAAAATCTTCTTTCTCGTGTCCTATCCATTTCATTGCACCATAAAGAGATGATGTCCCTAACCTATTCCATACCAGACCATTTTATCACCCATAAACTGGATAGAATAAAAGCAACCGCTGGTACACTGTGCATAATGTATGGCTTCTGTGGGAATGAAAGTAGATGATGAATTTGTATGCATCTAAATAACAGGCAGTAATATTGAACCAGAGACTAGCATGTCATGGATTCTAAATTCGGTGCAAAAGTGATCCAGAATGTGACAAGTGACAGTCATCCTGCTTTGTTTCCTAGTTTTTCGTACTTTTGGTTCACGAGCAACATCTAACTCCAAGTACCTCACAAAGAGCAGAGACAGAGCTGTACTGCTTACTTGTTTATGTACATGCTGAACAGACCATTGGCATGAATCAAATCATAAGTCCGAGGATATGTAGAGAAGGCCTCGCACCTGAAAGCATATATTATCTACGGCACTTTAGTCACTAAATAATCATCAGCAGATATGATTCTCTAATGTATCCCGAGAACATATCTTACTTCAAATCACATCAAGTTCTGTGATCTCTACTCAAAGATCAGAAAAGGCGAGATCTCAAATAAATTATGGAAATTTATAGGTCTATTAGAGAAAAGAGGGAAAATACATCTACACTCATATATCTAGATGCGCACGAGAGAGAGAGAGAGAGAGAGAGAGAGAGAGAGAGAGAGATTTGCAAGTCTCAACAGCTCTTACCAGTTCATGTATGTTCCAATAAGGCCACGCTCATAGATAATGCCGAGTGTATTATTTGCATTGTATGGGACAACATTCATCACCCAAACTGGATACTTAGCCAGTGCAGCAGCAAATCCTCCAAGGTCAGCATTCATATCAATGATATTTCTATATTTTCTTCGGGCAAGGGATTTGAGAATTATCTCATAATAAGAAACTCTTTTTCTCCATAACCGATTATCTTCATTAAAGGCCTTAGTTGCAATTCGTTCTTCCATCTCATTTCTAGTCCTTGGAGGAGCAGTATTTAATCTTTTTGGCCATTTCTCAAGGGTACCGCCTGATGTATCATGGATGTCTTTGACTTTTGGCAGAGGAGTAATGCATGTTTCTAGCTTCGTGTACCTTTGAAGAAGATAGAATGAGCATGGACCAGCAAATTGTCAGATACAGCTGATAAACGAATGAACTTGAAATTTTCGTCCATTCGCTTGTACCATCCATATAAGTATAGAACCTACAACGAGAACACTAGTCAACCCTAGAAATCGTTGCGTGTATCTTCAAAATGTAGTGTGCTTTTGCATGACTGAATAGATCATCTGCAACCTGTGAGAAGTTTATTACGTTCCCTTCCCCCCTCCTTTTTGTTTTTTACAGCCAGATGGGATATCAGTTAGTTTATCATTGAAGGCTCTTGCGGGCAGCAGAATATTCATATTAAATTGCCAAATGACAACGGGCATTGTTCTATACGGTTGATCAAGAGCAAAGAACGAGGTTTTTTAAGTTTAGGCTAGAAGTGTAAACTCTAAGGTACAAGCTGAAGAAACTCACCAACCAGCATCCGGATTACCCTGAGCACATAACTTGGGCGATTTCCAAGCCTTCAACTTTTGCACGCAATGCACGTGGTTGGTAGGCTTTCTCCAAATGGCAATGGGTCCCCTTTCAGCAATCTTCTTCCAGCACAGCCTCTTGGCAAGATCTTCCAGAACAATTTGCTCATTTTCCAACTCCTTGGCCTCTCTTTGCCAACCCTTGTAGCTGGTCCTCCAACTTATAGGTTGTCCAGATAACACCCAATAACCACCAGGTCGCAGCACCCTGTCGATTTCCATCAGATATTGTCCATCTAGAGATTGTCACATTTCAAGCAACAACAAAGAATCAACAATGAGAGAGGAGAATTGTATGAATAAATGGTATGCGAGAGGATTATTTTGAAGCCCCAGATAAAACAGAAAATCTCAGTATCAAATGGAATGAAGACTTTTCCATCCTGCTACCACTTACATGGAAATTTGGCTATATCATGCCGTTGAAACCGTTTGAGGAAGAAGTCCCTTAGATAAGAGTTAAGGGAGCACAGAGCTATAGATTCACTGGGTGCTACGATTCATCACTCATAGTAGACAATACTAGTAAAAGAATCCGGTCAAGTTCTCCCGATGAAATTGTCATTTCCATAGAAGAATTCAACAGAATTAAAATTAGAAAGCATTTCTAGGGAAGATGCAAAAATTTGAAAGACAGGAAGGGCAACATTTCACGCTGGTTCTACAATGTCTTCTTATATTAATCGAAAAATCCAATTGCTTCAATTCCAAAGTCCAGATTAGGAATAAATGAGTTTAGTTCCAATGTAAGTAGAGGATGTGAGGATGAGTACCATAATTAGTCCACGGAACAAGACAGCGAGAACAGTGAGCCATATCAAAAGATCTTGATGGGTACGGTAATCTGTAGGTGCTTAGTATGCCGAGCATTGCAGGAAGACCTCTCTCCAAGGCAAATTGTACTTGGGCTTCATGTATGTCTACTGGAGCAATTGACATAGTAATGATGTTGAGATCCAACAGAGAAGCTCCGAAGCTGGCAACCTGGGAAATTAAAGCATTTAACGGGAATTGAAGAGAGACTAGTATAAAAAAGTTAAGAAGCAATTGATTCCGCTAGTTGTATGTGGACAAGTTACCAATTTAGAAAGGTGCTATTTTGCTCAGAGCCATTTCCACAGTAGACAAGCATGTTATACTTCAACGCAACATGATTTTCTGAAACAATTTATCAAAGGACTGTATTGGTCGTGAATGAAGAAACTGAAGGAAAGAACCAAAAGAAACTCATTTCTAGTTACAAGAAAACACGAGATTAGCTTTTCTGTATTCGGGAAACATTATACTGAGAACAAAAAGGACTGGCTGTCGACGCAAATGAATATAAAACGAGAGTAGGCAAGTTACCAATTTAGAAAGGTGCTATTTTACTCAGAGCCATTTCCACAGTAGACAAGCGTGTTATACTTCAACGCAACATGATTTTCCGAAACAATTTATCAAAGGACCATATGGGTGGTGTATGAAAAAACTGAAGGAAAGAACCAAAAGTAACTCATTTTTAGTTACAAGAAAACATGAGATTGGCTCTTCTGTATTTGTGAAACATCAATACTAAGAACAAGAAGGATTGGGTATCGACGCAAATGAATATAACTACGTCCCTTCTCAGTTCAAGTTGATTTATGCTTATAAGTTTTATCATCGATTCATATCATAGAGAGCATTTAAATGAACGTAAGAGAAATACTTAATAAAACCAGTCAGAACAGGGCAACTACTAAAAATGGATTGTAGAGGCGGCGTCTCCCCTATAAAAAAAAAAAAGAGGAACAAATGAAGCATCGACTGATATTAATCAACCTGCTAAAAAGAGGAAAGCTCAAGCATAATCTAATCGATGGAAAACAGAAGGACAACAGAGAGAAACTCCGACTAGGGAGCATGAAAATTTTGCACACCTACCCCACAACCGACATCAAGAACAGTCCTTATAGCCCCGGACTTCAAAGGCACGACCCGCTTAATCAAATCGACATAACCTTTGGCACCCATCGGGAACGAAGTCCCTCCACCAGGGAAGAAGAAGCGGTCACCCTCCAGCTTGATCCAGTTCTGAGTCTTCTTGTAGAGGATGAGCCTAGGGAAAGGCACGTTCTTGAACCAGGTATAGTCTCTGCTCTTGGGCCACGGGAAGGGGCTCTTGTAGCCCGCCGGCCTCGGCACCAGACACTGGAGTCGCTCATGGGTCTCAGGGCAATGCCTCTCCCTGTGGAAGAACCTGTCAATGGCGAATTTCTTTTGCCTGGATGGGTCCTGGCAGGGGCAGTAGTTGGTGTAGTTCTTGGGGCAGGAGGCCAAGAAATGGGAGGTCTTTTCTTGAGGGGGAGGGAGAGGGATGGTGTGGTGAGGCTCAAAATCAAGGGGCTTGGGAGAGGGAGTGGAGCGGTGGGTGGTGGTGAAGTTGAGTGGAAGAGGAAGACAGCGAGAGGGTGACAAGTGGGGAGCTTGAAGTGGAGGCAATACAGTGGCGGAGTATTTGGTGTAAGAGCCAAGAATGAAGGAGAGAGAGCAGAGAAGAGAGATGGCGAGCAACTTCATCAATGGTGCTGGAGAGAGAGTTAAAGGGAGTAAGGTGAGAGATTGGCGGCCTGGAGCGAGAGGGAGAGGAGGAGGAGGAGGAGGAGCTGCCATGTGCAACGTTGCTGCTGCTGCTGCTGCTTCTCCGGAGCTGGCGCTGTTGTGGGCAAAAAGTGACTGGGATTGGTGTTCACTTTTTTCACCTTTTTTCATCGTTCCACTTTTGCTCCTGGACACCACCCAAGTCAATACAAATCCAAAGCACAGATCCCCATGCGAACTCGTGCAGTACAAGTCATGGGGAAACTTAAAATTCTGGAAAATTCCAAATCTTCCACTGTTATTCTACTTGGCAAGTGATTCACGGATATTCGCTAATCAATTCTTGCACGCTCTTCAAGGTCTGAACTTGATGGAGCATCGTCCACCGTTGAACCCTTAGCTCGCAGTTGGTCATTTGATGAATAGACAGGTCATGGACCACTCAGGCTTGTGTACACTTGGGCTACTCATTTGCTGTAATGCATGACCAAGTTTTGCACGCCCAGGCATGTTTTAGGCCCCCGACCTCCGTGACAACTTTGGTACGAAGTCGCCAATCACGAGGAAATTTTATTTATGAGTTAGATTTTTCCATGAAAAGATAACAAATCACTTGGGAAAATTAATGAATATGGGTATATTTTATTTAAGTTTTTCATTTTGTGGAAAGCTATTATTAATGGATAAGTAGTGAATATTGATATAACCGAGTTAAATGGCGAAAGCCCACATTAGCAAACATCTAATGAGCCGAACACTTAAAAAGAGTACATGGCCCCAAACAAAAAGGGTCAACCTTAGAAACGGTGAGGCTAAGTCATAGGCAACTTGATTCATCCATACGTACTCGATAACGAGACTTTGTTTAGCTATACCATGAAATTATGAGCATCCACGTTTTTCTCTAGAGCTTAATGGGCTTTTAACTTTTTTTTTTATAATTAGGTTCGTTCGTTTCATAGAAAATGAATAATTTAAAAAATATTTTTCCAAAAATGATCGGTTGTATGACTTAAAATATTTAGTCAATAGAAAATGTTTTCATTATTGACGACAATTTATGTTTGCATATCTTTTGTGGACGATGAAAATATCTATTTATTTATTTTTTGTAAGTGATACAAGCAATCACTTTTTAGGAAAATATTTTTCAAATCATTAATTTTCTATGAAATAATCAGAACTTTAGAATAAACAAGAGAGAAAATCGAGTCTAAGGGGACTTGGTAGTAGAACCCTGCACAACCAAGCGAAACATACCAATTTCAACATGTGCTGATTTTAGGAATTGCTAAAGAAGGGTTACAAGTAATTTTTTTGCGATGATCGATATCATTTTGTTATACAAAAATAAGTGCTTTCCCATTTGTTGTTAGTAATTTCTCTTGGTTTAACTAATAAACTTCATCACTAATAACTTTTTCCCATCCACCTTCAAAGAAATCAAGGAGAAATGAGTCTTGATTCGAGGATCGCATATACTTGATATGATTTGACTGTACAGTTTCATTAAGAGAAAAGGGTATATGTGTTTATTTTCCTCGCATAAATTTTGAGTTTTAATCAACACACGCATTATTAAGGTCACCTTTGCGAGAACAAACTTCGCTACAAAAAAATAAGGATTTTGCCACGGAATTTAGCGACGGAAAATTTTCCGTCGTTAATTTGAGACGGATTTATTTTTCGTCGTAAATTAGTGACGGAAAACTTTCGTTGCTAATTTGCGACGGAATTTGCCGCGAAATAAAAATTCGTCGCAAATTAGCAACGGAAAATAAATCAATGATAAAAATAAGACCGCACACACGCCAGCATCGAGCGAGCATAACGTCATCAAGAAATTGAATGGGAAGACATCCGGCAACATATCTATCGACCGTACTTAATAAAGAAATATATTCTTTTTTTAAGACACCGATTATATATAACGCGACAAAGGCGGACGAATCTTTCTATATTTAAATATTTACAAAGCTTTAGGAGGATGAAGTCAGAGGATTATGAAAGCAAGAGGCTAACTTTAGAGAGAATGTCCACCAAAGGTGAGGTTTTTTAGGGGGGGGGGGGTTCCAAGCCTTTTTAAAGCTTGAACATGAACATGGTCCCATGGACATGAATAAAATACACAGAAGAAAAACCTAGGACCATTGATGGTGGAGCAGAGCGACAAGCAGACAGCAAGATTTCTAGCAGACTGGGCATTAAAGGAGGAGACTTTCCCGAAGACGATATTATTCCCAAGTGGGAATGTGACCCTATGGCAGAAAACGTCGTCAATCCCATCAACCCATTCAAATCATCATCATCGTCATCGCGACCCCGTGGAAACCTATAAAAGGAAAAACAGTGAATAAAGAATCTGCAAGCAAAGCCGCAACTTATTATAAGTTGGGGGAGTCGCAGAAGGGCGGAAAGGTTGTCTTCTGCGTCAAGCTCTCCGATATTCAACGGCTGCAGACGAACTGAGACGCACCCACTCTCTCTCTCTCTCTCTCTCCGTTTCGGTGGGTGGGGGGAGTTGAGGAGAATATGGGGGAACCCCGCATAGCCAGCCGCTCTAGCCGAGTTTCAAATTGACGTAAAAATCGCTCCTTTTTTCGTCCTCTGCCTCCCTCTGGCTGTCGTTTCCAATCTCGGATTCCCAATCCGACTTCGCCGCGTGTGGGTATCGCTTGCCCCGTCGAAACTCCAAGTGGGTATTCGATTTTCAGCCATCATTCCCCTGTTTTCGATCGCATTCCACTGACTATTGACCTCGCCTGGTCTGGTCTGGTCTAGCTGGAGCATGTGATTCCTGCAATTCCTTGTTTTTAGTTGCTCCTCCTTTGGAATCACCCCATTGGGTTGAGTTAGTTCGTCATCACCCATCAGTTGATATATATATATATATATATATATATATATATATATATATGGAGAGAGAGAGAGACGGAGAGAGGACCGGGAGGATGGGATTCAGGTTGAAGGAGTTCTGGACGAAGAAGACATTGGTGGGGCTGGTTCTCGGCCAGTTTCTCTCTCTTCTCATCACTTCCACTGGCTTTTCTTCCTCCGAGCTCGCTAAGAAAGGTCCCTCCTTTTTTCCCTTTTCTCCTCATCCTTTATTTTGAATTTCGATTTGTTCCCACGTCTTGTCCTATTTTTCCTGATTTTGTTGTAGTGCCAACTATGAGTACTCTTGATTCTGATATTAACTCGTTGATTCCGGTATACTCCCCCATTCCCTTCTTCTTTCTGGTCTAGTTAACGGTGGAAGTTCTTTTTTACTTCACCAATTTTTTCTCCTTTTCCTCCCTTCATTCAGGATGTAGTGGTGTCCAATATATACCATCTATCGACTATCTCCAATTTATTTATGAGTGGATAGTTTGAAATTACGATAATGTTTGTATTCGCTTAGTATGTTAATGATTGAATGGACATGGGTATACAAATTTTCGGGACGTTTTAGTGTATCATCTCTGCTAAGGTGGAAATTATTGTTCTGCTGCCCTCACTCTCTTTCTGACTCTCATCGCTTTTCTTCTCTGTTCTTGCGAGCATCAGGAATCAATGCGCCAACTTCACAGTCTTTTCTAAACTACGTGTTGCTGGCAATTGTCTATGGAAGTATGATGCTTTATCGCAGGCAACCTCTGAAGGTTATTTTTCTCGACGTGTCATTTTGTTCTAGCTAGTTGTTACTTTCTGCTGATTGGTTATTGATCATCCACGGAACACGATTTGGATAAGTGCTTGTCCATATGTGTATGAAATGATTTCTTTACTTATAAATAAAATTAGGCTGGGGAACTATTTCTGGACGTTTGCTCTTCTGAGGACAGGAAACATATTAGAGCCCTTGATGGCTTTAGGTCTGTTAGAATGTCCATCTGCAAGGAATTTTTTTTTTACACCCGATACAAACAAGTGATGCAAAAGTCCGAAAATGCCTCCTTTATGTAGGATCCAAGGACTCTTGGTTTTGAATATCTCCGAATAAAGTTGAAGTTGCTTCTTTAGTTTTCATCAATTCCTTGCTGAGCGATTAGCTGTATACACTGCCCTCCTCGTTTGCCATCTAATTGGAAGCAAAGAATTAAGTTGCTAATTGACGTTTTATCTCTGTATGCTCACCATACAAGTGAAAGATGCGCTAATTGGATTGTCTCTTACAACCTGAAGAATTGACTACTTAACCTTTTGAAGACTTTTCACCAGAATGTTAGGTGACTAGTGATTTTTTGTCATAAAATAGTCAGAATAGATCAAGAGGTTTATAGGAGGAGCAATATAATGTCATGTATGGTCTAATATTCTTGTTCATAGGGATGCTTATTGCTATTTTTCCTCTATTTCATATTTTAACATTGTCAAGAGAACCTAAAAATTGCAGCTAGATAAGTTTAATGCTGATTTTAGCGGAAAACAAGCCTTAAAAAAAAGAAAGACCTCTTTATAATGCGATCAAGGCAGACTCAAACAAATCTTTCATGATGTCGAAGATGTTGATGTTTGAATATCTAGATATTAAACGTCACTTCTATTAACAATTTAAGTTTTTAGAATAGTTGGCAATGGCTCTATAAAAATTTTTACAGTATCAAAGCAAGAGGTCCTGAGTTAAAATTAATCTAGATCTCACTTACCTTCTCAATCTTATATTCCCATACTTTAGTCTTAGGTCAAAGGCCAACCTGTTCCTGGGGGTGTGGTGGGCAGTGTTAGAATATTTAAACATTAAATTACGTGTTCTTTTTATAGATTAAGCTATTAGAACAATTGGCATTGGTCCCTCGAGAGCTCACAGTTGAGAAAAAGCCTATGCTTATCTGGTGTTTTGCATCATATGTTTATCTTGGTTATATAGCAAACATCATATGTCTAGAACTTCATATGAACATGCAACAATTCTATATTGGTTTTTCATGAGAGGAGAAATGTGAAGACTGTTGAAGAATTGGGGGATGTTCCAAAGAGGCAGATCTCTTGAACAAGTTATTGGAGATGTTCTCCAAAACTTCACGGTAGGATAATGGAGTATCTATTTAGATAATCTTTTACCGTATCACTAGTAATCAATTGTTTACTGGTGGAAGCTTGAATTAAGAAGAGACAAGTTCCAGATATTTTGATTGATTTAGTGCACTTCTGTTTTGGCTGATTTTGCTTTCTGCCTATTTATCTTTTTCAATCACTCCATTCATACGAGTTCAACTTAATTCTTAAAACTGGTGCAGGCGAAGTGGTACTACTATGTTATTCTTGCGGTGGTGGATGTGGAGGCAAATTTTCTTGGTGAGTGTCTTTCAGTTTGTAGATAGTCCCATGATAATAGCATATGATCTAAATTTCTTGCTCCTATATCTTCTGTTTGTATTGTTGACTGGTTGTATAAAATTTTTGTCCGTTAAAATCCATGGTCAACAGACAGCCGAGGTGTTTTATACTTATAGCATCTGATTCTCTATCCATTAAAATCCATTGTCGATGAGTGGCCTTCTTCAAGCTTTCTTGTGAATGAGACTTTTCCAACAACCGAAACAAGTCCTATACCATCAGTATGGTTGCTGCTTCTTTGGATCGAATCACATCCTTTTGCCCTCTATATTGTTGCTTCCTTGTTCGTAATGAAACGCTAGAATGCCTTGTTGGTTATTACTTTCTTACAATATTGGACAAATTTAACTGATGTCCATTTCTTTCTTTGGTTGACCTGAGCTCCTCATTTAAATTGAATGACCAATCAAAATCCTGAAACTGTGGATGTGCCATTCAAGTAAGCTGCTGTTTTTACTAGCATGAGCACCTATATTCACAATACCGTTAATTGTTTCTTTTATACTGCCCTGAGAATAAATAAGATCTGAGCAGTCATGTAAACAAGTCAGGTACTTCTCTTAGCATTTTATTCTGATAATCTGTTAATAGCTACACGTTTTAGTGATCACGCCTCTATGACTCTGCTTTATTGATTACCGCTTACTTTTTTTTTTAAAATAAATCATATATTAACAAAAAAATAAATTATTCCTTACCAAAAAAAAAACAAAAAAATAAATTACGAAGTTCCTTCATTGAAATAGATAAACAGCCAGTCACATGTGAAACCTATTATTAAATGGGCCTTGAACAAGCTCTGTTACCAAGTCTACATATGTCTCTGCTGCTGACATTTGATCTTTATATTGTACCTCATTTATTTCTCTAATGCTCACTATACTTACAGTGGTGAAGGCCTATCAGTACACATCCATAACAAGTGTCATGCTCCTGGATTGTTGGTCAATCCCATCGGTCATGCTTCTTACTTGGCTTTTCTTGAGCACAAAGTACAGATTCAAGAAAATAGCTGGTGTTCTTGTTTGTGTTGCTGGCCTTGTTATGGTTGTCTTTTCGGATGTTCATGCGGGTGATAGATCAGGTACTTAACAGAGGTCTACTTCAATGCAATCAAGTACACTACCTGTTAAGACTCTACTCCGTGTCCCACCACTATCATTGTCTTTCTCCTGTATGTGTCTTGCGTTGATCCCTGTTCTTGGAAATTCTCATGCTACTACAAAATCGATTTGTCAAATTAATGGTCTTTGTTGAACAGCCATTTTTGTGATGCTTCTTATGTTAATATATTTCTATGGCATGTGATCTTTGTTTCTTTATTCACATAATAGATTTCATGATTGGAGTTTCTTAGCAATGAAAGTATGGTAGCTTCGTCCAAGAAAGATTGTTTAAAGGGGAAAGAACATGCTGCTAAAGCAGATCTTTATTCAGACAGAATATTAGTGCAAGGTTCTTTCAATGTATTTTTTGTGCGAGTCTTGATTCTAAATAGGTAAAGTATGTAATTTGTAATAGTTGCTAATATAAAGAATTCATGGATATGATAGCAAAAGTAAATGATTTTGCACTGTTCTCTTTATTGTATACTAAGAATTCTTCAATTTAAGGGTCATAATTCAAATTTATGTCCTCCGATTGAGTTAATCTATCATGTTATACACATCTGTTATCTTTCATAGCTGGAAGTAACCCTCGGAAAGGGGATGCACTGGTTATTGCTGGGGCAACACTCTATGCTGTCAGTAATGTCAGCGAGGTATGCAAAGTCATATGTACTTCTGGTTTCTGCTCTTGAAAATTTTTCCTGTCTACTTTTTGAATGGTCTTATGCATGAAGCAAGCTTGGGTTATCATGTCTGATGTGCTGCAGAGCCTGTTTGTTGCATATTTTTTTTAATAATCTAGATGTAAACCTTGAAAGAAACAGAATTGTAAAACCTTATTTTGCCTTCTGTAGAGGAAGCACAACCTTAGAGGTGAAGGAAATTTCTAGGTAGGACTTATGTCAATAGCACTCGTCTTTTCTCTATGTGGAGCAGGTATTTTCAAGTTTTCATTGAGTCTAGGACTAGAAATCATATGCATCATTTATTTCATCATATTGAAATACCCAAGGGACATTGATAAATGTTGAATCGGACCATATAAAATGGTATCGTTAGTCAGAAGAAAGTTCAGGTCGGTGTAGAGAAGTTCCGTCTGTGATAGTTTTCCCCCAACTTATTAAGTTGGCTGTACTGGGAGTTTGAGGTGTTTGTTGCAAGAGATTTTTTTGCCTCCTTTTCTCTTACTGTGGTCTGTGGATGGTTGATATTTTATTTTAGTATCAATGAGTTGATTTTCTCTTTGTGGACAGGAATATCTTGTGAAGAATGCTAACAGAGTGGAACTAATGTCAATGCTTGGACTTTTTGGTGCCATTATTAGCGCTGTACAAATGTATCCTTCCTTTAGGTGTTGATTAACTAATATACGGATAAGATACCAATATTATGGAGTCATGGGAGCCATCATTTTCACCGGTCTAATTTCATTTGTTGTTTCACGGGCAAATGTCATGCATTTGACTGAATCTAGCCTGTTCCATACGTATTTATTCCTGATAGGACTTGCACTAATGTTTTTTTTTTTTTTTTGGTAAAGACTTGCACTAATGTTACCTTTGCTTTTTGCAAACATTCAAAGTGGTTTCATCTCCATGTGTGATAGACAATGTTTTTGGATCTGACCTGTTCTCCAAATTTTCCTTAATGTTCATATAGAAGCATTCTTGAGCGCAATGAGCTCAAATCTATTCATTGGACAGCTGGAGCAGTAAGTCTCTCTCTCTCTCTCGCTCTCTCTCTCTCTCTCTCTCCATGTATATATCTAAACATATGTATCGTACACATATGTCCAGTACGTTTCTAATGAATATCAATGTGTATTGACGTGCACAAGTGCAAACACCTGTACAGAGTTGCCATCTGCACATGCACTCTCTTCAGGCCTTTAAATTGACTTGTAAACAAGTTTAGAAGCTGCCTGGCTGAAATGTAACTAGCTTCAAACTATTTCATCCTTTAATACACTTCAATGACTCAGAGATCTTTTGAGTAGCTCGATGCAAGAAGCAGGAAATGATGAATCACATGAATGTGAATCAGTGGGCTTTTTGATAACGACTTAAATAATTATTTTTGCAACGTTTGCAGAACTTTCGAGACAAAAAAGACTTGAGACGATATTTCAGTTGCCCTTCATTAAGAATCAAGCATTTAATTGTCAAATGTCTGTTATATGTTGTTCAGATGTGTGGTTTTCATGTATGCAAACTGCAATTGTTGTCATATATCCCAATCAAACACCAAGAGTAAGAGCTGGGAAATTGGAAAATATGCTTATGGAAAAATTCTCAGGGGAGTTTCTCATTTCAGCTTTGTTTGTGCTAATCTTTCATCAGATAATCAACAACTTAAGTCAACTCGCAAGTCTAAAATGTGGAAATTTATATTCACTTCATCAGTTTTCTGGAGTTGTCTCTGTATGAAGCCGACTATTAAGTATCACAGTTATTTAGTTGGGGGGATTTAACTAAGATGAACATGCTTAAAAGTTCACTAATACGCTTATGTATGCTGTTTGCTGACTAGACCCTGTACTCCCTTTCTCTTAAGGAATCTTTACTTGAAGCAATATTTTGATTGGTGCAGGCACTACCTTTTGTGGGATTTTCGCTGGCCATGTTCCTGTTCTACTCATTTGTCCCGATTTTGCTGAAGGTTTGAATTCAAGAAACTACATTTTCTGGTTGTGCAGTCATTCACTTGGGTGCAACATGAGATCCATAGGTTTATTATTATTTTGCAGATAAATGGGTCTACAATGCTCAACCTGTCCCTATTGACCTCAGACATGTGGGCTGTCTTGATCCGCATCTTTGCTTACCACGAGAAGGTTTATTTGAAGGATGTTTGGCGTGATTGGGATTTAGACCTCATCTATGCCTCTTTGTGTTGACTTTTGTTTGATTTTAATCTGTTTGTAGGTTGACTGGATGTACTTTGTGGCCTTTGCTGCTGTTGCACTCGGTCTGGTTATTTATTCAGGGTGAGCAACTAATGGATCTTCATAGCTATTAATTGGTTTCACTCACATTTGCTCGTTTAAAGACCCGCTTTAGTCAGTCTGCCTGCAGTAGCATCCTCGAGCAGTTGAACCTTAGGAATCGCTCTTGATAATCTCAGCGCACAAAAGAAAAATATAATTATTTTGGCTCCATTAAAAATTAATTAGAGTGGTAGAAATTGTTCTATAATCTCAATTAATGTCCAATTCTTCTCTCTATTTTCCCTGAATACTTTTGGCAGGTTTCTGAATCATTTAGACCTTATCCTCAAGATGTTGGGCAATATGGCATTTTTCTGGGACTTTTTGGTCCTGTGCTATCTGCTGTAAACAATACATCAACTTCGTTTAGATCTACTGTAATTTAGATAAAAGAAGATAGCTTCAAGTGTAGTAAAGAATGGTCCGTTTGACTTCTAGACAATGTGTTGTATGCTTGTATAGAAGTGCTGTAAAACTGATTTTAGCATATGCGTTTCTGGCTTTTGTGCAGAGGAGACAAAGAAAACGATAAAAAACGGGCTGATGTTGCGAATGAGAATGTCGAGAGGAGCAAGAGATTTGATGAGGAGGCTTGCTCGGTCAGTCGGGAACGATCTTCTGGCACAAAAACAGAGGTCATAAGAAAGGATGAAATTGCTAGCAGCAGCAACTCAGCTGGGAAGAATGAGTGCAACACAGAAATTGTCTTATAGTTGGTAAAGATCTCAAGGGAGGCATGATTAGTCTTTTTCCTGTCGAAGTGTCCCCAGGAGTTTGGCCTCAATAACGACTCTCGATTCATATCCATCGCAAGCGCTATTCAATTTGTAGTGTGGGAGAAATGCTGCTTATCTATGCATCTTCAATATTCACAGAAGCTACCTTCTGATAAGTCATCATTTGATGGTGGTTGACTTGGGATTTCTTTCTGGCAGTGATGTCGGGTGTTACTGCCAGGATTGTGAATCATGTCGGGCAACGATTGATAGGTAGATAACAATCTGCATAATGATGACACTACCTGCCTCTTACTGATACAGAACTGGTAAAAGGAGGGAAGCCGACAGATAAACACAAATGATGAATATATTGATTCACATCCCGGAAAGCAAAGAAAGGCTCCTTTATTCGACGCTCATCTCTCAAGTCTGCGTAGTTAGTTATATAAGTACAGACACAGCAACAAACCTAAGTTGTACAAGGCGGCGCTTAGGAAGAGAGCTATCTTAATTTTAGAGTAGGTCGTTGAAGATTTTCGTGGACTTAAAGATGGTGCGTGCGATCAAGGGTACATAGATGAATAACGCGAGGACATTGAGCGCGATCAGGGCACCTATGGGGTTCATTGTCTCGGTACCATCGCAAGTCATATCTCCGAGCCGGAGCTTAATTATGTCAATCATGGATAACAAGAGAAACAGGCCGCCGATGATGGTGGTCAACGCGGAGAGAGCGAACAAGGACACTCTCAGCCCCTTGCTCGACTTATCGTTGATCTCTTTGACCGTGTGCTGTCGGACGAGGTAGGTGAAGAGGTGGGTCTTGAGGGCTTTGGCCACGAGGCTGGACAAGAGATAGCAGGCGAACGATAACACTTCGTTCTTGACCAGCCTCCTCTTCACGAGGAGTTGGCAATGCTGCCCGCCCTCCACGATCGGTCCCTCGGAGCTCGCGAACGTCAGGCCCACGAAGACCGCCACGGTGAAGAGCGAGTTCATGCTCACCAGGTCGTCCAGTGCTTTCTGATGGAGATTCACTGCCTTCTCCAGCTTTTCATAGCTAGTAATGCAATTAACAAGCCAACCAGAAACAGAAACAACAAAAAACTAGCGTTATTCACAGATCAAAGTGTAGAATACCGGGTAAACCTTCTTTCTCCTGTATCGATTCAGTCTAATCTGGGAAGATAAAAGGCGAAACTAATACGATTTTTTTTGTACTGTGATTAGTTCTGTTCACTATAAGAGAGAGAGAGAGAGAGAAAAGGGACTAACTCCGGCTTAACATCTTCACCGCCCATGATTTCCTCGTCTTGTATTCTTGATCACCAACCTTGCGGATTGAGGGTTTCTTATAGAGATGATAAAAATTATGCTTGGCCAGCTTTACAAGCATTGTTTCGTCAAAGAGACAAAAGCGCAAACGGAATAAAGATAATATGAGATGATATTCTCTTCTCTTTTTTGTGTTTCACGTTTGAAGCTTGTTACTTATGCGGGAAGCCAATAAAATCAGAGAGGCCATGATGATTCTCGTGGTTCAGCCAGTTCAGCCACCTGCAAGCATCCATCGGCGAGGGAAGGGTAGTAGAAACTTTTTTTTTTTTTAATCCAAGTTGGAATACCAAAAGAAGGAAATCAAAACCTCTTCCATAATTTTTTGAGGCTACATGCCAGTGGAAAAAGTGTCAAAAAAGCCCTAAACTTATTGTGTTGATGTCAATTTAGTTACAAACATTTTTTTGTGCCAATTTAGTCACAATCCTTTTAATGCAGTGTCAATTTAGGACTTTTTTGACACTTTTCCTGATATCCGACTTAAACCCGTCCTAAGAAATAGGGTATGGATGGACCTTTCTTTAATATGCTAAAAAACCAATGTGAACCCATCTCAAACTCAAAATTTTCGGAGTTGGGTCGAGCCAACCCTATCTAACCCGACTTCACTTGGCATTATCGCGTCTTTCCTAGAGGTGAACCACCAAGCGAAACCTCATAAAATAACTAAGTAAACACTTAAGACAAACTCTCCCAAGCTCATACTAGTCACAACTTTGGGGCTTTAATTTAATCAATTAAAAATGCGCTTTAATTCAATTATGAGTCACCACTAATCTAATCTATTACAGGTCGATTAGAAACTCAAGTAAAATGTGGAGGCATATTTTAATTCTACGAATAAAAGATTCATGGATGTGGAGACTTGATTACGCTATATAACTCTAATGCCTTTTCGGTACTTTTTCTCTTTATTTCAAAAATGCTTTGCATGTAATCTTGGTTGATTTTAATCCTAAACCACTAACATGTACTAGGTGATCATACGAGTGCATAGTTAAGAATTTTAACACTCAATAAATTAAAGCAATGAATAAATCACCAAAAATGGTAGAAAACCTATATGCGCTAAGCAAACGAAAAGCTCCATTATGTCCAACACATCAAGTACTTTGCAATGATGTTAACTATGAACCACACAATGTTGTAATGTATGCGTGACCTAAACATGGTTTCTAAACCCAAAAAAAAAATCCTAATTTAAATTAGGTAATTTATTAAATTACCACACGGTTCCTAAAATATGCAATTCTAAATTAGAAAACTTAGATTGATGCAATCTATGCAATGCAACCTTTTTTGTATTTTCATAATGAGAATGTTTCCTAAACTAAATAACATGCGATATATAAACCCCAAATAATCAAATATTCGTTATAACCAAAATAGGAAGGGAATTTAATCGAAGACCCAGTCTTTAGTATCAAAGATCGAGTCCTCGATTACTAAGCATATATATATGCAATATATCAAATTAGGAAACTTCATATTCAGGGAACTCCTAAAATTTCACACCAAATCAAATTAGAATCACAATAATCGAAATTAGGTAAGTAAACATTCAAAGTGGGTTTAATTTAGGAAATTACCTAAATTGAACTTTGATCTAATGATGACCGGCGGCTGGCGACGATGAACAGCGACCGGTGAGGAAGGTTCACGAGCTTCACGATGGGTTAAGCACGGCTGGACTGCAGCGAAGAGCAAAGACAAGTGCGATGGGGAAACTTGTTGGAGTCGGTGATAGGTGTTGCTAAGTGGGTTGGAAAAGGCATCGGCTTCACTGGAGTTTTCACAAGAACACTGAGGGTGTTGGGGGAAGCTGTAGTGGACTGATATGGAGTGATCTAGGCATGACAAGAAGCTCAGTGTTGAAACTGGAGGTGCTGGACAATCACCCGGGCTGCCGTCAATGTCGGGGCTCGGCTGGATTGGCAACAGAGCGAGGATGGGAAGGTGCAGGAGCAGCAGCTGGGCACGGTGACTGGTGTGGCTCGAGCCGTGGCAAGGAACAACAAGACCTTGGCAATGTCAAGGTGCTGCGGTGAGCAGGAGTAGCTACTTTCGTTGAAACCGTTGGAGTGGTCGGAGGTGACAGGGACCGGGAAAATTACAAAAAAAGTCATATTGCACTTGTGTCAATTTTATGCTAAACCTTTCAATTTAGCCACTTCAGTCATAACCTTTTGACAATTTACCAATTCAGTTCTAGACTTTCTAATTGTGCCAATTCAATTATAAACTTTTTGACGATTTGCTAATTTAGTATTAAACATTTTAATGAATTACCAATGTAGTCATTCCGGCTAATTTTGATTGAAAATCCTTAAAGTGGCGGTCCAGTCAGTATCGGCCATTCTATGTGGGGTTGTTGACCACTAGGTGAGGGTAGGCTAAAGGCGTGAAGCCCTCACCGGCTGTGGACAAGGGTCGCGACCCTCCCCATATTTGGCGAGGGGGTTGCGACCCTAGCCCAAGCCCTTACAGGCCACAACGAGGATGGGCAAGGGTCATGACACCCTCGCTAGATTTGAGGAGGTGAGGGTGTTGCGGCCTTCACCTAGGCTCTCGTGCATCACAATGAGGGCAGATGAGGGCCATGACGCTCCTGTTGTCGCTCGCGAGGGCTTGGCAGACCTAGTCGGATATGAGGAGGGCTTCATGGCCATTGACCATCATTTAACCTATGAAGAAGAAAGAGAAAAAAAGAAAAGAAAGAAAAAAAAGAAAAAAGAAAAAAATCAATAAAAAAATTTATCCACATTAGTGTTGGTCATGCCACATAAGATGACCGACGATGACTTGATAGCCACATCAGCGATTTCTAGCTAAAATTAGCCGAAATGATTACATTGGGAATTTATTAAGGGTTTTTTTTTTTTGGCAACCCAGGGAACCCCCGCACGGCCGACAGCCGGGATGTAAACCCTGGGGGCGACACGTGCTAGCCACCACACACGTGCCACCGGTTAAGTCATCCTGCAGCGCCCGGGATTCGAACACTTAACCTTTTGCGAGAGGAACAGTGCCTGCGCCAGCAGCGCCACCTAGGTGGGTGGTGGAATTTATTAAGGGTTAATACCACGAAAAAGTCTAAATTGTTATACATGTGACAAATTTACTATAAACTAATTTTTTAATTATGAAAATCCCCAAACTGGTATACCTGTAACAAATTTTTTAAAAACTAATTTTATGACAATCAAAAACTCCAAACTAATCCTGACCCCAAATAGTTTACGGTTTTATGTAATATTAACCCTATGGATTTTCACGTGGACTTGCCACGTCATGTATCATTCACAACAGTAAATTTAACAGTCAAATTTGATAGAAGCTAACACATGGATTTTTTGTGATTAGTTTGAGATAGATTTATCACATATATACTAGATTACGGTTTTTGTGGTGTTAACCCTAAATTATTTTAGCAATGTTAGTGACACTACAATTTATCCAATGAGTTAAGCCTATCACTAAGTGATGTGCTGAACAGTAAATAGTTATGTAAACATATTTAAGCAAGGAACATAAATCTATCACATCACTTAACAAGTAAAATTCAAGGTGTGTTTTTAGACCAAAAAAAAAATTCAATGTGTGTTTGATAATCCTATTAATTGCTAAAAAATAAGCTTTTAAGCAGTTAATGTTATTAAGTGCATTTGATAATCTCCAACTACACGCCACTTATTGATTGTTTTAAGTAAAAAACCATGCAACACTCGTAAGCAATGAATGATTTACTTATTATCCAATGGAAGTTAAAACCTTGTCAGATATATTGTCAAAACCTTCCAATATTGTTTATTCATGCATGTTTGGTGAGAAACTTATAAAATTTATTATTCAATTTTTTTTGGTAATGTAAATTTATTATTCAATTTTTTTTTGGTAAGGAAAATTTATTATTCAATTTCATCTTTATATTATCAAATAAACTTATTATTTTCGTTTTCAATACATAAAAATTATAGCATTTAATATTCAATACTTAAATTTTCAGCACTTATTTTTCATTGTTTTAATAAACAAACCCTAATGAGTTTTAATGTGTAGCGTTTTTCATATTACTTAGATTCACCCATTCTCTGTGAGGGATTAGATAAAAATTATACTTTGAGATTTTTTGTGATAAAAAAAATTAGATTTTGTAAATTTATCACATGTGTACCAGTTTGGGGTTTTTGGTAGTAAAAAAATTAGTGTGTGGTGAATTTATTACAGGTGTACCGGTTTAGGGTTTTTTATGATAAAAAAAAATTAATTTGGGGTAAATTTATTGCATGTGTACGAGTTTGGAGTTTTTTCATGGTGTTCATCTAATAATTTATGGAATGGGTCAGGTCAACCCAAGTTCACCTGACTTGACTTGAACCGTGAGGAGTCTTTTTTTTTTTGAATTATAGTTGGAAATTTAGAATAGTCAAAATTACTCAAGCTTGTCAGCCAAAAGATGTGCAATTTACTAAGAAATGTTTATCTATATCATTTCCTGGAGGTATCATTTCTTTGTCAGACGAAAAAGTTGGATGGCTTCATATTAAAAGTTGGAGTTTTATTTCGTTAGTGCCTTTATATTGTTATCTTTGATAATTGGGGTTTTATTTCAATATATAGGTCATAAGAAAGAATGAAATTACCAGTGGCAGCAACACAGCTGGGAAGAATGAGGGGCAAACACCGAAATTGCCTCATAGCTGGGAAAGATCTGAAGGGAGGCACGCGTGATTTTGGGCTTTTTCTGCCAAAGTATGCCCCGCTGCTCGGCCTTGATGATGACTATCGATTCATATCCATGGCCAGCGCTATTCAATTGCAAATCGTGGGAGAAAAGCTGCTTATTTTATTTCCCTCTTCAATATCTGCAGAAGCTAACTTTTGATAATTCATCGTCTGATAGTTGGCTTAGGATTACTTGTTGGGGTAGGGTTTACACTTCCCATTGATAGAAAGGCATGAGCTGCCAAATGGCTTTTACAGTTGGAGCCCATATTTTATTGATAGTTTAGGCTTGGACTTATGAATAGCTATTGAGTATATATAATCTCTCTTTATTGTAATTGAGAGTTGTAATAGAAATGTGGGAGATGCTAATTATAATGAAATCCTCTTTTGGATGTAGCCTTAATTTAAGAGTGAACCGGGATAAAATTTTGTGTCTTGATTTCTCTTTCTTGGCTTTACTCACTATTTCGTTGTGCTTATGTGCCTAATCCTAACATTTCTTTCCGGCTGCGATGTCGGGTGTTGATGCCAGGATTGTGAATTGTGCCAAGCAGCGATTGATAGGTAGATAACAATATGCACTGTGATGAAGATAGTGCGTTGGTGAATCTGCCTCTTATTGGTTGCAGAACTTGTAAAAAGGAGAGAAGCTGACAAATAAACACAAATACATGTATTTGACTCCCATGCTGGGAAGCAAAGAAAGCGCCCTTTATTCAACACTCGTCTCCCAATTCTACGTAGCTAGTTATATAAGTAAAGACACAGCATCAAACTTAGAATTTTGCACCTGCCGATGGTTCGGAAGAGCAATCTTTTTATTCTTTTAGCCCTTCGAAGATCGCTGTGGATTTAGCGATGGCGTATCCAACAAAGGGCACGTAGATGATCCAGGCGATGGTGTTGACCACGATCAGGGTGCTGAAAGCGCGCAACATCTCGGGACCTTTGCAAGAGACCTTGCCGAGCCGGAGCTGAATCATGTCGGTCATGGTGTGCAAGAGCAACACGCCGCCGATGATGGAGGTCAACGCGGAGAGAGCGAACAAGGACCCTCACAGCGCCTTGCTCCGATAGTTGTTGATGTCCTTGGCTTTGGGCGGTTCGATGAGGTAGGTGAAGAGGTGGGTCTTGAGGGCTTTGGCCACGAGGCTGGAAAAGAGATAGCAGGCGAACGATATCACTTCGTTCTTGACCAGCCTCCTCGCCACGTGAATTCCCGCTTCGCATTGCTTGTTGCCCTCAATGTTCTGCTGTCCACCGCTCGCGAACGCCAAGCCCACGAAGACCGCGGCGGTGAAGAGCGAGTTCACGGTCACCAGATCGTCCAGTGCTTTCTGATGGACCCCCACTGCGTCCTCCAGCATTTTATAGCTAGTAATGCAACATGACAAACCACCATCAAAACAAAAACAAAAAGAAAACAACTATTATCCAAAGAGCAAAGTGGAGAATACCGAGCAAACGTTCTCGGGACAAACCAATCTACTTTGAAAATATGAAAGCGAAACTCATATTTTTTTTCGTATTGATGATTAGTTCTGTTCACCATAAGAGAGAGAAAAAGGGACTAACTTCTCCGGATTATCGTCGTCGGACATGATTTCTTCGTCTTGTATTCTGAATTACCAACCTTACGGATTGAGGGTTTCTTATAGAGGCGAAAAAAATATGCTTGGCCTGCTTTGCAAGCATCGTTCGTGAAAGAGAAAAAGCGCAAAAGGAATAAAGATGATAATGTGATATTCTCTTTTCTTTTTTGAGTTTCACGTTTGAAGCTTGTCATTAATCTGCGGAAGTTAGGAAAATTAGAGAGGCTATGATGATTCTCGTGGTTCAACCACCTACAAGCATCTACCGGCAAGGGAAGACTAGATATTCATTTTATCCACGTTGGAGTACCACAGCACGATAATCAAACCCTCTTAGAAGCCCTTCCAAATTTTTTGAGGTTTAGGCTCGGTCTGTTTTGAGAAAAATGTGACATTTTTGGAAAATGTATTCCAGGAAGTTATTTTTTGAGAAAATGACAATATTTTCGGGTATTTGGCTAAAACTTGAAAATGAACTGGAAAATCCATCGTTTGGTAAGGAAAATCTGATTTGATTTTCCAACATAGATATACACTATTTGAATGCTAGTAACTTGCGCATGGGTAGTTGAGGGAATCAGGTATGGGAACTAGAGTCTCGGGTCCGGCCTTGATGGACCTGAGCACGGGCATCAAGGTTGGGCCTGGCCTAGATGGACCCAGGCACGAGCACTAGCCATGACCAAGTGTTGGCCACAAGAGAAAGGAAAAAAGAAAAATTCAGAAATTTCTTTTTAAAATGCAAAAAAAATAATTATGTTAGCGGCGGCCACGCCACATAGGATGGTCAGTGGTCGGCACATTAGCGATTTCATGTCAAACTAACTAAATTGGAATATCATTAAAAGGTTTATAACTAAATCGTCATAATTAAAATGTTTCTGACTGAATTAGCTGTCATCTAGTAGGTTTAAGACTTTTTGTACAATTATCCCTTCTAACTTACGAGTTAGATTTTGATCAATATAGCAAAGCTATAACTGCATGAAAGAAAAATGTGTTGACTTTTAGACTCCGTTTATTTCATGGAAAATATTTTCCTTATTTTCTAGTGTATGGTTCACTTAGGAAATGAGTTAACGGAAAATGTTTTCCTAGTCAATGGAAAACCTATGCTTAAATTCAGCAAAATGGTTTCCTAGTTAATCGGAAATCATTTTCCAAACATATGACTAGGTATCATTGCGTTACCCTAACTCTATGTGTGGGCATGTAAAACCCAATGTTGGTTCTCGATCCCCAATGTCTAAGATCAAGTCTCCTACGCCAGGACCCGGGTCCATCGAGGCTAGGCTTGTGACCCTGGTGCCAGTGTTCGCGCCCAGGTCCATCGAGGCCGAGCTCGGGACCCCGATACCTATATTTGGGCCCTCATGCCTTCACCCAAGCCCATCCAGGCAGGGCCAAAGCCCCAGCACGTGGGCTTGGGACCACAAAGGTTGAGTGTGGGATCCTGGTACCCGTGCTCGAATCCCAACACTTGGGCTCGAATTTACAAAGCTATGGCTAAGTCCCCCGGTCCATAGAGGCTAGGCTCGGGACGTAGGTGCCTGTGCCCCTATCCCCATCACCTTGGTCAGGGTCCATCAAGGCCGAATCCGGGACTCTAGTGCCTGTATCAGTTCTTTGGTTGCCCATGTGCAAGTTATCGGGGCCAAAATATTGTATGTCTATTTAGGAAAATCACTCATATTTTTCATACCAAACAACGAAAAATATTTTTTTGTTCATTTTAAGGTTCCAGTCAAACACCGAGAAATATTGTCATTTTCCTAAAAAATGATTTCCTGAAAAATATTTTCTAAAAATGTCACATTTTTCGTGAAACGAATGGAGCTTTAGTTCCCTAACTATTAAATGCGCCCCTCAATTTTGTCTCCTTTTTTTCTTTTTTGAATTTAGTCCCGAGTCATTTGTCTTATTCTAAATAGTTGCCACTTCCATATATTCTACTCTTCTACGATGCATGAATGCCCACGTTGTGATGTTGACGGTTTAGGGGGACAGTGACACAAATGATCACTAAATTTGGCCCAATGTACAGTATGATTTCTGAACTTTTAATTTGTTCATTGCGCTCCTTGAAATTTAGCCTAATATTCAATGTGATCTCTGAACTTTTAATTTATTTGACGTGGTCCCCGAACTTTTAATACATGTTCAATGTAGTCTGTGAATTATATAAAAAATATTCAATGTAGCCCATCCATTAATTCAAGATCAGGAATATAATATTGAACTTTTTCATATAGTTTAGGGACTAAATTGTCCAGGGACTCCATTGAATAAATTAAAAGTTCAATAAACATATTATACACTGGACTAAAGTTCATGGATCACATTAAATAAAATAAAAGTTCAAGAACTGCATTATACATCGGACCAAAATTCAAAGACTATTTGTATCATTTTTCCAATATTTAGGGGAGCTCTGAAGAACCTGCCCGCCATAGACAAGATCTTTTCCTTCTTGAGGTTGTCTTTTGGGAACTGTCAGCTGCCTAAGTTAGTAATGAATATGAGAAAAGCAAGAGAGTTGTGGACCGATTCCCCTCAATTTATATCTTCTGCGAGATCCTTTTTCCTATTTCTTAAGCCTCAACTAATTAACTGATTTTCCATCTTATCTGGCGTACACAACAATCACCGATGTTGACAGAGTCAAAGTGAGCTTGTCGAAGGGAAGGTACACTCCACCATGAAGAGTTGCTAGAGGGTTTATAGAACCCAACATGCTAGTCTAAAAGGTGATCCAACCCGTAGGACCGTGGAACGGGGTTTTAAGTGACTCAACCGTCCGAGCCATCGCCAATGCGGGGTTCCTTTCTAACCCATCCTTGTACTCTTTGATTCTTCAATCTTCAATTGTGTCCATGAACTTTACTTATGACCAAAATTGAGTCATTGTGCTTTTGAATAAGCCAATTTAGTCCTTAAAGTCAATTGGGTCTGGTCGGCATATGACTTGGCGACCCAATGCAGCCATGTCACTCTCGTTTGTTGATGTCGTTGAATACATGTCACCGCCACATCAGGAAATTTTAGAGAAGAACATTAATTTCTCACGGGCGAGAAAGGGAGGATAGCGGTGGCGGTGAAGCCGCCCATCCGATAGGGCCTCGGAGAGGGTGGCTGACCCTCGTATGGCCACCGGCGGGGGCTGTGCCCCGAAACCCCATTGCCATATCAAACCTGATAATTGGAGAAGTTATACTTGGCGTGGTCTATAAATGATATGGATCCACATGATCGACAATCCAAATGAATTCGATTTGTACGAGATAGAGACGATACGATTATTTAATCTTCTAATTTTATAAACGGGTGTGGATCGATAGTAGTGGCTTTTATGCTCTGAAGACCAGTGGGACTTACCATCGTTGATTCATGACATGGAAACAATCGAATTCCGAATAATCACTCGACTAACGAATGCGTCTGGCTGAATGCTCCCCCAAGAGATTTTCCCCTAATAACTTTTGTACTTAACGATTGTGAGGAGTTAAATGTATGCTCTGTGCCTAATCCAGTCACGCAATAAGAATCCATTTTATATAGGCCGATGGTACATGATTATCCGATTGCCATGGGGCAAGTAACATACGAAAGAAACGAACATCCCGATAATTAATAGCTGATTAATATCATCGGCATCCACACATGATGATATTGGCGAAGAGAATACTCCTAAGGTTAGGTTCCTGTTTGTCCAGCTATGTGAAGATTGGAGTACGACTGATAGATGGCCTGCATCATGATGGGCATATAGATGGCGAGGGCCAGGGAGTTGATGGCAATCAAGCACCCTGCGGCCTGAATCGTGTCGCTTTTCCCGCAAGTGAGATTACCGAGGAGCACGCGGACCACGTCGACCATCGACTGCGTCAAGTAGACACACCCCAGGATCGACCCCAACGTCGACACCAGGATCATCGGGCTCATCACGTTACTAAACCAAAAATTCTTGATCGAGTTGGCGATGCTTTCGGGGCTGAGTGCCAGGTACGTGGAGAGGTACATCTTGATGGCCGTGGCGACGAGGCTTGAGAGGAGGAAGCACACGAAGGACACCACCTCGTTGACCAGGAGCGTCATCCTCGTCTGGCGGGTGGCTTGGCAGTGTGTCCGCGTCTCGAGGCTATGCGGGCTGGAGCTCGCGAAGGATATCCCGACGAACATCGCGAAGCTGAAGAGGGAGTTCACGCTCACCAGATCGTCCAGCGCCGTTTGCAGATGCTTTATTTTCTTCTTCAGATTCTGGTTATCGTTCCCCCCACTACAAATAATAATTCAGATATTATTGAACAATTAACAGGTTACCAAATCAACTTCTTCACAGGATGCGTGCATGCAGATAATCACACGTAATTATTATCGCATTGGAGGAGAGAGAGAGAGAGAGAGAGAGAGAGAGAGAGAGAGAGAGAGAGAGAGAGAGAGAGAGAGAGAGAGAGAGAGAGAGAGAGAGAGAGAGAGAGAGGACGTTGGATCACTGGAGGGCTTTGGATCATTAGCTGCAGTTTCTTCACAATGCTGCATGATTCAACAATTTCAATGGGATTAAGGGATGGATTGAAGGAGGCAGGAGGGGTTTGAACTTGTTATATAGCTGGTGCCACTGAGATATTCCTTGCCTGAGGTTACAAGCGAGATTAGTGAGAAAAAGGGGGGAAAAATAGAAAAGAGATAAAGGGTAAAACAATATGAAATGAGTGAATCCTATTCTGCTGCTTTGGCAGCATTTCCGTGAAGCACGTTGGGTGACCAGATTCCCTTGATTATCATGCAAAACAAAGTCATTAATGGCCCTCTGGTTTATGCATAAACGTGCAAACAGAAACCGAACAGATCATCAGATTATCGAAACCTACTAACGAAAACATAAGAAAGAATAAGACAACAAACCTCTAAGCCAGCTTATATTTGATATTAGATGAGATTAGATATTAATAGGGTGCACTAATCAGGGTTGGGAATTTGGTTTTCTGGGGTTTCTCCATTGAGGTGAGCCTTGGGGAATCTATGGGTTACAACTTCACCTACTCTCACAAGGACACTCCCTCTAATCTTGAGGTCAAGACTTGGTCAACCAATCAAATTTTATGTATTAAGATTAGATTAGATTAGATTAGATTAGATTAGATGTATACTCTCAAGTTAATCAAATTATTTATAATTACATATAATTTGGCGACAAAAAGGAGCATTGGCATATATAAAGGAAAAGTTCATAGGATCCCTAACCCCTTTTTTTAAAGATAGATGTTCGTTCCTTCTATTAATGTAGTAAAGTGTGGCACAACTCTTTTCGATAGTGTCCCGGTCCGAAGGTATCTAATTAGGTTTAGAGAAGCTAATAATCAATTAGGTTAATTCCTTATGGGGTATGAGAAAATGTGGTAATTAAAATAATGGTTGTAGGAACTCAAGTAAAATGTGGGGGTATATTTTAATTTTACGAACCAAAGATTCATGAATACGAAGACTTGGTTATGCTAGATAAATCTAATGCCTTTTCGGTACCTTTTCTCTTTATTTCAAAAATGCTTTGCATGTAGTCTTGGTTGATTTTAATTCTAAACCACTAACATGTACTAGATGATCATGCGAGTGCATAGTTAAGAATTTTAACACTCAATAAATCATAGCAATGAATAAATCACCAAAAATGGTAGAAAACCTATATGCGCTAAGCAAACGAAAAGCTCCATTATGTCCAACACATCGAAATTCGTCGCTAAATTTTTTCCGTCGCTAAATTCGTCGCAAATTAGCCACGAACTTTATTCGTCGCAAATTTCAACGCAAAATTCATCGCAGATAATTCTTCACAAATTAACCATGAACTTTATTCGTTGTAAATTTCATCGCAAATGTAGTCGCAAAATTCGTCGCAAATATTGACGCAAATTTCGTCGCAAATATAGTCGCACATTTCATCGCAAAATTCGTAGCAAATTTCGTTGCTAATTATTCGTCTCAAAATTCGTCGTTACTTTGCCGCGAACTATATTCATCGTAAAATTCGTTGCTAGTTTGCCAAAAAAAATTTTTTTGTCAGTAATTTGCAGCGAACTTATTCGTGACAAAATTCGTCGCTAATTTGCCACCAAATTTTTTTACATTTGCCATCAACATTATTTATGATTGAATTTAGCAATGATTTTTTAGCGACGAAATTTGCAACGATTATCGTTTAAGGACGTGATTAGCTACGAAATTTTATTTTTGCAATGAACTTTTGTAATTTGTGATCGTACGATAAAATCATTTATTTTATTTTTTGATTTTAAACCTAATTAAAAGAAAAATTAATTTTTGGAATTTATATTTAACATTGATTAAGCACTTAATAACATCAAAATATTATAATAATATGAAAATGAAATACATTCATCTACATTTTCCACAAGAATGACATAAATATTTTTCTTTATAGTACACAAAATGAGAGAATAAATAATCTTGAGCACTTTAAAGCACCTGCTTAAGCAACCTTATGAACATATTGGGCCAATTGCACTTACGGCACAAAAGATGCTAAAGCAAAGCTTATCCCCGATATATATGAAAAGATACTTTCAATCTTGCGCTTGCTCTGCTTTCTCCTGTAAGGTTTGCATGGAGTGCTTCGTCACCTCCTCCAAAGAGGTGACATTCACTTGTTGACATGCGATACTCAATTAGACCATCCTTGGCAAATCTCCCCCTCCGCATATCAACGCATAGCTCAATGTACTTGAACATAATCCTCTCAAGGGTATTTTGCCATGCTCGGGATCTCTTCAAGGTAATAAGATCGTGAAGTTCTTTCAGAGCATCTTGCTTCTGCCCAACATTTATCAGCTCTGCATCCACACAAACAAACTTTGTCAGCAAAACTCCATGTTGCATAAAAGGACTGCAGAGAATCATCAACTATTCTCTCAAATGAGCTTCAATTGACACATATAATAGCAAATACCAGGTTTAGCTGAAACAATCCACTAACTTGCCTACCTACCCAGGATACATTCACAGTCTCAAAAAATAACATAAGAACAGGTGCCTTCTGCGGATTATCTTGTCTATATTTAGCACCTACCTTATTATATTACTTTTAACTATATTCTTCATCCTCATTCATGTTGCACGATAACCATTTAATTTTGTTCCTATTGAATCAGCAAGTAATATGTTCACCTTGCATATGTCTGTCACACTCATGACCTAAGTCTCATTCACTTATGTTCAAGAATGCAAACACAAGAACAACCTTCATATTGTTAAGCATCAAAAAAAGAGAAAGCAGTGTCAGACAATCTCCTCAAAGACCATGTATTAAGCTAGGGAGTTGGGGAATGGTCAAGTGATTCTCATTTTGCTTCACCATATAGGTTGGGACAGAAAAATAAACAGGATGTCAGGTCAATGGTGGTAGTGAAACAAATTACCTTAATACCATATCAACGGCACAACCAGATAATTCACCAAATAAACAGAGATGCCAACCAAGTTAGTATACGTGTACACATGCAGACACATCCACCCTCCTGCCCTCCATACATACATCAATGTGAGTGCCCGAGAAAATGGCTTACCACGTATCTTGAGGCATTAGAGGATCGCAAGACAAACAAAAGCCGCTTAACTATCCTTTTGACATCCTCCATTGGCGCCATAATCCAGTGTACAGTAGCAGCAGCAACTACCGCTACACTATTATAACTCCATAGCAGTGGTGATGTACATTGAAGTAAGATCTTAATATCATCATTAATTTTCCCAGATGTATATCTTGCAGAAGTTAACTTCGGTGAATCCATATTAATGTAAGTTGCATGTGATAAATATTCATCCGGTCCTTCAATGTACGACCTGCATATTGTATTGGCCAATTCTCATTGTTCTTTGTTTAATGAGAGTAGTTCTATGATTTATTCAATGATACAAAATGTGGATCACATGTTAGAAAGACAAGGCAGTGGAACTAAATCACAGTGCATAACATGGACAACAAACAGAAATAAGCTTCCTACATGGCAACTGAAAGCATAGAAGGCTATCTTTCACCATGTGACTGGAAACAGTCTTGGTGAACCAGATACCAAGTACAGGCTTGCATTTAATCTAGCAATGAGCTGATTAAAAGGAAGAGAAACACTCCCTCCCCCCAACCCAAAAAAAAAAAAAGCAGTAAATAAAATGAATGAGAAAAATGGGAAATCAATTTTGATGAACCACATCCTCAATCTTAATTAATAATTTTCAGAATTTATGGCACGGACAAGAAGAGTCGAGGTGCACAAACCTGTCGAGTTCTTTCTCCTATCCTAACAAAAAATCATATACACCTCACCAAGCATTTTGCCGAGACAAAAAGCAATGGAAAACAGTAATTGCAGAAAACTAAAAAGCGAAAACAACCACCTCTTCAATTGCAGAAGTATTTTCCTCAATGCGCAAGTTGAACAAATTGGGAACAGCGTTAGCAGCACACTTTCTGACATAAACAGATGGGTGTCTCGCGCACTTGTTTACGGCTACAAGAACGAGGCGCGCGACTATATGAAGACGAATTCCAGCCATTGTACGGAGCGCCCAGACCCTCACCAAAGGATTAGTGCCCCCCAAGTCCCTTTGGAAACAATTGATCGAAAGCAATGCTTCATTTGGACGCCTACAAGCATCAAGAAAGAGTAAACGCGAACGATCAGCTGAGCACCAACATCTAAATCCAATCATCCACATCAAGGTGATTAAAATTCAAGTACGGGTGACATTATCCCACTTCTTTAACACGATTAGCACAAACATAGCGAGAAACGAGCAATGCCTTACAGAATTCTACCCAAAAGCAATCACGCACGCCCCTTCAAAGCTTGAAAACAATCGGAATCGAGGATCATTTTCAATTCGAGCACATCAGTCGATCCGATTCACATACTTTTCAGCGTAATGCAGCAAGTACGAGTAGACGAGCTTCTTCACTTCGAGGGACTGGGACGCAATGTTCTTGACGACCTGGGGGAAGAAGTTGGAGACGTTCTTGCCGTTCCCTTCGGGCTCTGGAGGCCATGAGCGAGGAGGAGTCGCGGGAGGAAGAGCGGGGGGAAGGGGATACCGAAAACCCTTAGCGAGCGCGAGAGGTTTGGGGGTGTAGGGGAGAGGGAAGAAGGAGAAGCGAGAAGCGGAAGCAGATCTGATATGATCGAGAAAGGGAAAGAGGGCAAGAGAGGGAGAACGGTGAGAGAGAGAGATTGAGAAATTGGGGGTGAGGCCAGGGCGGGACTTTGGGGCGCTCTTTTTTTAATTAAATTTACGATGGGTTCTTTTTTCTATTGTAAAATTTGTGATAGATTTTTTTTTTCTGTCGCAGATTTTATTTCTGTCACAAATTTATGACCACGGAAGTGATCTTCTCGGCACATGGTGCCCATTTTTTCAAATCCGTAGTTAATTTACAACGGAATTAGTGACGGAAATGTTTATACCGACCAAATCCGTCGCTATGCACTTTTACATATAATGACACATTACTCATATTTGACGAATTAGTAAATGTCATGATCTAATTCGTCTAAGGGTGGCAAGTCTGGTGATGTTTTTTTTTTTTTTTTCATTAGAGCAGCGGAGAAATGTCAAACAATTATGGGAGGTTGTTGCAAAATGGGCCAATGTGACTAGCATTACGAACACTGTGGAGAAACATGATTGATGTGGATGTCGTTGTTGCAAACAGACTCGATTAACGCTTTCTCAAATAACAGTAGGGCTCTGATACCAAGTCAAGAATGTGATAAAAAAATATTAAGAGCAATATATATATATATCATTGTCAAATGAAAAGTACACGAACCTATTTATCGGTTTTATAGAATGACTATCTAAAAGGGAAAATATCAATTACAATCAATTAAAGGAAATATAGGGAATCTTCTAAATATTTCTCTAATAGAATGGATGCTCTCTATTCACTCATCATTCGGATGTAAACATTTAGGAGTAATTCATCTAATTGGTTAGATCAAATTGTTTAGGTCTAAATAAGAATATCTCTTTTATATGATATCCTATAGATATCCCCATATAAATATATTGACTTTACATTTAATACATCTACCCGATTCCGATCTATTTGAAAATTGCTATAATTTATTTACATATATATTTATGCATACTTAAGAGCTACGTGCGGAGAAAACCGCCATTTTCAATTAAATAAATATCTGTGTTATCTATATCTAAGTCTTGAAAAAAAATAAGATAAGATTTGCACCTATTGAATCTAAAAAAGCTTTCGACCAAAAAAAAAAAATCTAAAAAAGCTTATTTGGGACGAGAACATTTTAAGAGATTATCTAATATCTTGAGTTTATAATATATCTTCTTATCTAATTTGAATTTGTAATATCTAATCTCTCTTAGAATTGAACGTGTAGCAAATTGTTCAATCTCTTTTGAATTTGAACTTGTGACAATCATCCAATTTAGTTTGAATTTCAATTAATAATTGTTAGTTTGCATTAGATTGATTTCATTAGGCAATATTTAGTTTGTCTTGTGGTGGAGTATATTCCTTACGTAGTCCTCGTCCTTCTCACGAGAGATTGAGACATGGTAAGCATCGTGATTAGACTTAGAAGAACTTAGGTTTAGTTTTAGAACACTACAAAAAAACAAGGTTTTAACAACAAATTTTGCGATGAAAAATTTGGCAAAATTCGTCGCTAAACGAATTTGCGACGGATTGGAAAATGCAATACAATTTTTGGAATCCATCGCAGATTTGCGACGGACTTTGGGACAGAATATAAATCCGTCGCAAATTTGTGACGGAAAATAAATCTGTCGCAAATTAGCGACGAAAAATTCCCCGTTGCATATTTCCGTGGCAAAATCCATGTTTTTTTGTAGTGTATGCAATGCAACTTTTTTTGTATTTTCATAATGAGAATGTTTCCTAAACTAAATAACACGCGATATATAAACCCCAAATAATCAAATATTCGTTATAACCAAAATAGGAAGCGAATTTAATCAAAGACCCAGTCTTTAGTATCAATGATCGACTCCTCGATTACTGAGCATATATATATATATATGCAATATATCAAATTAGGAAACTTTTTTTTTGGTAAGGATCAAATTAGGAAACTTCATATTCAGGGAACTCCTAAAATTTCACACCAAATCAAATTAGAATCACAATAATCGAAATTAGGTAAGTAAACAGTCAAAGTGGGTTTAATTTAGGAAATTACCTAAATTGAACTTTGATCCAATGATGACCGGCGACAATGAACGGCGACTGGCGATGATGAATAGCGACCAGTGAGGAAGGTTCACGAGCTTCGCAATGGGTTAAGCACGGCTGGACTGCAGTGAAGAGCAAAGACGAGCGCGACGGGGAAACTTGCTGGAGTTGGTGATAGGAGTTGCTAAGTGGGTCGGAAAACGCGTCGGCTTCATTGGAGTTTTCACGAGGACACCGAGGGTGTTGGGGGAAGCTGTAGTGGACTGATATGGAGCGATCTAGGCATGACAAGAAGCTCAGTGTTGAAACTGGAGGTGCTGGACAATCACCCGGGTTGCCGTCAATGTTGGGGCTCGGCTGGATTGGCGACAGAGCGAGGATCGGAAGGTGCAGGAGCAGCAGCTGGGCATGGTGACTGGTGTGGCTCAAGCCGTGGCAAGGAACAACAAGACCTCGGCAATGTCAAGGTGCTGCGGTGAGCAGGAGTAGCTACTTTCGTTGAAACCGTTGGAGTGGTCCGAGGTGACTGGGACTGGGAAAATTACCAAAAAGTCATCTTGCACGTGTGTCAATTTTATGCTAAATCTTTCAATTTAGCCACTTCAGTCATAACCTTTTGACAATTTGCCAATTCAGTTCTAGACTTTCTAATTGTGTCAATTCAATTATAAACTTTTTGACGATTTGCTAATTTAGTACTAAACATTTTAATAAATTACCAATGTAGTCATTCCAACTAATTTTGACTGAAAACCCTTAAAGTGGCAGTCCAGTCAGTGTTGGCTATTTTACGTGGCATGGCCGATGCTAACGTAGATAAATGTTTAAATTATTTTCTAACTTTTTATGTTTTAATTTATTTACTTTATTTTCTTTTTTCTTCATAAGGCCAATGGGGTTGTTGACCACTGGGTGAGGGTAGGCTAAAGGCGTGAAGCCCTCACCGGCTGTGGACGAGGGCTGCGACCCTCCCCATATTTGGCGAGGAGGCTGCGACCCTAGCCCAAGCTCTTACCGGCCACAATGAGGATGGGCAAGGGTGATGACACCCTCGCCAGATTTGAGGAGGCGAGGGTGTTGCGGTCTTCACCCAGGCTCTCGTGCATCATAATGAGGGTGGATGAGGACCGCAACGCCCTTGTTGTCGCCCGCGAGGGCTTGGCGGCCCTAGCTGGATTTGAGGAGGGCTTCATGGCCATTGACCATCGTTTGCCCTATGAAGAAGAAAGAGAAAAAAAGAAAAGAAAGAAAAAAGAAAAAAATCAATAAAAAAATTTATCCACATTAGTGCTGCTCATGCCACATAAGATGACCGATGATGACTTGATAGAGTGATTTTTAGCTAAAATTAACTGAAATGATTACATTGGGAATTTATTAAGGATTAATATCACGAAAAAGCCTAAATTGTTACACATGTGACAAATTTACTATAAACTAATTTTTTGACTATGAAAATCCCCAAACTGGTATACCTGTAACAAATTTATCAAAAACTAATTTTATGACAACCAAAAACTCCAAACTAACCCTGACCCCAAATAGTTTAGGGTCTTATGTAATATTAACCCTATGGATTTTCACGTGGACTTGCCACGTCATGTGTCATTCACAACAGTAAATTTAACAGTCAAATTTGACAGAAGCTAACACATGGATTTTTTGTGATTAGTTTGAGGTAGATTTATCACATATATACTAGATTAGGGTTTTTTGTGGTGTTAACCCTAAATTATTTTAGCAATGTTAGTGACACTAAAATTTATCCAATGAGTTAAGCCTATCACTAAATGATGTGCTGAACACTAAATAGTTATGTAAACATATTTGGAACATAAATCTATCACATCACTTAACAAGTAAATTCAAGGTGTGTTTTTTGACCAAAAAAAATAAATTCAATGTGTTTGATAATCCTATTAATTGCTAAAAAATAAGCTTTTAAGCAGTTAATGTTATTAAGTGCATTTGATAATCTCCAACCACACGCCACTTATTGATTGTTTTAAGTAAAAAACCATGCAACACTCGTAAGCAATGAATGATTTACTTAATATCCAATGGAAGTTAAAACCTTGTCAGATATATTGTCAAAACCTTCCAATATTGTTTATTCATGCATGTTTGGTGAGAAACTTATAAAATTTATTATTCAATTTTTTTTGGTAATGTAAATTTATTATTCAATTTCATCTTTATATTATCAAATAAACTTATTATTTTCGTTTTCAATACATAAAAATTATAGCATTTAATATTCAATACTTAAATTTTCAGCACTTATTTTTCATTGTTTTGATAAATAAACCCTAATGAGTTTTAATGTGTATCATTTTTCATATTACTTAGATTCACCCATTCTCTCTGTGAGGGATTAGATAAAAATTATACTTTGGGATTTTTTGTGGTAAAAAAATTAGATTTTGTAAATTTGTCACATGTATACTAGTTTGGGATTTTTGGTAGTAAAAAAATTAGTGTGTGGTGAATTTATTATAGGTGTACCGGTTTAGGGTTTTTTATGGTAAAAAAAATTAGTTTGGGGTAAATTTATTATATGTGTACCAATTTGGAGTTTTTTCGTAGTGTTAATCTAATAATTTATGGAATGGGTCAGGTCAACCCAACTTAACCTGACTTGACTTGAACCGTGAAGAGCCTTTTTTTTTCTTTTTGAATTATAGCTGGAAATTTAGAATAGTCAAAATTACACAGGCTTGTCAGCCAAAAGATGT
The DNA here is from genome assembly GCA_031216185.1 of Syzygium aqueum. NCBI lineage: Eukaryota > Viridiplantae > Streptophyta > Magnoliopsida > Myrtales > Myrtaceae > Syzygium > Syzygium aqueum. The sequence goes on along the minus strand of JASUUB010000014.1, from coordinate 431,342 downwards.
GCAATTTACTAGAGAAATGTTTATCTATATCATTTCCTGGAGCTACCATTTCTTTGTCAGACGAAAAAGTTGGATGGTTTCATATTAAAAGTTGGAGTTTTATTTCGTTAGTGCCTTTATATTGTTATCTTTGATAATTGGGGTTTTATTTCAATATTCAGGTCATAAGAAAGAATGAAATTACCAGTGGCAGCAACACAGCTGGGAAGAATGAGGGGCAAACACCGAAATTGCCTTATAGCTGGGAAAGATCTGAAGGGAGGCATGCGTGATTTTGGTCTTTTTCTGCCAAAGCATCCCCCGGTGCTCGGCCTTGATGATGACTATTGATTCATATCCATGGCCAGCGCTATTCAATTGCAAATCGTGGGAGAAAAGCTGCTTATTTTATTTCCCTCTTCAATTTCTGCAGAAGCTAACTTTTGATAAGTCATCGTCAGATAGTTGGCTTAGGATTACTTGTTGGGGTAGGGTTTACATTTCCCATTGACAGGAAGGCATGAGCTACCAAATGGTTTTTACAGTTTGAGCTCATATTTTATTGATAGTTTGGGCTTGGGTTTATAAATAGCTATTGAGTATATATAATCTCTCTTTATTGTAATTGAGAGTTGTAATAGAAATGTGAGAGATGCTAATTATAATGAAATCCTCTTTTGGATGTAGCCTTAATTTAAGAGTGAATCGGGATAAAATTTTGTGTCTTGATGTCTCTTTCTTGGCTTTACTCACTATTTCGTTGTGTTTGTATGCCTGATCTTAACATTTCTTTCCGGCTGCGATGTCGGGTGTTGATGCCAGGATTGTGAATCGTGCCGAGCAACGATCGATAGGTAGATAACAATATGCACTGTGATGAAGATAGTGCGTTGGTGAATCTGCCTCTTATTGGTTGCAGAACTTGTAAAAAGGAGAGAAGCTGACAAATAAACACAAACACATGTATTTGACTCCCATGCTGGGAAGCAAAGACAGCTCCCTTTATTCAACACTCGTCTCCCAATTCTACGTAGCTAGTTATATAAGTAAAGACACAGCATCAAACTTAGAATTTTGCACCTGCCGATGGTTCGGAAGAGCAATCTTTTTATTCTTTTAGCCCGTCGAAGATCTCTCTGGATCTAGCGATGGCGTATCCAACAAAGGGCACGTAGATGATCCAGGCGATGGTGTTGACCACGATCAGGGTGCTGAAAGCGCGCAACATCTCGGGACCTTTGCAAGAGACCTTGCCGAGCCGGAGCTGAATCATGTCGGTCATGGTGTGCAAGAGCAACACGCCGCCGATGATGGAGGTCAACGCGGAGAGAGCGAACAAGGACACTCTCAGCGCCTTGCTCCGATAGTTATTGATGTCCTTGGCTTTGGGCGGTACGATGAGGTAGGTGAAGAGGTGGGTCTTGAGGGCTTTGGCCACGAGGCTGGAAAAGAGATAGCAGGCGAACGATATCACTTCGTTCTTGACCAGCCTCCTCGCCACGTGAATTCCCGCTTCGCATTGCTTGTTGCCCTCTATGTTCTGCTGTCCACCGCTCGCGAACGCCAAGCCCACGAAGACCGCGGCGGTGAAGAGCGAGTTCACGGTCACCAGATCGTCCAGTGCTTTCTGATGGACCCCCACTGCATCCTCCAGCATTTTATAGCTAGTAATGCAACATGACAAGCCACCATCAAAACAAAAACAAAAAGAAAACAACTATTATCCAAAGAGCAAAGTGGAGAATACCGAGCAAACGTTCTCGGGACAAACCGATCTACTTTGAAAATATGAAAGCGAAACTCATTATTTTTTTTCGTATTGATGATTAGTTCTGTTCACCATAAGAGAGAGAAAAAGGGACTAACTTCACCGGATTATCGTTGTCGGACATGATTTCTTCGTCTTGTATTCTGAATTACCAACCTTACGGATTGAGGGTTTCTTATAGAGGCGAAAAAAATATGCTTGGCCTGCTTTGCAAGCATCGTTCGCGAAAGAGAAAAAGCGCAAATGGAATAAAGATGATAATGTGATATTCTCTTTTCTTTTTTGAGTTTCACGTTTGAAGCTTGTCATTAATCTGCGGAAGTTAGGAAAATTAGAGAGGCTATGATGATTCTCGTGGTTCAACCACCTACAAGCATCTACCGGCAAGGGAAGACTAGATATTCATTTTATCCACGTTGGAGTACCACAGCACGATAATCAAACCCTCTTAGAAGCCCTTCCAAATTTTTTGAGGTTTAGGCTCGGTCTGTTTTGAGAAAAATGTGACATTTTTGGAAAATGTATTCCAGGAAGTTATTTTTTGAGAAAATGACAATATTTTCGGGTATTTGGCTAAAACTTGAAAATGAACTGGAAAATCCATCGTTTGGTAAGGAAAATCCGATTTGATTTTCCAACATAGATATACACTATTTGAATGCTAGTAACTTGCGCATGGGTAGTTGAGGGAATCAGGTATGGGAACTAGAGTCTCGGGTCCGGCCTTGATGGACCTGAGCACGGGCACCGAGGTTGGGCCCGGCCTAGATGGACCCAGGCACGAGCACTAGCCATGACCAAGTGTTGGCCACAAGAGAAAGGAAAATAAAAGGAAAAAAGAAAAATTCATAAATTTCTTTTTAAAATGCAAAAAAAAATAATTATGTTAGTGGCGGCCGCGCCACATAGGATCGTTAGTGGTTGGCACATCAGCGATTTCATGTCAAACTAACTAAATTGGAAGATCATTAAAAGGTTTATAGCTAAATCGTCATAATTAAAATGTTTCCGATTGAATTAGCCGCCATCTAGTAGGTTTAACACTTTTTGCACAATTATCCCTTCTAACTTAGGAGTTAGATTTTGATCAATATAGCAAAGCTATAATTGCATGAAAGAAAAAATGTGTTGACTTTTAGACTCCGTTTATTTCATGGAAAATATTTTTCTTATTTTCTGGTTTATGGTTCGCTTAGGAAATGAGTTAACGGAAAAAGTTTTCCTAGTCAATGGAAAACCTATGCTTAAATTCAACAAAATGGTTTCCTAGTCAATCGGAAATCATTTTCCAAACATATGACTAGGTATCATTGCGTTACCCTAACTCTACACGTGGGCATGTAAAACCCAATGTTGGTTCTCGATCCCTAACGTCCAAGATCAAGTCTCCTATGCTAGGACTCGGGTCCATCGGGGCTAGGCTTGCGACCCTGGTGCCAGTGTTTGTGCCCAGGTCCATCGAGGCCGAGCTCGGGACTCCGATGCTCATATTTGGATCCTCATGCCTTCACCCAGGTCCATCCAAGCAGGGCCGAAGCCCCAGCATGCGGGCCTGGGACCACAAAGGTTGAGTGTGGGATCCTGGTACCCATGCTCGAATCCCAACACCTGGGCTCGGGTTTACAAAGCTATGGCTGAGTCCCCCGGTCCATCGAGGCTAGGCTCGGGACGTAGGTGCCTGTGCTCAGTCATGGCCATGGGCCGGTTTTGGCCCGGAATCGGCCCGGTCAAACTCGCGTCCAGCCCATTGATCGAGCCCGTGGTTCGGAACTGGAACCGGCCCGTGGCCTACGGGCCCTGTTCCGGGCCGGTTCCAAATTATTTTAAAAAAAATAAAGAATTTTAAAAAAAATTCATTATTTAATTTTTTTATAAAACAATTTGAACTCTAATTGCCATGTTTTGTAAGTGCATTAATCTCTAATTATAATGCTTATCTTGGGTGCATTGGACTCTAATTATAAGATTTGGCTTGAGTTTTATACACAACCCCTTTGATGGTCTCTTCATTTTCATTCGATGTGGGACTTTCGGCTTGTCTTAAACACCTTCAATGTGAGACTCTTGGCTTGTCTTCATGCAAATGCCAAGAGTCCCATATCGAATGAGAATGAAGAGACCATTAAATGGATTGTGTATAAAAGCCAGGCCGAGCCATGAGCATGTGAAGTTATATACCTTTTGTGGCTACGATCCTTTGCTAGTCAAAAGCAAAGGGTTCCATTGGACCGCCTAGAACTGGACTGGGCCAATGGTCCAGTTCCTAGTTCTAAAATTAAGGGACTGGTCTTATAAGTTCGGCTCCTGGTTCAGAGCGGAACCGGATAGAACTGAGAACCAATCACCCCTATAATTTACATTTTAATTACAATTTATATTGAATAATTCATTATTTCGTAATTTTATAATTCATAATTTTTTATTTCATAATTTATTTTTAAAATTTTTAAATTACGAATCGGAACCGGCCGGTTCAAAGGTTTCGGTTCACTCATGGCCACGAACCGGAACCGGCTAGTTCCGAACCGTGGCCATGACTACCTGTGCCCCTATCCCCATCACCTAGGTTAGGGTCCGTCAAGGCTGAATCTGGGACTCTAGTGCCTGTATCAGTTTTTCGGTTGCCCATGTGCAAGTTCTCGTGGCCAAAATATTGTATGTCTGTTTAGGAAAATCACTCATATTTTTCATACTAAATAACGAAAAATATTTTTCTGTTCAATTTAAGGTTCCAGTCAAACATCAAGAAATATTGTCATTTTCCTAAAAAATGATTTCCTAAAAAATATTTTCTAGAAATGTCATATTTTTCGTGAAACAAATGGAGCTTTAGTTCCCTAACTAGTAAACACGCCCCTCAATTTTGTCTCCTTTTTTTCTTTTTTGAATTTAGTCCTGAGTCATTTGTCTTATTCTAAATAGTTGCCACTTCCATATATTCTGTTCTCCTACGATGCATGAATGTCCACATTGTGATGTTGAAGGTTTAGGGGGATAGTGACACAAATGATCACTAAATTTGGCCCAATGTGCAGTATGGTATCTGAACTTTTAATTTGTTCATTGCGCTTCTTGAAATTTAGCCTAATATTCAATGTGATCTCTGAACTTTTAATCTATTTGATGTGGTTCCTGAACTTTTGATACATGTTCAATATAGTCTGTAAATTATATAAAAAATATTCAATGTAGTCCATCCACTAATTCAAGATCAGGAATAATATTGAACTTTTTCATATAGTTCAGGGACTAAATTGTCCAGGGACTCCATTGAATAAATTAAAAGTTCAAAGAGCATATTATACACTAGACTAAAGTTCATCGATCAGATTGAATAAAATAAAAGTTCAAAAACTGCATTATACATTGGACTAAAATTCAGAGACTATTTGTATCATTTTTCCAAGATTTAGGGGAGCTCTGAAGAACCTGCCCACCATAGACAAGAACTTTTCCTTCTTGAGATTGTCTTTTGGGAACTGTCGGCTGCCTAAGTTAGTAATGAATATGAGAAAAGCAAGAGAGTTGTGGATCGATTACCCTCAATTTATATCTTCTGCGAGGTCTTATTTCCTATTTCTTAAGCCTCAACTAATTAACTGATTTTCCATCTTATCTAGCTTACACAACAATCACCAATGTGGATAGACACTACAAAAAAACAAGAGTTTTCCAACGAATTTTCCAACGAAAAATTCGACAAAATTCATTGGAAAACGAATTTCCAACGAAATTTGCGAAGAAAAAAGATTCGTTGGTAATTTGTCGTCGCAAATTTTTGCGACGAAAAATTTAAATTTTCATTGGTAATTTGCAACGAAATTTTTTCGTTGGAAAAATTCGTTGAAAAATTCGTTAGAAAATTCATTGGAAAGTTCGTTGGAAGTTCATTGGAAAATTCGTTGGTAATTATTGGTTTGGAAAAACAGGGTAAAATTCGTTGTTAATTATTCGTGGCAAAACGAATTTCCGACAAAAAATTTTCAACGAAATTAGCGACGAAAAAAAATTTGAATTTTCGTTGGTAATTTGCAACGAAAATTAATTCGTGACAAAATTCATCGCTAATAATTAGTTGCAAAAGTCGTGGGAAATCCGCGAATTTTTCCGACAAAAAATTATAATTTTCGTTGGTAATTTCTGACGAAAAAAAAGTTTGTTGGAAATCTCGAATTTTTCTGACAAACAATTTTCATTGTTAATTTCCAACGAAAAAAAATTTGTTGGAAATCGCGAATTTTTCTGACAAATAATTTTCGTTGGTAATTTCCAACGAAAACAAAGTTCGTTGGAAATCCCGAATATTTCCGACAAGAAATTAAAATTTTTGTTGTTCATTTCCGACGAAAAAAAATTTGTTGGAAATCGCGATTTTTTCCGACAAACAATTTTCGTTTGTAATTTCCGACGAAAACAAAATTCGTTGGAAATCACAAATATTTCCAACAAGAAATTACAATTTTTTTGTTAATTTCCGACGAAAAAAAATTCGTTGGAAATCGCGAATTTTTCCGACAAACAATTTTCGTTGTTAATTTCCAACGAAAAAAAAATTCGTTGGAAATCGCAAATTTTTCCGACAAAGAATTTTCATTGGTAATTTCCGACGAAAACAAAATTCGTTGGAAATTGCGAATTTTTCCGACAAAAAATTACAATTTTCGTTGGTCATTTCTGACGAAAACTAAATTCATCGGAAAATTTGTTGCAAAATTTGGCGGCAATTATTCATTGCAAAAATCGTTGGAAATTCAATTTTTTTCCGACGAAAAAATGCAATTTTCATTGGTAATTTCCGACGAAAACGACATTTGTGGGGAAACTCTTTGTAGAATTTGGCGCCAATTATTCGCTGCAAAAATCGTTGGAAATTCGATTTTTTTCCAACAAAAAAATGGAATTTTGGTTGGTAATTTACAACGAAATCTATTGGTGATAAAATTCGTCGCTAAGTTTGCGACGAATTTTGTTTAGCAACAATTTCGATTGTAAATCTAATTATTATCAATATTAATTTTTTTTGGTAAGAAAGCAATATTAATTTCTACGATGCATAAGTTGCAAAGTCTTACATGATGATATTCGATATTCAATCTCATAATACAAAGAGGCAGCTAAGCACTAATGAACATCATGTGATACATTCAAAACATTGAAAGAACGCGGGATAACCACAAAATATTGGCAGTTTTGGTACTCGAGAATGAACTAGAAAGGACTAACAACAAAATCATCAGAATCATCAGCATCATCATCACCAATCGCCGCATCATTTTGTGATTTAGCATTATGCCCATCATCAATTGGATTAATATGAGGTAGATGAGGAACCTCATTGCGATCGATGTCGAGATGTCGCATGACAATTTGCAGTTGTTGTTACATCATCCTTATTTGTTTGTCCTTCTGTCCAAGTAAATACTTCATTTCATCGTCCTTCTGTACAAGCAACTGCTTTAGTTGGCTCTGAAGTGGCTAGCAAGGATCACCTAGAGGAGGGGTGAATAGGTGATCTTAACCAAATTTAACAAATTTAAGCGAAAGTAATAAAACACAGTTTGAGTATGAATAATATTCAGATTTTATAAGGACGATGCTCTTGAATGTGCAGTATATAAAGTAAAAGTTAAGGGATAGAAAAACTGCATATAGAATTTATAGTGGTTCGGCTTATAGTAAGCCTACGTTCACTTTCCCACGTTGACAGCCTACCGGCTGGATTCCACTAATCAAATCAATGAGAAGTTACAGCAAGTTGTGCCGCTTAAACCCAAGCACTTCTCCTCGAAGCTGGTGCTGCTTATACCAAGCCGATAGATCACACTATCTCACACTTATAACACTGTCTACACTTCTCAAATGATTACACGTTTAAGCTCACAAAAGACGAGATTAAATCGGAGTATGCTCAGACTTTGGACTTGTTGATTCTTGAATTTGTATATCTTCTGCTGCTCGTTGATCTCCTTAAATACTCCTCCACTTCCAAACTAGCCGTTGGACAGTTTTCAGAAGATCATCTTCCAATCTTCACCTTGGACAGATTTGTAAAAAAGGAATTGAGTAGCTGTTGAGTGATAGATTCTGAATCCCGCTGATTCTGGTTGCCCATACAATCAGAATCTTGGTTTCCATAAGTAGAGATTAGTCTGTTGTGATAATATTTTGATTGACAATCAAATTGATTTAGATTGAGTCAATCAAAAACCTTCCTCATGTGAAATCCAAGCCAGATCACTAGCTGTTGTATTAAGTTCTGTTTCTGCGTCTGCAAAATTTTGCGTCTGAAAAACTTCAGCGTTTGAGTCTGGAAAATTTTCTGCGTCTGGAAAATTTTTATTGTCCGAAAGACTTCAGCGTCTGAGTCTGGAAAATTTTCTGCGTCTGGAAAATTTTTATTGTTCGAAAGACTTCAGCATCTGAGTCTGGAAAATTTTCTGCGTCTGGAAAATTTTTATTGTCCGAAAGACTTCAGCGTTTGAGTCTGGAAAATTTCTGAATCTGGAAAATTTCAGCGTCTAAAAAACTTCAGCGTCTGAGTCTGAACTTTTCGTTCTGAGTTTGAACTTTTCGTTTTGAGTCTGAATCTCTTTTGCTTGAAGTTCTTTCACAATCTAAACATGAACTAGATCAAGATTGACATATGCTTTTCTTCCAAAAATAACTTCCTGTATCAAAATACTTCAAAGTATTTATCAAACTTACAAAATACTCATGGACAGTTTTGTCAACTTCAAAATCTATTGGGAATTTCTCTTAACAGGCTCAATTCTTCGGTTATATGCTCCTCATGTCGTGTCCTCCTTGAAACAGCCGCATTGGAGGATGAAGTTGCAGCAGCCTTCGTTTTGTACATTCTTGACAAGGATCCCATTCCAAATATTTTTCCTCCTTTCATCCCACCCACTGCCTCCACCCATAATGCCATGCTGTCAACCGATGGCTCATACACGGCACGACCATCACCACCACCACCACCACCATCACCATCACCATCACCATCACCATCACCATCACTAGCAGTGCTCATTAAAAGTTCATCATATTTTTCATATATTAACATTATAGATGGAAATAAAATAAATTCATATATATTACCATAAATATTAACAACATTCGTGATTTTCATTCTAGTTTCCATAAAGTCCGAACTATAACCTTATATACCTTAATAGCTTTTGCTCGAGTGCCAGTTCATGTCTTATCCTTTTTTTTGGAATGTGCGTTCAAATGTAGCTGTAAAAGTGGGTTCTGTCCCCAATTCATCTGCCTACAAAATATAAACATAAATGAGTAATAATTACATTAAATGCACTGACATGTATAAACAGACTTACCATTCTTCTTTTATGCTCCTTGATGCTGATAGAGCCCCCAGCATATGTGGCAGACGCAGACCCGTCACTAGAACTAGAAGCTTGATTCTTCTTGTTCTGTTTACACCTTTGCTTATGCTTCTTAGTTTCCCAAGTTCTTGTAATTTTCGTCCAATTGTCAGTTGTAAAAAAGGTCGGCTTTTCTTTTCTTCACTTTGCTCTATTTATCACATATCGCATCTGATCACCGATTTTCTTCTTGAAAATTCTTTTAACCTCATCCTCTTCCATTTTATCCCACATGAACTTATGCTACAATCAAAAGAAAAGCAACTGAAAGTTATCCACTAGGGTCACATGTCACATATCCATTACAATGTGCCAGACAATTCGCGACAAAATCCATTATTGACCATCAGTATGTTACACCAAACTTAATTTGTGAATAAAGACAACACTAACCTTGAACTCATTCCATCACAAAGTCTTTACTTTTGCGGGAGCGCTGCTAAAAGTAATAAACTGGCCCATCCAACAGTTATTGACTATTTTATTCATTTTCCTCACAACATGCGTACAATCTGTGAATTTGAAAAACATGTTATAACAATACGGACAATGAGACAATCAAGCATATGGATAATTCGCAACATGGACAATTTTATTTACATTGATAATTTATATATACGTAAAAAAATGAAGTACTTACGAATCTCCACATGGGCATATAATGAATTAGGTATCTTCTTCATCATTCCAGTGTTGCACTGAAGAAGAAAGTGGAACCGAAGGAGATCGAATCGGAGATGGAACTGAAGTAAATTTAGTTCGCATGTCCCGAGGTTCTACCCTAATATGTTGTTGAGGGTCGGAGGATGGGCCAATGTGTTCGTGTTGTCTATGAACATGTTGTGGTTGAGGGTTACATGAAAGGGTAGGGGAAGAGGATAGGGTCGGGGACAAGGACGAGGCAGCGGAAGGGGCAGATCTTCTTTGTGAACCCGAACGACGCATGAGACCTCCACGTTTAAACTGACAAGTAGGAAGGTTAGACAAATATATTTAAAAATATGAACATATATTAGGGATTAAAAATGACATTAGTTATTTTGCTTACCATTTTGTTTAATAGAGCAATAAATAAACTCGACAAAATAAAACAAACTGACTATCGCCTCTGATAAATAGCAATCTTTGGCCCCCGTCGAAGCAATCTATTGAAATTTGGACCATATCAGATTCCACGAAAAATAAAATGAAGCATATTAAATGTGCAGAACGAATTACAACAAGTTTCAACTCTAATGCCACATTTGTGCAAATTTATGCCCCAAATATGCTATTTCGCACAGTTCTAGTACAAACCTAGAAAAAAGATCATAAATTACGTTCAACAAGTAAATTTGCCACAAATGTAACACATTAATTTGTTCCCTCTATAAGCTTTGTTATACCAAATTATATATGTTAGCACAAAAATCATTAAAAAAACGACAACCGTGCTGGAATCATGGTTGCGAGCCCCCCCTTCGACGAGGTTGCCCACCACCCCCCTCCGACGACCCCCTCCCCCTCTAGCGAGCTCACCGGCGATCGCCCCCTACGGCCAGCTGGTCGGCGACCCCCCCTTAGGCGAGTTGGTCAGCGACCCCCCCCACGGCCAGCTGGCCGGCGAACAACCCTCACGGCCAGTTCGCCGGCACCCCCCCCGGTGGCCAGCTCGTCGGTGACCCCTCCACGGCTAGTCGCCCGTGACCCCCTCACACGACCAACTCGCCGACGACCCCTCCCACGGCCAGTCGCCCGCGACCCCCCCACACGGCCAGCTCGCCTGCGACCCCCTGCGGCCCACCTCGGCTGCGACCCACGGCCTCCGGCCATCTCGGCCGCCACCCACCCACCAGCCAACTCCGTTGCGACCCCCCTCGGCCAACTTTGCAGTGACCCCCGCCACCCCCTCACGGCCGAGTCACCATTTTATTCAAGGAATAGTTTAAGGTTACCTATCGGGCTAGGCGAAGTCGACGGTGAGGTTGACGGCGAGGAGGAGGAGGATGAGGACAACTATGAGGAGATTCCTGGTGAGGGTGTTTTTGCAACAAAAGTGGAGTGTCGGCGAAAATAGACTATAGAGTAATATTTCCAACGAATTTGAAATTCGTTGGAAAAATCGTACAAATTTCCAACGAATTGCAAATTCGTTGGAAATTTCCCACCAATTTTCCCACATTTTCAAATTTTCGGAAATTTCCCACTAATTTGAATTCATGGGAAATTTCCAACGAATTTAAAAAATTCGTGGAAAATTTCCAACGAATTTAAAATTTTATGAAATTTCCCATGATATTTTTAAATTAGTTGGAAATTTCCCACGATTTTTTTAAATTCGTTGAAAATTCCGACGAAATTAAAATTAGTGGGACATTTCCGAAAATTTGAAAATCGTGGGAAAATTGGTGGGAAATTTCCCACGAATTTCAATTTCGTGGGAAATTTCCAACGAATTTAAAAAAATTCGTAGGAAATTTCCAATGAATTTGCAATTCGTCGGAAATTCGTACGATTTTTCCCACGAATTTCAAATTCGTGGCAAAATATTTGCTTATAGACTATTTTCATGGGAAAATTCGTGGCAAATTTCCCTCGAATTTGAATTCGTGGGAAATTTCCCATGAAATTTCCGACGAAATTCAAATTAGTGGGAAATTTCCGAAAAGTTGAAATTCATTGGAAAATTTGTGGGAAATTTCCTACGAATTTCAATTTTGTGGGAAATTTCGTGGGAAATTTCCAACGAATTCAAATTTGAGGGAAATTTTGTGGGAAATTTTGTGGGAAATTTCCCACGAATTTCAATTTTGTGGGAAATCTCCAACGAATTTGAAATTCATTGGAAATTTCCTACAATTTTTCCCACTAATTTCAAATTTGTCGCAAAATATTTGCTTATATACTATTTTTGGGGGAAATTTTTTTGGAAATTTCCAACGAATTGTGAATTCGTGGGAAAGTTCTCACGAATTTCAAATTCGTTGGAAAATTCTAATATTTTTCCCAACTATTTTAATTCTGTGGCTAAATCTGAGGCTAATTAGCCACGAATTCTAATTATACCAACAACGACGACAACAACAATAATAATTACGACAACAACAATAACAAATATTTATGAGAAAAAAAACACATGTCCCAATAATAATAATAATAATTGCACATAAATAGTGAAAAGTCTCAAAAATCAATTTCTTCATCTTCATCTTCATCTTCACTTTCATCTTCAGCTTCGTCTTCGTCTTCATCTTCATCTTCGTCTTCATCTTCATCATCTGTCTCATAATTAAGTTTTGTACTAACTTCAAAATTTGATTCGCGAATTTTAGTTGGATCCATATCGATCATCGCTCCACATGAATCTCGTAAAGTTGGAATGGTATATTCATCAGTTTCAATCGTGTGACGAACTTTCTCTTGTTGATATGCTGTGTCCTTTCAGTGTTCTTCGATTTTTTTCCGTGCTTTGGTTTTACATACAGCCTACCAATCGGTTTTGTCACATTTCAAACTAGGATATGATGCATAATATACTTGAATTACTTATTGTGTTAAGACAAATTGTTCATATTTCATATATCTTTTCTTGTGATTTATTTCAACCAAATTAAACTTCGTATGCACATTCATTTCTTTGACGGGATCGAACCACATGCACTTAAATAACACAACCAGCAAAATTAATGGTCTATGGTACTTTATCTCTACGATTTCATCCAACAACCCATAAAAATCATCTTTCGAACTGCAACCATTGGATGACTGAACACACACACTACTATTCATTGTGGCTTTTCCCATTCCATATGTTCGAGTGTGAAAATTGTACCTGTTTATGAAATATGCTGGCCAAGTTCGTACTATGGACTTTAGACCCCACGCCAGATGATATAGCAATTCTTGCTCTGTCACATGATTATGATTACTATGAACCTAAGGTTACATACGCAATGTCAATAATATATATTTTAATATATGATGTATAAAAAATTTGAATAACTTGCATTTCGTCCACATACAACTTACATATAATGTGAACCATGTTGCAAATTGTTCCTCGCACAAACGGTCAAACTCATTTGGTGGTAGTCCAAATATTGAATTTTAAAAATCCTATTAACAAATACCATTTATATATTAACAAATGTTTGACACACAATACATATACTTACAAATGTACACTTACTTGAAGTATGGCTCAATTTCTGGACACTTCGGTAAAATATATGTATGGGCTGCCTGCTTTTCTTCACCTGTTAAGTGCCAAATTTTACTTGCGCCGCTTGGTTGACCCAAATAATTGAAAATAGAGAATGATTTGCAATTGGGATCAATGAGGCCCTCATCATTTCTTCCTGCTCTCCGCCTCTTGCACTGCACGTGCGGCTCAAAATAGTATGATGCAAATATTGTCACTTCTTTCATAATATATACATTACAAACTGAAGCTTCGACACATGCCTTATTCTTCATTTTTTTCTTCAAATGATATAAGAACTTAGTTGCAATACAAAAAAATTTATCGGAACATAATATATAATGAAGTAATGTCAAATTTATTTAACAAAAAACTTACCTCTCAAATGGATACATCTATCGAAATTGGACGGGACCTGCAACTTTGGCATCATAAGGCAAGTGAACTAAGAGATGCTTTATTGAATCAAAGAAAGATGGAGGAAATATCCTTTCTAAGTTGCAAAGAATAATTGGAATATCTCTCTCTAGTTTCTCCATGTGTGATGCTTTCAACGGTGTTGAGCAAATATCGTGCAGGAAATTACTTAACTCTGTAATGGCGCCCCAAACAAAGTTCCTTGAAGGCTATTGAAATTAGTCTTTCCATAAATACGTGACAATCATGACTCTTCAGAACTGTCAACTTGCATTCATTCAAATCAACGCATCTCCCTATATTCGAAGAATATCCATTAGGAAATCACACTGATTTTAACCATTGACAAACGACCCGTCTCTACTCCATGTCCAATGTATAAACTGCTTTTGGTTTTAGTCCCCTACTGCTTGTATTCATATCTAGTGTTGGCTGATCGCAAATATCCCTCATATCTTTGCTTGCGTTCAAGTTGTCTTTTGTTTTTCCAGTGACATCCATCATAGTATTTATGACATTATCGAAAACATTCTTCTCTATGTGCATGACGTCAAGATTATGATGAATAAGATGGGTCTTTCAATATGGTAGATCCCAAAATATACCGCACTTAGTCCATTTATGTGTACTTCCGTACCCAATAGTTATGCCGTGAGGGTTTTCAACAACTGTTAAAAACTCCTGCACTCGCTCCCAAATTTGATCACCGGTCAACCTCAATGGTGGATGTGTTCTTTCGATCTTATTCTTGATAAACTCTTTTTTATTCTTTCTGAATGTATGCTTTAGCGGCAAAAATTGCCTATGACAGTCAAAATAGCTGGCCTTCTTACCGTGCTTTAATATGAATGACTTCGATCTCTCCATACATATTGGACATCCTAAGATCCCAGTTGTACTCCATCTAGATAATATTCCATAAGCTAGAAAGTTATTTATCGTCCAAAGAAGAGCAACTTTCATTATAAATGTTTGATCGGTAGAAACGTCATACGTAGGGACACCTTCATCCCATAGTCGTTGTAACTCTTCAATCAATGGTTGCATATAAACATCTATAAACTTTTTTGGATTTTGCAGGCCAGTCACGATCAATGCCAAAAACATATAAGGTGTCTTCATGCACATACCGGGTGGAAGATTGTATGGAGTTAAGATAACTGGCCAACATAAATAATTTTTTCTTGATTTCCCAAATGGGGCAAAACCATCAGCACACAGACCTAACCTGATGTTTAGAGGCTCTATCGCAAATTTAGGTTATGTTCTATCAAAATGTTTCCATGCCTCTGCATCTGAAGGATGACACATTAGACTCTCTTCTATTTCGTAATTTGCATGCCAAGTCATGTGTTCAGCAGTGACTTGAGACACATATAGCCTTTGCAACCTAGGGATTAAGGACAAGTAGAACATTTGCTTACATGGTCTACGCTTTTGATTACGACCCTGTCTCCTGTTAATCTTGTACCTAGGTTGGCTGTAGAATTTGCAAAATTTTGCATTTTCATTATCTCTTCAATATAACATATAACCCATATTACATACATCAATCCTTACAACTGGAAGACCTAAGTTATCCACTAACTTTTTCATATCGTAAAAGTCACTTGGCATGATGTTATCATGAGGTAGTGTTTCCCGCATTACTTTAACAAAAGAGTTGAAGAAATCTAAATACACATTATGCTTTGCTTTGATATTTAACAGTCTTGCTGTCACTGATACCTTCTTGTGGTTGTCACAACCTGCCCATAAAGGTTCATCTATTGTTTTCAACACTTCCTAGAACTGATTAGATTGAAAAGTTCTATCACACACATTCTCATCAAAACCTGTAACTCCTGCCTCTTCCAATTGTGATGCATGACTAGTTCTCACTTGTTCAAGTATAGGAGTAAAACTAGTACTAGCATGATTCGATTCTGAAACAAAATTATGGCCAGCTTCATCAAACACCATCCCCTGATATGGGTTCAATTGGTCATAATAGCTACATTCTTCCCTAACTAACAATTGATCGCTTCTTCGACATCCGTCATCAGATATAAATGGTTCTCCATGGTAAGTCCAATTATAATAGTTCGGAGTAAACCCAAATCTACAAAGATGTTCTTTAACTATGTCAAGGTCTTGAAATTTTCCATTACTACACTTTCTACATGGACACCTTAGCTTATTTCCATCCATGAACTCATATTTATTACTAGCAAAGTCCAAAAATAGTTCCACCCGGATTCGAAACTTATCGGTCATCCTTGACGTCTAGGTAAGTTCTTATTATATATCCAACCCCTGTCTCTTTGCATTGTGTTTGTATAAAAATAAAAAAATTCTCGTACAATATTAAAAATATCATATCTATTGTTTAATATTATTAATTAAAACCATAAAATTCTAACAATTACAGTTTTCTTTTTTACGAAACAATTACTTTTTTTTTAACAATTACTTTCAACTTGAAAAAAATGAAAAAATTACCATGTCAAGAAGACTTATCAAGTATTTGACTGAAACCTTTGTAGTAGAAAGTGGTCTATTTGATGAGAATTGCAACGTTCACTTGAATTACGAGACTTTCAAATGGACACATACCTAAAATAAAAACAAATTACTTAAAATTCATTTTTTTAATAATCTTTTATTTTTTTCTCTTTCTTTTTCTTTTACTTTCTTCTTAGCTGGTCGCCGGTTCGGCGAGCTCGCCTGGGCAAGTTCTGGGCGAGCTGGAGCTCGCCAGCGGCGAGGGCCAGCCAAGCCGCCAGCGAGCTCAAGCTCGCCCAAATCTCGCCGAGGTCTGGGCGAGCTGGAGCTCGCCGGCCATGGCGAGCTCGGCCCTCGCCAGTGCCGGTGAGGGCTAGCCTTGCCGCCGGCCAGCTCAAGCTCGCCTAGATCTCGCCCAGATTTGGGTGAGCTGGAGCTTGCCGGCCATGGCGAGCTCGGCCCTCGCTGATGCTGGCGAGGGCCAGCCAAGCCGCCGACGAGCTCGAGCTCACCCAGACCTCGGCGAGATCTAGGCGACCTCGAGCTTGTCGGCCATGGTGAGCTCGGCCCTTGCCGGTGCCGACAAGGGCTAGTCTCGTCGTCGGCCGAGGCCGAGCTCACCATGGCCGACGAGCTCGCCCAAATCTCGAGCTCGCTGGCCATGGTGAGGCTAGCCCACCTGCATGTCGGCGAGGTCGACCGGCGGCCATGGCCAGGCCACTCTACCTTGCCCCATGGCCGGCGATCGACCAAACCAGTAAGGAAGGGAAAAAAAATTTCAATAACACCAACAAATACAAATCCAATGATGAATAATTTTGCGATGAACCGTTTTCGTCGCCAATTATTCATGAAATTAGGCACGACACTTACGAGCAAAAAAGTTGTACCGAGATTGATTTGCGCGTGTACCGATAAGTAATTCGAGAGAAATGAAAGAGAGAGACGGAGAGAGAACAACGAGAGGACAAGAGGAATCAGTCGACAGAGAGAAATTGGGGGTGGGGACGGATATCAAAAAAATCATTTTTCGTGTCGCAAATTTGCCACGAATAAAATTCGTCAGAAATTTCCGACGAAAAATCTTTCGTCGCCAAAATTCGTCAGAAATTTGCAACGAAAAATTTTTCGTCGGAAAAGTCGTCGGAAATTTGTGACAAAAATATTTCGTCGCAAAATTCGTCGGAAATTAGCGACGACAAATTTTTCGTTGGAAAATTTCGTCGGAAATTTTGCGACGAAAATTCTTCGTCACAAAATTCATCGGAAATTTGCGACGAAAACTCTTTCGTTGGAAAAATTTCGTCGGAAATTTGCGACAAAAAGTGTTTCGTCACAAAAATCGTCGGAAATTTGTGATGAAAATTGTTTCGTCGGAAATTTGCAACGAAAAATTTTTCGTAGCAAATTTCCGACGAATTTATTTTTCGTTGGAAATGTCGTCACAAATTTCCAACGAAAATTTTTTCGTCGGAAATTTTCATCGGAAAATCCCGATTTTTTTTTGTAGTGAGAGGTCAAAGTGAGCTTGTCGAAGGGAAGGTACACTCCACCATGAAGAGTTGCTAGAGGGTTTATAGAACCCAACATGCTAGTCTAAAAGGGGATCCAACCCGTAGGGCCGTGGAACGGGGTTTTAAGTGACTCAACCGTCCGAGCCATCGCCAATGCGGGGTTCCTTTCTAACCCATCCTTGTACTCTTTGATTCTTCAATCTTCAATTGTGTCCATGAACTTCACTTATGACCAAAATTGAGTCATTGTGCTTTTGAATAAGCCAATTTAGTCCTTAAAGTCAATGGGGTCTGGTCGGCATATGACTTGGCGACCCAATGCAGCCATGTCACTCTCGTTTGTTGATGTCGTTGAATACATGTCACCGCCACATCAGGAAATTTTAGAGAAGAACATTAATTTCTCACGAGCGAGAAAGGGAGGATAGCGGTGGCGGTGAAGCCGCCCATCTGATAGGGCCTCGGAGAGGGTGGCTGACCCTCGTATGGCCACCGGCGGGGGCTGTGCCCCGAAACCCCGTTGCCATATCAAACATGATAATTGGAGAAGTTATACTTGGCATGGTCTATAAATGATATGGATCCACATGATCGACAATCCAAATGAATTCGATTTGTACGAGATAGAGATGATACGATTATTTAATCTTCTAATTTTATAAACGGGTGTGGATCGATAGTAGTGGCTTTTATGCTCTGAAGACCAGTGGGACTTACCATCGTTGATTCATGACATGGAAACAATCGAATTCCGAATAATCACTCGACTAACGAATGCGTCTGGCCGAATGCTCCCCCAAGAGATTTTCCCCTAATAACTTTTGCACTTAACGATTGTGAGGAGTTAAATGTATGCTCTGTGCCTAATCCAGTCACGCAATAAGAATCCATTTTATATAGGCCGATGGTACATGATTATCCGATTGCCATGGGGCAAGTAACATACGAAAGAAACGAACATCCCGATAATTAATAGCTGATTAATATCATCGGCATCCACACATGATGATATTGGCGAAGAGAATACTCCTAAGGTTAGGTTCCTGTTTGTCCAGCTATGTGAAAAAGATTGGAGTACGACTGATAGATGGCCTGCATCATGATGGGCATATAGATGGCGAGGGCCAGGGAGTTGATGGCAATCAAGCACCCTGCGGCCTGAATCGTGTCGCTTTTCCCGCAAGTGAGATTACCGAGGAGCACGCGGACCACGTCGACCATCGACTGCGTCAAGTAGACACACCCCAGGATAGACCCCAACGTCGACACCAGGATCATCAGGCTCATCACGTTACTAAACCAAAAATTCTTGATCGAGTTGGCGATGCTTTCGGGGCTGAGTGCCAGGTACGTGGAGAGGTGCATCTTGATGGCCGTGGCCACGAGACTTGAGAGGAGGAAGCACACGAAGGACACCACCTCGTTGACCAGGAGCGTCATCCTCGTCTGGCGGGTGGCTTGGCAGTGTGTCCGCGTCTCGAGGCTATGCGGGCTGGAGCTCGCGAAGGATATCCCGACGAACATCGCGAAGGTGAAGAGGGAGTTCACGCTCACCAGATCGTCCAGCGCCGTTTGCAGATGCTCTATTTTCTTCTTCAGATTCTGGTTATCGTTCCCCCCACTACAAATAATAATTCAGATATTATTGAACAATTAACAGGTTACCAAATCAACTTCTTCACAGGATGCGTGCATGCAGATAATCATACGTAATTATTATCGCATTGGAGGAGAGAGAGAGAGAGAGAGAGAGAGAGAGAGAGAGAGAGAGAGAGAGAGAGAGAGAGAGAGAGAGAGAGAGGACGTTGGATCATTAGCTGCAGTTTCTTCACAATGCTGCATGATTCAACAATTTCAATGGGATTAAGGGATGGATTGAAGGAGGCAGGAGGGGTTTGAACTTGTTATATAGCTGGTGCCACTGAGATATTCCTTGCCTGAGGTTACAAGCGAGATTAGTGAGAAGAAGGGGGGAAAAATAGAAAAGAGATAAAGGGTAAAACAATATGAAATGAGCGAATCCTATTCTGCTGCTTTGGCAGCATTTCCGTGAAGCACGTTGGGTGACCAGATTCCCTTGATTATCATGCAAAACAAAGTCATTAATGGCCCTCTGGTTTATGCATAAACGTGCAAACAGAAACCGAACAGATCATCAGTTTATCGAAACCTACTAACGAAAACATAAGAAAGAATAAGACAACAAACCTCTAAGCCAACTTTATATCAATATTTGATATTAGATGAGATTAGATATTAATAGGGTGCACTAATCAGGGTTGGGAATTTGGTTTTCTGGGGTTTCTCCATTGAGGTGAGCCTTGGGGAATCTATGGGTTACAACTTCACCTACTCTCACAAGGACACTCCCTCTAATCTTGAGGTCAAGACTTGGTCAACCAATCAAATTTTATGTGTTAAGACTAGATTAGATTAGATTAGATGTATACTCTCAAGTTAATCAAATTATTTATAATTACATATAATTTGGCGACAAAAAGGAGCATTGGCATATATAAAGGAAAAGTTCATAGGATCCCTAACCCCTTTTTTTAAAGATAGATGTTCGTTCCTTCTATTAATGTAGTAAAGTGTGGCACAACTCTTTTCGATAGCGTCACAGTCCGAAGGTATCTAATTGGGTTTAGAGAAGCTAATAATCAATTAGGTTAATGGCCGTGCGGGGGTTCCCTGGGTTACCAAAAAAAAAAAAATCAATTAGGTTAATTCCTTATGGGGTATGAGAAAATGTGGTAAAATAATGGTTGTAGGAATGCAGGGAAATTAGTCTCTCTGAAAAACTGGATGGTGAGGAAATCACATTGGCCCTTTTATGTATTCGCTCAGTTGTTCCTTTTTTTCCTTCTCTCTCATGGTCGTCGTATAACCGAGTTGAGTCAGCACTTTCTAATGCTTGAGCTTGGACCCAACTCAATCAAGGTCATTCATGACCCGATACTCAATTTGGGCTCGATCGAGCTTGACTCGCTTGGTGGGGGTGGCGGCGGTGCTGCCACATACTTTTGTAACAATGGTGAAGACATGGTCAACGTGTTCTCACTTTAGGTCATTACTCTTAGACTATTATGAAAGAATTTTTGTTGCTTTGAGATTCTAAGCCACACACTTCGCCTATCACCAACAGCTAGAGTCTTGTGGCCATTGCTAGAAAATTTTGGAAAGAGGAGCGAGAGAGGCGGTGCTCTCCAGCTCCACTATATTTATATCGACTATTCATTTTATATCCGGTCAGAGTAAAGTGCTTCCATTCGATGACCACTTATTTGAAAAATGAATTAACGTAGCTTACATTGTGCAGTTTTAGCCGCATGCTCATATGTCATAGCAGATCGTGTTGTGTCAATAATGTGTTGTAAATTAAGTCGGATCGCAATTAATCGTAATGGAATTCTAACTGTCAAAATAACGCAATATGTGGCAGTATAAATAAACCAGCAAACAAGAGACAAGAAGAACGATACATCATAAGTTTTATGTGGCAAACCCAAAATGAGAAAAATCATGGGACTTTGATCCTTGAACTGCTTTACTATAATCAAAGGATCACAATTAACACTCTAATAATGTTTTTCTCATAATAAATTTTCACAACGGTCACAAAACATATCATCACTTGATTAACTTTCAAGATCTCTCATGTT
Organism: Syzygium aqueum; assembly: GCA_031216185.1. Lineage (NCBI taxonomy): Eukaryota > Viridiplantae > Streptophyta > Magnoliopsida > Myrtales > Myrtaceae > Syzygium > Syzygium aqueum. The sequence continues at coordinate 409,953 of JASUUB010000014.1, read as the reverse complement.
TACACACATTATTTAAGATTCTTGTGATCTCTTTGGAGTATTTTCTGGTGCACGAAGAAACCTCCACCGAAGCCTTTTTGTTTATAGTGGTAGACCTCCACCCAAGTTAGGAATTCTCCCTAATTGATTGACAATCACGTCCCAATTAGAAATCTCCCCAATTGATTGGAAATCCTCTAATTGGGCAATCATCAAAATTGATTCAATCCCGGTATTCTTTCTAAATAAGACTCCTTATTTAGGTTTATTCCTTTTTAGTAGTGTCCTACCATAATAGGAATCTTTCCTATTAGGTATTCCTGATGAGCAATCATCGGGATATTTCAAATCTACTCTCAAACATGTTGGGCTGCTCCCAACATAATGGACAACCCTAAATCCAAAATAATAAAATGTTTTTTATTTATTAGAGATACTCAAGACTATTATCGATAATTTTAGTTAGTGGATTAAGTCTAGTCTTATGATGTTTTCTCTTTTTCTTTAAAACAACTTACTACTGCCATTTAGAACAAAGAGTTGGGTTTCAATGAGAGTTGAATTGTTCTTACTTTGTGGACATCATCATATGACTCTTGGAATAAATAAACCGTTCTATATATCAAGCCACTAATCCTGTAAAAGTAATTAAAATAAATGAAAAACAATGCATACAATAAAAAGAAGAAAATTGACACAAAAAAAGGAGAGTCGGCTTGGCCGTTAAAGAAGCTGTTTGGTAGTTAGATTAAGGGCGCAAATGGTAACCATTATGTTTCTGTCCAGAACTAGTTTTCTGTTCCTGGAAACAGGTTTGGAACAGAAATCCGTTTAGTAATGCAATTTCATTTTTCTATTTTTGGAAAAACTTTTTGTTTCAGAAGTGGTTCTAGATCAAAAATCAGAACAAAAAAAAAACTAGGTTTTTTGTTTCTGGACGAGAAATGAAAACCATTTTTAAAAGAACCCGTTTTCTCTCTTCAAAACACATCTCTTCCTAAATTTGGCCTTGGTCTGACCATGTTTGACCCATTCGAACCGGTTTTGTCCAGTTTATTCCTAGCGGGAAAATAAAAAAAATTAGAAAAATCATAAAAAATTAGAAAATTCAGAAAAATCAGAAAAAATAAAAAATTCAGAAAATCTGGAAAATTTCTAAAAATCTCAAAATTTTTTTTTAGAAAATCCATAAAAATTGAAAGATTCCAGAAAAATTCATAAAAATTTCTAGAAAATAAAAAAAGTTAGATTTTAGGAAAATAGGAAATTTGGTGAATTTTTTCAAAAAAAAATCAAATAATTAAATAATAAAAAATTTTAAAACTTCATAGGATGACTTAGAATACCTGTGGCTACCCACTTTGAGTGAAATTTAAATTTTTTGAGGTGTCCAAATGTTATTTTTGAAAACTCAGTTTAGGGATTTAAAATGGGTTTTAACCCCTAAAAAACCCTAAAAGGGTTCTAAAAAAATGGATTTCAGTTCCGGGAAATAGAAATTTGTGTTGTTATCAAACAGGTTTCTGTTCCAGGAAATAGAAATTTTATACTGTTATCAAACGAGTTTCTGTTCCAGAAATAGAAATTTTTGGTCATTATCAAACGGGTTTCCTTTCTCAGAAACTCGTCCTCGAAACAGAAATAGAAAAATGTATTTCTGTTCTAGGAATTGTTTATGGAATAGAATGGTTGTCATTTGCGCCCTAAATATTGATTGTGTCCTTAATTACCAATCACAATTCAAGTTCTGAATTGACATAACCCTATTGATTAATAAAAAGCAGCATTTATTACTATCTAAAACATTTTTTAATGTATTAATTGTTAGTGGTTTGCCCTAAGAATCAATCAAGGTTGATACTCTAATATTAGTTGTGGATTAGGTTGTGTCGGAAATTGACCTTCACTATACTTAGGTAGTCATAATGTCTTGCTAGAGACCGCTTATGACTTGTGGGCCAAAAAGAGTTTTGAGCACACTGCTAATGTTTAGTGAACCTACAGGGTCGCACACAATAGCGAACGGACTTAATATTTTCTGTGCGCCTTGATTTACTTAAGAAGTAGATTTTAATTTATCCTCTTACTTAAATTATCTATGCGGTCGTGTGCGTTATAAGATAACGATGAAACGTACGATTAAATGTGGATGGTTTGGCGGGCCCATATCGTCTGGCCCACTTCTGTTAATTCCGCTAGATAATGAGGCTGTATAAATAGATAGAGAATCGTTCTCTGTCTAGGGTTTTTTCGACAGAGTATCGAAAATAAAATGGCGTTCAAGAAAAGAAACTTCAAGATCTTTCGCTAGCACGTGGATCGTTGGAGAATTCCGTTCGTGTGTGTGGATACCGGTAGAGGTGCAACACTTGGGGCGCTAATCCAGACACAATCAGCTGCTAATTTATTTTCGATTTGCAAAAGGTACGCTTCGAAATTCCCTTTCGATTTCAATATACACATGGATTCTGTCAAGGGTTCTATATTCCGCTGCGTTGTTTTTCTTTGATGAACCCTACATTAATGTCCAGATTGTATCCTTTTATTAGGTTGACATTCTAGATTTGAAATTTAAAACCTTGTTACTTTGTTAGCTCTTTAACTCCAAAAACAGCGATGACAATAATCTTGATTTTTACAAATTAGGGTAGATTTACATAAATCTCCTTTCATGGTTACTGTATAGCATGAGCATAATTACTCGTACTCCTGGAGATAACTCAATCGATTCTATTCTAGAGTTAATATAATTTCTTTACTTTGGATAATATAAGTAAATACGTTTGTTTGTAAAGCATGTTATTAGAGAGAGATGGTTGACGAACGGTTATTTAGAGGTTGCATGACATAGTTTTCCCATAACGACTTCAACTGTGTTGAGCGGTGCTACAACTTTTTAAGACACTTGGCAAATATCTTAATAGCCGCATTACTTCAGAAGTTATGTCATATTACAACAAAATTTTGAAACTCGCCTCACCCAACTTTGAGGGACCGCAACTTTAAAACATGTACTAGCAAATATACGACAGGCGCCACTTCATGGCACAACCACAACAGACACTGCTGAATTTCAATCATATCCATACCAGATGTGCTCCATTTTGGTCGGCTATTAAAGCTTCCCATACGGTTGTATCACGTTACTTAGTACACAAATTTAGTAGACGAGTCTTAACAGCGGTAGCATAGTCTATAATTCGTCAACCCATTTCAGGACTTGTTAAAGGTCGAACGGTCTGATTTTGGCAATGGGGTCTCATTTAACATCAAAAGAACATCGACACAACACCTGTACGGCTTCATATGCACGAGACCTTGAGGGAGATTTCTTTCTGTAAACCAACATCGTCAAAACCATTGATCATGCAGGCCCATTATAAGGTATATATCTTCAATGACTATTATCACGTTGGCTTACTCTTTCATAGGAATTTCTCCCGCAATGAAATATCTTTCACCAAAAGTCGTTAAAGGTTATGCGCCAACTTTGGCCATGAAATATCCAGGTGAACGAGGGAATAAACAAATGAATCAACAAATTTACTTCAAATATAATTACACAAACGCAAACTATGCCCGAATTTAATTGATGACGAAATCCAGAAAGTGTAATTGTTACAAATGAACCAGACCAAGACAGATCTTGCCAGAATATACTTGACGACAAAGCTTGACAACATAAAGATACCACACCGGAATTTATTCAACGATGCAACACGTAGGATAGAGATACACGCCGAAATTTAATCGGTGACACGGATCTGGAACTTACAACTAAGAAAGACGTTGGAATTTAATTGACGACGTGAGTGGAAAGTAAAGATACAATGCAAGAAAGTAAAGTAATGAATGATGGTAAATTGTTTTATTTGTTCGGGGGCTCTCTAGTTGAATGTCCGGTGGTATTTATAATTATTCAATAATGATTGTCTTCTGTCGGTTTTCGACAATTGCATTCTCTTTGAGCGGTTTCTATCGATAGCGTTCATGTTCCCCCATTCCCTAAATTCAGTGTCCGCACCTTCATGATGCTACGCTTCTGCTTTTTAAGCTTCTGCTTTTGTCATATTGCATGATAACTGCCCCGCGATCTCGTTTTCGACGGTTATTGACTTTTCATGAATCCATCTTCAAGCACAAACTGTTCCCTTCGAAAGAGTCAACTTATTTCTCCTCAATCTTAGCTGCATTACTAATTTTGAACTTTGTGGTGACATTTCGATGCTCTTCAAGTATACATATGCCGGTGGCTCCGTCATCCTAATTGCTCTGTCTTGACCGGTGACCATACTCCTATGTTTTTCATGCTTTCAAAGGACTTTACTAGTATTTTGCCATTCGCCTATCTATATCGATGCTACTAACTATTCGTTGTCGTATATCGACAACCGAATATGTATCACAAATGTATATTGGCATCGATCATTAGTCCCCATGGTTGTCGACAAGAATTCACATGTGTAACAATGTTCAAGTGTTATTCACATGATTGCTCATGTTGTGAATTGCCTCCCTATGTGGGTGACTCAAAACTAAGAAGAAAATCTGGAGAGAATCTTCTTAAATATTCTCTTGGAGAAAAATCTGGAGAAGCTCTCGGAGAATGTTTTAGAAGAAGAATTATTGGAATGGTTCAAGAATATTTTCAATTCTAGAACCTTCCTGTCAACCCTTAAAAAAAAGAGGGGGGGGGGGCTTGGCATTTGAGGTAGTATGATCACATACAAAAAAGGGGTCAAAGAAAAGAGATCGTGTGAGACAGAGAGCCACACTTGGAAGTGTGAAGAAATTGTAGTATAATCCTCTAGTTGCGACTAGAGAAGAGATTCATGTTGTAATCCCATTATCCATATAGTGGAGTTATTGTTCGGTGGTTGCTCCATGGTTTTTCCCTCAGATTTTGAGAGTTTTCCACGTTAAATTCTCGTGTCGTGTACATTTCTTCTTCCTTGCATCGTTCCTTTTGCTTGAAGATCTTAACATATTGGTGTCTTGGCACAACAAAGTGGTATCAGAGCCAGGTTCGTTGCACGTGTTTCTAATGGATGAGACATCATTTGGAGGTATGATCAAACTTACTTCATCAAATTATTCAATTTGGAAGTCAAAGATGGAGGATATTCTTTATTGCAAAGACCTGTATGAACCCATACAAGGTGATGAGGCAAAACCCACAAACAAGAATGAGAAAGAGCGGGAAGTGATGCACAGAAAATCTGTGGCCATCATCCGTCAATGGGTTGATCAAAGTATTTTCCACCACGTTGCAAAGGAGACGGAGGCGGATGTACTTTGGAAGAAATTGGAGTCCATGTACGAACGTCAAACAGCCTAAAATAAGGCTTCTTTGATTAGAAGGCTTGTGAATTTGAAGTTCAAGGATGGACGGAGCATCGCTGAGCATTTGAGTGACTTCCAAGGCTCGGTGAATCAATTAACAACCATGAAGATGGATCTTGATGATGAGTTGCAAGCACTCATACTACTCAGTTCCTTTCTGGATAGCTGGGAGACGTTGGTGATCTCTTTAAGCAATTCTACCCCAAATGGAAAGCTAACTATGGACATGGTTAAATATAGCATTCTCAATGAGGAGACTAGGAGAAAGGAGATGGGCACTCTGCCCAAATCCAACGGATCAGAAGCTCTCATTTCGGAAAATACAAAAAGAAGGGGAAGAAGACAATCAAGGAACTTCAACAACAGGAGGAACGAATCTTACCAAAAAAAAAAACAACAGGAGGAACGATAAATCAAGAGGGAGATCGAAGTCAGTGTCCAGAAATATAGTATTTTATCACTGCCAAAGGCCTGGACAAAAAAGGTACGAATGCAGATTTTATTAAAGAGAAAAATCTAAAGAACCTAAAGATAAAAAGAATGAAGATGATGAGAAGAAGACTACCGCATATGCATTGGATGGAGACAAGGTAAGCCTTGTCTATGAGGAGGACTACATCAATCTGACCGGTATAGACAATGACTGGGTGATTGATTCGGGAGCCACATTCCATGTTACCCCACATTACGATTTCTTTGCAACATACACCAATGGTGACTTTGGTAAAGTACGAATGGGAGACCAAGGCACAGCAAAGATTGTTGGTATGGGTGATGTGTGTTTGAGAACACAAGAAGGGAGCAAGCCGTTACTAAAGGATGTTCAACATGTACCGAGCATTCATCTTAACCCGATATCCACCGGGAAGCTTGATGATGAGGGGTACATCAATAATGTCGGTGATGGAAAATGGAAGCTTACTAAAGGCTCTCTTGTGGCGGTTGGAGGAATGAAGAATGGCTCTCTCTATTCAATGCAAAGCAGGCTGGAAAAGGAGAGATAAACTCTCTCACGGAAGAAGACACTACCGCACTTTGGCACAAAAGGCTTGGGCATATAGGCGAGAAGGGGATGCAAACTCTTGTGAAGAAGGAGCTCTTGCCAAAGGTGAAAGGTATCTCGTTTAAAACTTGTGCACATTGCTTAGCCGGAAAACAACACAAGGTTGCATTCCGAAGTGGATACTCCTCCAGAAGATCACATGTTTTAGATTTAGTGCATACTGATGTCTTCTCTATGGACACTAAGTCTCTTGGAGGTGCACAATATTTCGTAACTTTTATCGATGATCATTCTAGAAAGGTGTGGGCATACACCTTGAAGAGTAAAGATCAAGTTCTGGAAGCATTTAAGGATTTCCACATGAAGGCGGAACGTGAAACGGGGAGGCAATTGAAGGTTGTTCGCTTAGATAATGGAGGAGAATACCGAGGCCCATTTGAACACTATTGCAGGAAATGTGGAATCAGATTAGAGAAAACAATTCCCAAAAACCCTCAACAGAATGGTGTGGCTGAAAGAATGAACAGAACAATTGGTGAACGAGTTCGAAGTATGCTCTCTCACACAAAGCTATCGAAATCCTTTTGGGGTGAAGCTATGAGGACAGCGGTTGATATTATCAACCTTTCTCCCTCAATTCCTTTGGGCTACGACATTCCTCAAAGGGTTTGGACGGGAAGAGATATATCATACAAACATCTAAGGGTTTTTGGGTGTAAAGGATTTGTCCACATTCCAAAAGATGAAAGATCAAAGCTCGATGCAAAGACAAAAGAATGCATCTTTATGGGATATTCAAATGAAGACTTTGGGTACAGATTTTGGCATCCCGTAACAAGGAAGATTGTTCGGAGTTGAGATGTCGTGTTCTGTGAAGATGAAACGATTAAGGAATTGGAGAAAGATGATCAACTACAACAAGAAGTTGAAATCCCGGCAAATCTAGATCTAATCTTTCCTCCTATTATACATGACAATACAACAAATCATGAAGTTCAAGAACAAGTAGAGCAACCAGTTACTGAGGAACCTCCAGAACAGCATGTTGAGTTGAGGAGATCAAATAGAGAACGAAGACCCTCAATTAGATACCCTTAGAACGAGTATATCATGCTTACTGATAATGGAGAACCTGAAAGTTATGGGCAAGCTATGACGCATGATCATAAAGAAGAATGGGTCAAGGCCATGGAAGAAGAAATGGAATCACTACAAGAGAATTTCACCTATGACTTGGTGAAATTACCTAAAGGAAAGAAGGCACTAAAGAACAAAGGGGTGTGTAGAATCAAAACGCAAGAGTTTGGCTCACAACCAAGATACAAGGCACGACTTGTTGTGAAAGGTTTTGGGCAAAGAAAGGAGTTGACTTTGAAGAAATTTTCTCACCGGTTGTGAAGATGACATCGATTAGAACAATTCTTGGGTTAGCTGCAAGACTAAATGTTGAAATTGAACGACTAGATGTCAAGACTGCATTTCTCCATGGAGACTTGGAAGAAGAGATATACATGGAGTAGCCTAAAGGTTTCAAAGTCAAAGGAAAAGAAAATCTTGTGTGCAAGTTGAAAAAGAGCCTTTATGGGCTTAAGCAAGCTCCCCAGCAATGGTACAAGAAATTCGACTCATTCATGATTGATCATCAATTCAAGAAGACATTTGTGGATCAATGCGTATTCATGAAAAGGTTTTCTGAAGGAGATTTTATCATCCTATTGCTCTATGTGGATGATATGTTGATCGTTGGTCAAGATCCTGTGAAGATTGACAAATTGAAGGGGGAATTGAAGAAGTCTTTTGCAATGAAAGACTTAGGAGCAGTAAAACAAATTCTCAGGATGAAGATCACTCGAGATAGGAAGAATGGAAAGCTTTGGCTATCTCAAGAAGAATACATCGAGAAGGTTCTTGAGAAATTCAACATGAGCAAAGCTAAACTAGTCTCCTCCCCACTTGCAAGCCACTTCAAGTTAAGCTCCAAGCAAAGTCCGGCCAACGAAAGGGAAAAGGAAGAAATGAAGAAAGCTCCATATGCATTTGCGGTTGGAAGTTTGATGTACTCAATGGTATGTACCAGACCTAACATATCACATGCTGTTGGTGTTGTCAGTCGATTCCTTTCAAATCGGGAAAGGAGCATTGAGCTGCCGTTAAATGGATTCTCAGATACTTGAGAGGTACATCAAAGTTATGTCTATGTTTTGGAGGAGGTAAGCCTGAGCTAGAGGTTTATACAGATGCGAATATGGCTGGTGATGTTGATTCTAGAAAATCAACTTCAGGATACTTGATGACGTTTGGCGGTGGAGCTGTTTCATGGCGATCAAAATTACAAAAGTGTGTTGCATTATCCACTACCGAGGCAGAGTTTATCGCAGTGACAGAAGCTTGCAAAGAGACGTTATGGTTAAAAAGGTTCTTGCGAGAGCTTAATATAAAGCAAAGCAAGTATGTAGTGCAGTGTGATTCTCAAAGCGCCATACATTTGAGTAAGAACTCAACTTTTCACTCAAAATCCAAACATATTGATGTTCGGTATCATTGGATTCGAGATGTTCTGGATCAGAAGATTCTTCACCTGGAGAAAGTCCACACAGAAGAGAATGGGTCAGATATGATGAGAAAGGCATTGCCTCTCAACAAGCTCGAGGTGTGCAAAGCAAAGGCGGGCTTGACCTTAACCCCACATAGGTCGAAGGGGGAATTTGTTGGGAATTGCCTCCCTATGTGGGTGGCTCAAAACTAAGAAGAAAATCTGGAGAGAATCTTCTTAAATATTCTCTTGGAGAAAAATTTGGAGAAGCTCTCGGAGAATGTTTCAGAAGAAGAATTATTGGAATGGTTCAAGAATATTTTCAATTCTAGAACCTTCCTGTCAACCCTTAAAAAAAAGAGGGGGGGGGGGCTTGGCATTTGAGGTAGTATGATCACATACAAAAAAGGGGTCAAAGAAAAGAGATCGTGTGTGAGAGAGAGAGAGAGAGAGAGAGAGAGAGAGAGAGAGAGAAGGTGAAGAAAGGAGCAGCGTCCACTATGGGTATCCGGACATGCAAAATCTGGCCCTGGTAATACCATTTCACTCTCCCCACAGCGACTTATATTTTCCCCTTCTCTTTTTCCTTCATCACTTGCATGCGTTTTGCTTTTGTTTTAGGAAAAATTTGAAAAGGGACCCTCGTAGATTCCCCTTCTTGCGGTTCTTTAATCCTTTTATCCGTAGTGTTACCTTTGCTTTTGCGATCATTCAAAGTAGTTTCATCTCCATGTGTGGTAGACAATGTTTTTGGGGTTGACCTGTTCCCGAAATTGTCCTTAATGTTCATATAGAAGCATTCTTGAGCGCAATGAACTCAAATCTATTCATTGGTCAGTTGGAACATACATGAACTAGTAAGAGCTGTTGAGACTTGCAAATCTCTCTCTCTCTCTCTCTCTCTCTCTCTCTCTCTCTCTCTTCCCCCATCTGTATATGTAAACATACGTATCATACAGATGCATCCACTACGTTTCTAATGAATATTAATGTGTCTAAGTGCACAAGCACAAACACCTGTACAGAGTTGCCATCTGCGCATGCACTCTCTTCAGGCTTTTAAATTGGTTATGTACTCGTAAACGGTAAACTAGTTTAGAAGCTGCCCAGCTGGAACGTAACTAGCTTCGAACTATTTCATCCTTAAATGCACTTGATTGACACAGAGATCTTCAGAATAGCTCGATGCAAGAAGCATAAAATGATGAATCACAGGAATGTGAATCAGTGGGCTTTTTGATAACCACTTAATTTTAATTCTTGCACTGTTTACAGAACTTTGGAGACCGAAAAGACTTGAGACGATAGTTGTTGCCCTTTATTAAGAGTCAAGCATTTAGTGTCAAATGTCTTTTATATTTTGTTCATTTGAATGGTTTTCATGTATGCAAATCTCATTGCAACTAGTTTTTGTTTATCCCAATCAAAGAACGAGAGTAAGAGCTGAATAATTTGGAAAAAGTGCTGATGGTAAAATTCTCAGGGGAGTTTCTCTTTTCAGCTTTGTTTGCGCTACTCTTTTATCAGATAATCAACAAACTTAACTCAACTTGTGAGTCTAAAATATGTAAATTATATTTTCTCTTCATCAGTTTTGTGCAGTTGCCTCTGTATTAAGCCTATTATCAATTATCAGAGTTATTTTGTTGGTGGGAATTTAACAGGATGAACATGCTCAAAACTTCACTGATATGCCTATATTAGACCCTGAAAAAGTTATCTTTTTAAGGGAAGCTTTACTTACGACAATATTTTAAATGGTGCAGGCACTACCCTGTCGTGGGATTTGCACTGGCTATGTTCCTGTTCTACTCATTTGTCCCCATTTCGCTGAAAGTTTGATTTCAAGACATTAGATTTTCTGGCTGTGCAGTTGTTCACTTGTTTGCAACATGAGATCCATAAGAAAAAATTATCGTTTGCAGATAAATGGGTCTACAATGCTCAACCTGTCTCTATTGACCTCAGACATGTGGGCTGTCTTCATCCGCGTCTTTGCTTACCATGAGAAGGTTTATTTGAAAGATACCTGGTGTGATTTGGATTAAGACCTCATCTATGCTTCTTTGTGTTGATTTTTGTTTGATTTTAATCTGTTTACAAGGTTGATTGGATGTATTTTGTGGCCTTTGCAGCTGTTGCAGTCGGTCTGGTTATTCATTCACGGTGAGCAACTAATGGATTTTAATAGCTATTAGTTGGTTTCACTCACATTTGCTAGTTGAAAGACCCACCTTAGTCAGTCTGCCGTCAGTGGCTTGTTCGAGAAGTTGAACTTCAGAAATCACATGTCTTGATTATCTCAATGCGCAAAAGAAAAATTAGATTGTTACGCCTCCTTCGAAAATTAAGTAGAGCGGTAGAAATTGCTGACAAATAAACCCAAATGCATATATTTGACTTACAACCCGGAGAGCAAAGAGAGCTCCCTTTATTCAACACTCGTCTTGCAATCATATGTAGCTAGTTATTTAGGTAAAGACACAGCACCAAACTTAGAATTTTGCACCTGCCCATGTGTCGCGACCCTAAAATTTTTTTTCATTTCTCGGGTTAATGGATTATTAAGGCTAAGCTTAACTCGGGCCCTCCCAAGCCCTACTAATTCGCAACTTAGGGTTTAAAATCTTAACATGCAAATATTTTTATGCTTGGAGTCGCCACTAATCTATTTGCGGTAGGTCGATTAGAAACCTAAATAAAACACATGGAGATATGTTTTATTCCTACGAACCAAAGATTTTAAGCTCGGAGACTTGGTTACGCTAGATCTAGTCTAACGCCCTTTCGGTACCTTTTCTTTTCAAAAAAAAATATTTTGGCAAGCAGTTTAGATCCATTTTAACTTAGTCACTAACATGTGAGGTGTTCATGCGAGTGCGCAAACCACCAATTTAACACCCAAGAAAGCGTTAAATAAATTGCAAGTTTGGAAGAATGACTTATCTCAAAGCAACGCAAGCATCTGCATTGTTAGCTAGAAAATCACATCGACAATCCTAATATGATTTTAATTAACAAGCAATTCACTTAATATTTTTGGATTTTCACTTATTTAAATGAAAGCTAGTCTACATGCAATGACGTGCAAAAATGACATGCGAATAATGCAACTTAACATGCAAACTATATAACATGCGACGGCGTGAACTAATTCTAATGACGGACAAAAGATTTATTTTTGGTATTTCTTAATGAAATTCGGAATAATAAAAATACCTAAAATAACATGCAATCTAATAACTTCATTTTTTGGTATTTTTTATTAAAATTCGAAATTAAAAAAATTACCCAAATCATGAATGCAATCTATCCTAATTTAATCTATCCTAAGATGACTTTTTTTGGGTTTTTTCTAAAAATTAGAAATTTAAAAATGACCTAAATAATCTATTAAGATTAGAATATTACTTAATTTAAACTAGGAAATAGATTATCTCAAGTCCTAATTTAAATTAAATAATTACTCTATCTTCTAGATATATTTAGGATTCCCTAAACATGCAAAACTCTTATTCAAATCGTAACCGATATTTTTTGAATTTTCTTTTTATTTAAAAAGGAAAAAAAATTTAAACAGAGATAACATCCACATTCAAAACAACCACGCGATCCGCCAGATTTGTTTTAAACTCGGATTAGGCACAAAAATCGAACTATCGGTCATATCTATAGGGTTATAGATATTGACAGAAAGTCGATCATTCAAATTTGGAAAGCAAACAAAAATCATTATTGTATCCAAGTGATTATGGATAGGATAATAATTTTTCGTATCGCCGCGTATCGGATCTTAGGGATAAGGTCGGATAGTCGTCCAGATACGTTGCTGAATTAGGAAATTTTCCTAATTTTTAATATTCAAAATATTGCGGACATCACGGACATTATCTCAAGATATTTAATTATCCACATGATATTCATGAAATATTCAAAACATGCAAATTAGGAAATTAAATATTCTGAAAATTTGTCGGATAATGTCCAATTACCTAATTTGCAGATAATCTCCAAATTCGAATTGACTCGGGATTGAGTTTGCGGATCGAGATTGGGACAACCGGCGATGGGTGACGTCGAGGCACGACAGCACCGGCGGGAACGACGACGTCGAGAACGGTGGCACGGCAGCGTGAGCGATGACGTCGGGAATAACTTCCGGCGCGGCGGGGGCTGCTCAACATCGAGATGGCAAGCCCGACCGCACGGGGTTGGGACAACAGCTCATCTTGGCGCTAAGCTCGCGGTGGTGCTCGGCAGAAAACCCTTGGGAACGTCAAGAAAACCTTCAAAGGCATGAAGGTGAGGTGACGGGAAACGTGATCGCGGCAACGATGATCGTGCGGATGAAGTAACACTGCGCTTCCTGTTCAGCGTCGTATGTCTCTTTTCTCCGTGAAAGAAAAACCAACCCCCCACTTTTGACTTTTTCCTGGCTTTTTCTTCTTCTCTCTCTTCTGTCTTCTTGCCAAGAAGAGCCCCCCTCTATTGACCAATTATTTTCCACTTTCTCCTCCTCCTGTTGACCGATTCCTTTCCACGTTCTCCTCTCCCTCGTCTCTGTACATGTTCTACGTACTTTGCATGGGAACGTTCTCCTCCTCCTTTGCGTGTGTTTCTCACGATGAGATCTTCAAGGCTGTGGGGGAGTTGGTGAAGATGGAAGAACGTGGCATGGGCCAGTGAACGGCAAAGCAGCAACACTCGCGGGTCTTGCATGGTGGTGGTGGTGCCGTGCGGTGGCGCGAGGAACGACGCGACCGGCGGTGACGATGTAGCGACACCGATCTCCCTCTTTTTTCTCTCTAAGAAATTTTCTGATCCGAAAAAATATGTCCTCTCCCAAAAATCTGACCTAAACATGTTTATATAATGCTAACCTAGGTCAATTAGATGGGCTTGCTAGTCCTAATGGGCTTAAACTTGGGCTTAGGCTCTAATTTAATTTAAATGGGCTGAATTAACTTGGGCTTTTAATTAATTAAGCACAATGGGCTGAATTAAGCTCATATTAAAATAACCGAGCCCGTTTGACTTGTAATTCCCGGCCCTTGCATTCCGAGCGAGCCGAGTCCCATTTAATGAATTTTAAGCTCGTTCATCACTGTCGGTTCGATGCAAAATGCAATTATTCTAAATGGACCTAAACTATATGTTATGCAATTTAAATATTTTTGTTTAGGGGTTAAAATTTAATTCCTAATTTTCTATGCAAATTACACTAAATGACGCGCCAAAATTTAGATGTCAACAGTTACTCCTCTTTGAAGGTGAGCTCGCAGAGGTTGCATTCAAAGACTAAATAATACCTCAATTTCAACTATGCAAATGCAATGAATGTTATTTTTGTCGGGATTATGAGTCCCATTTTTGAAATGCATTAAGAAATGATGCATGCTGACGTGAATGGAAAACATACATGGAATTACTTACCTGACAGAAGCGAGATAATGCAATTCGAGGCACGACTCTGACTTTGTATGCTGTTTGGCAAATGTCTAGGTTCAGTCCCATAGGTATTGCCTGATACACTGTTGATGAACTTCGGTGATCTGCAATTAAGTCAAAACACGCGAAGAAAACTAGACGTATCCAACCATCATCTGGATTCACGAGAGCAGCTTTTAGCCCAAAAAATATAAAAACATTCCGACCTTTACAAATTACCTATACATCTCCATAGGTATTTGTAAAAATTTAGCCACTGCGCCTATATCTTTTACTCATAGGTGCGTCACGGTGGAACTTTTGAAATCAAGAGGATATTCCGACCTTTATGATATACATATACCTTCTCATATGTGCTCATAAAGATTTGGCCGCTTCACTTATACCTGCTCATAAGTGAACTACGGGGGAACACCTAGGGTTGAGAGAATATTCCGACCTTTATGAAATACATATACCTACTCATATGCATTCATAAAGATTTGATCGCTTCACCTATACCTGCTCATAGGCGAGTAGCGGGGGAACCTCTAGGATAATGAGAATATTCCGACCTTTACTAAATACATATACCTGCTCATATGCATTCATAAAGATTTGGCCGCTTCACCTATACCTACTTATAGGCGAGTAACAGGGGAACATCCGAGATAAGGAGAGTATTCCGACCTTTATAAGATACCTATACATCTCCATAGGTACTTATAAAGATTTGGCCGCTACGCCTATACATCGCCATAGGCATGTCGTGGGGGAATACCTGAGATTGAAGAAACATTCTGACCTTTACAAGATACCTGTACATCTCCATAGATACTTGTAAAGATTTGGCCGCTTCACCTATACATCTCCATAGGTAAGTCACGGGGGAATCTTCTCGAGATTGTGTAAAAATCTATGATTTGGTGAACAAAGGGGCTAGCCCGAATGTTCGAGGGTTTCTTGACAAAGTACTTGGACATCATCAGAGGTACCTGAAAAGGGCTTGATCAATAGACACCTAAATATCATCAAAGGCATCTAGAGATCGCAACAAAAAGATCAAATATGGGACTTGACGATTGCTCGAACATGCTAGGGATACCTGGATAGTTATAGACATCCAATGGATAGAGATATACTTACCTATCAATATCTCCGACTCTTGAGGCTGTGTCTCCTACTAGACACGATTTCAGGCAACATGTAATATGTATTCATGGACAAACAAGAACACATGTACACATGCACCATGGTTTCAACTGATTTTTATGCACGATGGTTTTGTCAAATCGGCATTACAAATTCCGCTGGGGAAAAATCATGACAAGTCAATCCGAACTCATAAGTGGATATCTTGAAAATGTCGAATGATGGACTTTCGATCTGAAAGGGCTTTCTCTCATTCTCATCAAAAAAGCTGATTTATGAGAATCTCTCGATCTCATCATCATCATATCGACAAGGGTCCGAGTATTCTCGCAAGCGATATGACCTTACCAATCCAAGAGGTCTTTGTTGGGACTATAACATGGGCTTGGTCAATGACTTAGCAAAAGAGACTCTTTGAGTCGAGGCTATTGAAAGAAAATACTCTGCAATTGTCTCCGAGTTTACAAGTTAAGAACCTTGCAAAAATGAGATAGAAATTGACTTACTCGCACTTCTTCGAGTTAAGCTTGTAAACATCAGAAACTCTACGTTAGTTCAGGTGCCATAATCTGAAAAGACTTTGAAAGGGACGTAATGTAGGCTAGGTTTATGGGTTGAGAAATGAATAGATCATTAGGCTTAAAATGTGTATAACTGGGGTGAATAAGCTGGTGATCATCTCGGCATTGTCACCGGTCTTCCTCTTCACCAGGGATTGTCTCCTCGGTAAATGTTCCATTGGCTTCAGGAATTCATCACTTGATTCTTTTGAGACTTGTAGGACTACTGCTGTACTGGGGATGATTTTGATATGTCACATCCTGACATTTTTCATTGGGCATTGGCCTTACTTTTACTAGGCACACTGCTTTTTCTTGCCCTTCACTTTTTTTTATTATTTTTTTTATAAACACTGGTCAACTATATCTGACTGAATGACTCGCCATTTGAACTCTCAAGGATTCTTGTCTTCCATCGACGCTCCGGATATGCTGTTTGAACAATGATGACCTTTTCCCTTGCCCCAGTGTGGGGGATGATCACCAACTGGATTTATGTGAAATGAATTTGCAGGCTCAATTGGGCTTAGCAAAGGATAAAATGTGTATAGGACAGAGAAAGAAATGCTCTTCGTCATCCTAAGGCACTTGAACTTCACGTGAATTCATTTGAAAAAGCAACACTTGAAGATTAATGCAAGTGAAAGCAAGAAAATTTCTAGTCATTTTTCACCTTATGATACTGATTTACCTCCGGTTTGCCCCGATATGGGGTGGTTATTGACAGGGGTAATTTGAAAAATTTCTCCAAGTGTTTTAGGCTCAAAGAGGCAAAACAAGGGATAAGCTGTAGCGTTTAAGGTAGAGAAATGAAATGCCTCTTGTCATTTCGGTTGTCATACCTTTTGCGAGATAATTCTTTACCTTGCAAGACATGGAATTTTTTTTAATTCAACTCACTGAAGACTAGCGCATGGGACTGTGTATAGAATAGGGCTTGCCTTTCATCATCCCGATGTACCCTATTTGACACATTCAATTCATTTCGCATGAGTTATCAGATTGTCTAAATAGACTTCCCCTTTGAAGTCAACAATACTGATCGACAAAATAACCATGCAGAATTTAAAGCCAATGCAAACATCTTAACTTGAAATTGATTGAAATCATTTATTCATCATTGAAATGTTTGCAATTCGGAAGTATAAAACCAAATACTGGAAAACTTTTGTTGCAAAGTGATAGATTTTATCGAGGATAATACATTTTCACAACATTAGAATTAACAGGATTGGAGAACTCACGACTGTCCATTTCTGCGAAAATCAGGGCACCTCCGGGAAGTACTTTCTTAACCACATATGGACCGATGTAGTTTGGAGTAAATTTACCTTCGGGAACAGGAAGATTGGCAGCACTTTCCTTAGGATTAGATCATTTACCTCGAAGTGTCTAGGGCGCACCTTTTGGTTGAAGGATCTAGCTATCCTCTGCTGATAAGTTTGACCATGGTAAATGGCTCTCAACCACTTTTCATCAATCAGGTTCAACTGCTCGTGTCTTTGTCGCATCCATTCCACTTCAGACAACTCCACTTGGGATAAAACATGCAAGGAAGGGATCTCTACTTCAATGGGCAGGACTGCTTCCATGCCATATATCAAAGAAAAAGGGGTTGCACCGACAGAGGCTCGGATGGAAATCCGATATGCCATTAGTGCAAATGACAATCTTTCATGCCAATCATGATAGTTTTTAGCCGTTTTGGCTAGGATCTTCTTAATGTTCTTGTTAGCGGCTTCAACTGCTCCATTCATTTGTGGACGATAGGGAGATGAATTCAGGTGCTGGATTTTGAACTCATTGAACAACTGATCTACAAACTTGTTGTAAAAATTCATCCCATTATCAGTGACAATAGCTTCGGGGACACCATAACGAGCAATTATGTCTCGCCTAATGAATCTTACAACATTCTTCGCGGTAACGTTGGCAAAAGATGCGGCTTCATTTCACTTGGAGAAATAATCGATCGCAACCAAGATGAATCGGTGTCCATTCGATGCCTCTGGATTGATTGGGTCAATCACATCGATGCCCCACATTGAAAAAAGCCATGGCTCGGATAACTGATGTAACTCCATGGGGGAATATTTATTTTATTCCCATGAACTTGACAGCGATGGCATCTTCGAATATGTTGGATGGAGTCACTTTTAAGATTGAGCCAATAATAACCCAACCTCGTGATCTTCTTGGCTAACATTTGGCCATTCATGTGTGGACCATATATCCCCTCGTGCACTTCTTGCATGATCCTAGTAGCTTCAGCTGCTTCTACACACCTTAGCAGGATCGAATCATAAGATCTTTTATACAACTTTTCACCACTGACAAAGAATTTTGAAGCCATTTTCATTATGTACTTCCTGTCGACTGGAGTGCTTCTTTTAGGAAATTCTTATCTCTGGATGTAGTTTATGATATCGTAATACCATGACTTTTTGTCAGATTCTCCGTTCACAACCATGCAATAAGCCGGTTTCGTTAGGACTTCAATCTTTAAGGGCTCTACTTCTACTCTACCAGTTACTTGCAGCATGAATGATAATGTAGCTAACGCATCAGCAAACTGATTATGGGATCTTGACAAGTACTCGAAAGAAATGTCTTTGAATTCTTTTATGATTTCTTCGAGATATTCGTGGTACGGTACCAATTTGGTGTCTTTCGTCTTCCACTCTCCTACAGTTTGGAGAATGATCAGAGTGGAATCATCAAACACTTTCAATTTGGTTATCCCCATTTCTACTACGGCTTGGAGTCCGAGGATGCAAGCTTCGTACTCGGCTATGTTATTAGTACATAGGAACACCAATTTTACTGCTACTGGATAATGTTACCTATCTGGGGATATCAAAATTGCCCCAGTACCAGAACCAGTTAAGTTCACAGCTCCATCGAAGAACATGGTCCATGTGTCTTCTTTTATTACCAGAATACGATCTTCTGGAGAATATGCATCATCATCCGAGACTCTAGGATTTTCGGCTAATACATCAGCAATTATTCGGCCTTTGACTGACTTCTATGGCATCATCTGAACATCAAATTCTAAAATCAAAATCTGCCACTTGGCTAGCTTCTCTACCAAAGCTGGTTGATCAAGTAAATACTTGATGGGATCATTCTCAGTCACGAGTAGAGTCTGGTGATGTAATGTGTATCGTCTTAGCCTATGGAGCACCCATACTAGTGCAGCACAAGTTTTCTCGGCTTCAGGATAATTTAACTCCGAGACGGTGAACTTCTTACTCAAGTAATAAATGGCCCGTTTTTTTCTATCCTCAGGATTTTTCTGGGCTAGCATCGCACCCAAAGACTCGCTATGAATCGTGAGGTAAAGGATCAAAGGCTGGCCCGGCATTAGAGGGACTAGCATTGGTGGTTTCATCAGGTACTGCTTCAGTTCACTAAACGTTTCTTGGCAATTATCGTCCCACTCCTCTTGAGCATTCTTCTTTAGAAGTTTGAAGAACGGTTTAGCAGTTTCGGAAAGCTGGGAAATGAAACGGACTATGTAGTTCAATCTGCCCAGGAGGCTCCGTACTTCTTTCGCGGTCGACGGGGGTTGTAGCTCACATATAACCTTTATTTTGGAAGGATCGACTTCAATGCCCTTACTGCTTACTACAAACCCGAGTAATTTGCCCGACGTTGCTCTAAATATGCACTTCGCTGGATTAAGATGGAGTTTAAACTCACGGAGTCAGTCGAACAACTTCTTCAGGGTATTAACATGACTTTCTCCGGGTCGAGACTTGACAATCATGTCATCAACATAGATCTCGATCTCTTTATGGATCATGTCATGGAAAAGAGTCACCATTACCCGTTGATATATTGCCCCGACATTTTTAAGACCGAAGGGCATAACCTTATAGCGGAATGTATCCCAAGGAGTGATGAATGCTATTTTCTCCTTATCGCCGTCCTTCATTCTTATCTGGTTATAGCCCGAGAAACCATCAATGAAGGAAAATAACTCAAATCCAGCAGTACTGTCTACCAGAACGTCTATGTGCGGTAATGGGAAGTCATCTTTAGGGCTAGCTTTGTTCAGGTCGCGATAGTCGATGCAAACTCGAACTCGGCCATCCTTCTTCATGACTGGCACGATGTTAGCTACCCAGGTAGGGTATTGGGTGACTTCGATGAATCTCATTTTAAAGAGCTTCATCATTTCCTCCTATATCTTCTTTGAAAGCTTAGGTTTGGTTCTCCGTAGCCTCTGTTTCTTGGTTGGCATGTCGAGATTAATAGGCAAGCCATGCTCCACAATAGAAGGGTTTAAACCCGGCATATCAGTATATGACCAGGCAAAGATATCCTGGTAATCCTTCAGCAATTGGACTAGGCGTTTGGCTTCACCTTCGGGAAGGGTCACCCCTATCTTTACTTCTTTGGGTTCTCCGGAATCACTCAAATTGACGGTGATAGTTTGATCTACCGTTAGGACTTTGGCTTTTTCATGCCGCTCTAGATCGCGCTGAATATCTGAGGAATCATCGAGTTCTCCGGTATCATCAGGATCAAGCTCGGTTGCATATAATTCATTGGATTGGACCGTTCCCATACCCTCATATGTCACAAGATTGCCCCTGAAACATAAAGTAGGTAATTCAGAAGGACAAACAGGGCTAAACCTTGCGTTTTTGTAAAAAAATTTTTTGTAATTAATTTTTTTGTTTTTCTGAAATTCATTTTGAAAAGGTTTTAACACAAGGAAGCATGAAGAAGTCTAGGCCTCAGAATTCTCCTTGGACTATATTTTCTTTTATCGGTTGGATATCATTACCGGGTTGGTTTGATATACCTCAACATGCCCTCAAAAATGAAAATATCTTGTAATTTCATTGATTATCTCGAAATGAATTACATTTATTGAATGGAAATTGCGACAGTCAAATCTTAGAAAGGAAAATGGTAAGCAGAACCTAAGACGGGGCAAGTCCTAGAAAGCAATAAAAATTTCCACGCAGGAGAGTGTGTAGAAAAGTAAGAGTTTTACTCTTGTGGGCCAGTGCCCATTCCCTCTGACGGTTCTCCTTCGATAGCTCCAATGAAGACGTCATTAAACAGGGCAGTGATTCCTTCTATTGCATCATCAGAGTCTTCTGTCATTGGAAGTGTTGGATCATCCATACCTCCCTATCCGTCAGGGACAATATCCCGGGGATCAACATAGAAACTCGGGGGCACTGAGTACTTCACATAATAGTCGAACTTGCCACTCGGTTGTCCCAGAGTGTCAATTACTTCCTTCTCTTCGTGCATCATTCTTGCAGGGCTTGAGAATGTGGTGCAAATGTGTGGAAGCAACCTACCACGCCCGAGTTCTTCATTATTTTGAGTAATCCCACGACCATGTTTTTCATCATTTGGCTCTTCTCGACCTCGACCTCGACCACGTCCACGGCCCCCATTGTTTGGAACACTTGGACCTTGGTACCCCAAGCCGGAAGCGCGGGGCCTTTGAGAGACTTCTACCGGTTGGCGGATACCTTGGCCATCCCTGCCAAGGACTTCGCCTGGAATGAAGCCATGGGACATAATTACTCTTCCGACCATTATTAAAGCATTTGACACTTCAGGAACTGGCGGTGATGATCCTCTAGACGCATGAATGGTCGATACAAGCTCAAGCGACTGATAGTTCGATTCAATTTTGCAATCCGGCTCGACATAGAGGATAGCCGTTGTATGATAAATCGGGTGCTCTTCTTCACCGTAGATTGTGACTAACTTCCTCTCTACAACGAATTTCACCTTCTGATGTAAACTGGATGGCACAGCTCCAGCAGTATGAATCCATGGACGACCCAGCAGAAAATTGAATGCAGTGGGAATGTCCATAACTTGGAATAGGACGTTGAACACTGTCGGCCCTATCTATATGTCAAGGTGGATTTCTCCCATAACTTCTTTCTTCGTTCCGTCAAAGGCTCGCACGGAGGTCTTCGCAGCATTTATCCTAGAAGGATCTATCTTAAGGCGATGTAAAGTCGCTAGAGGACAGATGTTCAAGGCTGAACCGTTGTTAATGAGTACCCGGGCTACATGCGAGGCCTTGTACTTGATAGAAATATACAATGCTTTGGTATGTCCTCTGCCTTCTAGAGGGAACTCCTCATCCGAAAAGGCTATCAGGTCCTTGAGGATTATGGAACCCACAAATTCCTCCAATTTGTCATGATTGATCGTCTCGGGCACATGGACTTCACTTAACACCTTCATAAGGGCCTTTTGATGTTCGACAGACGTTTGGAGGAGTTCAAGCAGAGAGATTTGCGCAGGCATCTTGCGCAGTTGCTCAACTATGCTATATTCACTGGGTTTGATCATGGCCAGAAACTCCTTGGCTTCTTCATCAGTAACAGGTCTTACAGGTTGGACATTAGCTTGGCTATAGGTACGTTCGGATCTGGTGACTAAGTCGACGTCGAGACTGTAGGACCAAGGGACTACCTTATCATCAGAGTACCCGTACGATTGAGGTATCTCGATCACTATCCTTTCATCGGCTGCGGGCGTGCTTATTACGATCTCTTCATCATCGGTCACGTCTTCAAGCGGAGACATGTCTTCACGCAAAGGATCGAGCTTGTCCTTCCTGGTGTTTAACGTAGCAAACTCTTCATCCCAGTTAATGACAACCTCGGAGATAGTAGAGACGATGCCGGTGTGGTCAGCATAAATGATCAGCCCAGCCTCTACCATCCTTGAAATTCTTTCTCTCATGATAGCCAGGGAAATGACCTCATTACTCGGGTAATAACCGACTTTCACCAGCTCGCCATAGACGTCAGTAATATACACCTTGACGTTTTTAATTCGACCAGCATCGAAACTGAATATGGCATTCACGTTCCCCGCATGATCGAGGAGCAGGTTATTCTGAACATTCGGCTTAGCTGGTTGAAATGAGAAAGCCTTC
The DNA here is from genome assembly GCA_031216185.1 of Syzygium aqueum. NCBI lineage: Eukaryota > Viridiplantae > Streptophyta > Magnoliopsida > Myrtales > Myrtaceae > Syzygium > Syzygium aqueum. Next base: position 387,019 of record JASUUB010000014.1, on the reverse strand, counting down.
GTGTCCAGGAGGTTTTAGATTCGGTGCTTGAGGGCATAGCAATTGTCGGTTGAGTGTCTCAGCTCGCCTATGTGATAACCACATTTCTTTGACTGGTTGTAATTATAGAACTGCTCAGGATTAGGCCGTTTTGGCTCGGTAGTGTTGACACTTAAATTTTACCGACCGTCTAGTCGTAATTTGCATAGAAAATTAGGGATTGATTTTTAACCCCTAACAAAAAATATTTAAATTACATAACATGTAATTTAGGTTCATTTAGTTTAATTGCATATCTTTTCATCAAGTTGGCATTGGCGAATGAGCTTAAATTTTATCGAATGGAACTCGACTCGCTCGGGAATGCAAGGGTTAGGAATCTCGTGTCAAACGGGCTCGGTTGTTTTTAATTTGAGCTTGATTTAGTCTGTTGAATTTAATTAATTAAAGCCTAAGTTAATTCAGCCCATTTAGATGTTAATTAGAACCTAAGCCCAAGCCTAAGTCCATTAGGATTAGCAAGCCAATTTATTTGACCTAGGTTAGTATTATAAGTATGTGTTTTAGGTCAGATTTTTGGGAGAGAGGAACGACAATTTCAGATTAGAAAATTTCAGAGAGGCACGCGTGAAACACTTGAGAAAGAGAGGGAGAGAGAGACACCGCCAATGCTGCACCACCGGAGGTCACCGCCGTGCCTCTCCCGCCTTCGCGCCGTCACACGCCACGCTAAACAGCCCTCCCCGAGAAGCTGCCTCGAGATCGATCCTTGACGAAGCGGCTTCCATCCACAAGCTCCCCTTGGCGGTCACGACTCCCCTAGTCAACTGAGAAGCATCTTGAGGGGTCCTGAGGCTGTCAATGTGGTTCACTGCTTGTCCCTGCACTAAGTCGTCGCTGCTCTATTGCTTCCCTCTTCGATGGCAGTCTCCCTTCCAACGTGAGACGTCAAACCTGACAAGGCAACTAAATTCATTGTTCCACGAAGGCAACGTCGCTGGTTGTTGCTCTAAACTCCTCGGTCAACGGAAGTTATTCCAGTACTGACGCCAAACTGTTGCCTTTGTTGTTCTGCCGAGGAGTTGTCCTCGTTCAAGAATTCCATCATGAAATCTCCAACACAATCGCGGGACCCTCTAAACAGATGATGTTGTTGATATGATCTTTCAGCCCATCGACGACAAGCCACTACACTCTTGTTTATGTTTTTTGCAGGTTTGATGAATTCCTCAATGAAGATCGATCAAGTTTTTTGGTCTATACTTGACCTCACTTTCTACTGAGAGTCCTCGCTAAGCTCCTTTGTCGTGAACTAAGAAATCACCGCAAGCATCTCGCCGTCCGTAGCTGAGTGTCGGTCTTCGCTTCGTTGCTTCCCCCGCCTTGCCAGACCGATGCCTGCCTGCCGTGCCGGACCGACGCCGTTCACCGTGCTGCTGCCTTGCCATCCCAACACCGCACTGTTGCCCCGCCTCGAGCCACCAGCCGCCGGCGAGCCCACCGAATAGCCCCGCCAGTGTTGCCGCGTTTCGTTGATCCTGTCATCGTCGGTTGTTCGATCCCGATCCACAAGCTCGAGCTCGATCCAAGTCCAAATTTGGAATTATTTCAAATTAGGTAACAATCATTATCCGATATATTTTCAGAATATTAAGTTTCCTGATTTGTATGTTTTAAATATTTTGTGAATATCACGTGGATATTTAGTTATCTTAGGATAATGTTTACGATATCCGCGATATTTAAAAATATTCAAAATTAGGAAAATTTCCTAATTTAGCAACGTATCTGGACGACTATCCGACCTTATCCCTAAGGTACGATACGTGGCGATACGGAAAATTATTATCCTATTCATAACTACTTGAATACGATAATAGTTTTTATCCGCTTTCCAAATTTGAATGATCGACTTTCCGTCAATATCTATAACCCTATAGATATGACCGATAGTTTGATTTTTGTGCCTAATCCGAGTTTGAAACAAATTTGGCGGATCACGTGGTTGATTTGAATGTGGTTGCTATCCTTATTTGTTTGATTGCTTTCCTTTTCAAATAAAAAGAAAATTCAAAAAAAATCTGTTTTGTTATTTAAATTAGAATTTTTGCATGTTTAGGAATTTTGAATATATCCCAAAGGATGAGATAAGTATTTAATTTAAATTGTGACTTAAGGTGGTATTTTTCCTAGTTTAAATTAAGGATCGTTTTAATTCAAACGGATTATTCATGTTATTTTTTTAATTCCGAATTTTCAAGAAAACTCCAAAAAAGAATGAATTGCTTTAGGGTAGATTAGGATAGATTGCATTTTTAATTTCAGCAATTTATTATTTCGAATTTTAACAAAAATCCCAAAAATAAGTCATTTTAGGATACGTTAAATCATCATAGGTTGCATGTTAATTTAGGCATATTTTTAATTCCGAATTTCATTGAATAAAAAAATACCAAAAATAATCATTTGCCCGTCATTAGAATTAGGCCACGTCGTTGCATGACATATGGTTTGCATGCTAGGTTGCATTAATTGCATGTCATTTTTACACGTCATTGCATGTAGATTAGATTTCATTTAAACAAGTGAAAATCCAAAAAATATTGATTGAATTGCTTGTTAATTAGAAATTATATTAGGGTGTTGATGTGATTTTCTAGCTAACAATGCAGATACTTGCGTTGGTTCGAGGTAAGTCATTCTTCCAAATTGGCAATTTATTTAATGCTTTCTTGAGTGTTAAATTGGTGGTTTGCGCACCTGCATGAACACCTCACATGTTAGTAATTAAATCAAAATGGATCCAAACTGCCTGCCAAAATATTTTTGAAAAGAAAAGGTAGTGAAAGGGCGTTAGACTAGATCTAGCGTAATCAAGTCCCCGGGCTTAGAATATCTGGTTCGTAGGAATAAAGCATATCTCCTTATGTTTTATTTAGGTTTCGAATCGACCTACCACAAAATGATTAGTGGCGACTCCAAGCATGAAAATATTTGCATGTTAAAGACTTAAACCCCTAAGTTGCGAATTGGTAGGGCTTGGGAGGGCCTGAGTTAAGATTGGTCTTAATAATCCATTAGCTCGAAAAATGATGAAAATTATTTTCGGGTCGCGACAGGTAGTAAGCAAGCCTTTCTTCCAGAGCACCGCCAATACTTGAGACAACGAACCGGGGAGAGGGGTGAATTGCCTCTTGTTGTTCCTCGTCTGAAAAGGTTGACGATCCGTGTTTTGTTGTTGAGCTTCTGCTACTTAGATTGCTGGGGCAGGGTTAGTTTCCGCCGACTCGGTTGGTTATAAGTCACATTCATTTCAGCTGCCGGTTCTTTCTCCTTCCTTGCACCAAATCTTTTGGTTGACAAAGACGGCTCCACGAACCACCCATCTTTCAATCCTATCTCAATCTGTTCGCTTATGGGGATAAGTTGATTGAAGTTGTCAACTGGAATGGCCACCATCCGATTACGGTACTCGAACGGGAGAGTTTTCACGAACAACCTCTTCAACTCATTGTTTATGGATTCCGGGATGACCTGAGCGGCTATATTCCTCCATCTGATAGCATAATATTTGAAGGACTCAGTCTTTTTCATCTGAGCATGTTCGAGATCATCACAGGTAGGAATGATATCTATTATGAACCTATACTGCTTTAAGAATGCTTCACTAGCTTCCTTCCAGGTCTTGAGGCCATTTATCTTCTTCATGAGATACCGGTTCAAAGCAGGACCCATTAAACTTGCTTGAAACACATGGATCATTAGGAGTTCGTTATCAACGTATGAGGTCATCTGTACGTGATATAACTGCAGGTGGGCTTTTGGACAGGAGGTGCTGTTGTACTTGTCAAAATCTGGCATCTTGAACTTCTTTGGGATTTTGATTTGTGAGTACAGGGACAGATCGATCGAGAGTGAATCTTGTGAACCCTCCAACTGCTTCACTCTTTCTTCGAGTTTGTTGACTTGTTCATCAAGTTTGTCTTTGTTGACGACGATCTAGACGGGGTCATCTTTCAAGTCGGGAATATTGTCATCTTCCTCAACATCAACATTCTTTCCACCTTTATGCTTTGGAGCTGATGTCTCGAGGGATGTTGGAACGGGGACCGACCGAAGAGCTTTGATTTCGGCAGACATTTGTTGCATTACGATGACGGCTTGCTTCATCTGGTCCTCTATGCCAACAACACGCTCTTGTAAGTCAGTTTGGTCGGTCATTCTAGCTTTCGACCATATACGAATAGGTGATCGTGATCGGTCCGTAATTACCTAATTTCGGAATGAAACAGGCATACATAAGTGTGAAGCAAAAATACATGCCGATCCATGACATTGATCTAATCGCTTTGAATTGAAAAAATCTCTTTATTGAAATGACAAAAATATTTACAACGACTAATGACTTGAAATCACTTTAAACTGAATATAAAGACAAATGACTCAATTCCTAAACAAATTGAAAGACCGAAACTAGCATGAGAAAACAATTTCAAGCTTTTTATTTAGCTTGATCTATAGACATATGGGAGGCGACTTCTTTCTTTAACTGCTCATAAGCTCGAGCTATCTTGGCTGCCTTTTCTTGAGCTTCTTCAACCTTCCTTTTGATGCGGTTGTTCTCTGAGCGATTGGCGGTCTTGAGAGGCACCTTGGGTATCTTCGGGAGTAACTTCTGCGGGATTTTGTGCCGTCGAATGTACTTGGCCGTTGCGAAATAGGATTTCTACTCCCCCTTAAGTTCTCCTTCGGGTCGAACTATCTTTACTACACGGCATTTCTTCCACATCTTTTGGAGCTGAGCTATGGTCCCTTCGTGGTCTTTATCCTTGTTAGAGAAATCGACATGAAGGAGCTCTGGTTGTAATGCCGGAGGGAGCCCCTGGAGAATCTGGTACCGTCGGGACACTCTGGCAGGGTAGTATTCGATTGCGCCAATGAAGCCCAAAAGTGGCACCGGTCCAACACCATTACATGTAAGCCGAGCTTCCTCGACATTGAACCAACTAGCATGCCATTAGAAACCTTGGGGTCTAGCATTTTTCATGAAAATGATCCATTCGGAGTAATGATAATCAGGTGCATTCCCTTGTTTTTCTTTATAACTTAAAACGGGATGATCGGAATCATTGAGTTCGGATATTTTGAGTAAATTGCTACATCCTTTTATGTGAGACAAAAACCAAATTTGCAATAGTTCAAGGGGTGCATGAAATGTTTTGTCAATATTTTGCTTGAATTTAGTGAGAGAAATGAAAGTCTCGGCTAAAATGGTGTTGACAAAATTCTTTTCAAGGCAGGCTTGTTGGACCAACCATGTAATTGATGGGTTACATGCATTCTTGCAATGAGGAAAAATCACAAACCCGAAAAATGCTAGTAAGAAAATTCTGCCCTTTTGAAAGGATGTGGCTTTTTCAAAACATTGACTCAAGAATGAAAGGGGACATGTTCCATGATTTGCTTTCAAAAATTTTCCCAACTCATCTTTTCCGACATTCAAAAATTCAGAAAATATTAAGGTGGAATCGATTCCCCAAGGTGGTGTAACTAGTTCTGATTCCAAAGGTTTTCCAATGAGCACACTATATTTTTCCAAAGTCAGGGTGAGCTCATGCTTACTGAATATAAAGGTGGATGTCTCGGGGCACCAGAAGTGTGCTAATGCTCGAACTAGGCCGGTACGGACTTTGACTTCCAGTAGGGGGAGCAGCCTTTCGATGTGGCCCTCAACTAGCTTGCGGTTGGTCAGACTGAGTAGGTTCCACCAGGTACGGAGCTCGTCCTTAGGAGCATCAAGAATCCAAATGTCTGCCCCTCCTATAGTGTATAGACCAAGACTCGCGATCGACCTAATGTCATGGACCGACTAAAGAAAAGACGAAACGTAAATAAATTACGAGATAAAGGTTGAAGAAAACTTACTTTCACCGGGTATGGAAATGGCAATCACATAGACATACACATGAAATGTGAGGTTCGATTTCTATCTAGACTTTGGCTTGCAAAGTGGAGATGCGAGGATTATTGAGCTGAACCAGTCATGGTGGTGGTTAGGCTGGGATTCCCCTGACTCCGGCTTAGTCAAAGAGCCGACCCGGGTTGTAAGGGGCGCAACCGTGGCGGGTATTCAATGACACCATGAATGAACTTTCGGGACTAAGGAGGGCGACCCGTACCGCATAATTGTGGTCAGGGTATCCACTGTCTCAGTACCATCCTAAACCTATGCCGCCTAGGTCCGGCAGTGGGTAGTGTGTGCGGTGTAGTGTAAATGTAAGGCATGCACAACAGGTTATATCAAACAGCGCTTCGTGCATAAATTAAACCATACATCCGAACACCTCCCTGCAAAACAAGGGTTAACAACCACGCCTCCTCTTATACCTCCCATTCTGCAAGAACATTTAACACCTAAAATGTTAGGGACGTACCTGGGATCCTCGCTGCCAAACAAAAAATATTTTTTGAAAAGAAAAATTGGCCTAAGTCCACTAAGAGTTTTAACTCAAATTCCCGGTGGAGTCACCAAGCTGTCGCAACTCTAAAATTTTTTTTCATTTCTCGGGTTAATGGATTATTAAGGCTAAGCTTAACTCGGACCCTCCTAAGCCCTACCAATTCGCAACTTAGGGTTTAAGTTCTTAACATGCAAATGTTTTCATGCTTGGAGTCGCCACTAATCTATTTGCGGTAGGTCGATTAGAAACCTAAATAAAACATAGGGAGATATGTTTTATTCCTACAAACCAGAGATTCTATGCTCGGGGATTTGGTTACGCTAGATCTAGTCTAACGCCCTTTCGGTACCTTTTCTTTTCAAAAAAAATATTTTGGCAAGCAGTTTGGATCCATTTTAACTTAGTCACTAACATATGAGGTGTTCATGCGGGTGCGCAAATCACCAATTTAACACCTAAGAAAGCGTTAAACAAATTGCAAGTTTGGAAGAATGACTTACCTCGAAGCAACGCAAGCATTTGCATTGTTAGCTAGAAAATCACATCGACAATCCTAATATGATTTCTAATTAACAAGCAATTCACTCAATATTTTTGGATTTTCACTTATTTAAATGAAAGTTAGTCTATATGCAATGACGTGCAAAAATGACATGCGATCTTAACATGCAAACTATATGACATGCGACGACATGACCTAATTCTAATGACGGACAAAGGATTTATTTTTGGTATTTCTTAATGAAATTCGGAATAATAAAAATACCTAAAATAACATGCAATCTAATGACTTCCTTTTTTGGTATTTTCTATTAAAATTCGAAATTAAAAAAATTACCCAAATCATGAATGCAATCTATCCTAATTTAATCTATCCTAAAATGACTCTTTTTGGGTTTTTTCTAAAAATTCGAAATTAAAACATGACCTAAATAATCTATTAATATTAGAATATTACTTAATTTAAACTAGGAAATAGATTATCTCAAGTCCTAATTTAAATTAAATAATTACTCTATCTTCTAGATATATTTAGGATTCCCTAAACATGCAAAACTCTAATTCAAATCCTAACCGATATTTTTTTAATTTTCTTTTTATTTAAAAAGGAAAAACAATTTAAACAGAGATAACATCCACATTCAAAACAACTATGCGATCCGCCAGATTTGTTTTAAACTCAGATTAGGCACAAAAATCGAACTATCGGTCATATCTATAGGGTTATAGATATTGACAGAAAGCCGATCATTCAAATTTGGAAAGCAGATAAAAATCATTATCGTATCCAAGTAATTATGGATAGGATAATAATTTTCCGTATCGCCGCGTATCGGACCTTAGGGATAAGGTCAGATAGTCGTCCATATACGTTGTTGAATTAGGAAGTTTTCCTAATTTTGAATATTCAAAATATTGCGGACATCATGGACATTATCTTAAGATATTTAATTATTCACATGATATTCATGAAATATTCAAAACATGCAAATTAGGAAATTAAATATTCTGAAAATTTATCGGATAATGTTCAATTACCTAATTTGCAGATAATCTCTAAATTCGAATTGACTCGGGATCGAGTTTACGGATCGGGATTAGGACAACCGGCGACGGGCGACGGCGAGGCACGGCAGCACCGGCGGGAACGACGACGTCGGGAACGGTGGCACGGCAGCGTGAGCGATGACGTCGGGAATAGCTTCCGGCACGGCGGCGTGAGCGATGACGTTGGGAATAGCTTCCGGCTCGGCGGGGGCTGCTCAACATCGAGATGGCAGGCCCGACCGCATGGGGTTGGGACAACAGCTCATCTTGGCACTAGGCTCGCGATGGTGCTCGGTAGAAAACCCCTGGGAACGTCAAGAAAACCTTCAAAGGCATGAAGGCGAGGCGACGGGAAACGTGATCGCGGCAGCGATGATCGTGCGGATGAAGTAACACTGCGCTTCCTATTCAGCGTCGTATCTTTTTTCTCTATGAAAGGAAAACCAACCCCCCACTTTTCTCATGGTGAGATCTTCAAGGCTGTGGGGGCGTCGGTGAAGATGGAAGAACGTGGCATGGGCCAGTGAATGGCAAAGCAGCAACACTCGCGGGTCTTGCGTGGTGGTGGTGGTGCCGTGTGGCGGCGCGAGGAACGACGCGACCGTCGGTGACGATGTAGCGACACCGATCTCCCTCTTTTTTCTCTTTAAGAAATTTTCTGATCTGAAAAAATATGTTGTCTCCCAAAAATCTGACCTAAACATGTTTATATAATGCTAACCTAGGTCAATTAGATGGGCTTGCTAGTCCTAATGGGTTTAAACTTGGGCTTAGGCTCTAATTTAATTTAAATGGGCTGAATTAACTTGGGCTTTTAATTAATTAAACACAATGGGCTGAATTAAGCTCAAATTAAAATAATCGAGCCCATTTGACTTGTAATTCCCGGCCCTTGCATTCCGAGCGAGCCGAGTCCCACTCAATGAATTTTAAGCTCGTTCATCACTGCCGGTCCGATGCAAAATGCAATTATTCTAAATAGACCTAAACTATATGTTATGCAATTTAAATATTTTTGTTTAGGGATTAAAATTTAATCCTTAATTTTCTATGTAAATTACACTAAATGACGCGCCAAAATTTAGGTGTCAACACCATGGTTCGGACGAGCAATCATTTTATTTTCTCTAGATTGCTTGTCGAACTAATGATCGCGTGTCTGCACTGCCATTGGCTTGTGATCTTTTGTTGTTTTCTGTGGGTTGTCGAAGATTTTCGTGGAGTCATAGATGGCGTGTCCGACAAAGGGTACGTAGATGGCCAGCGCGAGGGTGTTGACTGCGATCAGGGTGCCGAAAGCGTGCATTGTCTCGGAACCTTTGCAAGTGAGCTTGCCGAGCCGGAGCTGAATCATGTCGACCATGGAGCACAGGAGGAACACGCTGCCTATGATGGAGGTCAACACGGAGAGGGTGAACAAGAACCCTCTCAGAGCCTTCCTCGGCCAGCTTTTGATGGTGCCGGGATCAGGTGGCGGGTCTCTGAGGTAGGTGAAGAGGTGGGTCTTCGGGGCTTTGGCTACGAGGCTGGAAAAGAGATAGCAGGCGAACGATATCACTTCGTTCATGACCAGCCTCCTCGCCATGGGAACTCCCGCTTCGCAGACCTTGTTGCCCTCTATGTTCTCCGTTTTAGGGCTCGCGAACGCCAGGCCCACGAAGACCGCGGCGGTAAGAGCGAGTTCACGCTCACTAGATCATCCAGTGCTTTCTAATGGACCTCCACTGCCTCCTCCAGCTTCTCAGGGCTAGTAATGCAGCATGACCAAACCACCACCACCCCCCCAAGAAAAAAGAAGAAGAAAAAAACGTTATTTCAAAGAGCAAAGTGTAGAATACCGAGTAAAAACGTTATTGGAAAGATGAAAACGAAACCTGTATATCGGATAATAAAACTTTTTTCGTGACTGGTTCCGTTCACTATAAAAAAGAAACAGAAAAATGGGACTAACTCGATATCAGGTGAAGGCGTGGCCTCGGCCATGATTTCTTCGTCTTGGTATTCTTGATCACATACATTACGGATCGACGGTTTCTTATATAGAGATGACAAGAACTATGCTTACCTAGCCGTGCAAGCATCGTTCGTGAAAGCGATACCCCGCAAATGGAGTAAAGACAAATAATATGTTATTCTCTTCTCTTTCTCGTGTTTCACGTGCGAAGCTGGCTACGTACATGGAGCAAACCAAAAGAAGAAAGAAAACAAAAAGCGGAAGTCGAGAAAATTAGAGGGAATATGATGATCATGATTCTCGTGGTTCAACCACCACCTGCAGCTGCAAGCATCCATCGGCAAGGGAAGAGTAGATCTTCATTTTACCCAAGTTGGAATACCCAAAGAAGGCAATCAAGCTCTCTTAGAAGCCCTCCAAAATTTATTTTCTTTTTCCGAGGTTATGTATATGCATGGACCCGAACCTGAATCCAGTAAACCGCTCGAACCCGTCATGAGAAATAGGGTTCGGGGGGGAACCCATCCCGGGCTTGATTGGGTCGGGCCAATTTTGTTTAATCCGACTTATGACTCGGCACACGTAGATTTCTTTCATGCTTAAACCATAGTAAGAATTTTGGAATACGCAATGTAGGACCATACCCAATCTCGTTAGTTGAGATATATGTCCTACACGTACAGAAGAAATATATAATTTATCTAATCGAAATGGGTGAATCTAAATACTATAAAAAAAATCCTACGTGTATTAGAACTTGTTAGGGCTCATTTATTGAAACCGAGAAATAAGAGCTAAAAATCGAGTACTGAATATTAAGCGCTCAACAAATAAAAGAATGTTTGATAATAAATTGATGATAATTGAATAGAAAATTTTGCTAGTTTTTTTTACCAAACATGGAAAAGCCAACATTATTGAGAGGTTTTCACAATATATTGGGTAAGGTTTTAACTTCCATCGGATATTATATAAGTTAACCATCTTAAGTGACTCATTCATTACTTATTGCATTATGTGCTTTTTGATTAAAATAATCAATAAGGTGTGTGTAGTTGGAGACTATCAAATGCCATTAATAATGACCCAAGCTTGAGTTTCTCTGCGCGATCATCGGGTATGAGTGGACCAAATTTCGACCCATACAACACGACTCGTTTTATGCCCCAGACTCATAATGACCCGAGCTCGGTCCTACCTGATTGCCAGGTCCGTGTGCGACACCGCTGCATAAATTAAAAGGGATTCTAGTTTCAGGTCATCATGCAAAAGATCATGCACGCACCACACTTCTAACTTTTACGATTCAGATTTTGATCACCCTTTGATCAATAAAGCAAAAATTGTATGTCGCGACCGACCTCCCGACTTTTTTCATCGACATGCAAAAAAGAAGGTTTCGCCTGGTACGTGTTAAGTTTAGGTTCGGGACTTAACTCGGGCTCTCCCAAGCCCATACCATATCTCGACATAGAGTTTAAGTATTTAACATACAAATGGTTTATACTAAGGAGTCGCCACTAATCGATTTGAGGTGGGTCGATTAGAAACCGAAATAAGGTGATGGGATAATCATCCTATTCCTGCGAACTAGAGATTAACTGAGTTTAGGGACTTGATTACACTAGTTGGATAACTAATGCCCTTTCGGTACCTTTTTTCTCTATTCATTTCTGAAAACATTTGTCATGCGATTTGGATTGATTTTAGGACCTTTTTCCTAACAGGTGAGGTGATCAAGCGAGTGCATAATCATAAATGATTAGCAGTCAGGATAGATATGCAGCCTAAGTTTCTAATCCTAACTAAGTCTGATGACATTCAAAACACGCGCATAATAATACAGCGGTAATAAAAATAACATGCAAAATACTACCGCGCAATCTCAAGCTTGTCTAATTTAAACAAGACAATAACATGCATAATAATATAGCAATAAATTAAAATATTTAGATTATATCACATAATTTAGAAGAGAAAAAAAGAATTTTTTTAAAAAAGTAATATAAAATAAATAAATACGAAAAGGGAAAAAGAAAAAAGATAATTTTTATTAAAAAAAATAAAATAAAAAAGAGAACCGGGTCGGCGGATTTGGGTCAGTGGATTCGGGTCGGTCGGATTCGACCCGGGTCAACGGATCCGACCTAGGGTGTTGACCCGGGTCGGATCAGCTGAACCGGGTTGGTCGGATCCGACCTGGGGCGTTGACTTGGGTCGGATTGGTTGATTCGGGTCGGGTCAACCTCGCGTGTACAAACATGTGGGGATGCCGGTGGGGCCAAAATTGGCCTTTTGCCGGCCGACCCAAACCAACGCCGGCCTAAAATCGGCTTCTGGGAACACCATCAAGTGTCGTTGCCCACCTGGGTCGCCGTCCGACCGCTGCTCGCCGGCCGGCCACCAAATTAAAAACCGGCCTCTTTGATGCATTTTGTCAAGCAGATAGGGAGCATAACAAAAAGAAGGAGATTCCGACCTGCTTTGTGGCCTCACCATCCTCGGGAAACTCATTCTTACCTTTGGCGATGATGCACGGATGGTAAGGGACGACGGTATGGGCCGGGACTCGCACGAAACAGCCGGCGCGGGTCCCGGCCAAACCTAAAGCAAAAACAGGGGAGAACAGAGCACCGAGGAAGGCTCACCATTCGGTGACGCTACCGGAGGCTTTCCGGCTGGTTGTGGGGCAACGACGACTCTGCTAGTTCTTCTTTAGCTTCGGCGAGACATCGGTTTGCTCTCTGTTGCGATCGACCTCTCCTGGACGGGAGAGGTCTCAGCCTGGTATATGCTAAGTTTAGGTTCGGGACTTAACTCGGGCTCTCCCAAGCCCATACCATATCGCGACTTAGGGTTTTAGATTTTAACATGCAGGTGATTTACATGTAGGAGTCGCCACTAATCGATTTAGGGTAAGCCGATTAGAAACCCAAATAGGATACGGGAGAATCACCCTATTCCTACGAACCAGAGATTAATTGGGTACGGGGACTTGATTACACTAGTTGAATAACTAATGCTCTTTCGGTACCTTTTTACCCTGTTCATTTTTTAAAAATATTTGCCAGGCAATTTAGATTGATTTTAGGATCTTTCTCCTAACATGTGAGGTGATCAAGCGAGTACATAATCAGAAACGATTAGCAATCAATGCAAACATGCAACCTAAGGTTCTGACTAAGTCAAATGACATTTGAAATACAATAGCTCATACAATTGTATTAAAAACATGCATAATAACAACGCGATAAGCTTATCTAATCAAACATGCTATCTATATGATTAAATATAACATGCATGATAAAATAAAAACATTCAAACATATCATATAATTTAATTTTAAAAAAATTTTGAAAAAAAATTTAAAATTTTTTTAATAAAATAAAATAAAAGACGAGAAAATTTTTTTTAATTTTTTTTAAAATTAATAAGATAAAATAAAAGACAGAAAAAAAAGAAAAATAATTTTAATTTTTTAAAAATTTTTTAATTAATTTTTAAATAAAATAAAATAATATTTTAATAAAACCGGGTCGGGCGGACCGGGTCAACGGATCCGACCTTGTCATTGACCGGGTCGGATCCGTTGATCCGAGTCGCGTCCGACCTGACTTCACAGACCTGCAAAAGGGGAAGATCGGCGGGGCCAAATTTGGCCGTCTGCCGGTCGACCTATGCCGGTGCCGCCCCCAAATCGGCCCTTTAGGACCACCACGACGCCGCGTCACTTACCTGGGCAGCCGTCGGATCGCCGTCCGCTGGCCGGCGATGGAACAAAATTCGGCTTCATTTGGGCATTTCATCGAGCAGGTGGCGTGCATAGATAAAAATGGAGGATTCCAACATGCTCTGGCGACCTGTCTGACCACGATGGTTGAGGCTCACCTCCGACGGCGACTGGGGGTCAGGGTGGACGTCGGTGTGGGCCGGGATTCGCATGAAATGGCCGGCGCGAGTCCCGGCCTAACCGTGCCAAAAAAACAGAGCAGAACATGGGCGTATCTCGGCCGAGGGAAGCTCACCGTCAACGGCGTTCCGGCGGCTGCGGGGCTGTCCTCCTGACTCCGGCGGCCTCTCGGCTTCCTCTCCTTCTCTCTCTACTCTCAATCGGTCTCTCTCTGTTTTTCTCTCAGAACAGCTGACTTGGGGGGGTACTTCCGAGGGGTTGCCGGTCGGTTTGATGGAGACGGCAAGGCTGACTGGGACCTCAAAACCCTCCGAGGCTCCTCTCCTTTCTCTGTTTCTCTCTGGTTCTCTCTCTATCTCTCTCGGTTTCTCCCTCTGTTTTTCTGTTTCTCTCTCCACCCCGCCGACCGGAGCTCTCTCTCTCTCTCTCTCTGGTCTTTTATATCCGGCGACGGCGACGATGACAGGCCCCCTTTGCGTCGGCGTGACGACGGCTTGCACCGGCCTAGGCTCTGTGAATTCCGCGACCATAGGCCGGTACAGGGGGCGTCAGTTCTGGCGCTGCAAAGGAGAGAAGAGGGGAATGAGAGGGCGGAGGAGATAAGGGGACCGAGAAATGGGGAGGACGGGACTGGCCATTAATGGCCAGTCCCTGTGGCGTGCTGCCCCGGCTCTCTTCTGGCGTTAATGGCAACGGCAAGGGGCGGCACCGCCGTGCGTCAGCGTAACGTGCGAAGCAGAGGAGAACAAGGCAAGTCTCGACCGGGGAAGGTGAAAGAGGAAGGAGGCTGGGCTGGGCCGCGCGGAAGGGAAAAAGAAAAGGAGAGGCCGTGCTATGGCGGGCCCAAATGCGCAGAGGGGAAGAAGGAAGAGGCAGCCGGGCTTAGGCCCGCGCGGGGGGGGGGAGGGAAGGGAAAGGAAGAAAGAAAAAAGAAAAAAGAAAAAGGAAAACGGGCCGGGTCGGCCCGGCTCCAACCCGGCCCAGCACGATTTTTTTTTTAAATTAAGAAATAATTAAACACACTAAAAGACCCTATTAACATAAAATGCACCTAAATTCTACATGCAATGCACTTTAAATTGAAAAATTTTTTGTCTTAGGAATTAAAGAAAATTAATTCCTAAATTTTGTGCAATTAATTTTGGGCAAATTAAAAATAGATGTTAACAGCTGCCCCTCTTTGAAGGTGAGTTTGCAGAGATTGAGTTCGCAGAGGTTACGTTCAAAGATAAAATGACACCTAAATTTGGCCCATGCATGCTCAATGAATGTTATTTTTGGCGAGACTAGAGTCTCATTTTCATGATACAATATAAGATGATGCATGCTAAAGCTAATAAAACATACTTGGGGTTACTTACCTTGCCTAAGGGTAGAGTAATTCCAGATAGTTGATAGCGTGTGTCGAGGACTCGAACCTATCTTCAGTCATCTTGACGGGAGGAATGGTTTGTCTAGGACCCAAACCTATCTTCGGTCGTCTTGACTGGGGGAAATCGCTCGCCTAAGACCCGAACTCATCTTCGGTCGCCTTGACTGGATTTCGTTTGTCTAAGACCCGAATCTTTCTTCGGTCGCCTTGATTGGGGGAAATCACTGGTCTAGGACCCAAACCTATCTTCGGTCGCCTAGACTGGATTTCATTTGTCTCGGAACCCGAACCTACCTTCGGTTGCCTTGACTAGGGGAAATCGCTTGTACAGGACCTGAACTTATCTTCGGTCGCCAGCTGGATTTCATTTGTCTTGGGACCCGAACCTTTCTTCGGTCGCCTCGACTGGGGAAATCACTTGCATAGGATCCGAACTTATCTTTGGTCGCCAGCTGGATTTCATTTGTCTAGGCAACCGAACCTTTCTTGGATCGCCTTGACTGTCTGGATTTTGCTTTGCCAGAACTCGAACTTTTCTTCGGTTGCTTTGACAAAGTACCTGGGGGTCCTCACTCGAGGATTTGATGGTTTGCCTGGTGGGTCCTCGCCAGCAGAGCTTGGAAAGACTCAACAATTAAGCACCTGGAGGTCTTCGCCCGAGGATTTGATGGTTGCCTGGTGGGTGCTCGCCAGCAGGTCTTGGAAAGACTCAAACAAATGAGCACCTGGGGGTCCTTGCCCAAGGATTTGATGGTTGCCTGTGGGTCCTCGCCAGCAGGTCTTGGAAAGACTCAACAATTAAGCACCTAGGGGTCTTTGCCCGAGGATTTGCTGGTTTGCCTGGTGGGTCCTCGCTAGCAAGGCTTGGAAAGACTCAACAATTGAGCACCCGGGGGTCCTCGCCCGAGGATTTGATGGTTGCCTGGTAGGTCCTCGCCAGCAGGTCTTGGAAAGACTCAAACAAATGAGCACCTGGGGGTCCTCACCTGAGGATTTGATGGTTGCCTGGTGGGTCCTCGCCAGCAGAGCTTGGAAAGACTCAACAATTAAGCACTTGGGGGTCTTCGCTTGAGGAATTGTTGGCTTGCCTGGTGGGTCCTCGCCAGCAGGGCTTGGAAAGACTCAACAATTGAGCACCTGGGGGTCCTCGCCCGAGGATTTGATAGTTGCCTGGTGGGTCCTCGCTAGCAGGTCTTGGAAAGACTCAACAATTAAGCACCTGGGGGTCTTCGCCCAAGGATTTGTTGTTTGCCTCTTAAAGGCATGTCTCCTATAAGACAAATTTTCTTGTACAAAGACATACGAATTCATAGGAGAAATAAACAACTAAAGCTATTTCAAAACATCATATGAAATTTCTTGACTGCAAGTCAAGGTGCATTTCTTTTTCAAAGGAACCTGGTTTACCTTCCGGGTAGTTTGAAAAGAAATCTAATGAAATACCTGGGATTTATTACCCTCGCCTTGATTGAATTTCATTTGTCTAGGACTTGAACCTATCTTCGATCGCCTTGACAAGAGAAATTGTTTGTCTAGGACCCAAACCTTTCTTCGGTCACCTTGACTGGGGAAATCGCTTGCTTAGGACCTAAACCTATCTTTGGTCGCCTTGACTGGATTTCATTTGTCCAAGACCCGAACCTTTCTTCGGTCGCCTTGACTGGGGAAATCGCCTGTCTAGAACTTGAACTTATCTTTGGTCACCTTGATTGGATTTCATTTGTTTCGAGCCTGAACTTACCTTTGGTTGCCTCAATTGGGGAAATTGTTTGCCTAAGACCCGAACTTATCTTCGGTCGCCTTGACTGGATTTCATTTGTCTAGGACCCAAACCTTTCTTTGGTTGCCTTGACTAGATTTTGCTTTGTCAAAGTACTTGCATCTCATAAGGGGTACCTGAAAAGACTTGATGTGAACAGAGGAGATTGATCCCATGCTCAGGAGGGGGTACCATAACAATCGTAGGTACATGGTGAATAAAGGGTCAATCCAATGTTCAATTGGTGAATAGAGGCATCAATCCAATGTTGAGGAGGGGTACCCTAACAATCGTAGATACATGGATTTCTGGAACTGGGCATGGATAGAATATACTTACCTAGGTACGTTCTTGCCTCTTAAGGGCATGCTCCTGTCAAACAAGTTTTTCTTTATGCAAACATATACGCATTTATTGGGGAAATAGACAACTGAGGCTATTTTAGAATATTTTATGAAATATCTTGACCAGTTAGTCAAGATGCTTTTCTTTTTTCAAAGGAACACTTGGTTTATCCCTTGAGTAGTTTGAAAAGAATTCATAATTTTAGAACCGGGCAAGAGTAAAATGTACTTAACTGGGCTTGTTCCTCCAAATACATACGTATTCATAAGAGAAATAGGCAACTGAGGCTATTTTAGAATATCATACGAAATATCTTGGCGAGCAAGCCAATACGCCCTTCTTTTTCAAAGGAATACCCGGTTTACCTTCTAGGTAGTTTGAAAAGAATTCTGATGAAATACCCATGGTTTCTTACTCGGAGGTTTGATGCATCATTTGCTAAAAACCTGGCCTTTTTCGGGGCATCTCTCTTGGGATGATTATGGGGGCTTCTTTAGAGCTCGAATTTTCGTGTCCTATCACTGGGGATTAAAACTCTGAGCTATCAAAGATGATTAACACAAACATGCATGCCTTCATTAAGGATAGACAAGTTAGGCTATTCTACAATGTGTATTTAAAAGTTCATGCATGATGATTTTGCCATGTTTGCATCACCAAACATCCACCGAAGGTAATTATCAATCAAGACAATTTTCGCTCACAAGGCGGACTTCTCGAGATACTAAACGAGGGACCTTCAGTCAAAAAGGATTTTTCACTCATTTTCATTTGAAAGGGTTGTTTGTCCTGTCCATTAAGACGGAAACATCAGAAACACTCAATCTGACCGTTATCACATCCACAAGGGTCTGAGTTTTCTCGCAAGCAGTACGACACTACTAATCTGAGAGGTCTTATTCAGGGTTGTAATGTTGGCATAGTCAATGGCTTAACAAAGGTGACTGTCCAAGTCAAGGCCATGAAAGAAAATATTCTACAATTATCTCCAGGTTTGCAAGTCAAGAATCCTGCAAAACGAGGTAAACATAGTCTTGCTTGCACTTCCTCGAGCGTTGTTTATCAATATTTGAAATTCCTCGTTAAATCAAGTGTCATAGTCAGAAGAGACTTCATAAGGGATGTAACGTGGGCTTGATTTACAGGTTGAGGAACGAAATGATCATTGGGCTCAAAAATGCGTGTGAGGGTGAGAATTAGTGATTATCTTGGCATTGTCACCGGTCTTTTCTCCACCGTCAGGATCCTTTTGGAAAACTTCCTGGGCAATCCCGTACTTTGACTTCTTGGATAGTTTTTTCTTGAGGAGCTTCTGAGTCAAGCATTTTCCTGGATACCATTCGATCTCTATCCCAATTGCTTTCTCAAGAATAGGTTCATCTGCATCTATCATGTGGCAGATCTTTGCCAAGACAAAGTTCATAACGTAGGAATCTGTATCAAAGAAGAACTCAAGTTTAAACCCTTTGGGGTCGTCTATTCTACACCACTTAATATCTTCGAGATATTTGAGAGTGCCTTTATCATGCTTAGAGATCTTCTCAACTAAAACTTCATTGTTTTTCATAACAGTTACCCAGAAATTATGGACTCTTTTCTCTTCATCTTTTTCATCGTTTTTCTTCTTTTCCTTTTTCTTTTTCTTTTTTTTTATTCATGGGCATTGGCTTTGCTCTTAACAGGCACACTGCTTTTTCATGCCCTTAGTTTTCAATATTTTTTTGCTGGTTTTTTTGGTGTTGTCAAGACTAGCCTAAACAAGTTTGAAAAAAAAATGTTATTAGGCTCTTAGAGTCTTCATCTTGATTTGGTATTTTGGACCCTGATGCTCAAACTGTGATGACTTTTGCCTTACTCCGGTGTGGGGGATGATCACCAACTGGATTCGTACGAAATAAAATCGCCAGCTCAATTGGGCTAGCAAAGGATATAAGTGTAATAGAAAAAGAAGTGCTTTTCATCATCCTAGGGCACTTGATTATCGTGAGAATTCATCTGCAATAATAACACTAAAAAATTAATGCAAATGAGAGCAAAAAAATTTCTATTCATCTTTTTCACTTTGTGCGAGTTGTTGCTGCTGATGATCATTGAGAATTTTGGATATCACAAACTCCTCATCCTTCTTGTCTTGCTCAGTTGTTAGGTGAAAACATCACTGTTATCAATGACTTATTGGCACTTTGGATAGGTTTTAGTTTGCTGCTCCTTTCTTGATAAATCCCTCTTAGCCTCGACTGTCCGGCCATCGATGGTGTGTTTGTCTTGGAAGACCTTGTCGAGGACCACCGGATTTGTGAAGACGATGACGCCGAGGCCACGGGGGCGGTGACCGAAAGGGAGGGACGCCCTTCTTGCTCTTTCTGAATTTGAATCCTTCATGTAATGCTAATTTACCTCAACCTGCCCTAATGTGGGGTGGTTCTTGACAGGGATGATTTAAAAGGAACCTCCGAGTATATGGGCTCAAATGGTTAAGCAAAGGATAAGCTATAGTGTATGGGGTAGAGAAATGAACTGCCTCTCGTCATTTTGGTTATCGTACCTTATGCGAGAAATCCCTTTACCATGTAGAAATGAAACCTTTTCGCCAATCTTGCAAGGGTTTGGTACTTGAGAATGTGTATAAACTAAGGATTGCCTCTCATCATCCTGGCACACCTCATTCAATAAATCGGAGCAGTTAGACACTATTCGTCGAGTTGTCAAGATTTTCACAGGGAATTGGGGAATTAAACGGGTAAAATTACCATACAAAATTACTTTCCACATAATACACTTGAGGAAGAAAATAGTATCTATTTTCTTTAATTATTTATTCTTTCTTGTTTCTTTCTACTCTTACGAGAAGAGTTTTTTTTTTAGGGAAAGAGATACTTACCTATGCTGCAATAGTAGGATATGCCTGCAAGGTAATAAGGAAGACAATATTAATGAACGGTTCTTTGAGGGATTGGAATTGGGAACGATGCAACATTATCCTTCGTGATTCATTTCATTTGAGATTAGATTGGCAGCTCCTTGAGTTTTCTCGAATGTTGATAATTTCCTTCTAACAAAAACATGAGCTTATGTTAGAAATGAAAGGATTGAAGGTAAATTGAAAACGATACAAATTACCCTTCTTTCGTTTTGCCTTCAAAGCTAGCAAAATCTTTTCTCCTCTTTACTTTGTTCAGCCTTCTCTGTCTCAGTCTTCTCCTTCATACTCTTGGTCTTGAAACTCGAATGAAATCTTCTATAGCTAAGGGTGCTCCCAATTAGAAAGTCATGGGGATCTTCGCAGCAAAGCTAATTTCTGCTTTAAAGGTCTTTGATGGATACGGGCGTGACTACCATCGAGGTCTTCGTGGTTGTCAGGATCGGCCTTGACGCCATTTTGTCATGTGTGAAAACCTTTTTTGTTAGACTCGCCACCAGAAATGTTTTTATCAATAACTTTTCTGTCAATTTCCTTGTTATCAATAGGAACATAAAGACTATTTTAAGGATAGTACTTCTTCACAGCATCAGAGTTGACCGGGTTGGAGAATTGGCGTCCATCCATCTCAGTCAAAATCAAAGCTCCTTCATGAAGTATTTTTTTCACGACATAGAGACCCTTGTAGTTTGGAGCGAATTTACCTCCAAGCTCAAGGGGTAGTGGTAGCACCTTTCTCAGGACAAGATCGCCTGCTTCAAAGTGTCTTGGGCGCACCTTCCGATTGAATGATATGGATACCCTCTGTTAATAGCATTGCCTATGACAAAGAACCTTCAGCCGCTTTTCATCAATCATATTCAGCTGCTCCCATCTTTGCTGCTTCCACTCTGTATCAGACAGTTTCACTTGGGATAATACTCGCAGTGAGGGGATTTCTACCTCAATAGGCAGGACTGCTTCTATGCCATATACCAAGGAAAAAGGGGTTGCCTCGGTAGATGTCCGAATTGATGTTTGGTATGCCATTAATGCGAAAGGCAATCTTTCATGTCAATTTCAGTAGTTCTCAGTAGTTTTGGCTAAGATCTTCTTGATGTTTTTGTTGGCAGCCTCAACAACTTCATTCATTTGGGGACGGTAAGGAAATGAATTCAGATGGCAGATTTTGAATTCACTAAGTAAATCATCAACAAACTTGTTATTCAAATTTGTCCCGTTATTTGTAATGATGGCTTCAAGGACGCCATAACGGGTAATTATATCTCGCTTGATGAATTTCATCACATTCCGAGCAGTGACATTGGTATATGAAGCTGCCTCGATCCACTTGGAAAAATAATCAATTGCAACCAAGATGAAGCGATGTCCATTTGATGCTTTCGGAT
Source organism: Syzygium aqueum (assembly GCA_031216185.1). NCBI lineage: Eukaryota > Viridiplantae > Streptophyta > Magnoliopsida > Myrtales > Myrtaceae > Syzygium > Syzygium aqueum. The sequence goes on along the minus strand of JASUUB010000014.1, from coordinate 365,383 downwards.
TAATTGGGCCAATCACATCGATGCCCTATATTGAAAATGGCTATGACTCAGATAACTGGTGTAATTCAATTGGAGGGGCATTTATCTTGTTTCCATGGATCTGACAACGGTAACAATTTCGAACGTGTCGGATGCAATCACTTTATAAGGAAAGCTGGTAATAACCTAGTCTTGTTATTTTCCTAGCCAACACATATCCATTTATGTGTGGACCACATACTCTTTCATGCAATTCTTGCATGATTCACGTTGCTTCTGTCGCATTCACACATCTTAGCAAAAGAGAGTCATAGTACCTCTTATACAAATTCTCATCATTGACGAAGAACTTCGTTGTCATCTTCATTATGTACCTTCTGTCTGCAGAGCTAATCCCTTCAGGGAACTGCTACTCCTTGATATAGTTCATGATATCGTAATACCATGGTTTACCATTAGGTTTCTCAGTCACGGTCATGCAATGGGTCGGTCTGGTCAAGACTTCAATCTTCAGAGGTTCTATTTCCAAACCATTAGTAACTTGTAACATGGATGATAGTGTGGCCAGTGTATCGGCAAATTGGCTATGAGATCTAGATAGGTAATCAAATGAGATCTCATCGAATTCTGAAACCAATTCTTTTAGATAGTCATGATAGGGTACTAGTTTAGTATCCCTAGTCTTCCATTCACCCACAATCTGGAGTATGATTAAGGCAAAATTGCCGAACACTTTTAGTTTGGCTATTTTCATATCAATTGCTGCTTGTTGATCAAGAATACATGCTTCATACTCGGTTATATTATTGGTGCAAGGAAATACCAATTTTGCGGCCACAGGATAATTCTACTCATATGGGGATATCAAGATCGCCCCGATGCCAGAGCCGGATAGATTTACTGCTCCATCGAAAAACATGATCCATGTGTGTTCCTCCGTTGATAAAATGCGATCATCTAGAAAATCATCTTCATGTGCTTCCCCAGGGCATTTAGCTAGCATATCAACGATCACTCGACCTTTCACTGATTTCTGCGATGATATTTGGATGTCAAATTTTGAAATTAGAATTTGCTATTTGGCTAATTTTTCCACTAATACTGGTCGGTTAAACAAATACCGAATAGGGTCGTTTTCAGTTACGAGGAATGTCTCGTGGTGCAAAGTATATTGTCGGAGCCTATGCAACACCCACACTAATGCGACACATGTTTTCTCTGATTCGAAATAATTCTATTCCGAAATGATGAATTTCTTACTCAGATAATAAATGGCTCGTTCTTTTCCATCGTCGGGATGGCTTTGGGCCAATAGAGCTCCTAACGATTCACTGTGAATCGTTAAATAGAGAGTTAGAGGATGCCCTGTGACCGGTGGAACTAGTACCGAAGGATTTATCAAATACTGCTTCAGCCTTTCAAATGCTTCTTGATAGTCTTCATCCCAGTTGATCTGAGCGTCTTTCCTGAGAAGTTTGAAGAAAGGCCGTGTAGTCTCAAAGAGTTGGGAGATGAATCGAGCAATATAGTTCAACCTTCCCAAAAGGCTTCTAACCTCATTCACTGTGGACGGGGGTTGCAATTTACATATTGCTTTGATTTCGAGGGGTCAACCTCAATCCCCTTGCTACTCACGATGAATCCGAGTAACTTACCAGAGGTCACCTCGAATATGCACTTTGCAGGGTTCAGACGTAATTTGAACTCGCGTAGCTGGTTGAATAGCTTCTTCACAGCTTCGATGTGGTCTTCTCCGCACCTGGTTTTGGCGATCATGTCATCGACATAAACCTCAATTTCTTTGTGCATCAGGTCATGAAAGAGAGTGATCATAGCACGTTGGTACGTTGCCCCAGCATTCTTCAAACCAAAAGGCATAACTCTGTAATGAAAGATCCCCTATAGAGTCATGAACGCCGTCTTCTCCTTGTCTTCATTGTTCATTCTTATCTGGTTGTACCTAGAGAATCCATCCATGAAAGAAAATAATTCGAATCCAGTAGTACTATCCATAAGAACGTTTATGTGGGGGAGCGAAAAGTCATTTTTTGGACTGGCCTTGCTCAAGTTGCGGTAATCCACACAAACTTGAATTCGGCCGTCCTTCTTCACCGGTATGATGTTCGCTACCCAATCAGGGTATTGTGAAACCTCGATGAACCCTACTTTCAACAGCTTCATCACTTCTTCTTCAATCTTTTTTGACAGCTCGGATTTGGTCTTTCGTAACCTTTGCTTTTTGGGAGACATGTCGGGATTGGTAAGCAAATTGTGCTCAACAATCTAGTCCTGGCATATCAAATTAAGACCATGTGAAGATGTCTTGATACTCTTTGAGGAGAGCGATCAAACGTGTGATTTTCTCTTCGGGTAGGTTGGCCCCAATCTTCACTTCTTTAGGATTCTGAGTACCACCCAAATTGATGGTAACAGTATCTTTGGTTGTAAGGGGCTTGATTTATTCATATTGCTCCTAATTCTTTGAATTTCAGCGGGGTCATCACTTGAATCGTTAGAATCACTACTATCAGTGTCTATATCATCAGGCTGGACCGCACTAACTCCCTCGCAAGTCGCAAGATTATGCCTAAAACATAGGGTAAATTGATTAGAAAAACAAATGTGGATATGGATTTTTTTCATTGTCCTTTTCCTCTTAAAACATTTTTTTTTCTTTTGAAGAAAAGTGAAATGTCTTTGATTTTCGAAAATTTTTTAGAAACGAGGAAGCATGAGATAGCCCGGGCCTCAGAATACTTTCCTTTTCGTGGCAGGATATCATCAATGGGCCAGTTTGGTATACTACCTCATGCCCTCAAAACATTATTTATTTACAATACACGGATTTACAACCTCAAAAGAGGGAGAGTTCAAAAAGACATTTCTTCCGACAAAAATGACGACCAAAAAAAAGCAAAAGACAAGAATAGCCCATTTTCCAGGGATTCATGCAGAAAGGAGAAGAGGAATTCTACTCAAGCGGGCTTGCACCCATTCCCTCCATCGATCCTTCGTTTATTACGCCGACGAAGAAATTTTCGAAATCATCGTTCCAGGAGTCCAACTCATCTACTCTTCTCTTTACTGGTGTCAGCTTTTCCATGTTGTCCTATCCTCTAGGAATGCTATTCTGCCGGTCTTCATAAAAACTTGATGGCATCTGGTAGTTAATATTATAGTCAAACTTACCACTGGGCTGGCCCAGGGTATCCATAATTGCCTTTCCCTGGTGTGCCTTATCAAAAAGCTTAAGGGCAGCGTCACGAAGGCTAGGTACCACCAAGAGGTCATCATCACCATGACACAGCCATGGGGCATGAAAAGTAAATGCCCTGACGTCTAGTAGGTCTTGAATTCTATTCTTCAAAGCATTACAATCATCCGGTGAGTGCCCGACCTCTCCTGAGTGAAAGTCATAAGATCTGGAGGGATTATAGTTAATGAAGTACTCAAGAGTAGGGTGTTTTGGTCTCCTGGTGATCAGCCCCTTCTGCAAAATGATAGGGAATATCACATCCATGGATTTGGGAACCGGCGAGTATCGTCGTACATTGCCTTGCCACTGTAAGAGTTGGACATCTCGCCAAGTCATGTCGGGAAAGGCTCCCGACGGTGGGTTTTCTTCGGGACGATTTACTTGGGTCACCTGCTCTTGATCGGGAAACGGCAGTGACACGTCCAAGATTTGGCCAATGGTATCCATTAAGGATATAAGCAAATCTCGTAGCTCGCTTAACTAATACTACAAACGTGCAAGCAAATCAGGCGGGTTTGCACTCGTTTTTGAAGTCAAGTCTTTGTGTATGGCTCCTATAAAGATGTCGTCAAATAGGGTGACCACACTATCCAACATTTCTTCTCGTCCACAATCTTCCTTAATCGGTAGCTTGTCTGGGTTCCGATGTCGGTTAACAGCAACACTTACGGGAAGCATCGAGGAGCTTAGCTAACTTGAACATTCGACAGGATGCTTGAACCCCTCACCGGATTGTCCTGAGAGGTTAAGATAAATTTTTTCATCATGCAACAATTTAGCAGGTGATGAGAAAGTTTTCCGAATATGGAGAAGTAACAAACCGACTTAACCTGCTATGTGCCCCTTGTTGGCCTATGGGTTTCCTCCACGATATCCTAGACCAGCAGTACTATGATTCTTGGCAGCCTGGATAGGCTCTCGGATGCCCCGACCTCCTCTGCCGAGTCCTTGACCTAGGGTGAAGCCATTCCCAAACATAACCTTCCCTACCATGATTGAGGCTTTTGACATATCAGGGATGAGGGGAGAAGTTCCTTGATATCCATGCACAGTTGAAATGAGCTCGATGGACTGATAGCTAGATTCCACTTTACCACTTGGTTCGACATATGGGATGACGGTTTCTTGATAGATCCGATGGTCTTCCTCTGTAAGGACTGTGATCAGCCTCCCTTGGGCTATAAACTTTACACTTTGGTGAAGGCTTGAAGGTATGGCTCCAGCAGAGAGAATCCAAGGACGGCCCAACAGAAAGCTAAAGGCAATAGGGATGTCCATCACTTGAAACAAGATACTGAATACTATTGGGCCAATCCGGACATCAAGGTCGATTTCACCCACAGTGTCTTTCTTCATCCCGTCGAACACTCGAACAGATGTTTTGGAGGCACAGAGCTTAGACGTGTCCACATTAAGACGGCGCAAGGTTACTAGCGGGCAGATATTCAACGTAGACCCATTGTCTATTAGAACTCAAGCTACATAGGCATTTCTACATTTAATGGAAATATAGAGGCCCTTGGTATATCCCTTTCCTTCAGCGAGAAATTTATCTTCCGAGAATGTTATCTGATCCTTCAAAAGAATAGACCCTACAAATGCTTCTAGCTTGTCATGCTCAATTGTCTCTGGTACATTTACTTCGCTGAGTACCTTCATCAAAGCTTTCTGATGCTTCACAGATGTTTGGAGTAGTTCTAGCAAGGAAATCTGAGCGGGCAACTTGCGTAGCTGATCCACCGCATTATATTCACTAGCTTGGACGATGGCCAGGAATTCTTTGGCTTCTTCATTGGTGACAGGCTTCGGAGGCTAAGCGTCAACTTGGGCATACGTTCATCTTGACCTGGTGATCAGGTCCACATCCAATTCGTAGGACCATGGAACTGCTTTGTCATTCTTGTATCGATAAGGCTAAGGTATTTCGATCACTATGTGCTCTGCGGGTAGGGGCACCTCAATCGTCAGCTCCTCCTCCTTGTCTAGGTTATTGGATAAGGGTTCGTTCACAAGCGTGAGGATGGATTCACTTGTTTTGGCATTCAATTCTGAGAGTTCTTTGTCCCAATCGATGATAACCTCAGAGATGGTGGCCACTATGCCGGTGTAGTCAGCATACACTGGAAACCCGTTCTTTCATTAGGGACAAAGGCAGTACTTCACCAGTAAGATAATATCCCGCTTTCACTAGGGCGTTATAAACATCAGCAGTGTACACCCTCTCACTCTTGATTCGATCAGTGTCAAAAGTGGATATGGCATTGATTCTATTTTCATGTTCGAGTAGCGGGTGGTTATTTTGGACATTTAGTTTAGATGTCTGAAAAGAAAACGCTTTGGTGTCGAGTAAGTTTTGGATTTGGTGTTTGAGGATATAGCAGTCGCCCGTCGAATGTCCTACCTCGCCCATATGATAGTAACATTTTTTGGACGAATCATAATTCGAAAAGCTTTCTGAGTTGGGACGTTTTGGTTCGGTAGAAAGCAGGTTTTTATTCCGGAGTATGGCCAGGACATGAGAAAGGGATCTAGGCAACGGAGTGAATTGCCTTTTCTTATATCGCCTCGTAGGCTGGTGACTTGAGGTTTGCTGTTGCTCACTATTTACTTGGACTGTTCGAGGAGGATGAAGAATCTAGGTATATACAACGTTCCCATCCGTCAGGGGCTTCTTCTCTTTTCGCATGTTAAGTCTCTTGCTTGTGGAAGAGGAGTTTGTAAATCATCCGTCACGCAATCTCATTTCAATTCGTTCACCCATAGGAACAAGACGATTAAGGGATTCAGCAGTGGTACCAATCAGGCAGTGTTTGTATTCATACGGAAGAGAGTTTATGTTCACTTATCCATGATTAGTGAGTTGTGTGGTAATCTGGGTAGCCAAATTTCTCCATCTGATGGCATACTCCTTGAAGGACCCACTCTTCTTCTTTTCAGTGCATTCCAGATCGTCACGAGTAAAGGTAACATCGAGGTTGAATTGATATTGCTTGAGAAATGCATCAGCGGCATCATGCCAAGACTTAAAAGCATCCACATCTTTCGACATATATCATGTCAAGGCTGGACTTGTCAAACTCGCTTGAAAAGTCTGAATCACGAAGGGTTCATTGTCAGCATACTAGGTCATCCGCACATGATACATGTGCAAATGGTGTCTAGGGCATGAGGTACCATCATACTTCTCGAATTCTGGTATCTTGAACTTTTTGGATACTTTGACCCGTTTTTATATAGACAGGTCAAGTGGGACAGCATGCTGCGGGTCTTGTAGCTGTTTCAGCATTTCCTCGACCTTTGCAAGGCGTTTGTCATGCTCTGTCATCGGTACAACTTCAAGTTCAAGCTTCCTGACTGCAAGGGGAAGCGGATCATCCTCTAGCGAGGGCATTTTACTGTCACTAGTGGAGGCATTGTCTTTCTAGTAGACGGTGGCAGTAACATCACCTCGATTGCTGCAGGCGTGGGTGTGAGCTTGCCCTGAATGGATTCCACTTGCTTTGTGAGATTTTAGATCGCGTTGAGGACCAGCTTCATCTCGTCTTCCATGTTATTGAGACGGACATTTTCTTTGATCATTTTTATGTAACTACCTGTGAAAATGTTGAAATGAATGAGTAAAATGCCCAATAAAGAATCATTTCATGACCTAACGATAATATTATTACATATTTTCTTTATTTGCAAAGAAAAAATGAGAAAAAAGGTTTTTATTTATATTAACATTACAGGCGGCGTCCCTAGGGTTCGAACCCCGGTCGCCTCGGACCGTTACGCTACATCCCCGGATACCACTGGGCCGAAGGCCACGGTGGTATCATTAATGAGCAAAAAAAAATTATTTATAGAATAAAAAACGGTCCGAGTCATATTAACATTAGCACAACCCATAAACACTTTTAAAGATGAAAACCAAAACCCCTAAGCATAAATACTAGGAAAATAAAAAAAAAGACAAGGGCTTTTTTAAAAAAAAAACTCAATTTCCGGATGCTCATTCTATAAACGATGGGGAAGCTACAGTCTCCCGGAGGCGCTTATTTTCATGGACAAGCTCTGCAATAAGCGTATCCCTCCTCTCCACAGTTCTTTCAAGCTGGTCAATCTGTGTTTGGCGACTGGGATTATTGGTTACATCCGGGACTTTTGGCTATAGATCTACCGGGATTTGGTGATGTATGATGTAGAACAGAGAGGCATGGTGGACCTTTTCTTGCCCTTTCAATAGTCTAGGCACAAGAATGTTCTGAGGCTGACATTAAGTCCACATCCCTTGGATGGCATGAATTTCGCCAGCGTAATTGTAGTTCAATCGAGTGAATCGTACTCGAAACAAGTCTGTCTTGAGAGGTGGCGAGATCTCCTAGAGGGCCCTATACTGGCGAGCTACTCGATAAGGGTAGTATGAAGTGATGCCAGATAAACCGAGCAATGGGACAGGGTTGTGAAACTAGTGAGCATACTGAGCCTAATCCTCATGGAACCATTTAGCATGCCATAAGAAAGCTTTGGGATCGGGGTCTTTCAAAAAGTTTATTCAGATAGAGTAATCCTTATAAGGGGAATGATTTTTTAAGACCTCAAATCCTTGTATGGGATGCATAAGGTCATCGACTTCAAAAAGCTGCAAGAGGTGCCCAAATCCTCTTAAATGGGACAAAAACTAGATTTGCAAAATTTCTGGAGTGGCCCGCATGATTTTCTCATCATTTTGTTTAAAACTGTTTAGAGAAAAAAATGTTTTTGCCAGGACCGAATTAACATAACCCAAGCCAGTGTAAATTTGTTTGGCCACATGTGCAATTGAGGGGTTTATTGAATTTTTGCGATGGAGGAAAATGACACACCCGACAAAACCAAGGATAAAAATCTTAGCTTTTTGGCTCATGGGTTGACCTTCAAACACTCATTTAAGAAAAACCAAGGGCAAGCATTATAATGAGCTTCTCTTTTCACGGTATTGCTTTCGGTTCGCAATAACTGGGATAATTTGGGTAGAGGGGACACACCCAAAAGTGGTTTGATGAGCTCAAATCCCAAAGGCTTTCCAATGACAACACTATACTCCTTCAGAGTTTGGGTCATCTTAAACTTACCAACTATGAAAGTGAATGTTTATGGGTACTAGAAATGTGCTAATGCTTGCATCATGCCAGAATGGATGTTGATTTTAAGCAATGGGAGTAGGCGACCAATTCTTGCTTTGATATACTGTTGGCCATTTTGATCAAGTCGTTCTTACCATGCTAGAAGCTCTTTTTTAGAAGTAGGGACGAATTGGACATCAGTTCTTCCTATCATATATAGAATGCAATCAACCAGTGGTCTAATAGTAACAAATCAAATGAATAAGTAGGCTGCGTAATAAAAGGAGAAGGGATGAAATATATACCTTTCCTTGAACCACGGCAATCGCAACAACATGCACATGAGAAATGAGGTTCAATTTCTATCTAAACTGGCTCAGCAAAATGAAATTAAAAGAGTGCCTGACCGTCGCAGTCTCGTGTTGGTATCAAGTCCTTTTAATCTCGGTCAAATCGAAAGGAATATCTTATAGTCACGTGAATAGCGGCTAAAGATATTTCTTTACGATTTTTTAGAAATAAATTTCGGGGAAAAGAAAGTCAACCTCTACATCGCGGGCTCGCATTCGAGGTCGTATCTTTCTTAACACCATCCTAAAATGCCATATTGCGGCCCAGGTCTAGCAGCATGATTATGTATGCAATAGTGTAGTGCTAAATCATTAAAGCATGCATAACAATTTATAAACAATCAATTCGAACCTGCAAAAATAAATAACACCTTAATGCCAGGCTCATACCTAGAGTCCTTGCTTTCAAATAAAAATTATTTTAAACAGGATAAAAAAAATGGCTTAAGTCCACATTAAAAAAAATGCAAGTCCCTAGCAGAGTCGTCAGTCTGTCGCGACCGACCTCCCGGCTTTTTTTCGTCAATATGCAAAAAAGAGGGTTTCACCTGGTACGTGCTAAGTCTAGGTTCGGGATTTAACTCAGGCTCTCCCAAGCCCATACCATATTACGACTTAGAGTCTAAGTATTTAACATGCAAATGGTTTATACCAAGGAGTCGCCACTAATTGATTTAGGGTAGGTTGATTAGAAACCGAAATAAGGTGATGGGAGAATCACCTTATTCCTGTGAACCAGAGATTAACTGAGTTCGGGGACTTGGTTACACTAGTTGGATAACTAATACCCTTTCGGTATCTTTTTACCCTATTCATTTCTGAAAACATTTGTCAAGCAATTTGGATTGATTTTAGGACATTTTTCATAATATGTGAGGTGATCAAACGAATGCATAATCATAAACGATCAGCAGTCAGGATAGATATGCAGCCTAAGGTTCTAATCCTAACTAAGTCAGATGACATTCAAAATTCGTGCATAATAATACAACGGTAATAAAAATAACATGCAAAATACTACCATGCAATCTCAGGCTTGTCTTGGTTCAAAAAAAAAAAAATCTCAGGCTTGTCTAATTTAAACAAGACAATAACATGCATAATAATACAGCAATAAATTAAAATATTTAGATGATATCACATAATTTAGAAAGAAAAAAAGAAAAAAAATTGTAATTTTTTTTAAAAAAAGTAAAATAAAATTAATAAATACGAAAAGGGAAAAAGAAAAAGGAAATTTTTTTAATATTTTTTAAAAAATAAAATAAAAAAGAGAATCGGGTTGGCGGATCCGAGTCAGTCGGATCCGACTCGGGTCAATGGATCCGACTCGGGGCGTTGACCCGGGTTGGATCAGCTCATCCGGGTCGATCGGATCCAACCCGGGGCCGGCTGGCGACCAAATTAAAAACCGGCCTCTTTGAGGCATTTTGTCAAGTAGATGGGAAGTAGAACAAAAAAAAGGAGATTCCGACCTGCTTCGAGGCCCTGTCGTCCTCGGGAAACCCGTTCTTACCTTTAGCGACAACGCACAAACGGCGAGGGACGGTGGTATGGGCTGGGACTCGCGCGAAACGGTCGATGCGGGTCCCGACCAAACCGGAAGCAAAAATAGGGGAGAACAGAGCACTGGGGAAGGCTCACCGTTCGGCGACGCTACTAAAGGCTTTATGGCTGGTTGTGGGGCGACAGTGACGCTGCTAGTTCTTCTTTAGCTCCTATGAGACCTCGATTTGCTTTCTTTTTCTCTATTCTCTCTCTTCTCTCTCTGTTCTCTCCCTGCTCTGTTTCTCTCTCTCTCTCTCTCTCTCTCTCTCTCTCTCTCTCTCTCTCTCTCTCTCTCTCTCTCTCTCTCTCCGATTTTTATAGTGGTCGAGAGTGCGTCTCACCTGCTCTCGTGTCTGCATGACGACGGCTTGCACCGACCTACGCTGCTTGAAGACTTTCATGGCCATTTGCAAGCCGGTGCAGAGGGGGGGCCTGTCTTTGAGGGGCAAAGAGACAGGAGGAGGAGAGGAAAAATGGGGAGAGATGGCCGAGTTTCCGGGGAAGACGGGACTGGCCATTAATGCCAGTCCCATTGGCGTGTTCCCCCAGCCCTACTCTGGCCGGATAGGGATGGCGTGGAGCTGCGTTGCTGTGCGTCACCTGCGGCTAGAACAGGGGTGAACAAGGGAGGCGAAAGGGACGACTGAGAGGGGGAGAAGGAAGGAGGAGAAGAGCTGGGCCGGGCAGGCCTAGCCACGCAAGGGGAGAAAAAGGAAAGAAAAAAAAAAGCGGGTTGGGCCTGCACGAGGGGGGGGAAGAAAAAGAAAAGGACCGGAGCCAATGCGGGGAAAAGAAAAGGAAAAAGAAAAGGGCCTGGTCGGCCCGGCCCCGACCCGGCCCAACTTGGAATTTTTTTTTTTTTGAAATTTTTTTCAATGTTCTAAATAGACCCTATTAATACAAAATGTGCCTAATTTCTATATGTAATGCATTCAAATAGAAATATTTTTTGTTTTAGAAATTAAAGAAAATTAATTCCTAAATTTTGTGCAATTAATTTTTGGGCAAATTAAAATAGGTGTCAACATCGTAAAAATTAGATTAAAGAGAAAGGTTCTAAGTATAGTTTTAGTCCCTCCTTAGCTATCAAAAGCGTCCCTGAATTATGTCATTACTTTCTCTTTTTGTTTTTCGCTAATTAAGTCCCTGTTCATTTGCCTTCTTCCATATGTGGTGTTCTTCTACGGGTGGACCTCGTTCTGATGTTGAAGGTTTAGGGATGCTGTGGAGAGGCTGCACGCTAGAGACCAGAAATCCCCCTTCTCGGTGTCGTCTTTGCGAGAACTGTTGGCTGCTTAAGGGTGTGTTTAGTTCGGCAAAAAAAAAACCATGATAAAAGAAAATGTTATTCGGAAAATCATTTTCCAAGAAAACGTTTTCACCTTTTCAAATTAGAGAATTCACTTCCCTAAATTTAAGCATGCATATTTTCTTTGACCTTAAATTGTTTTCCGTTAACCGATCATTTTCAGCAAATCCAGAAAATTCTTTCACTCAATCAAACCTATCCTAAGTTAAAGTGAGTAAAATGAAAGATGATGAGAAGGAAAAACCAACAGAGTCATGGCTCTCTTCTTAACCATTAGACCCGTTGTTCCTTTCTAGTCCGTCCTTGTTCTCATTAGTTCTTCAATATTCAATTTGGTATATGAACTTTGGTTTTGGCCAATTTGGTGCTTGTGCTTCACAATAAAATCAACTTAGAGCCTCGGAGCCATATCAAACCTTATAAACGCCAGAAGTTATATGTTGCAAGGTTTATGAATCATGTGAATTAACATCATCTTATACTATTAATTATGCGGTTCTTACTGTGGAACGGACCCGCATGATCAGCGATACAAATGAATTGTGATTTTGTATACAACAATTTTTACATTGTACTTCCATAAACGGGTGCGGAAGCAATCCAAAAAGATTGCAGTGGCTTGTATGCTTGGACGACGACTGCCACGTACCAATTGGGATTGGGGTTTCATTGGGAATTCAGGACATGGAAACAATCATTCGTCTAATAATTTTTGTGGTCAAACGATTCTGTGGAGTTTTAAATGTATACTTTATTGCTTTGTGCCAAATCCACTCGCACATTAATAAACCATTTTATACAGGGCGAGGGTACATAATGGGGCAAGTACTCAGAGAAAGAAAAAAGCATCGCCGTAATTAGTAACGGATTGATCACATCGCATCCGCATATGATGATATTGGCAACGAATCAGGATTTAAGTTCGAGCGGGCGTAAGATTGATAAACGGCAAGCATCATGGAGGGCACATAGATGATGAGGGCCAAGCCGTCGATGCCAACCAAGCTCCCTGCAGCCTGAATTGTGTCGCTCGCCTGGCAACCGAGTTTTCCGAGGAGCATGCGGACCACGTCGACCATCGACAGTGTCAAGTAGACGCACCCAAGGATCGACCCCACCGTTGACAACAAGATCATCATGCTCCTCAGTGGCCCCACCCAATCGAAACTCTTGAGGCAGTCGGGGCCAAGCGCGAGGTACATGGAGAGGTGCATCTTGAGGGCAGTGGCGACGAGGCTCGAGAGGAGGAAGCACGCGAAGGACACGACCTCGTTGACCAGCAGCGTCATCGTCATATGACGGTCGGCTTGGCAGTATGTCCGCGTCTCGAGGCTTTGCGGGTTGACGCTCACGAAGGATATCCCGACGAACACCGCAAAGGTAAAGAGGGAGTTCACGCTCACCAGATCGTCCAGCACCTTTTGATGATGCTTGATTGTCTTCTTTAGGTCGTCGTACCTACCACAACAAATCCATGACATAATAATTCAGATATTAATTGAACAATTAACAGGGTACCAAATCAACTTCTTCACAGGATTGCACGCATGCAGATAATCACACGTAAGTATTATTGCATGGGGATTGAGAGAGAGAGAGAGAGAGAGAGAGAGAGAGAGAGGACTTCTTTTGCACAGCTCGACTCGTCGACATGATTTAACGATTTCAATGGGATTAAGGGATGGATGGATGAGGCATAAAGGTTCTGAACTTGCGATATAGCTGGTGCGAACGTGAGATATTCCTTGCCTGAGGTTACAAGCGAGAATAATGAGAAAAAGGGGAAAACGAGATGAAATGACCCAATCCTATTATGCTGCTTTGGCTGCATTTTTGTGAAGCACGTTGGGTGATCAGATTGTTAGTGATCTGCCCTATGAATCAATCAAGATTGATACTCTAATATTAATTATGGATTAGGTTATGTTGAAAAATTGACCGTCACTATACTAGGTAGTCATAATGTCTTGCTAGAGACCGCTTATGACTTGTGGGCCAAAAAGAGTTTTGAGCACACTGCTAATGTTTAATGAACCTACAGGGTCGAACACAAAAGCGAACTGAGTTAATATTTTCTGTGCGTTGGGATCTACTTAAAATAAAAAGTAGATTTTAATTTATTCTCCTATTTAACTTATCTACGCGGTCGTGCGCGTTATGAGATAACGATTAAATGTACAATTGAAGGTGGACGGTTTGGCGAGCCCAAATCACCTGGCCCACTTCTTTTAATTCCGCTGAATAATGAGGCTGTATAAATAGATAGAGAATCGTTCTCTGTCTATGATTTTTTGACAAAGTATCGAAAATCCAAAAGCCGTTGAAGAAAAGGAACTTCAAGATCTTTAGCTAACACTTGGATCATTGGAGACTTCTGTTCGCGTGTGTGGATACCGGTAGAGGCGCAACACTTAGGGCGCTAATCCAGATACAATCAATTGTCAATTTACGTTCGATTTGCAAAAGATACGTATCGAACTTGTGTCTCGATTTCAATATACACATGGATCATGTATAGGGTTCTAGAGTTTCGGTTTACAAATATATTCCGTTGTGTTTTAACAACTGTGGAACCCTACGTCAACCCCTACACAGATTCCTTTAATTATCATGCAACGCAAAGTCATTACTAGTCCTCTGGTTCATGCATTAACGTGCGAACAGAAACCAAACAGATCATAAGATTATCGAACCCATTAACGAAAAGCCATGCATGTCATTCGCTAAATAACATTGTATGCAGTTGCGGACTGATTCGATACCTTCGGGACAATGGAAGAAATGGGGGATACGGAATTACTCCAAGACTTAATCAGATCTGTTCTGCGTAAACATAAGCGAGGATAAGACATGTTGACACCTAAATTTTGACAATCATTTAGTATAATTTGCATAGAAAATTAGGGATTACTTTTTAACCCCTAAACAAAAAATATTTAATTTTTGCATAATATATAGTTTAGGTTCATTTTAGTTTAATTGCATCTTGCATTAATTGGACTGGCGGCGAATGGGCTTGAATGAGCTTCTGAGCTTAATTTGGGCGCGAACTCGCAAGTGCATAAAATTTGGCCAAACCCACAAACTGCGAGCAATAAGGCTATTAATTTTGAAAATTTTAATTCCGTGGGAGTTTAATATCAAGATTTTCATATTGAGCAAAGATTTTCTTTCGGAAGCACCGCAATCCTCTCCCCACCGAATCTTCCATCTGCATCCATGTGGACAATCAAGCAAAAGATATGAACGTGTAGACAAGGGAGAGGAAGGAAAGTGCAAGCATCCACAAGAGGAAATAAAATATACTTCTTTTTTTTAATAGCCTAGATCCTTTGACTTATAAAAGGGGAGGCTGATCACGTACAGGGGGAGGGGAACATAATTGAGAGATTAGAATTTTTGAGAAAGTGGGAGAGAGAGAGAGAGAGATCGGTCACGCCGCCGCGCGCCGGCATCCTCGTCGACGCACGACCGGCGCCCGTGCCTTGCGTCGTGCCTTGTCGCTGCTCACCCATCGCCGAACTGCCCGTCCCGAGAATCATCGCTGCTGTTGGTGCTTCTTCGGACATTACTGCACTTCCATCGAGGGCCCTCGTTGCGGCTGTTTCCTCAACATCAACACCTCAACGTCAACAACGAACCAACTCTGTCGCTGTTGGTGTTGCTTCTCCTAGTGTCCCCGAAGCAAGAAGCCCCCGCTGCTGTTACTTCACTTCGCTTCACGTCCAGCCGATTTCCCAGTCAATAGAGAAGCCCATGCACGTCCATGTTGAAGCCCCGAAGCAGTCCACATTCTTCCTCCTTCAGTCCACGTTGAAGCCCTGCTGACCAAGCTGAACGAAGACAACGTTGCCAGCTGCTGCTCTGAATTCCTCGGTCAACAGAAGTTCGTTCCAGCAGAAGACGCCAGAGGTGAGGACGTATCACGCTGAGTTCGGTCCTCTGTTGCTGCGGTTCTCAGGCCAAAATCCACGAATCCCAGCCGAATTGGTGAGTCCAAGAGGTTGACTTTGTCAACTCTTCATCAACGTGACTCCCTCCTAGTATTCCCGAAGCAGCAGCACACACTTTCCAGAATCGCTCACTCCACAGAGCTTATTTGTGGAAACTCAAAATACAAAAGTTGTAGATCTACGAGTCCTTGATCTGTGGCTTTTGGAATCGGGTCAATCCGACGTGTATTTAGGAAGTTACGCCTATTTTTCCGGAATCGTGCAGTCCTGAAATTTTCTACCCGAAGCCACCGCAAGTAGCGCCGACGCAGCTCTCGCCAACTCGTTGTCCAGCCGCTTCAGCCGTGAGCCCCGCCAGAACAGTACCCGTTGCTGCACGTCGCTGTTCGGACGGCCTCGCCATCGGCCCCACCGGCGTCGCGAGTCGACGTCGTCGTCGCCGGACACCCTCCTCACGAAACAACCGCTGTCCTTGCCGTTGAAGCTGCCAGAACAGCACACCGAGTCTTGCCGTGAGCCCGGCCGGAGCCGTGCCTCACCGCCAGTCATCGCCGTCTCGATCCGCAAGTCGATCCCGATCCCGAAGCGATTCAAATTTCGGAAGGTTATCTGCAAATTAGGTAATTGTCATTATCCTATAATTTTCAGAACATTCAATTTCCTAATCTGGGTATTTGAATATTTTGTGAATATAGCATGGTTATCTAGATACATTAGGATGATGTGCTAGATATCCGCAATATTTTGAAATATTCAAAATTAGGAAAATTTCCTAATTTAGCAACGTATTTGGACGTCTATCCGACCTTATCCCTAAGGTACGATACGCGGCGATACGGGAAATTATCATCCTATATATAATCACTTAGATACGATGATAAATTTCATTAGCTTTCCAAATTTGAATGATCGACTATTCGTCGATATCTATAACCCTATAGATATGATCGATAGTTCGATTTTTGTGCCTAATCCAAGTTTGAAACAAATTTGGCGGATCGCGTGGTTGATTTGAATGTGGTTGTTATCCGTATTTGTTTGATTATCTTTCTTTTTCAAATAAAACAGAAAAATTCAAAAAATATTAGTTAGATTTAAATTGGAATTTTTGTATGTCTAGGATTTTTGAATATATCCCGAAAGATGAGATAAGTATTTAATTTAAATTAGGACTTAAGGTGGCATGTTTCCTAGTTTAAATTAAGTATTGTTTTAATTCTAATGGATTATTCACGTTATTTTTTAATTCCGAATTTTCAAGAAAACCCCAAAAAGAGAATGAATTGCTTTAGGGTAGATTAGGTTATATTGCATCTTAATTTCAGCAATTTAATAATTTCGAATTTTAACAAAAAATCCCAAAAAATAAATCATGTTAGGATAGCTTAAGGCATCATAATTGCATGTTGTTTTAGGCATTTTTACTATTCCGAATTTTAAAAGAAAATATCAAAAAAGAAGTCATTAGTTTGCATGTTATTTTAGGCATTTTTCATAATTCCGAATTTCGTTGAAAAATACCAAAAATAATCATCCTTTCATCATTAGAATTAGGTCACGTTGACGCATGTCATATAGTATGTATGTTAGGTTGCATTATTTTGTATGTCATATTTTTGCACGTCATTGCATCTAGGCTAGATTTCATTTAAATAAGTGGAAAATCAAAGAAAGAGAAATTGAATGATCGTTTGTTAACTAGAAATCATATTAGGGTGTTTGATGTGATTTTCTAGCTAACAATGCAGATGCTTGCGCTGGATTCGAGGTAAGTTGTTTTCCTAAGCTTGCAATTTATTTAATGCTTTGATTATTGGGTGTTAAATTGATGGTTTGCGCACTCGCATGAATACCTCACATGTTAGTGACATCAGTTAAAATGGATCTAAACTGCCTGCCAAAATATTTTTGAAATGAAAAGGTACCAAAAGGGCGTTAGACTAGATCTAGCGTAATCAAGTCCCCGGGCTTAAAATCTCTGGTTCGTAGGAATAAAATATATCCCCCTATGTTTTATTTAGGTTTCTAATCGACCTACCGTAAATTGATTAGTGGCGACTCCAAGCATGAAAACATTTGCATGTTAAGAACTTAAACCCTAAGTTACGAATTGGTAGGGCTTTGGAGGGCCCGAGTTAAGATCAGTCTTAACAATCCATTAGCCCGAGAAAATTGAATAAAATTTTTTTAGGGTCGCGACAAGACAATAAACCTCTAATCCATTCTCGTATGACTCCATGTGGCTGCAGATGGGTTCTTTGTTTCTTGAAGAATAGCTGTTCTGCTCCCCCTTTCTCTTCTATACTAATCAGTATAAGTAGGTTAAACGAGTTCGACTGAATACGATGTATAGTAGAAAAGAAACCTGTCCAGCTTTATCTTGAGAAATCCCGAGTCTTGGTGAGGCAGATGTGAATTCAATTGGTGTCTTACAAACGTGGAGAGATGCTCTGTCGACCAAGTGCTTTTAAAGTGCACATAATTTCTAGGATAATCCACTGTCGATGAAAGCAATCCTATAACATTAGGGGGCAGCTTCATGAAGACAAGAATAAGTGATTGATCCCACAAAAGTCTCTTCGCAGACGATCTTTTGCTATCTAAGCAAGGCAGAAGGCACGATGTGTAGCTCATTTGATATGTGCATAGAAGCAATGCATCTTATTGACTCTGTGGTCAAGAGTGTTCAAGTTTCAACAGATGGAAAATGGAGGATTGGCATTTGTGACCTTCAAAAATTTCGTATGGTGAAACTCTTTTTACAGTTTGCTTTTTTTTTTTTGTATGGAAAAATGTGTCAATTTGGTTAATTCATTTGCATCACTAATAGGTGAATAATAACATAATGGATTTGAGAAGTGAAAATTCTTCCTCTACTCTTGCACGTTCAATTGTATGGTACCTTTTGAGTTATAACAGTGACAATAATCATAAAAATTTAGGCAAAAGGACACTATAAGTGCCATAACTTGTGTACGGAGAACAATTTGGTGCCATAACTTTTTTTCGGATTACTTTGGTGCCAAGTCGGAGGAAAAACGATCACTTAAATGTGATAAGTTTTTTTTATCACTTTAGTGCTAAAATTTTTAAAAAACGATCACTTAAGTTTTAAAATTTTTTAAAAACAATCATTTAAGTGCTAAAATTTTTGAAAAACGATCACTTAAGTGCCAATCTCCGGCGAGCCACGTCAGCTTCAGAAATTAATAAAAAAAAATGCCATGTCAGATTTCCGGCGAAAAATTGTGTACGGCATCGGAGTTGGCACTTAAGTTATCGTTTTTCAAAAATTTTAGCACTTAAGTGATCGTTTTTCAAAAATTTTAGCACTAAAGTGATCCAAAAAAAACTTATGGCACCAAAATGAGCGCCGTACACAAGTTATGGCACTTATAATGTTTTTTTTCCTAATAATTTATAAACAGAACGAAATATCACACAATATATATGTGTGGGTGGCTGTGAGTGTGTTCACTTCCCTTTGAACTCATCAAAACTGAATGCATTTAATGTGCAAAACTCATTCTTTACTCTTCTCTTGACAAAGCGATTTAAAATTTATTTGAAAAAGAAAAGAATCACTTCATTAAATTGAATGCGTTCAACCTGCAAAAGTCGATCTTGCCAATTCACATTTATATAAGTATATTATCGAGAAACTTCCCTACTATACATTTACTTTTCTCTTCACAAAGCTCGTCAAATTTCACATGGAAAAGAAAAGAAACATTCCATTAAATAATGCACTAATGTGCAAAAGTCAATTTTAGGACAACATATTAGATTATATTAGTACTGGTATAAGATTATATACAAGATTGCATTAGACGGTAATTTTTCATTGAAATTTTTTCTCTCCCCACAATAAATAGGACTCATTAATTAGGAGGAGCCAACTTTATATGAATATTTGATATTATATGAGATTAGATATTTAATAGGGTGCATTAATTAGGGTTAGGGATTTGGGTTTCTGGGGTTTCTCCAATTAGGTGAGTCATGGGGAATCTACAGGTTACAACTTCACCTACTCACACAAGGACACTTCCTCTGGCCTTGAGGTCAAGACTTAGTCAGCCAATCAAATTTTATGTATCAAGATTAGATTAGATGTATGCTCTCAAATTAACCAAATTGTTTCTAATTTATGTATAATTTGGGGATGATAACTTTTAAAAAAAATAGAGTCATTTTACCTATTTTAGACAACAAATAATGCAATATTTATGAGAAAATATTTGAATTTCCTTCCATATACTCAAATTTTCCTTGTTTATGCAACATAATGAGACATGGAGAAAATAAGGAAAAAATGACAAAAAGAAGAAAAGGAATACGGCACCCAAAGAGTTAGAAGGTGGTACCAAATCAGGAATTCTGTGATTTATTTTCTAATTTTATGTAAAAAAAAAAAAGCAATTACCTTGTGTTAGGGGTTTTGGATGTTATCCTAGAGCATAGGGGGATGGCTATTTTTTTATAGCTTTTTTTTTAGTTTTTGGAGTTTTTCAAGTATTTTGAAGAGCAGACAAGAAGTTAGGGAAAATCTCAAAAAGTGGCTAAAAGTTGAGTCATTTTCTCAAATAAGGACGTGAAGTAGATCTTGTCCCAAATAAAGGTTTGAAGTGCCTTTATTTTCTCAAAAAAGGACATAAGGTGAATTTTATCTCAAATAAGAGTATGAAGTGGTCATATCAGTCTCAAATAAGGACATGACCTCACAGGCTAAGGGGTATTTTCGTTTTTTATTTTTAAAATTTTTTTTCTTTCTTTTTTCCTTTATCTGTTTTTTTCTTTTCCTTTTTTTTGCCTCTCTGCCCTCCACCATTGGCGGAGGTCGCTAGCCCTAGCGGAGGTTGCCCTCGCCGGGCGGGCAAGGGTCACCTTGCCTAGGTTGGGTGGGCAAGGGCCACTCAGGCGAGGGCGAGGGTTGCTCTTGTCGGTGTTGGGCAAGGGTTGCCTCGCTTGGGCTAGGCGGGCAAGGGTGACCCTCGCTCAACGCAGGCTGGGTGGCCCTCGCCCAACGCCAGTGAGGGCGGCCGTCGCTTGAGGTCGGCAGAGGTCGCCGGCCAGGCATAGTGACGCTGGAGAGGAAAAAAAAAGGAAAAAGAAAAAGGAAAAGAAAATGAAAGAAAAAGAAAGTAAAAGAAAATTAAAAAAATATATACTTGTAAGTTTTTTTTACTAAAATACCCCTCTTTCGGTGACGAAATAGTCACCGATTGGCCAAAGGTCCTTATTTGAGACAATTTGACCACTTTAGGCCTTTATTTGAGAAGATTTGGCCACTTCAGGCTCTTATTTGAGATAATGTCCATTTCAAACCCTTATTTGAGAAAATGACTTCACTTTGGGCCTCTTTTTGGAATTTTCCCAATAAGTTATGATAGAATTCTTGTTCTTTGATTCAAGATGTTGTGTTTTATTTATATTTTCATCTCATCTTCTATTATGTTCTAATTTTCTTTTGTTTGGATTACGCTGTGGCCTGACCATGATGATATGCATTTTATGCCTTTTATGTTCTGCAAGTGATTTCGTTCATGTGAGTTATATATTATTGTGCTTGATACTTTCAAGTGATTGGCCATCATTTAAATGATTTGATATGCATGTTTGAAATTGAGAAGTGATAATATACTCCTTATAATAAATAACCATGAATTAATATAATAGAGATATACCGTATTATTTGTATGGCTTTTGATGATAAGGTGGTCCAAAAAATTGATTATAAACTGGGAACATTAACAGATTTTAATGCATAGTTTATTTAAATTTACATAGAGATATGAAGGTTTGATAAATTGACTAGAAAATTCTGCTATCACATGTTTGATATTATTCTTGTATACATAATGATATGAAATTCATATATAGTGGTTATGGCGAAATTGAATACTCTAATATATTTATTTGATTTTAGTTTCGAAATTTTGTATCTAAGATTGTCAATTTTCATTTATTCTCAAATTTATTTTGATTAGTTAGATAAATTTTAGAAATAATATATTTTTTTTATATTTACTTGGTTTATAAATCATCAATCTCCATGGGATGATACATTTCTCATCATTATATTACGTGTTCGAGTTCATTTACATTTAGAATTTTACAAACAATTTTTTGGCACCATTACGGGGGATTTTTGTTTAATACTAATTAATATTGATACCGGATAATTCTAAATTTAGTCTAGCTTTCATTTTATTTTCTCAAGAGTGTACATTGGTGTATGACATGTAGCCAACAAGGGAAACTTACCGAGTTTGATTTGAAAATTGAACGAACATTTATAAGGCGACTAAGAGAACAAAGAAATCATGCTAAAAAAGATGGAGGGAGTTGATGAGGTTGGAAATCCACGTAGACTCTTGAGTGGTTATGCTGCACCGACAATTCAGGGCACCACATCAAGCATGAGTAGACCTACAATTCAAACAAACAACTTTGAGATTAAGCCATCACTCATTCAGATGCTTCAACAATCAGTGTAATTTAGTAGGCTACCAACTGGTGATCTAAACGCTCACATTGATACTTTTCTTGAAATTCGTGACATAATTAAATATAATGGAGTTATAAATGATGCTATTAGATTAAAATTATTTCCATTTTCCCCTAGAGACAAAGCCAAGAGTTAGCTCTCTTCTCTTCTTGCCGGATTGAATACTACATGGAATGAAATGGCTCAAAACTTTCTTGGTAAGTTCTTTCCACTTGCAAAGTCTGCAAAAATGCATGACAATATTACTAATTTTATGCAAATGGATAATGAATCATTGTATGAAGTATGTGAAAGATTCAAGGAGTTTTTTAGGAGATGTCCACATCATGAACTACTCATATGGATGTAGGTACAAACTTTTAATAATGGGTTTAATATAAATCTCCGTTCTATGATTGATGCAGCTGCAAGGGGAACTTTGAATAATAAAACACTAAAAGAAGCCTACAACCTATTAGAGAAAATACATCTAATAGTTATTAATTGCCTATTAAGAGGATACCGGTGCGAAAAGCTAGTGGAGTTCATGAAGTGGATGCTTTCACTACAATTGCTGCACAATTTGAAGCACTCAGCAAAAAAATAGATAACATGAGTGTTTCAATCATGAAAATTCAGAAGGTAACATGCGATTTTTGTGGTAGAGGACACGTTAGTAACTGAGTGTCAGGTAGGTAACAATTTTACACAACCTATTGAAAATGCTAAGTTTGTTGGAAATTTTAACAGACCACGGAATAATCCCTACTCCAACATATGCAAACCAGGATGGCACAATCATCAGAATGTGATGAAGTCGCCACCAGGATTCAAACAACCAGAAGAGACAAAGTCCAATCTAGAAGTTATAGTCACGAAACTTGCTAAGACTTCATCAATAGCACATATGTGAGATTTCAGAACCAAGAGGCTTCAATCGAAAATGTGGAGATGCAAGTGGGTCAATTAGCAAACATGATGTCGGGGAGATAACATGGTTCTTTGCCTAGCAACACAAAGAAAAATCCAATTGAAATGTACAAGCTATAACCCTAAGAAATGGTAAACAAGCGGGAGAAGAAGATGCCAAACAAGAGATTTCCAGAGACAAAAAAGATGAGGTCAATAAACAACCAAATGAGCCAGGCAAGAGTAGACCTTTTCCAGATAATCCCAAACCATATATGCCATCAGTTCCATTCCCTTGGTGACTCCAGTAGCATAAAATGGATAAGCAATTTTCTAAATTCATTGATGTATTTAAAAAATTGCACATTAACATCCTTTTTACATATGCCTTAGCATAAATGCCTAGTTATGCAAAAAATTTTAAGGAGATTTTGGCAAACAAAAGGAAGCTGGAGGATTATGAAACTGTGAAGTTGAATGAGCAATGTTCAGGCTTTCTACAAAACAATTACCTTCGAAATTAAAAGATTTTGGGAGTGTTACAATTCCTTGCACTATTGGGGATTCTTACTTTGAAAAGGCATTGTGTGATTTAGGTGCAAGCGTTAATTTGATGCATTTTTCAGGTTTTAGAAAATTAGGATCAGGTGAGGTAAAAGCAACCACAATGTCACTTCAACTAGTTGATCGATCCATTAAATATTCGAGAGGTATTGTAGAAGATGTATTGGTCAAGGTTGACAAGTTTATCTTTCCCGCAGTTTTCATAGTTCTTGACATGAAGGAAGATTTTCCCACTTATCTTAGGTCAACATTTTCTATTAACAGGAAAAGCTCTTGTTGATGTATAACAAGGGAAGTTGATTCGTAGAGTTCAAGATGATCTTGTTTCCTTTAATGTTTTTAAAGCAATGAAATATCCCTTTGACGATAATTATTGTTTTAGAGTTAAGATAGTTGACAAGTTGGTAACTAACGTTTTTCAAGAAAATATTTTTTAAGACCCACTTGAGACATGTCTGGTTTGACCAAGAGACAAAGAAATGGAGAAGGATAGATAAGAGAGTACGCAAATTTCATGGAAACAAATCCACCATATTCAAGGCAAAAGACAACAAAATTTGAGGACTTGGGATAATACACAACAAAGTAAACCATTAATTGAAAAGGGGAAAAGTGCCAAAAAAGTCCTAAACCTTTTGCATTAGTGCCAATTTAGTCTTAAACCTTTTTTTGGTGCCAATTCAGTCCTAAACCTTTTGCATTGATTTCAATTTAGTCCTAAACCTTTTTTTGGTACTAATTAAGTCCTAAACTTTTTAAATTGGTGCCAATTCAGTCCTAAACCTTTTATTTTCGTGCCAATTTAGTCTTTCCGATCAATTTTGACCAGAATTTGCCTACGTGGACCCTTGCCGGCCGACGAACAATCACCGGCGCCGATGTGGCGCCGATGTGGATAACTTAAATAATATTTTAATATTTTTTTGAATTTTTATTTTTTGCCTTTTTTTATTTTTTTCCACTTTTTTTTGGGTCTCTCCTTCCTCTGTCCGGCAAGCTCAACCTTGCCAGCCATTGGCGAGGGAGGCCTCGCCGGGCGAGGCTCGGCCTCGCCTTGGTCGGGCGAGGCTCAACCTCCCCAGATTCGGCGAGGTCGGGCCTCCCCCGACCATGGCAAGGCTCGAGCCCTCGCTGGAGGCCGCGAAGAAGGCGAGCCTTGTCATGGTCCGGCGAGGTCGGGCCTCGCTGGCGACTGGGCGAGGCTCGATCTCGCCAGATCCGGCGAGGGCTCGAGCCTCGCCATGGTCGAGGGAGGCCTGACCTCGTCGGATCTAGCGAGGCCGCCCTCGCCCGTGACCGACAAGGTAGAGCTCGCCAGCCTCTGGCCGGTCGCCAGACCGGCGATCGGCCAGAGGAAAGAAAAACCCAAAAAAAAAGTTGAAAAAAAAGGAAAAAAATAAAAATTCAAAAAAAATATTAAAATATTATTTAAGTTGTCCACGTCAGCGGCACGTCGGCGCTGGTGACCGATCGACGGCCAGCAGCTGTCCACATCGACAAATTCGGGTCAAAATTGACCGGAAGGACTAAATTGGCACAAAAATATAAGGTTTAGGACTGAATTGGCACCAATTTAAAAGGTTTAGGACTTAATTGGCACCAAAAAAAGGTTTAAGACTAAATTAGCACCAATGCAAAAGGTTTAGGACTGAATTGTCACCAAAAAAAGGTTTAGGACTAAATTGGCACTAATGCAAAAGGTTTATGACGTTTTTGGCACTTTTCCCAATTGAAAAGCCTCCGATTCTTGAACTCAAACCATAACTCTCTCATTTAAAATATGCTTATTTAGGTGGAGTTTCTTCTTTGTCGGTAATTATATCTTATTCTTTTACAAGTTTATGGAGGAGAAACTGATAAGAGCGTTGAGAGAGCAAAATGGTGCAATTGGATGAAAAGTAGCTGGCATCAAGGGAATTAGCCATTCACTTTGCATGCACAAAATATTGTTTGAGAAACAACAGGGGATGCAAAAGAGCATTGCCATATATAAAGGGAAAGTTCCTAGGATCCCCAACCCTTTTTTTATAAAGAGAGGTGCTTATTCCTTCTATAACGTAGTAAAGTGTGGCAAAACTCTTTTAAATAGTGTCACAGTCCCAAGGTATCTACTTTGGGCTCAGACTAGTTAATAATCAATTAAGAAATTGTTATGTGACTATTGTAAATTCACTGTGAGATTAACAGCTTGTTTTGGCTAAAAAAAAGAATAGTAAATGATTAGAAATTATTGTGGGATCAACTCCTTCAAGAATTTGTGGCTCATAACATGCTGTTATTCTCACAGTGGCCTAAAGACTGTAATGCTAGTAAAGCCCTAATCAATTAATTTGATTCCTTATGCGATACAAGAAAATGTGGTATAATAATGGTAGTAGGAATGCAGGAAAATTAGTCTTTCTACAAAAAAGGATAGAGAGGAGATTACATTGGCCCCTATTATGTATTCCCTCATTTACTCCTTTTTTCTTCCTTCTCTCTCTCATGATCATCATATAACTGATTTGAGTCGGCGCTTCTAATGCTTGAGCTTGAACCCAACTCAATCAAGATCATTCATGACTCGGTACTCAATTTGGGCTCGATCGAGCTTGACTTGCTTAAATTTTTTCAAGGGGTTGAGCTCGACTTGGTTATGTAGGTATATAGTTAGGATAAAGACGTTAAAAGTATCATAACTTCGTATTATGCTCACTTAAGTGCCATAACTTTTTTTTTACTACTTTAATTTTATGACTTCTAAAAAAATGTTCACTTAAGTACCACATATTTCAATTGAGCACTCGAATACCATAACTTTTTTAAAAGTTCACCAAAGTGCTAGAAACCCGATGTGGTATAGCACTCGTAGTGTCCTTTACCCATTTTTAGTCTAAACTCAAGCCTGAGCTCAAGTTCTCAAATTTGAAAATGCAATGAAGTAGAAAGAAATTCATTTAGGGAAGCGAAATTTTTAACATGCTTCAATTATTATTTTACTAGCTTTTGCTATAAATATGTTCATGAAATTGAAACAGCAATGACAATTTGGTATCAACATAGACTTATAGAAATAGTATTATCAATTCGTGTTATGCCACTATATTTATATGGGTTATTTGTGTTATTTCTTGTAAGAGTAAAGTGTTTCAGTATGATGACAAATTATTCTACCGATAAAAATGAATCAACATATCTCAAATCGTGTAAGTTTTAGCCGCATGCTCATTTATCATATCAGACTCAGTTTTTTTTTTCGGGGCAAATTAATTAAACCGTTTCTATGTATCAAGCCACTAATACTGTAAAGTAATTATAATTTTTTTGACTGACTTTTTATAAATGAAAAAAAAATACTGTATACAATAAAAAGAGAGAGAAAAAAAAGAGTCGGCGTGCCATTCAAGAAGAATTTTTATATATGGATACATTATTTTTTTCATTTATAAAAGTCAGTCAAAAATAAAAGTGTGTCAGACTGTAGAGTTAGAGATAGTTGGTCCAGGAATAAGAACGTACAAATGACAATCCAAGTTCCGCAATTGACATAACCCTTTGAATGCATTAATGTCCAGATTGTTGGCTTTAATTGGGTTTGATATTCTAGATTTGAAGTTTAAAACCTTGTTGGTTTGATTAACTCCAAAAAAGAACCATGAAACTAAACTTGATTTTTAAAAATCAGGGTAGATTACATAACTTCCCTTTCATCATTACGACAGCATGAGCTTGAGTACTTGTACTCCAGGATATAACTTATTCGACTCTAGTAATACAATATTTTTCTTTGAATAATATATCTAAAATGCGTTTGTTCTAAAAGCAAATTATTAGATAGTGATGGTTGCATGAATATTTTCACACTCTGTTAATGATTATTTAGAGGCCGTTTGGTGCAAATTTTCCCTAGCAGCTTCAACTACGTAAATCGGTGCCGCAACTTTCAAAATTGTTTGCCAAACACCTTCATAGCTGCAGCACCTCAAAAGTTACCTCAAAATAAGTACTATCAATTTTATAACTTACGTCACTTCACGGCACAGTTACAACACGCACAACTAAATTTCCGCCACAACTACACCTAATGTGCTCAATTTGGTAGGCTATTAAAGCTATCGCATACGAATGCATTGAGAAACTCAGTACACGAAGTTAGTATACGAGTATTAATGGCCGTAGCATATTCTAATTGGTCGGTCCACTTATGAGATTTTGTGGAATCATTACTAACTGTTTTAAAAGTTATAAGCCATTAAATAAATTTGTGATTTAATTTTTAAATATTCTAACACTTCCGCTCATGTGTAAGCTGAACTTTGACCTAAGCCTAATACATGAAAATATATAATTTGGGAAGCAAGTAGGGGTCTTGAAAAGATTTGAACTTAAAACATCTTGTTCTTATATCATGTGAGAAATTTTATGGGATTACTTTCAATCATTATAATAGTTTAAACTGTTAGATAAAAATTTAGTTTTTTCGTTAAAAATTCTGACAATACTCATTACATGTCAAAAGCAAGGGCTCGATTTTGGCAGTGGGTCCCATTCAACATCAGAAGCACATCGACATGCCACCTGTATAGCCTCACATATTTGAGGGCTTGAGGGTAATCTCTCTATGTAGATCAATATCATCGCAACCATTGATCGTGTGGGTTCATTATGAAGTTTAAATTGTTCAATGATTATGATCATGTTGGTCTACGTAGATCGAGTGTATCTAATTTTTTTCACTCATTATATAAGTTCTCTTCCGGGCATGTTTCTCTGTGTGTGTTAGTCTGTCACAGAGAGAGAGAGAGAGAGAGAGAGAGAGAGAGAGAGAGAGAGATGGAAGGTCAAGAAAGGAGCAGCGTCCATGGGTATCGCGGACATGCAAAATCTGGCCCTGGTAATACCATTTCGCGCTCCCCATATCGACATAGATTTGCCTCTTCTCCTTTCCCTTCATCGCTCGCACGCATTTTGCTTTTGTTTTAGGAAAAAATCGAAAAGGGTCCCTCCTAGATTCCCCTTCTTCTCTCGGTTCTTTTATCCCGTGTTATTCTTTATATGAATTTTTTTCGCCTTTCTCCTCATGATCTGCAAAACCACTTCCAGTTGCTAACCGAGCGTGATGTCATGATCGTCACGAGCTTTGGAGTTGTCTCTTCTTTTTGTCATGGTCGTCTTCTTCTGCTGGACCTTTTGCGGTTGTGGTGACGTTTGGTCGACGTCCATCTGTATGTCTTGTTTACGTTGGAACGACGTGCCTCCACTTCGAGTGACAAGTACTTTAAAGTTCTGTGAAAAATGGGTCGTACGAAGAAGTGTCGCATTCAACCAACGTCGATATCTATGGTAGCTGGAATCAGATGGTTTTTGGGGGTGTTGGGGGATTTCGATGGCATGGCGTGCATGCAAGTAATGGAAGTCTGTCAAAGTATGTTTAAACCCCATAGTTAATCTCAACGGCCAAACCAAAGCCATCTTTTCCTGAACATTTCCTTTGTAAATTTCATCTCTCTCTCTCTCTCTCTCTCTCTCTCTCTCTCTCTCTCTCTCTCTCTCTCTCTCTCTCGCACGCGCACACATACAAAAGATTCAATTCGATTCCATCATGGGTTTTCTCTTGGGGTGTTCGGTAAGGAGAAATAGAGAGGAGCCTTGCATGCGGGAGAGTCGGACAGAAGCATAAATGCCAGCAACTAGTACACACGAGAAATGCCTTGAGAAGTGGAAAAGAGACTTTCCCCCTCCGCCCTTTGACCTCCGCATTAACTCCTCCACTCAAAAACAAAAACATGAAAAACGAAACGAAAAAGAAACTTCGAAACGGTAGCGGGTGGTAGCGTGGCCCCCCTCTCTTTTCTTGTTCTTCTTCTTCGTCTTCTTCTGTCTTGGGATGTTTGTCCGCTCCTACTTTACTGCCTTCCTTTGTTTGGACCAGTAAATGCCCAATTGGACTGTAAGAACGAAATAAAGAGACCTATTATTTTGACCCATTCTTCTGATTTCGATATTTAATGGCATCTTTTCCTTTTCGGTTTCTCTCTCTCTTTTGGTTGGTTGCTTTCTTTTCATTTTTGCATGGGCAAATATCATTTCGGTCCGTCACGCAACGCCTCCTCCACTTTCGCCCTTTTGCCAGCGTGTTTTCCAGTTGATGCATTGGCTTTTCCGTTTAAGTTCGTCATATCGCTCAGCTTATCATTCATGCAGTAATTTTCCCAGTTTCCTTCTCTTTTCCCTCCCTCTTCCTGGGTACGCTTCTGTTTTGAAATGGAACCAGGGAAAGATGCCCTTCTGCTTCTAGAGAGCAGGATCGTCTTTTGCATGTTCAAAAGACAAATTCAGGATTTGTGGACAGAGAGTCATCGTCTTTGATTATGACCACTCTTGCCCATTAATGAGTCATTCTGGTCCTCCGTTGATTAATGCTTGCATTAGCATTGGATAACGATGTGACTGATTGCGGTAACTGAATTAATGGTCCCCTCGCTCGAACAGATAACTCGTTGCCACCGGCGGATGAACCAATCGACAACAATGACCGCAGAACCACGGAGCACCCCGGTGGTGGCCATGGCGGCGGAAGCGGGGTCAAGGAGCAGGATCAGTACATGCCAATAGCCAACATCATACGGATCATGCGCCGCACCGTCCCCCCGTACGCCAAGATCTCCGACGATGCCAAGGAGACCATCCAGGAGTGCCTGTCGGAGTACATAAGCTTCATCACGGGGGAGGCCAATGACCGGTGCCGGCAGGAGCAGCGCAAGACCATCACCGCCGAGGACATCCTCTGGGCCATGGGGAAGCTAGGGTTCGACGACTACATCGAGCCGCTCACTATTTATCTGAACCGCTACCGTGAGATTGAGGGGGGCCGCACTAGCAATAGTTTACGCAGAGAGGCTTTCTATCTGAACAAGCGTGGTAACGCTAGTAATACTGGTGGGATGGATTATTATTATGGACCGCCGCGGCCAACGCTGGGGATGCTTCCTCCTTACGCGCCGCCTCACCACCAAGCAGTGGGGTATGTGGATCCGTCAGCGGCAGTAGCCATGGGCACTTATTACGGGGTTGGGCCGTCAACGGGGAGCGGCTCTTCCTCAGATAATTCGCCTTCACAGGCCACTTTGGCTGGCTTTGATCCATTTACTCCCTTCAAATATTAGCTTCTTGCTAGCTAGGATATTATAAGATAAGATTGGCGGCCTCTAATTGGATTGACAAGCAAGTTGTTTCTTTAACTTTCATTGTCACTATTTCTTATTTGAAGGAATTGAACTCGTGGAGTTGTTGAAAAGAAGAAACTAGCTAGGATTGTTTAGATGCTTGTTCTCTTTTATTTCAAGATGCCTTTGTCGCTGATTAGTGGAAAAATCCCTGGTTTATCCAGTGCTCTGGGCCCCGAGTTAATTTTGATCATGGAATCATCTATCTTTGGTTTTATCCAGAGTTTATAAGCTTCCAAGCACGACTCTTAACATTTAAAGAGCAATCCCCAAATATGGCATATCGTCACTTAAAAGGTTTGTTATCTAGCTCTCTTTTAAAGATATCCTGAAACAAAACAAAGAGGTGAGTCGTATCCATTCGAAAACATGGA
Source organism: Syzygium aqueum (assembly GCA_031216185.1). NCBI lineage: Eukaryota > Viridiplantae > Streptophyta > Magnoliopsida > Myrtales > Myrtaceae > Syzygium > Syzygium aqueum. The sequence goes on along the minus strand of JASUUB010000014.1, from coordinate 334,359 downwards.
ACGGGGACGTGGAAAGGTCCCGGTACAAGGCAAAACACGGATCAGTCCGTAAAAAGTAATCGCCAATTCCTTCATAAACCTTTCTTTTTCCCAAAATTGCGACCTCACTAATTAATTAGTGATGGTGAAGTGCTAACTACAAATACATTCTTAAGTATACAAAATATGCTAATCTTATGTCAACAAGGCAGTTGTTGCACTGACAATTAGATGAATGATATAAGAATCACCAGCAAACATCACTCACATGGAGTAGAAGGAAAAAGAAGAAAAGCCTACTGCCTCAACTTGGAGAAGCATCCGCTTTGCCGTGATATGCAGTCTCCAAACACTCCTTAGCTCTGTGAACCTTCGACTGAATGTAAAAGCTACCATTCTTGGCATTCTGCTCAAATAATACGTCATATTTCTGCACAAACAGAATAGGTTTACACTATTGAGAAGCAAGCAACAGCAAGAAATCAAAGCACAACAAACGAATAAAATTATCGGAGACCTTCAATATCTCTTCCCACGCGGTTTCTTTGGAGACACCGAGAATCTGTCTCGCCTCTTGTTCTGTCATGGCCTTACTTGCTCTACGGACAGCGTTCTGTACCGTTTCCTGGGTGACGCCGGTTTTTGAAGCATCTGCGATGGACAATACACTCTTTTTCAGCATCAGAGAAGAGTCTACGTTAACAAATCTGTTTTATTCAGACAGAAAGCTCCTGTATCACAGTCCACAATTTCCTATTCTCTACTATGCTTATTCTCTCTGAGTCTCGCAAAGTGATGCCAGGGGGTGCCTTCTCATTGACACAGCCACAGCTGACTTAACAAGAAAACCATTGATGCTACACCTTTTCCTTTGGGTAATACAATCTGTATTTCTCTTTTGCACAAATATAAAGACAGAATGTACTAAGAATTTATTGGACTAAACAAAATCCGTTAGAAAAAATTGCTTAAATTGCTGCGTCTTCATTTTTTAAGAATGATTTTGATTAAACAGTCCATAAAAGAAGAAAAAAAGCTAGCGTCTGTTTTTTTTCTTTTGGGCTCTAGGACAGAAGCTAATAGGGCAATTAATGATTAATGAAGAAAAACAGTTGAGATCCGAGTGAGAGAGACCCTGATCCCAAGTAGTCTCACATTGCTGTTTTGATTAATCAACTATAAGATATAATGACGCTTAAATGAAATCAGAGACAAGAACTATAAACCAATCAGACAGAAAGCAAAACACAATTGTCCCTCCATATAGATATAGCAATCACCTGCAGTCAGACTAGACTCAACAAAAAGACCTCCTTATTTGCCCTTTGAAAAAAGCCACACTATAAGAAAGAGGAGATCTTTACCAAAAAAAAAAAATAAATAAGAAAGAGGAGATGGAGAGTAAACCAACCGCCGTCACCTACTCCTCACAATTGGTGCACTACCCCATACAGTTTCAGCTTAGAGAAAACTCTTTTGCCATGTTTAAATTTTCGATATTCTGAACCATTAGATGTTATAGTTTCCAACCAAATGCTCTAAACATAAGCATCCAACCTAAAGATATAGGTTGACTGATGCCAGACCGAGTTGCTGTCATTGCCCAATGGGATAATGTTCAAAATAACTCCTTTCTGTCACAGGGTACATTCGGCATCAAAAGAAACTCTAGTGTCTGACAGAAAATGTAGTTGATCAGACCCCGTGAACAGTTACATTTGAGCTTTCAAGTTGAGCATTAGAAGATTACCGCAGATTGCATGGACCGTTTCTCACTAAGGTGGGAAGGGCAAAGCAGTCCTTTTACTATGTAGTGCTTCACTTAAAACCATAACTTCAATAAGATCATTGCACTTAAATTCCCTATATACTTAGCAAAGATGGCAACAAATTAAGGCCTTCAAAATCTCAGCCATATTTTCTTGATTTTTTACTTTTAGTAAGCATTCTAGATGAGGAAGATATTTATAATGGGAACAAATAAAAGTAGACAGCAAAAATTTGCCCACACAGAAGCTGGAAAGACTTACTTGCGAGTGCCTGACGATATGCCTGCACAAAAGCCCTGGCTAAGATACCACCACCCATCACAACCAAGTTGGCAAGAATCTTCGCTGCCTGCAGAAACAAATACGGATCAATAGCAAAGAGCACGTGTCGCGACCCTAAAAAATTTGTTCAATTCCTCGGGCTAATGGATTATTAAGACTAATCTTAACTCGGGCTCTCCCAAGCCCTACCAATTCGCAACTTAGGGTTTAAGTTCTTAACATGCAATCATTTTTCATGCTTGGAGTCGCCACTAATCAATTTGTGGTAGGCTGATTAGAAACCTAAATAAAACATAGGGAGATATGTTTTATTCCTACGAACCAGAGATTCTAAGTCCGGGGACTTGGTTACGCTAGATCTAGTCTAACGCCCTTTCGGTACCTTTTCATTTCAAAAATGTTTAGGCAGGCAGTTTGGATCCATTTTAACCTAATGTCACTAACATGTGAGGCGTTCATGCAGGTGCGCAAACCACCAATTTAACACCTATAAATCAAAGCATTAAATAAATTGCTAGTTTAGGAGAACAACTTACCCGGGATCCAGCAAGCATCTGCATTGTTAGCGAAAAATCATACAGACAGTCCTAATATGATTTCTAATTAACAAAGCATTCACTCAAATTCTCTTTTTTGGATTTTCACTTTATTTAAATGAAACTTAAACTATATGCAATGACGTGCGATAATGACATGCGAATTAATGCAACCTAAACATGCAAACTATATGTCATGCGACGACGTGACTTAATTCTAATGACGTGCAATGATCTATTTTTGGTATTTTTCTTTATTGAAATTCGGAATTAAATGAAATTCGGAATTAAAAAATATGCCTAAAATAACATGCAACCTAATGATTTCTATTTTTGGTATTTTCTGTTTAAAATTCGAAATTCAAAAATACCTAAGTTAACATGCAACTTATGATGACTTAATCTATCCTCGAATGATTTCTTTTTTGGGATTTTTGTTTAAAAATTCGGAATAATAAAATAACTTAAATTAAAATGCAATCTATCCTAATTTACCCTAAAACAATTCACTCTTTTTTTGGGGTTTTCTTGAAAATTCGGAATTATAAAATAACGTGAATAATCCGTTAGGATTCAAACAATACCTAATTTAAATTAGGAAACATGCCACGTTAAGTCCTAATTTAAATTAGATATTTATCTTATCCCTTGGGACATATTCAAAAATCCTAGACATGCAAAAATCTAACTCAAACTCTAACTAATATTTTTTTGAATTTTCTGTTTTATTTGAAAAGAAAAACAATTTAAACAAACATGGATAGCAAACAAATTCAAATCATCCACGCGATCCGCCAGATTCGTTTCAAACTCGGATTAGGCACAAAAATCAAATTATCGGTCATATCTAAGGGGTTATAGATATTAACAGATAACCGATTATTCAAATTTGGAAAGCGAATCAAAATCATTATCGTATTCAAGTGGTTATGAATAGGATAATGATTTTTCCGTACCGCCGCGTATCGGACTTTAGGGTTAAAGTCGGATAGACGTCCCGATACGTTGCTAAATTAGGAAAGTTTCCTAATTTGAATATTCTCGAAATATTGCGGATATCTAGAATGTTATCTAAACATATCAAATTATCTACTAGATATTCATGCAATATTCCAAACGATTCAAAACAGGAAATTAAATATTTGAAACTTTACTGGATAATCATCTTACCTAATTTACCGATAACTTCCAAATTTGAACGTCTCGGGATTGGGCTCGGCTTGCGGATCGGGATCGCGACGACGACGGGACGGCTAGGCACGGCACCGACGGGACTCACGGCGCAGCTCCGGCGTGAACAGTGGCTGGTGGCGACGGCTGCGTCGTCACGGCGGGGGAGGTTGAGACACCGCGGGCAGAAAATTTCAGGGCCGCACCATTCTGGAAAAATGGGCGTAACTTCCTCAATACACGTCGGATTGACCCGATTCCAAAAGCCACAGATCAAGGACTCGTAGATCTACAACTTTCGTGTTTTGAGTTTCCACAAATAAGCTCTGTGGAGTGAGCGATTTTGGGAGGAAGTGGACGATTCTTCCCTGAAGATTCTGACTTGCACGTGAAGCTCTTCAAGGAGCAGCAAAACAGGTCATCGTTTGGGGGGGGCTTCGCTGGTTGGTGCACGAAGAAGCGGCAACAGCAGCGACAAGGCACGACGTGGAGCACGGGTGCCGGTCGTGCGTCGACGAGGATGCCGGCGCGCGGTGGCGAGGGGATGGCGTGCGGCGGCGTGACCGATTTCTCTCTCTCTCACTTGGACTCTCCCAAAATTTTTCAGATCTGAAATTCTGTCCTCCCTCTCTAATTTGACCTAATGTATGTTTATATAGTCTAATTCTAGGTCAATTTAGACGGGCTCTAATCCTAGTGGGCTTAGGTTAGGGCTTAGGCTCAATTAAAGTTTAAATGGGCTGATTTAATGTGGGCTTTAATTAATTAAATTCAATAGACTAAATCAAGCCCAAATTAAAACACCCGAGCCCGTTCGACGTGAAATTCCCGGCCCTTACATTCCCGAGTGAACCGAGCTCGATTTAATGAAAATTAAGCATGTTCGCCATTGTCGGTTTAATGCAAAATGCAATTAAATTAAAAATGAACCTAAACTATATGTTATGCAAAATTAAATGTTTTTGTTTAGGGGTTAAAATTAATCCCTAATTTTCTATGCAAATTTAAACTAAATGCTCGGTGAAATTTAGGTGTCAACAGCTGCCCCTCTTTGAAGGTGAGCTCGCAGAGGTTGCATTCAAAGATTAAATGATACCTAAATTTCAACCATGCAAAATGCAATGAATGTTGTTTTTGTCGGGATTGTGAGTCCCATTTTCAAATGCAATAAGAAATGATGCATGCTGACATAACAGGAAAACATACCTGGAATTACTTACCTGACAGGAGTGAGATAATGCAATCCGAGGCATGACTTTGACTGGAATATTGTTTGGCAAATGTCCGGGCTCAGTCCCATAGGTATTGCCTGATAAACTGTTGATGAGTGTCGGTGATCTGCAGTTAAGTCAAAACACCTGAAGAAAGCTCAACGTATCCAACCATCACCTGGATTCGTGAGATAAAAAAGTGTAAAAACGTTCCGACCTTTACAAATTACCTATATATCTCCATAGGTATTTGTAAAGGTTTAGCCGCTGCGCCTATGACCTTAACTCATAGACAGTCACGGGGGAACTAAGAGGATATTCCGACCTTTACATATATCTGCTCATATGCAAAGATTTAGCCGCTCCACTTATATCTGCTCGTAAGTGAACTGCGGGGGAAACCTGGGGATTGAAAGAATATTCCGATCTTTACATATACCGTTTATATGCAAAGATTTGGCCGCCATGCCTATATCTGCTCATAGACATGTAACGGGGGAATATTTGGGATAAGGAGAGTATTCCGATCTTTACATATACCGTTTATATGCAAAGATTTGGCCGCTATGCCTATATCTGCTCATAGACATGTAACGGGGAAATATTCGGGATAAGGAGAGTATTCCGATCTTTACATATACCGTTTATATGCAAAGATTTGGCCGCTATGCCTATATCTGCTCATAGACATGTAACGGGGGAATATTCGGGATAAGGAGAGTATTCCGATCTTTACATATACCGTTTATATGCAAAGATTTGGCCGCCATGCCTATATCTGCTCATAGACATGTAACGGGGGAATCTCCTGGAGATTGTAACAATCTGATTTTGGTGAACAGTGGGACCAGCCCGAATGTTCGAGGGTTCCTTGACAAAGTACCTGGATCTCATCAGAGGTACCTGAAAAGGCTTGATCAACAGACACCTGCACATCATCAAAGGCATCTAGAGATCGCAACGAAAATGATCAAATATGGGAACTGACGATTGCTCGCACAGGTTAGGGATGTAGAGATATACTTACCTAGTGATATCTCCAACTCTGAAAGTGTGTCTCCTGCTAGACACGACTTTAAACAACATAGAATATGCATTCATGGACAAGCAAGAACACACATATTCATGCACTATGATTCCAACTGGTTTTTCCATGCACGATGGTTCTGTCAAATCGGCATTATAAACTTCGTTGGGGAAAAATCATGACAAGACAATCCTAACTCACAAATAGGTGTCTTGAAAATGTCGAATGAGGGATTTTCGATCCGAAAGGGCTTTCACTCATTCTCATTGAAAAAGCTGATTTATTTGAGAATCGCTCATTTTCACTTTCATCATGTCAACAAGGGTCTGAGTATTCTCGCAAGCGGTACGACCTTACCAATCCAAGAGGTCTTTACCAGGACCGTAACATGGGCTTGGTCAACGGCTTATCAAAGGGGACTCTTCGAGTCGAAGCTATTGAAAGAAAATACTCTGCAATTGTCTCCGGGTTTACAAGTCAAGAACCCTGCAACATGAGATAGAAATGTACTTGCTCGCACTTCTTCGAGCTAAGCTTATAAATCATCTGAAATTCTACGTTAGTTCAAGTGCCCTAATCTGAAGAGACTTCGTAAGGGACGTAACGTAGGCTCGGTTTATGGGTTGAGAAATGAATTGATCATTAGGCTCAAAATGTGTATGATTGGGGTGAATAAGTTGGTGATCATCTTGGCATTGCCACCGGTCTTCTTCTTCACCAGAGATTATCTTCTCGGTACATCCCATTGGCTTCGATAGTTCATCCTTTGATTCCTTTGGGACTTGTCCACTGGGGATTTTGATATGCCGTGTCCTGACACTTTTCATTGGGCATTGACCTTGCTTTTGCCAGGCACACTGCTTTTTCTTGCCCTCTATTTTCTTTTTTCTTTTCTTTTTTTTTTTTTGATACATGTCTCTTACAATGTAAACAATGGCTAGCTAATCTGACTGATTGACTCGCCGTTCGAGCTTTCAAAGATCTTCATCTCTTATTGGCATTCTGGACATGCTCCTTGAACAGCAACAACTTTTGCCTTGCCCCAGTGTGGGGATGATCACCAACCGGATTTAAGAAATGAATTTGCAGGCTCAATTGGGCTTAACAAGGGATAAAATGTGTATAGGATAGAGAAAGAAATGCTCTTCATCATCCTAAGGCACTTGAACTTTCGCATGAATTCATCTGAAAAAGCAACACTTGAAGATTGATGCAAGTAAGAGCAAGAAAATTTCTACACATTTTCATCATGATGCTGATTTAACTTCGGTTCGCCCCGATGTGGGGTGGTTCTCGACAGGGGTAATTTGAATGAATTTCTCCAACTGTTTAGGCTCAAAATGGTTGAACAATGGATAACCTGTAGTGTTTGAGATAGAGAAATGAAATGCCTCTTGTCATTTCGGTCATCGTACCTTTTGCGAGAGAACTCTTTACCTTGCAGTCATGGAAATTTTTCACTCCACTCGCTGGGGATTTTTATTTTTCTCACTGGGGATTAATGCATGGGACAGTGTGTAGGATAGGGCTTGCCTTTCATCGTCCCAATGTACCTCATTCGACACACTCAATTCATTTTGTATGAGTTATGAGATTATCAAAACAGATTTCCCCCTTTGAAATCGATAGTGCAAACTGACAAAATAACCATGCAGAAATTAAACCAATGCAAACATCTTAATTCTGAATTGATTGAAAATCATTTATTCATCAGTGAAATGTTTGTCATTCAAAGCACAAAACCAAACATTGAAAAACTTTTGCTGCAAAATGTCAGGTTTTATCAAGGATAATACATCTTTACAGCATCAGAATTGACAGGATTGGAAAACTCACGACCATCCATCTCTGCGAGAATCAGGGCACCTCCAGGAAGTACCTTCTTGACTACATATGGGCCGATGTAGTTTGGAGCAAACTTACCTCCGGGAACAGGAAAGATTTGCAGCACCTTCCTTAGGATTAGATCATTTACCTCAAAGTGTCTTGGACGCACTTTTTGGTTGAAGACTTACCTACTCATGTGGCAACCGGATCGAGCGTTTGGTTTCACCTTCGGGAAGGGTTGCCCCTATCTTCAGTTCCTTGGGTTCTCCGGAATCACTCAGATTAACGATGACAATCTGATCTGATGTGAGGACTTTGGACATTTCATGTCGCTCTAGATCGCGGTGAATATCTGAGGAATCGTCAAGTTCACCGGCATCATTAGGATCAAGCTCGACGACGCATAATTCATTGGATTTGACCGTTCCCATACCCTCACATGTCACAAGATTGCCCCTGAAACATAAAGTAATGGATTCAAAAGGACAAACAGGGCTAAACATTGCATTTTTTGTAAATTTTTTGTTTTTGTTTTTTTTTGTGTTTTTGATTTTCTGAAATTCATTTCGAAATGGTTTTAACACGAGGAAGCATGAAGAAGCCCAGGCCTCAGAATTCTCCTTGGACTATATTTTCTTTTATCGGTTGGATATCATCACCGGGCTGGTTTGATGTACCTCAACATGCCCTCAAAAACTGAAAACAATTTGTAATTTCATTGATTATCTCAAAATGAATTACATTTATTGAATGGAAATTGCAACAATCAAAACCTAGAAATGGAAATGAAAACAGCACCCGAAACGGGGCAAATCCTAGAAAGCAGTAAAAATTCCCACGCAGGGGAGTATACGGAAAAGTAAAAATTGTTACTGTTGTGGGCCAGTGCCCATTCCCTCTAACGGTCCTTTCTCGACAGCTCCAATGAAGACATCGTCGAACAGGGTAGTGATTCCCTCTATCGCATCGTCGGGGTCTTCTATCTTTAGATCATCCATACCTCCCCATCCGTCAAGGACGATGTCGCGGGGATCCGAATAAAAGCTTGGGGGCGCCGAGTACTTCACATAATAGTCAAACTTGCCGCTCGGTTGCCCCAGAGTGTCAATCACTTCCTTTCCTTCATCAACCTTAAACATGCTTTCTACGATCTCTTCATCATCAGTCGCGTCTTCGAGCGGAGGCATGTCTTCAGGCAAGGGATCGAGCTTGACCTTTCTAGTGTTCAACGTAGCAAATTCCTCGTCCCAGTTAATGACGACCTCGGAGATAGTAGAAATGATGCCAGTGTGGTCAGCATAAACGATCAGCCCAGCTTCTACCATCCTTGAGATTCTTTTTCTCATGACAGCCAGGGAAATAACCTCGTCAGCCGGGTAATAACCGGCCTTTACCAACTCACCATAGACGTCAGTGGTGTGTACCTTGACGTTTTTGACTAGACCAGCATTGAAACTGAATACGGCATTCACATTACCCGCGTGATCAGGGAGCGGGTTACTCTGAACATTTGGCTTGGCGAGTTGGAATGAGAACACTTTCGTGTCAAGGAGGTTTTGGATTCGGTGCTTGAGGACAGAACAATCATCGGTTGAGTGCCCGACCTCGCCAGTGTGATAGTCGCATTTCTTCGATGGGTCGAATCTATAGAACTTCTCAGGGTTGGGCCGCTTTGGCTCGGTAGTAAGCAAGCCTTTCTTCCGGAGTACCGCCAATACTTGTGACAATGAACCAGGGAGGGAGGTGAATTGTCTTTTGTTGTTCCCCCTCTGAAACGGTTGACGACCCATGTTTTGTTGCTGAGCTTCTGCTACTTGGATTGCTGGGGCAGGATTAACATTCCGCGCGGCCCAGTTGGGTATAGGTCACGTTCACTTCAGGCGTCGGCTCTTTCTCCTTTCTTGCACTAAATCTCTTGGTTGACGAGGACGGCTCGACAAACCATCCATCCTTCAGTCCTATCTCGATTTGTTCGCCTATAGGGATGAGCTGGTTGAAGTTGTCAGCTGGAATGGCGACCATTCGATTACGGTAGTCGAACGGGAGAGTTTTGACGAACATCCTTTTCAGCTCACTGTCAATAGGTTCCGGGACAACCTGAGCGGATAAATTTCTCCACCTAATGGCATAGTCTTTGAAAGACTCGGTCTTCTTCATTTGAGCCCGCTCGAGATCATCACGGGTGGGAGCGATGTCCGTTATGAACCGGTATTGTTTGAGGAACGCCTCACTGGCCTCCTTCCAGCTTTTGAGGCTATTGATCTTCTTCATGAGGTACCAGTGCAGAGCAGGGCCGGTCAAGCTTGCTTGGAATGCATGAATCATCAGAAGTTCGTTGTCAACGTACGAGGTCATTTGCACGTGGTACAACTGCAGGTGAGCCTTCGGGCACGTGGTGCCATTGTATTTATCGAAATCCGGCATCTTGAACTTCTTCGGGATCTTAATCTGGGAGTACATGGACAAGTCAATCGAGGGCGAATCCTGCGAACCCTCTAACTGCTTAACTCTCTCCTCGAGCTTGTGGACCCGTTCGTCCGGCTTCGGTTTGTCGACAATAATCTGGATAGGGTCATTCTCCAATTCAGGCATATCGTCATCCTCCTCGACATCGACATTCTTCGCACTTGTATGCTTCGGGACTGATACTTCAGGGGATGCCGGAACAGGGACCGACCGAAGAGCCTTGATCTCAGCGGTCATTTGTTGCATGGCGACGGCCAGTTGCTTGATCTGGTCCTGCATACCGTCAACGCGCTCTTGCAACTCAGTTTGATCGGCCATTCTAGCTCTTGACCGTGTACGAATAGGTGATCGTGAACGGTTCGTAATTACCTAGTTTCGGAAAATAGAGCACGGGTAAATATGAGTCCTCAAAACGATCGGTCCATGACTTAGTCTAATCGTCTCTTTTATTCCCATTTTTTCACGATATTTTTCATTACTCCATGTATTTGTGAAAATGATGGCAAATTTCTTAGGAATTAATGACTTATGTCAGACCTCGAAAAATAATGATAAGAATTGAAAGTAATTTTTTTCAAAGCTTTATTATTTTTTCTTTTTCTTTCCCTTTGAAAAAAAATTCAATGATTTTTACTTTCAAAAATTACGATCGACTTAGACCTATCATGGACCGACCAAATGTACGAGAAAGTAAGTAAATTGCAAGATAAAGGTTCAGAACACTTACTTCACCGGGTAGGAAAAATGGCAATCACATAGACATGCGCATGAAATGTGAGGTTCGATTTCTACCTAGACTCTGGCTTGCAAAATGGAGACAAGAGGATTACCGAGCTAAACCAGTCATGGTGGTGGTTAGGCTAGGATTCCCCTGACTCCGGCTTAGTCAAAGAGCCGACCCGGGTTGAGTGGAATACAACCGTGGTGGGTACTCAATGACACCATGAAAGAACATTTCGGGACCGAGGAGGGCGACCCGTACCAAATGGTTTTGGTTGGGGTATCCACTGTCTCAGTACCATCCTAAACCTATGCCGCCCAGGTCCGGCAGCGGGTAGTGTGTGCGGTGTAGTGTAAATGTAAGACATGCACAGCAGGTTATATCAAACAGCGTTTCGTGCATAATTTAAACATACATCCGAACACCTCCCTGCAAAACAAGGGTTAACAATCACGCCTCCCCTTATACCTCCCATACTGCAAAAACATTTAACACCTTAAATGTTAGGGACGTACCTGGGATCCTCGCTGCCAAACAAAAAATTTTTGAAATAAAAAATTGGCCTAAGTCCACTAAGAGTTTTACTCACCTCCCCAGTGGAGTCGCCAAGCTGTCGCGACCCTAAAAAATTTGTTCAATTCCTCGGGCTAATGGATTATTAAGACTAATCTTAACTCGGGCTCTCCCAAGCCCTACCAATTCGCAACTTAGGGTTTAAGTTCTTAACATGCAATCATTTTTCATGCTTGGAGTCGCCACTAATCAATTTGTGGTAGGCTGATTAGAAACCTAAATAAAACATAGGGAGATATGTTTTATTCCTACGAACCAGAGATTCTAAGTCCGGGGACTTGGTTACGCTAGATCTAGTCTAACGCCCTTTCGGTACCTTTTCATTTCAAAAATGTTTAGGCAGGCAGTTTGGATCCATTTTAACCTAATGTCACTAACATGTGAGGCGTTCATGCAGGTGCGCAAACCACCAATTTAACACCTATAAATCAAAGCATTAAATAAATTGCTAGTTTAGGAGAACAACTTACCCGGGATCCAGCAAGCATCTGCATTGTTAGCGAAAAATCATACAGACAGTCCTAATATGATTTCTAATTAACAAAGCATTCACTCAAATTCTCTTTTTTGGATTTTCACTTTATTTAAATGAAACTTAAACTATATGCAATGACGTGCGATAATGACATGCGAATTAATGCAACCTAAACATGCAAACTATATGTCATGCGACGACGTGACTTAATTCTAATGACGTGCAATGATCTATTTTTGGTATTTTTCTTTATTGAAATTCGGAATTAAATGAAATTCGGAATTAAAAAATATGCCTAAAATAACATGCAACCTAATGATTTCTATTTTTGGTATTTTCTGTTTAAAATTCGAAATTCAAAAATACCTAAGTTAACATGCAACTTATGATGACTTAATCTATCCTCGAATGATTTCTTTTTTGGGATTTTTGTTTAAAAATTCGGAATAATAAAATAACTTAAATTAAAATGCAATCTATCCTAATTTACCCTAAAACAATTCACTCTTTTTTTGGGGTTTTCTTGAAAATTCGGAATTATAAAATAACGTGAATAATCCGTTAGGATTCAAACAATACCTAATTTAAATTAGGAAACATGCCACGTTAAGTCCTAATTTAAATTAGATATTTATCTTATCCCTTGGGACATATTCAAAAATCCTAGACATGCAAAAATCTAACTCAAACTCTAACTAATATTTTTTTGAATTTTCTGTTTTATTTGAAAAGAAAAACAATTTAAACAAACATGGATAGCAAACAAATTCAAATCATCCACGCGATCCGCCAGATTCGTTTCAAACTCGGATTAGGCACAAAAATCAAATTATCGGTCATATCTAAGGGGTTATAGATATTAACAGATAACCGATTATTCAAATTTGGAAAGCGAATCAAAATCATTATCGTATTCAAGTGGTTATGAATAGGATAATGATTTTTCCGTACCGCCGCGTATCGGACTTTAGGGTTAAAGTCGGATAGACGTCCCGATACGTTGCTAAATTAGGAAAGTTTCCTAATTTGAATATTCTCGAAATATTGCGGATATCTAGAATGTTATCTAAACATATCAAATTATCTACTAGATATTCATGCAATATTCCAAACGATTCAAAACAGGAAATTAAATATTTGAAACTTTACTGGATAATCATCTTACCTAATTTACCGATAACTTCCAAATTTGAACGTCTCGGGATTGGGCTCGGCTTGCGGATCGGGATCGCGACGACGACGGGACGGCTAGGCACGGCACCGACGGGACTCACGGCGCAGCTCCGGCGTGAACAGTGGCTGGTGGCGACGGCTGCGTCGTCACGGCGGGGGAGGTTGAGACACCGCGGGCAGAAAATTTCAGGGCCGCACCATTCTGGAAAAATGGGCGTAACTTCCTCAATACACGTCGGATTGACCCGATTCCAAAAGCCACAGATCAAGGACTCGTAGATCTACAACTTTCGTGTTTTGAGTTTCCACAAATAAGCTCTGTGGAGTGAGCGATTTTGGGAGGAAGTGGACGATTCTTCCCTGAAGATTCTGACTTGCACGTGAAGCTCTTCAAGGAGCAGCAAAACAGGTCATCGTTTGGGGGGGGCTTCGCTGGTTGGTGCACGAAGAAGCGGCAACAGCAGCGACAAGGCACGACGTGGAGCACGGGTGCCGGTCGTGCGTCGACGAGGATGCCGGCGCGCGGTGGCGAGGGGATGGCGTGCGGCGGCGTGACCGATTTCTCTCTCTCTCACTTGGACTCTCCCAAAATTTTTCAGATCTGAAATTCTGTCCTCCCTCTCTAATTTGACCTAATGTATGTTTATATAGTCTAATTCTAGGTCAATTTAGACGGGCTCTAATCCTAGTGGGCTTAGGTTAGGGCTTAGGCTCAATTAAAGTTTAAATGGGCTGATTTAATGTGGGCTTTAATTAATTAAATTCAATAGACTAAATCAAGCCCAAATTAAAACACCCGAGCCCGTTCGACGTGAAATTCCCGGCCCTTACATTCCCGAGTGAACCGAGCTCGATTTAATGAAAATTAAGCATGTTCGCCATTGTCGGTTTAATGCAAAATGCAATTAAATTAAAAATGAACCTAAACTATATGTTATGCAAAATTAAATGTTTTTGTTTAGGGGTTAAAATTAATCCCTAATTTTCTATGCAAATTTAAACTAAATGCTCGGTGAAATTTAGGTGTCAACAGCACGTACACGTGATGCCCGTATAAAGAGCAAGCATTCAGTCAAATGTCAAATGCCCATTCATGTGAGCCTCCAAGTACTCAGTATTCCTTAACTTCCCCATGTTCCCTGCTCTCTCTCCCTCCATGGGCATGCTCTTCTGTGCCACAAAAGAATTTACTACAGCTAGCATCTAGAGAACCTCATCCGTCAGCAGCAGCACATGCCTATTTGGCTCCATACTGCCAAACCATTTCTTCTCTCGACCATTGCAACTTGACCAGCTAGTCACCACTCTCATCCAAGCATTTACCAGAAAGAGAATTTGTTGTCGTATAACCAGTAAAATAGATTACCAGATAAATAACACGACCGCAAACCCGCTCGACAAACTCCTCCCTTGAAACCCAATAAACTCTGCAAGTCCCAATCGTCGCCTTTTCATGTCCCACACGGTCGGGCAAGTCATGAAACCTACTGCACCCTTAAATTACACTCGACTAATCGAAAAGCCTCCAAATTTACCTAATATATGATTAAAAGACGAGGCATACGTCTATACTTCTAACAAACACATCACGGAATCCTAACCACGCAAGGAGTGGATGAATTTTGGCAGGACCAATACCATTTTGGATGGCGAGCAGCGGATGCAAGGGCATGAAGCGGTCGTGCAGGAAAGAAAAATGCAAACTTGCGGCAATATTTCAGCTCCCCATGAACGTAAGATGCAATTACAGGGAAAACCCAGATGGGAACGATCGATTCGTTGAGAAAACCCAACCGTTTTCAAAGAGAAAACGAATTGCGGAGGATGCCGAAAACGGATATTCCCCAGAACCACTGAAGGAAAAACCAATCGACACGACACATACCATGATCGCCGCAACGGCAAGGAATCGACTCCTCTCACGGATTAACCAGCGCTTTGCTTTGCTTCCTCCTCGCACCAACAAATCCTGCACCGTCCGGACCGGCGGCGACACGGCCGCACGCGCAGAGAGAGAAAGAGAGAGAGGGTTACGGCGTCGATTTGAGACACGAATTGAGAGGCAAACGAAAGAAAACTCCGAGGGTGTTATAGTCCTTTTCTTACTCACTCATAAAGCAAGAAAGAGACAACATATTACCAACGTGTCTGTTTTTTCCCTCTCTTTTGGCCAAATCAGAACTCGGAATCGGCGTGTCAATAGACACCCAACCATTTGATTAATTTAATTATTATTATATTGTACATGTTTATTAGTATAAGTATTTCTAAGTCATAATTCAAGATAGCAAAATAAAACGCAAGCACATAATTGTTTTGACATAAACAGGAGATTCCCCTCGGCGGCTTTAATAGAATGAGACGTATTTGTTTACCATTAAGTAAAAGCAAGAAAAGTGCTTTTCTACTTCCCTTCGAAATCTTCAATACATATTTTTCTCATTTTTCCGACATTTAGATCGCTTAGGAAAATAAGTAAACTAAAAATATAGTCCATAAACATTAAACATTTTTATATAGTTCATAGACTAAATTGAACATATATTAAAAGTTCAGGACCGCATGGAACAGATTAAAAGTTTAGGGATCAAATTGAACATTAGACTAAAGTTCAGGGACTACGCTGAACAAATTAATAGTTCATGGACCAAATTACCTATTGGACCAAAGTTCAGGGACTCTTTGTATCATTATCCCTAAAATAATCCCCCATCATATATTTCAGACTTGAAAATTAGATATCAATAATTGCTGGGTACGAAATTGATTGATCTAAGTACAAGCCCGGTATGAGAGAGAAGAAGCAATGAAAAGAAAGTAGTAAGTAAATCAATCAAGTTGAGTTTATTGCTAGATGAATTTTTGTTACACAAAGAACAAGCAAATCCAACAAATAAATCGAGGGAGGAGTCCTAATCAAAATATGGTCGTACAAGCAAATGGCAAATGACTGAGATTACATCCTTGCAAGATCACGAATATTAATGTGGACAAGCAAAAACACAAGCAAAGCGAAGTCTGCAAATCCGACACCCCATTTTATGGTGGCGTGCTCCGACCATTTTGTCCGTTGAGATAAGCGTTTGGAGCCAGTCTCATCTGAACGTAATGTGAGCAGAAGTTGGAAGATGAGAATCAAAGAGGCAGAAGCAATCTGGCGATCCATTTCCACTCGGTGGCTCTTGAACGATGGATCATTGAGACCCTTATTCAATGAAACTTGATGAAATTGATGATCGATTCTTGCACCCTTAGCACCCTCCTTTATTTCACTCTTGAAACTAGAATCTGCTTTGAATATGGTCAGTGAGATTAAGTTTTAGAATTCAGTAAATGCTTGCTTCAAGTATTACTTTTCGGTTTCATTTATCGGCGCGTATTAGAGGGTTTAGACGCTACTTACTTAATTGAGACTGGTTCAGGGCTAAGCTTGTTGAGCTCAGTAGTATGTTGGTGGTGGAGGCGACGCATAGATGTTGGCCGGGGGAGGAGGCAATTTCACAGGTGGTGGAGGCGAGGTGTAATGGTAGGGAGGAAGAGGTGAGGGTGAAGGAGGTGGTGGAGATTTGTATACGCAGGGAGGAGGCGGCGATGGAGATGGTGGTGGGGGTGATTTGTAGAGGTAAGGAGGCGGCGGCGACGGAGATGAAGGCAGGGGTGATTTGTACATGTAAGGCGGCGGCGGCGATGGGGATGGTGGTGGAGGTGATTTGTATATGTAGGGAGGCAGCAGTGATGGGGATGGTGGTGGGGGTGGTTTGTACATGTTAGGAGGCGGCAGCGATGAGGATGGTGGTGGGGGTGATTTGTAGAGGTAAGGTGGCGGCGGCAATGGAGATGGTGGTGGGGGTGATTTGTACATGTAAGAAGGCGGCGGCGATGGAGATGGTGGTGGTGGTGATTTGTATATGTAAGGTGGTGGAGGTGGTGATTTGTAGACATATGGGGGTAGTGGCAGAGATTGGTAGACGTAAGGTGGCGGCGGGGGAGATTTGTAGACATATGGGGGAGGTGGCGGTGGGGGAGATTTGTAGATGTAAGGTGGTGGGGGAGGTGACTTGTAGACATAAGGCAAGGGCGGAGGTGTTGGAGACTTGTACATGTAAGGCAGAGGAGGGGGAGACTTGTACATGTAGGGAGGAGGCGGTGGAGGAGATTTGTAAATGTAGGGTGGCGAAGGAGGAGACTTGTAGACGTAAGGTGGTGGCAGAGGGGACTTGTAAACATACGGGGATGGTGGCGGGGGTGAAGACATGTAGATGTAAGGTGGTGGGGTAGGCGACTTGTACACATAAGGCAAGGGCGGAGGTGGCGGAGACTTGTATATGTAAGGCGGAGGTGGGGGAGACTTGTACACGTAGGGAGGAGGCGGTGGAGATTTGTAGATGTAAAGCGGCGGTGGAGAAGACTTGTAGACATATGGGGACGGTGGGGGTGGGGGAGCAGATTTGTAAATGTAGAGGGGCGTAGGGGACTTGTAAACATACGGGGATGGTGGTGGGGGTGGAGACTTGTAGACGTGAGTTTGTGGGGGTGGCGGCAAAGACTTGTAGATGTAAGGAGGCGGAGGAGAAGACTTGTAGACGTAAGGCGGTGGGGGAGGAGACTTGGAGATGTATTTGGACGGTGGAGATGGGGGACTCTTGTAGACGTAAGGGGCGGGGGTTGGCTTGGTCTTCTTGCACTCGGGGTAAAGGGTCTTGGGAGCAAAAGCAAAGGAGTCGGTGGAGAGCACGGCTTCGTAGTAAGTCTTGGACTTGACGGAGAGCATGGCACCCTTAACACCGCCGTGCAAGTCGGTGGGGATGGAGCAAGGAGAATGCTCGGGCGGCGCGTGGAGTTTGGCGGTGCATGCCTTGGAGCCGTACTTGGTGTAGTTAAAGCCCGGGACGGTGACGCTGCATTTGCCGTTGATCTTGGTGGTTCCATATATGCCAAGATCTGTTTCTCACCGGCCTTGCATGTCACCTCCACCACGGCACCTGCTCCATTTATTCAAAACAGTCAGAAAAAATGTACGTCATGCTAAATCAATAGTCAGCCAAGGGATGATAGCATACTAAAACCATATGGTAATAGTACTTTGATCTACTCAAACAAAATTAGCAGCAATGTAATTAAATTATAAATTATACATATACATTAACATATATAAATGTTTTCCAACCTTTGAGGTGTTTCTTGTCATGAGACTTGACAGGGTATCCCCAATCGTAGCACTTGTAGCAATATACTTTCCCGATAACCTTAACGGCCAAATGAGGGTGATGATGGTGAACCGGTGGAGGAGGAGAAGCATAGTAATAGGGTGCAAGAATATGTTTCGGAGGAGGAGGGGACTTGCAGTGGTAAGGTGGTGGAGACTTCTTCTATGGTGGTGGAGAGGTGTAGTAGTAAGGTGGCGGAGGCGACTTCTTGGGTGGTGGTGGGGATGTGTAGTAGTATGGTGGTGGAGGCGATTTCTTAGGTGGTGGTGTAGAGGTGTAGTAGTAAGGTTGGGGAGGAGACTTCTTAGGCGGAGGCGGAGATGTGTAGTAATATGGTGGTGAAGGCGATGGGAAAGCGGAGGTGGAGACTTATAGTAGTAAGGCGGTGGAGGAGACTTCTTCGGTGGTGGTGGGGAGGTGTAGCAGTAAGGTGGTAGGGGCGACTTCTTAGGTGGTGGTGGGGAGGTGTAGGGCGGGGGAGTAGACTCATTGGGGGGATGCGGAGATATGTAGTAATATGGTGGTGGAGGAGATGTTGAAGGTGGAGGGGGAAACTTGTAGTAGTATGGTGGCGGTGAAGACTTCTTAGGCGGTGGTGGAGATGTGTAGTAGTAAGGAGGTGGAGGTGATGGTGAAGGCGAAGGGCGAGACTTATAATAGTATGGAGGCGACAGTGATGGAGATGGTGGTGGTGGAGATTTGTAGTAATAAAGTGGTGGTGGGGAAGGAGAAGGAGGTGGAGGGGACTTGTACATGTAAGGTGGTGGAGGGGATGGCGAAGGTGGAGGTGGAGATGGTGAGGGCGCTGGGGGAGACTTATAGATGTACGGAGGAGGTGGAGACGGTGACGGTGGAGGCTGTGACTTGTAAATGTATGGAGGAGGTGGAGAAGGGGAAAGTGGGGGTGGAGACTTGTATACGTAGGGTGGTGGGGGAGACGGCGAGGGTGGAGGCGGTGACTTGTAAACATAAGGAGGTGGCGGAGATGGTGAGGGTGGTGGCGGAGACTTGTACATGTATGCCGGTGGCGAAGATGGTGAGGGCGGTGTTGGGATTTTGGCATTCAAATCCCATAGAATTGAATGAAAAGTGTGTGAATAAAAGTGTTCCATATAGAATAGAAGAGATATGGGAGATGAGTTCAAATAGTTGAGACACTCAAATGAGTTTAGGCCCCAAGGGGTACCCCACTTTTGTGGAAGAGAGAGGACTTACACCAAGCTAGGTCGGTCCCCCCCCACGCGCATGCGGCCGCCTGTCCGGCCAGCTCAGTTCGATTCGGGGTCGGGGTCGGTGTCCATTCTCTATCGGTTTTTTATTTTCCCCGAACAGACACGTTGTTAGAAATTAATTAATTATTATTTTTTTTTACAAACATGTCTGTTCGTGAAGTTCGGTTCAAGCGAACCTTTGCGACTGTTCACGTACTGAACTGGTTCAAGTGAACCTTCGCGACTGTTCACGAACCGAACTGGTTCAAGTGAACCTTCGCCACTCTTCATTTTCGGCATTAATATAATCGAACAGTTTAGGTCAGTCTGGTGATACTTCGTGGCATTTTATATTCCCGCAAGACATTTTCCCAACACACTCTAGATATTTTTCACTTCATAATTGTCATTTTGTGTGATTATTCTACGAAGTTGCGTTCGAAGGTTTCCTTTGAAGAAGTACCATTTCATAGGAAAGGCGATCCGTTCTATCCTGGAAGGCAATTGTTCAACAACCTTTGGGTACCGATAAATGGGAAAAATTATCTTAAGGACACAACGTAAATTCGTTGGACTCGGATCAATCGTCAAATTCGGATAACTCATTTCAGGTTTGTCGAACAACTTTATTTTATTTTGCACATACAAACACACGTATACGGACAACAATCTTAAGACAGTTTGTATTATCGTGTTTGTATAGTTACGTTCTCAATCATTTCTGTCTTTGTGTCAGAAATGGCTATAACATCGACGACGCCTATTACGTCTGTTCCGACTGATGGAGAGAAGCCGGAAAAGTTCAATGGGGCTGATTTTAAGAGATGGCAACAGAAAATGTTGTTCTACCTCGCTACATTGAACTTGGCAAGGTTCCTCATGGAGGATGCTCCGAAATTGGATGAAGGAGAGACAAACAAGGAAAAGGTTTCTGTGTCGTAACTACATCCTCAATGGTCTAGACAATTCCCTCTATAACGTTTATAGTCCGCTAAAAACGGCTAAGGAATTGTGGGAAAGTTTGGACAAGAAATACAAAACGGAAGATGCTGGGTTGAAGAAATTGATCATCGGCAAATTTTTAGACTTCAAGATGGTAGATTCTAAAACCGTCTTAAGTCAAGTTCAAGAACTTCAAGTAATCACGCATGACATTCATGCTGAAGGTATGATGATTAGTGAATTATTTCGAGTGGTTGCTTTCATTGAAAAGTTACCACCGTCTTGGAAAGATTTCAAGAATTATCTCAAACACAAAAGAAAAGAATTATCACTTGAAGATTTAATTATTCGATTGAGGATAGAGGAAGACAATAGGAATTTCGAGAAGAAAGTTGGCAGCAATCTAGCGGTCTCAATGGCCAACGTTGTTGAAGAATGATCAAAACCCTACAAGAAGAGGAAAAACTATGGATAGGGATCCACCCAAGGCTTAAAAAAATTCATTGGCAAATGCTACAATTGTAAAAAGTCTGGACATCGTGCCAAAGACTATAGAGCCAACAAAAGAAAGATGACTCAGGCGAATGCGGTGGAACAAATTTCCAATGGTGTTGATGATATCAATCTTACTGCTATGATATCTGAGTGTAACATGGTGGGAAACCCTAAAGAATGGTTGATTGATACTGGAGCAACTCGTCATATCTGTGCAAACAGATCGATGTTCTCGACCTACACAATTGTGGGGGGTGTTGAAAAACTTTATATAGGTAATTCATCAACCTCTAAGGTTGAAGGGGTCAGAAAGATTGCTCTAAAGATGACATCTGGAAAGATTGTGACACTAAACAATGTGCTACATGTGCCAGACATACGCAAGAATTTAGTGTCCGGATCTCTTCTTAGCAAGAATGGCTTCAAGATGATTTTTGTATCCGATAAGTTTGTACTCTCCAAGAATGAGATGTATATAGAAAAGGGTTACCTTAGTGATGGTCTTTTCAAGTTGAATGTAATGACTGTTATACCCAATGATGTTATAAATAAAGTTGTTTCTGCTTATGTGCTTGAGTTTCCTAATTTATGGCATGCTAGATTAGGACACGTTAACTATAATTCGATAAAGAAATTAACGAACATGGGGTTATTGCCAAAATTCGATTGTTCAAGTGAGAAATGCCAAATGTGTGTTAAATCTAAATTTTCTAAGCCTCATTTTCATTCTGTAGACAATAGAATCTCAGAACCTTTAGATTTAATACACACAGATATATGCGATATGAAATCAATACCGTCAAGAGGTGGTAATAAGTATTTTATCACATTTATAGATAACTACTCGAGGTATTATTATGTTTATTTGCTTAGTAGCAAAGATGAGGCTGTGAATGCTTTTAAAACTTATAAGTCCGAAGTTGAAACTCAGTTGAATAAGAAAATTAAGAAAATAAGGAGTGACAGAGGAGGTGAATATGAATTTCCTTTTGAGGAAATTTGTACCGAGTTTGGTATCGTTCATCAAATGATTGCTCCTTATACGCCACAATCTAATGGAGTGGCGGAAAGGAAAAATCGATCTTTAAAGGAAACAATGAATGCATTGTTGAATAGTTTCGATTTACCATAAAATTTGTGGGGGGAAGCTGTTTTGACGGCGAATTTTATTTTAAATAGAATGCCCCACAGAAAATCACAACATACTCCCTATGAGAAATGGAAAGGCAGAATGCTTAACTTGAATTATCTCAAAGTGTGGGGGTGTTTGGTTAAGGTTGCGGTTCCTAAGCCTAAAAAGGTTAAGATAGGACCAAAGACTGTTGACTGTGTTTTTATCAGATATGCTCATAATAGCAATGCATATCGTTTTCTTGTTCACAAGTCAGAAATCCCAGATGTACATGTTAATACGATCATTGAATCAATGGACGCTTCGTTTTTTGAAAATATATTTCCGTATAATATAGTATATGATAATAATAAGAGATCTCAAGATACTATATCTAAAAGTGATCATATAGAGGATGAACCTAGACGTAGCAAAAGACAAAAGACTTCTACGTCTTTTGGACCTGATTTCTTAATGTATCTATTAGAGAATGAGCCTCAAATATTTAAAGAAGCTGTGACTTCTCCAGAAGCCCCGTTCTGGAAAGAAGCTATCAATAGTGAAGTTGAATCCATCTTGTCAAACCATACATGGAAATTAGTTAACCTTCCTCCTGGTAATAAACCACTACAATGTACGTGAATTTTCAAGAGGAAATGAAAGTGGATGGTACTATTGATAAATATAAGGCTATGCTTGTAGTAAAAGGATACAAGCAACGAGAAGGTTTTGATTATTTTGATACTTATTCACCTATTACTAGAATTACATCCATAAGGATGTTAATTGCCATAGCAGTGGTGTATAAGCTTGAAATCCATCAAATAGATGTAAAAACGACCTTCTTAAACGGGGATTTAGAAGAAGAAATATATTTGGAACAACCCAAAGGGTTTATTGTTCCAGGACAAGAGAAGAAAGTTTGTTGACTTATTAAGTCACTCTATGGCTTAAAATGAGCGCCAAAACAATGGCATGCTAAATTCGACCAAGTCATGTTGTCGAATGGTTTTAAGATTAATGAGTGTGATAAATATGTATATGTTAAGAACACTCATAATGGTTTTGCCATTTTGTGCTTATATGTAGACGATATGCTTATAATGGGCAACAATAGTGAGGTTGTTAAAGCAACCAAACGCATGCTCGCAAGTAAATTTGATATGAAAGATATGGGGGTTGTAGATGTTATTTTAGGAGTTAAAATTTATAAGACATCCGGAGGATTAGCTCTATCACAATCCCATTATATTGAGACAATTCTTAGAAAGTGCAAGAATCTAGATACTATACCAGTAAAGACTCTGATAGATGTTAATTTACATTTTTCAAAAAATACTGGTAAAAGCAAAACTCAAAATGAGTATGCTAGTATACTAGGCAGTCTAATGTATGTAATGAACTGTACTAGGTCGGTCATAGCTTGTGCTATGAGTAAGTTAAATCGATTTACAGTTAGTCCAAATAAAAATCATTGGAAAGCCATGAAACATTTATTGGGCTACTTAAAGCATACTCAAGATTATGTTTTGCATTACATAGAATATCCGGCGGTACTTGAAGGATACTGTAATGCAAATTGGATAACCGGCACTAAAGACACAAAATCGACAAGTGGATATGTATTCACACTTGATGGGGCGGTAGTATCTTAGAAATCATTCAAACAAACTTGTATTACTAAATCCACTATGGAATCATAATTTATTGCTTTGGATAAAGCCGGTGAAGAAGTAGAGTGGTTTCGAAATTTCTTGGAAGATATTCCTAATTGGCTTAAATCAGTGCCCGCTATATGTATAGGTTGTGACAGTCAAGCGGCAATAGGAAGGGTAAGAAATGTAATGTATAATGGTAACTCTCGACACATACGTCGAAGACATGACACAGTAAGACAACTTCTTTCTAGTGGAATTATCACCATTGACTATGTGAAGTCAAAAGATAATATTGCGGATCCATTGACAAAAGGCCTAACTAGAGATATGGTTGCGAAAACATCAAGGGAAGTGGGTTTAAGGCCTATAAACAAGTCATCATAGCGGAAACCCTACCTAATTGACTGGAGATCCCAAGATCTAGGTTCAAAGGGACAACTAAGTTACGAAGACAGTGTAAAGTACTGTCAAATTTTTTATTCATTCTCGGATGAGGACAATACTAATATGTGAAGGTTAAGCAAAAACTTTTAATGATTCTGAATTGAGTATGTGATACACTATATGTTTAGAAATTACCTATATGAGTATGAAGTGAGGTTCTCTTCTGTGAGAATTGAAAAAGGCCGAATTCTCTAAAACACTCATTAGACCATGCGGTGTTCATGGCCAAAATGAACACAACAGTGAGAACCAATTTTGTTCAAGAAATAGTTGTGTGATTTCTATTGTTTAGGCTTACACCAAAGGTCAACAGTTCAAAGACATCAAGTCTACTGATTGACCGAGTAAGTCCGATAGATTTCACTAAGGAAAATTCAAAGTGTCAGACCACTTATCCTGATGCAACGTTTTCTCATAAAATAATCGCACATTGCATTTCATGCATACACAAAGAGTCATGATATCAGAACTTTTCATTCATGTGGGAGATTCTTGGGATTTTGGCATCCAAATCCCATAGAATTGAATGAAAAGTATGTGGATGAAAGTGTCCCACATAGAATAGAAGAGAGATGGGAGATCGGTTCAAATAGTTGAGTCTCTCAAATGGGTTTGAGTCCTAAGCGGCACCCCACTTTTGTGGAAGAGAGAGGACCTATGCCAAGCTAGGTCGGTCCCCCCTGCGCGCACGTGCCACCGCCACCGTCCATCTGGCCTGCTCGGTTCGGTTCGAGGTCGAGGTCCATTCTTTATCGATTTTTTATTTTCTCCGGACAGATACGTTGTTAGAAATTAATTAATTATTATTTTTTTAACAAACATGTTTGTTAGTGAGGTTCGGTTCAAGCGAACCTTTGCGATTGTTCACGAACCGAACCAGTTCAAGTGAACTTTCGCGACTGTTCACGAACCGAACCGGTTCAAGTGAGCCTTCGCAACTCTTCATTTTCGCCATTAATATAACCGAACAGTTTAGTTCGGTCTGGTGACATTTAGTGGCATTTTACATTCTCACGAGACATTTTCCCAATGCACTCTAGACATTTTTCACTTCATAATTGTCATTTTGTGCGATTATTCTGCGAAGTTGCGTTCGAAGGTTTTCTTTGAAGAAGTACCGCTTCATAGGAAAAGTGATCCGTTCTATTCTGGGAGGCAATTGTTCAACAACCTTTGGGTACCGTTAGAGGGGACAAATTGTCTTAACGACACAACGTGAATTCGTTGGGTTCGGATCAATCGTTAAATTCGGATCACTCATTTCAGGTTTGTTGAACAACTTTATTTTATTTTGCACATACAAACACACGTATACGGACAACAGGCGGCAGCGAAGACTTATAGACATAAGGAGGGGGAGATGGTGAAGGAGGGGCCGGGGACTCGTAAACATGAGGTGGCGGAGGTAAAGGAGATGGCGGAGGAGGAGAAGAGTAAGTGTAGTAACCGTTGGCAAGAGCAGACCCTACATTGCTCGAAACTACCGATATAGCCAGCATCAAAGCCAGTGCCGACCAAAGACGGCCCCAGCCAGGGCCGCCGCCCAGATCCGTCATGGCCAAAAAGCCCGGTTGTCTTCCCAGAAGTATCTTGAAACTGAGCTTATCTTTCGAGAATGGGGGCAAGGGAAAACCCAGGGAAGAGGAGAAGTGGCTTTGCGGTTGAGGGAGGAAGGGTGAGGGCAGAGGGTACTTACAGTGGGAAGCAGCGGGTGGGCAATAGCTGTCAAGGAGAGGACCCACTCAATTAGCATCATAGATTAATCAGTTCAACTGGCTTCTCAAGCTGGCCTCAAAATCCTTTGCCAAAGCCTCCACCGATTGGATCTTCGTAAGTCATTCAGGTTCAGCTTAAAGAATGAGTCGACCATTTCCAATTCAGAAGAAGCCATGGAAGCAACCAGAGAGAGATGTATGGTCTTGTGGGGTTCTTGGGTTCCATTGCTATTATCTTAATGCACGTTATGTGCATATATAACGTCGCACGTTGTGGATCGAGAAGGTGGGCTTTTGTGCATTCTGCATATTCATGTGCCGTTTCGTCAATGGGAATATTTCTCAGTCGTGAGATGTGCATGGCATCCATGATTGGCCTGATGAGAGCTCCCCAGGAAATAGAAAATTCATTTGATGGGAAGGTAGACGAGAGAGAGAGAGAGAGAGAGAGAGAGAGAGAGAGAGAGAGAGAGAGAGAGAGAGAGAGAGAGAGAGAGATCGCATCTATTTTGAGCTGAATTCGCGTTTTGTGAGGCTACATTGACATTCTGATTTTAAAGCCGAACATGCGGGATTCGGGAATATTGTTCGTTCAATCCTAAGTTTATGATACGGATGCCAATTTGATCCCAAACTTTTCAATTTTTGCCAATGTAGCCATAAACCTTTGCCCAAAATTCCAATTTAGCCATTTCGGAAATCGTTGACGTGGCAATGTGTCACGTATGATGGTTGGCAATGACTAAATCACCATGTTAGCAAATTCCGGCAAAAATTGACTTAAAATACTATATTGAAATTTCACATAGAAGTTTAAGGCCAAATGAGCAAAATTGAAAAAATTAAGATCAAATTTGCATCCGTACAATGGGTTTAGGATTGATTGAGTAATTTTCCGTGTAGATTTCTATTATTCATGTACAATTTTTTTTTCAATGCCATCAAATTTCAGTAAGTGTTGGTAGCTATCAAGAAACTATTGGTAGAAAACTGGAAGGGGACTTTTTTCAATCAACTTATTGATACCTTATGAGCATTTTTATGAAATTAGAAACTAAGCAATTAATATACAAGCTTACCGGCTGTTCTCTACATAATTACTAACATTTCGATTTCTTTTTAACTCTTATAACAAATTACCAACCTAAATTGGGGTGAGTTGCCAACTTTTCAGATATTAATTTACCAACTTATTTTTGGGTTGTCAACTATTTAATCAATTTAATTAATGTGATTAACCTCATTGTTCATATTAACTAGTATAAGTAATTCTTAGTAATTATCGAAGATGGTGAAATTAGAGGTAAGCATGTAGCTATATTCCTTCTACAGCAAGCGTGTGGAGGTTTAATCATATAGCTGTTTTGAGATTAATAGGAGCAGCTTTGATATAATAACGCCTATTTATCTAATTGTTAGGGGAGCTTGGGAATGAGAAATGTGCAGCTTTGGAATTGAGTAAGCATTCTAAAGAAGCTCTGGAACTTGCTGCTCCTATCTGGGTCTCTATGGATAGCCTGATTCATTGCTAAGGACTGTAGTACATGGCAGGTTGAGGCCAAACAGGATTGCATTTGAGCATGGAGAAAATTACTAAAGCTAAGGCTTGTATTGAAACCTCGTGTGCAATTCACTGTGGGGAATGGGAAAGCTATATCTTTGCGGTTTGAAAACTGGCACCCTTTGGAAATTCTTTTGAACAGACTTCCCTCTTGGATTCTATTATGACTCAAATATTCAAAAGAATGCTAAGGTGGCTCCAGTGAAGGTAATGATGGGAGCTGGCCTTCTCCTAAATCTGACTTTCTTCTAATTGTTCAAGTACTTGTATGTGGAGTTTTATTCTTAGATCCGATACTGAGGAGAAGACCGAAGTCTCCGGGGGCTCACCTGGGAAGTTCAACCAAAACGAAGCATCAAAGTTACTTAGGGCCCGTTTGGCAACTTGCCAAACAGTAAAAATTTTTATTTTTTTGTTCTCAGAATCAATTTAGAAATAGAAATCAGTTTGTTAAATTTTTTGTGCTCACGCACAAATTTGCAAAAAATTGTTTCAAGAATCAATTTTGGAACAGAATCAAAAAATAAAAAAAAAATAACTTCTTGATTCTGGAACAATTTTTTCATTTCTGATTCTTCTTGATTTTCTTCTTTTTTCTTGGTTTGTTCTTCTTCTTTTTCGCGGCCTGCCGCTAGCCATAGGCTAGGGCTGGTGAGGGCGTCGCAGCCGCGACAACGAGGCCTTGCTCAGCTATGGCGAGGCCAACCTCGCCGTCGCGATTGACGAGAGCCGTGATGCCTTCACCGGCCCTGACCTGTGGCCGGTCGCCAGTGCCAACAACCAGCCATGGCCAAGGAAGGAAAGGAAAAAAAAGAAAAAAAA
The DNA here is from genome assembly GCA_031216185.1 of Syzygium aqueum. Lineage (NCBI taxonomy): Eukaryota > Viridiplantae > Streptophyta > Magnoliopsida > Myrtales > Myrtaceae > Syzygium > Syzygium aqueum. The sequence goes on along the minus strand of JASUUB010000014.1, from coordinate 305,984 downwards.
AGAAGAGAAATATTAAAAAAATTCAAAATATTATTAATAAAATGAAGTTTTGTATAGTTACCAAATATATTTATGTTCTTATTCTAATCTAAGAATATAAATTTTGGGCAGTTACCAAACGCCTTCAAATGCTTAGAAATAATTTTCGAGCACGGAATAAAAAAGAATCATTTTTTAGCAGAATCAATTTCTGAGCACAAAATCGTTGCCATGCGCACTTTTAGCCTCAAACGTCTTAAGGTCCAATGGCACAAGCTCACCTGGTTTATTGATTGGCTTACTATTCTAAACAGATTGCAGACAAGAGATAGAATTAGGAGGTGAGTGCTTATTATGCAAGCAGGGACCTGAAACAAGAGAGCATCTGTTCTTTCAATGCTCTTTTGCAAAGCAGAGGAAAGAGTAATATTTCTGCTTTGTTTAACTTAGAAAAGCTTTGGCTACGAATCTAGAATTCTCTTGGCCCCTTACTTCCTTTAAAGGAAAGAGTTTGAAGGTGGGGCAAATGAATCTTGATTGGAGTTTTTCCATCAATTATATTGGGAAGGAAAGAAATATGGTAGTTCATGATCAATGTGCTCCCCAAATTGGCAGAGTTATTGATGAGATACCCTTCTCTGTTTGTACTATATATGAAAGCGCAATATATGGTAGAAGGATTCGAGTGCCTGCAGATATCAAGGCTATATGTAGCAATTTGGAGAATTATATGTCAAATGCTGTACTTCTGAGTTTGTAATGGAACCTCAGTTGATGGGTTGATGATGAAATTCCAGGTGCAAGACTGGTGTATGGTTTTATGACATTCTTGCATTGATAAATTTCGTTGTTCTCTTCCTCATAGACGTAGAGGAATTGAGGGACATTGGGTTAGCTTCTACGTTGGGTTTTGGGTCTGCTGGGTATAGTTGCATTTGGTTCAGGCTGAGCCTATTGGCTCTTTGGGTCTATCTAGGATGTGTTGAGTTGATATTTGGGCTTGTATAGGAGGTGGCCATCCCATCTTTTGGAATCGTGCAAAGAGTTAATATCAAGGAAACCTTAAACAAATACATCTATAATAAATTTACCAAAAATTAATTTTTTTACCACGAAAAATTTCAAATTGATAAATATGTGACACATTTACTCCAAACTAATTTTTTAGTATTGTGCAAATAAAACTATTTACTTACCAAAAACAATGAATCTACTTCTCAACATTTGAATAGGAGTTTTAGATTTAAAATAAAATCAAAGTGCGTGAGCGGCAAAAATTAGATTAAGTCAAAAAATATAAAAAAATAAAAGTCAAACGGACATGCCCTATGATTCCTTTTCTATTGTTTAGATAAACTGAAACAATTCAACTAAATATTGGTAAGTAACTCAAATGAGAGTTAATAGTCCAAAATTAATTGATAATTTAATTTGAAAAGGGTTGATAAGTCACTCAATAAAAAATATTAATAAATCCATATAAGAGTCGGTAGATATAAGGCATTGATAAAAAAGACAAATGAAATTTGGTAAAGGATAAAAAATTTGGTAACTTGCAAACTGTCAGAAAGATTATTTATTTTCTAAAATTATCCATAAGTTGCCGACAAGTTGCCAAAGAAAAAGAGTGATTAATAATCTGTTTTTACTAACGGTTTTTTAACATATACAACTTTAGATAGGGATGATGACACAAATAGTCCTTGAACTTTAGCATAATGTACAATTTGATCCATAAACTTTTAATTATTCAATGTAGTCCATGAACTTTAGCCTAATATTCAATGTGGTCTCTGAACTTTTAATTTATTCAATTTGATCCCTCATTTTTTGTACATGTTCAATTTAGTCCATAAACTATATAAAAATATTCAATGTAATCCCTAAACTTGAATTAATGGAATGACTACATTGAATATTTTCATATAGTTCATGAGTTAAATTGAACATATACCAAAAGTTTAGGGACCAAATTAAATAAATCAAAAGTTTATGGACCACATTGAACATTAAGCTAAAGTCCATGAATTACATTGAACAAATTAAATTAAAAGTTTAGAGACTAAATTGCACATGAAAGCAAAGTTCAGGGACCGTTTAGATATCTACCATCACGAAATCAAAATCTTTTTTTCTAGGACAGAACAATTTAATCGCCCCCCATCTTATAGTTCAGGCTCGGCCAGATCTCATTAACTTATGGGTATGTAATTGATAGATCACAAGTACTGGTCCAACATGACAGAGAAGAAGCAATGGAAAAGACAGTAGTCGTTAAATCGATCAATTTATGTTTATTGCTGGATGGAATTTTATTCAAGAACAAGAGGATCCAACAAACAAACGAAGGGAGGAGTCCAAATCAACATGAGGTAGTACACGCACATGGCAAATGAATGAGATTACATCCTAATAAGGTCACGAGTATTAATATAGAAAAGGAAAAACACAAGCAAAGCGAGATCGGCAAATCCTGCACCCTGTTTTATCAAGGCATGCTCCGACCGTTTCTTTTCCAGTCCCATCTGAAAGTAATGTGAGCAGAAGATGGAAGATCACAATCAAAGAGGCGAAAGCAATCTGGCGATCCATTTCCACTCGGCGGCTCTTGAACGATAGATCTTTGAGACCCTTATTCGATGAAACTTGATGAAATTGATGATCGGTTCTTGCACCCATATCACCCTCTTTTATTACACTCTCGAAACTAGAACCAGCTGCACTCGAATGCGATTAGTGAGATTAAATTTTAGAATTCAGTAAATGAATGCTTGAAATATTGCTTTCTGGATACATTTATGGGCGCATATTGGGGGGTTTAGACGCTACTTACTTTAATTGAGACTGGCCCGTGGCTAAGCTTCTTGAGCTTAGTAGTATGTTGGTGGCGGAGGCGACGCATAGATGTAGGCTGGGGGAGGAGGCAATTTCACAGGTGGCGGCGGCGAGATGTAATGGTAGGGAGGAGGAGGTGAGGGTGAAGGAGGTGGTGGAGATATGTATACGTAGGGAGGAGGCGGTGATGGAGATGGTGGTGGGGGTGATTTGTAGAGGTAAGGAGGTGGTGGCGATGGAGATGGTGGTGGTGGTAATTTGTAGACATATGGGGGCGGTGGCGGAGATTGGTAGACGTAAGGCGGCGGTGGGGGAGACAGGTAGACATATGGGGGCGGTGGCGGAGATTGGTAGACGTAAGGCTCCGGTGGGGGAGATTGGTAGACATATGAGGGTGGTGGCGGTGGGGGAGACTTGTAGAGGTAAGGTGGAGGCGGGGGAGACTTGTACACGTAAGGAGGAGGCGGTGGAGGAGACTTGTAGACATATGGGGATGGTGGGGGTGGGGGAGGAGATTTGTAAGTGTAGGGCGGCGGAGGAGGAGACTTGTAGACATAAGGTGGTGGCGGAGGGGACTTGTAAACATATGGGGGTGGTGGCGGGGGTGGAGACTTGTAAATGTAAGTTGGTGGGGGTGGCGGAGGAGACTTGTAGGTGTAAGGAGGCAGAGGAGGAGACTTGTAGACGTAAGTGGGAGGTCGGGGTGGTGGAGACTTGTAGACGTAAGGCGGCGGGGGAGGAGATTTGTAGACATATTTGGATGGTGGAGGCGGGGGACTCTTGTAGACGTAAGGGGCCGGGGTTGGCTTGGTCTTCTTGCACTCGGGGTAAGGGGTCTTGGGAGCAAAGGCAAAGGAGTCGGCGTAGAGCACGACTTCGTAGTAAGTCTTGGACTTGACGGAGAGCTTGGCACCCTTAACGCCGCTGTGCAAGTCGGTGGGGATGGAGCAAGGAGAATGCTCGGGCGCCGCGTGGAGCTTGGCGGTGCACGCCTTGGAGCCGTACTTGGTGTAGTCGAAGCCCGGGATGGTGACGCTGTATTTGCCGTTGATCTTGGTGGTTCCGTAGGCCTTGATCTGTTTCTCACCGGCCTTGCATGTCACCTCCACCACGGCACCTGCTCCATTTATTAAAAAATAGTCAGAAAAACTATACGTTATCCTAATTCAAAAGTCAGCCTATTGATGATATATTCTATATTAAAACCACGTTGTAATGGTACTTTGATTTACTAAAACAAAAATGAGCAATGATATAATTACGTTATATATATATATATATATATATATATATATATATATATATATTGTTTACCAACCTTTGAGGTGTTTCTTATTGTGGGATTTGATAGGGTGTCCCCAATCGTAGCACTTGTAGCAATACACTTTCCCGACAACCTTAACGACCAAATGAGGGTGAGGAACATGTTTCGGGGGAGGAGGGGACTTGTAGTAGTAAGGCGGTGGAGGAGACTTCTTCGGTGGCGGGGGGGATGTGTAGTAGTAAGGTGGAGGAGGCGATTTCCTTGGTGGTGGTGGGGAGGTGTAGTAGTAAGGCGGGGGAGGAGATTGCCTAGGGGGAGGTGGAGACGTATAGTAATATGGTGGTGGAGGCAACGGGGAAGGCGGAGGAGGAGACTTGTAGTAGTATGGTGGCGGAGGAGACTTCATAGGCGGCGGTGGAGACGTGTAGTAGTAAGGAGGTGGAGGTGATGGTGAAGGCGGTGGGGGAGACTTATAATAGTATGGCGGCGGCGGCGGCGATGGAGATGGTGGTGGTGGTGATTTGTAGTAATAAGGTGGTGGTGGGGAAGGAGGAGGAGGGGGAGGGGACTTGTAAATGTAAGGTGGCGGAGCGGATGGTGAAGGTGGAGGCGGAGACTTGTACATGTAGGGCGGTGGTGGAGATGGTGAGGGCGGTGGGGGAGATTTATAGACGTATGGAGGAGGCGGAGATGGCGATGGCGGAGGCGGTGATTTGTAAACATATGGAGGAGGTGGAGAAGGGGAAGGTGGGGGTGGAGACTTGTATACGTAGGGTGGTGGGGGAGGCGGCGAGGGTGGCGGCGAGGACTTATAGACATAAGGAGGAGGGGGATCCGGAGAAGGAGGGGGTGGGGACTTGTAAACGTAAGGAGGCGGCGGTGAAGGAGACGGTGGAGGAGGAGAAGAGTAAGTGTAGTAATCATCGGCAAGAGCAGACCCTACATTGCTGGAAACTACCGTTATAGCCAGCGCCAAAGCCAGCACCGACCAAAGACGACCCCTGCTGGGGCCGCCGCCCAGATCCTTCATGGCCGAAAAGCCCAGTTGTCTTCACAGAAGTATCTTGAAACTAGTTCTATCTTTCTAAGACAATGATAAGGGAAGCTCAGAGAAGAGGAGAAAGTGGCTTTTCGGTTGAGGGATGGTAGGGCGAGGGCAGAGAGCATTTATAGCAGAAGCAGCAGGGCGGGCAATAGCTGTCCAGAAGAGGACCAATTCAAATTTGCATCATTAGATTAATCAAGTAAAACGGCTTCGTCTCTAGCTGGCCTCAGAATCGATTTTTTAAAATGCCACCGATTCAGCTTATAGAATGAGTCGACCATGGCCTCGACATTATACAAAGAAAGAGGGGAGGGAGGAGTCGACCGTTTCCAACGTAAAGAAGGCATTGAAGCAATCAAAGATCTCTCTCTCTTTGGCTTGCACGGCAATTGGGAGTTCCATGGCTATTATCTTAATGCACGTTGTCAGCATACAATACGATGCACGCACGTTCGTCGCTGCCCTGCACTTGGCTTTCGTGCAGGCTGCAATTTCATGTGCTTTTTGTCAATCGGGAATAGTTCTCGAGTTGTGAGAGGGGCATGCATGTGACGTCCACATGATTGGCCTCACAGCTCTCCATAGTGTATTCCATTTTATGAGAAAGTAAACGAGAGAGAGACAGAGACGGGAGAGAGATCACATCTGTTTTGTTTTGGGAGACTATAATAGCGGACTGGTTCTGAAGCTGAACATGCAAAACTCCATTATCAAAAACTATTGGTAAGTGTCAAGAAATTATTGGTTAAAAATTGACCGGTGATTTTTTGAGAAAACTTATTGGTAACTTACCAATCGCTTTTCTGAAATAACCTAGATTTCTTTATAGTTCGCAGATTAGCAAATGACTAACTAATTTACCGACTTTTACTTACATAACTTACTTACATTTTGTTTCCACCGAATTCTTATATACACTTGCCAGCCTAAATTACAGCGACCCACCAGCTTTTCACGGATTAAATTACTAGCTTATTTTTAGGTTGTCAGCTTTCTTTTAAGTTACTTACTATTGCTCAATTGTTTTTATCGGCTTTTCTGTGGACTTATCAACTTTTATTTACCAACCCATTATATTTACTAACTCTTTGTAGAGATTACCAACCAAAATTGTTGTGACTCGGCAACTATTTCTCCTATTGAATTATCGCCTAGTTTGGATTACCAATTCTCACTCGAGTTATATAGCAATATTAATCTATTTACTTTTAATTTGTCGACTACTCTTATCGTTCAAAAATTTTTATTTATATTTCTTAGTAATAACTTTAATTTACCGAGTCTTTTTAGTAGTTACAAATAAAAATGACTAATCTACTTTTCTTCAACAAATTTACCAACTAGTTATGGATTATCAACTCTCATTTCATTTATTTCTTATCTTATACCAACTTCTGTTCACCTTTCTTAACTATGCCTTAAATTCAACTGCATATGAAATTACTAATTGTAATTTAATTTATTCATCAACTTTTTTCAAATTAAGTTATCAATTGGTAAATTTAAGACATTGGTAAGAAAGCCAAATGAAAGTTGTTGAAATATAGAAATGTTTGCAATTTGCATGTGGTGAAAAAGAGTTAATAATTGCATAAAAATGTTGGTGAGTGACCAATAAGGTACTGAGAAATCGGGCAACTAGTAACTTTTTTTACCAACATTTTTTTACGCTTACCAATTGCATCAAAGATTTACCTGAACGGAAAAAAAATCATCCTATTAGGCTCTATTTATTTCAAGGAAAATGGATGATTTTGAAAACATTTTCCTAAAAACAATCGTTTCTATCGATTGAAATAATTATTTAACGAGAAATATTGTGTCTTAAAATTGTTGTGGACAATGAAGATATTTATCGTCTGTTCGTTTTTATATGCAATATAGGCGATCCTTTTTAGGAAAATATTTTTCAAATCACTCATTTTTTGCAAAACAAATAGAGCCATAAATTTCCTATCTTTTCTTTATCTACAAGTGAGATTTGGCCAATTTCTCAATGTCGGAATCTATTACAAACAAACAACAAACCGTCATCCCTCCCTCTATACAATTGCATATTAGAACAATACCCCAAGGTCTACAAATTTCTCAAGCTCGTGTTGATTTATATCTCTATATCTTATAATCCCCTTAACCTATATCTTAACATCTTTCTTATCTCCACATGGAGCATCATTTGCTATAACACGCACATGCACATGCGGAGACAGTTAGGATGGAAAAATTGAAAGAGACCCGCTACGGAATTGGCCATGTGGAAGCAAACAAGTCATTTAATACGAGTGCAACATCAACATTCGAGAGGTTAAGAGAGGTGTTATCTTACTCGATGTCAGGGGAATGATTCTGCAGATGCATGTCCTCAGGGCCTGCCTTGCTGAAGTCAACCATACACTTGAAGTTTAATCATGTCCGACATGACAGCAAATGACCTTACTATAATTAGAATAGTCTTGAGGGTTTTAGACGAAGCTGCACGTTATTCTGTTCTTTGCAAGACCCGTTCGCTTCCACCTCCTAAAGTTAACCAAAAAGATGAATTGGGAGAAGCACTCTCTATAGGGAAAGTACGGAAAGCCCTGGCGATCTGCAGATGTGATCCTCTTTGCCTCCCTCTAGTTCTAGAATTATGACTATTACATCCTTGGGGTAACATGTCATGAGGAGAGAGTCTTATGCTAACCTTCGTTCAGAATAAAATAAGGGAAGAACACCCTATTTCCCCAATCGTTACACAAGCCATGATCTGTCTGTCCTCTATAGGTAGTGCTCTCCTAGGACGCTGCCTCCCCCTCCTTCGTTGCCTGGGGAGGTGCTGCCCCTCGGCCTCTTTCCCTTAGTCATCGGCTTCTCTCTCTCTCTCTGCACGTGCATGCGTATGGGTATGTGCGTGCGTGTGTCGCTTCAATGACGACATTGAGAAGGTCGCGACCTCTGATCAGTCTCGCTACAGAACGACACAAGTCCCTGAGCTTGAGAGGGGGAGGCGGGGGGATGGTGGCGCCGCGGTTGTGGCTGCCATGATCGAAGCGATGTTGTTGGGACACGCAATGAAAGCAATGGCCATAGCAACTACAGTAGTTGCTTTACGTTGAGAGAGAAAGAGAGCATGATGTTAAGCAACATTGATTGCTAAAGCTCAATAATATTACTCATGATATTTATTAGAAAGTCCAGTCCAAAAACATAAAACGATATATGAAGAGAGATCACGTGTATAAAAAACATTTAGACCACATGGTCGAGAGATGTAGCATATTTCAACATCTCCTCATGTGCAAGCCCGATTATGAAATAACATGTGAAATTTAACAAACAGGGTAGAAGCACACACAAAACAAACTAAAGCAAAACTTGACTATAGTAATCATGCGAGATTTTATAGAACAATTGCCAACTGTTCCAAAAGTTTAAGCTGTTAGACGAAAGCATAGGTTAATAGTTAAATATTATAACAATATTAATTGGAGAGAAATACATGATACAAAGTAAAATTACGCGCTATACCGACTACATTCCTTTGGCAAAACGAAATTCCGTCCAACCTGTTTCAGATTTTAAAAGAAAAGACTTGATACTCCATAATAATAAAAATGTCGTTCTATCATTTTGATTCATAATCTTGGACTCAATAGCGCGAGTAAAATGGATATGCTTGCTGATCACTCCAAATAACAAGTGAATTTTAAAAAAAACTGGTCATATTCAATACCGAATAAGAATTCAAGACATGAGTTAATGAATAAAATAGGTTGTGATTGAGCCTTTATTAATGATTATTGGAAACATTCCAAAGTCCACTTAGCAATGCAATGGGAAGGAGCTGATCTTTTCCTCTCGATCGGATCACGTTCATATCTCTGTTGCGATGTCCTATCACCCGTCATCGGTGCACCGCATCGCACGGATCAAAATCAGGTTGGAATCTTCTCTCAATTAAATCTCTTGAAGATTGCAATTAGATAGCCAAATCAAGATCTGCATATCCTTGGAACACGGGGTTGATTGGACAATTTCAAGTGACATTATTGCAATATCGAATTCATTATATTCTCCCAGGAATGTAATGTAATGTTGTTGTGGCGAACGTGCTCTGATTTATATCTTATCGGATTGATGAAAATATTTTTTGCCACCATCATGCAAAGTCAAATAAAACATGCTCTAATATATATATATATATATATATATATATATATATATGTGCGTGTGTGTGTGTGTCCCAGTATCCCATCCAACTGTCGGTGGGCAATGGAGTAGAAAGTCAACGTCTCGCCTGTACATAACCCAAATGGTCCCAAAAATATAGCCTAATTTACTTACATTCACATCCATTATCCGAGAACTTTAATTTGACAAGAAAATAAGAGGAACCTTTTAATATGTCCACCATAACCAACACGACACCATACTCTTTCGTTGGCTCTTTTCTTTTCCGGATAGATGATTAAATCAAAGGATGACGATAATTCCATATGAGAAATAGCTTACTACACACAATTTTTCATAAAAAAAAAAAGACCTAAAGAAAAATCAGTGCTCTTTTGATGTCATTTCTCTATCGAGGGCAAGTACCGATGAACCCAAAGTTTGCGGCGTTGTTCTACTTTATTTGAAGAGCTTCAACTTGTCAAGAAACTTGCTAATCGATCCTCTTTTAAGGGGGGCTTGTAACCCCCACCCTTTGACCCTTATCATGTCCAGATGCAACTTTGGTGTGCCCAGCGAGGTCTAGTTAATTTAATGAAGTCATCTTTTTCTGAAAAAAAAAAGAATAAAAATCATTTTTCAATGGGAATTCGCCCTCAAATGCCCCGCTTCGAGGCGGGGCAGGGGACGGTGCGGCCATCTTGAGTGGGCAAGGTGCTTGCGAGGCTCCAATTCAAGAAATATTTTAAAAAATCGATGCATATATTGCTCTTATTTACATAAAAAAAATATGCGATTGTTTAAATCTTAACATCAACTACTCACAATATACATAAAAATAGATATTTTACAATATAAATTACAATAAATGCATATATCTTAAATGGATAAATCATGAGCGATACAGATAATATATTGATTAATATTTTGTGCTTATTTAGCCAACCGGGCCAATTTCTATATATTGTAGTAGCCAATTCCGTGTAAGATAAAAGTGAGAACAAAACAGAGAAAATTGGAACAAATTTTATGCAAAGTGTTCAAGCCTAGTCGCACGCATGCGCTCCCCGCTTGATCATCCTTGGTAATCGGAAGAGCGAGTCCCGTTGCCAAGATCGCGAACGTTACGTAAGACAAACTAATTTAATACAGGGCTTGCTTCTGCTTAACGGCAAAACAGGCCACTGAAGCAGTCCCAATAGTTCATGGTCAATTTTGACTGTTCTTTGAGGCCACGTCTCTTTCTTTTGATGTCATTTGTACTCAATCTATTGCTGCTTAAAAAAATGAGATTCAATTTCGAAAAAAGAAGAAGGAAAAAACAACAAAGAAACACAAGAATAATGTTGTTCACTTTCTCCGCTCAATCTTCTACCTATTGCATTTTCAGTTCTATGCTCGTTTAATCCTGATAAGATGTACACAAAGTTCCAACCAGAAAAATGAAAAGGTTATGCATATAACACCGTTTTCAAGAATAATCAAGTAGTTTTGTTCTCATCTTGTGGTTTGTCACCTTCGTCACTTCCACCCTCGTACCTTTTTATATGTACATTCACTCCGACTCTAAAGGACGAGAAAGTTCGAATCGTCATTAAGCATAAAACGTGGTTCGTCTCATTCTTCCACTATCAGACTTATATATATAATCACTTCATTTCTAAATTAAAAGGGCGAATCCTAACTTTCTGATGCAATATACGGGGAGGCAAATGTTTTACTTGTTATAATACTCATAACTGATGCCATTCGTACAGTTGACGGAGTGGCATGGAGTTCGCTCCCTTTGACAACTACAGAAGCTACTACGGCTATCTCATAATTCTCTAACAAGCGCTCCCGTCCGTCCGGCATGGTTTTCAACATTCGCTCCATTCGTACTCGGTTTGGTGTCTTAAAACTCTGGTTTTGCTCTCTGCTTAATTCAACGGCCATTTGATTTTTTTGTTTCTTTTCCTTCATGCCTCACATAGGTGAGGGATTGGATGAAGATCTGCGGTTAAAAGTCTTGAAAAAGGAGTGGCTTGAAGGTAAGGATTGTCTCGACAATGGCATGGAATACATTGGTGAATCTAATGATATCAAATCACAGTTCGAAGTTCCTGCTCTAAATCAGTTGAAGGACTTGTACATGTTCGCAAGGATACAATTCAATTCAGATTCAAAATCCAAAAGCTAAAATGGTTGTTGGTCTACAAAATCCTTTTGCCATGTCTACTTACATTATAAACTAATGCAGCTAATGCATTCCATGTCGACACCTCTTTCTTGCCGAGTCCTTTTCTTTTCTAGCCATCTGGGCATGGCACTTGCTCAATGTGTTATCTTTGTTTGGAAGACCGCGTAGGTTTCTTCCCCAAATTGCTGAAAAATCGAATTGATTGTAAAATCAAATTCCAGTCTCCAACTTGAATTCATCTTTTTTTACTTCTACTTTGGCTCATTTTTCCCTTTTCTCCTCAAAGAAATTGATAACCTCTTTTGATAATAGTGGAGCATCGATTTAAAAAAAAAAAAACAGAAGCTAGAATCGGACTCTATAGCTAAGCGGAGAATAATTTGTAGTTTTGGAGAGAGTCTAATCTTGGGTAGAGATTTGATGAGTGTTCAAAAAGTGAGGATTATGTTTTGATAATTTAGAAATGGTGGGGGATAAATAAAGTAAAAAAGTTAAGAAGTCCAAAAGTCCCTCTCCTTGAATGAATAACAAATGAGATATTTATATATATGTGGCCAATATGGTAAGTGAGCGAGGTCTTACCAAGTGCTATTCTTATCGGAAGAAGATCAACGAATGGTGCAAGGCCCTTACTAATAAGTCCCATTTCGAGTCCATCAAGTCATACTCTCTAAATCATTCCAAGAATATAAGGACAATTCAATACCACGTCACTAATAATCAGTCATCACTTATTTATACAATTGTGTCAAAATATATCTCAATAAATACACGGGCTTGAGCACTTGTTAGTGAATTTGGGAGATCATGACGATGAATGATATATTAATACGTGTGTCTTTCTTCATAAAATTCAAATATTAGACAATGACAAATTTGTACATCTACATTGCCCCTTGCATGGAATCCTATAAATTTGAAAGGTCGACCTGCATAAAAGAAAAGTTTGCAAAATTGTCACGAATGTAGCCTTGAACGATTTAGAAGTCAATCAAAACGCGTGCCAAATTAATAAAACAAAATGATGTTTCCTTTAGAAGATGTAAGCAAAATAACAATAATAAAAATAATCGGTATTGGAAAGATCACTGAACATCCTGGTCAATAGACCCATCATGAACACCGGGAGAGTATAGACGAGGCATGAAGTTGTCATCATTGATGAAATTAAGCACCTTGCTCCAATTATAGACATTAAGTGTATGCATAAAGTTGCTTCTCTTGGCTTAAACATGGAATGATCCATTTTTTTTTCTTCCTTGGGCCGTGACAATGGTCGGCAACTGGCCACGAGAGAGGGCCGGTGAGGCTGAGCCCCACCCGAGGCTAGTGAGACTCGACCTCGCCAAATTTGGGGAGGTCAACTTTTGTTAGCCCTCACCAGCTTGATGACGAGCCAAGGGAGAAGGAAAAAAAAATAAAAATTCAAAGAAATTTATAAAAATTCAGTAAATTAAACAAAAATTAAAATAATTATCCATATCAGTATTGGCTGTCCTAACCGGTCATACCATGTAGTACGGCTGGTATTCATATCAATGATTCTCGATCAAAATTGACTAGAATGATTACATTGGTAAATTGTCGAAAGATTTAGTATTAAATTAGTCAAATTAAAAAGTTTAGAACTAAATTGGTATTTGTACGATAGATGTAAGATTTTTTTGATAATTTTTCCATGTAGTTAATCATAAAGTAAGGCAGCTTCACAGTAGGAATTTCATAGTGGGAACAAATGAACAACGTGCACCTACAAGATTAGAAACCATCCAAGATGTTTCTCTCCTTTACATATTCCGAAATTAGTCTATTCAATTGTGAAAAATCATGTGAAAAGGCTACAATTTTCGAACTTCAAACTTTATGTAATTTCCTCACTTGCTTTTAATTACTGCCTAAGGGGTAGAGGGACACTAGGATCGAGATGTAGGAGGTGGAGAAGATGGATTTTGCGTAGAAAAAAAGAGACAGTAAAGAGCAATAAACCTGTGGACAAACTTCCTGTGAAGGAAATGATGGATGATGCAGCTAAGAGAATGGCGAAATGGTTGTCTAGTTCAGAGGACGTGAATAAATTATAAAAAAGTTGCAAATTCGAAAATCGTGATGCTTAGACATGGCATTTCATAATTGAAAAGAGCGATTTTGGAATACTAAAGGTGGAGAAATACCTCGGACTTTTTTTATAATGATGCACTGCACTGCATGGATATTACACTGATTTTGTTCATTCTCGTGGAGAAATTGTTGATAAGGAGAATCGAAAAACTTTTACTCAGTGCGTAGAGCAGGCCCGTAGGAAGGACATAATGGTCACTAATGCATTGACCCAATTCGGCCCAACATCCAACTGGCGACGATCAATCCTAGAAATACATTTGTTTAGTAGAAAATGAACGATTAGCAAAATTTCCTAAGAATGATTATTTATATCGTTTATTAAAGTGAATGAAAGAAATATATATTTATTGTCTGAGAAAATATTTAGAAATGAATTGTTGTCGAATAATGACAAAAAAATTCTCATCGTCTGATTATTTCCAACGAATCAAACATTTACTTTTGAAAAAATATTTTTCGAAATTATTTATTTTCGACAAAATAAACGGAGTCTAAAAAGAAATCCCAGGATCATCACTTAATCGGTGAGTGGCCCCCAATAGCCGGCCCCCGTTTTCATTAAGTTTCCTCAGTGAAATTTTTTTTCTATTGTTCTTAAATTACTTTTGAATATTTTTCATCAAAAAATTCAATTAGTTGGAAAAAGAAAACCGGGCCAACCAGGTCCAGACCCGGCCCGATGCCCGCCCCACCGATGGGCCAAGGGAGTTGGCGCCAGGGTTTTAAAAAGCGAAGCTTGAGACGGGGATGGGATCCTTCCCTAAAACCCTAGCTAGCTGGCAGCTCTACTCTTGCGTCCCTTCCGCCATGGGAAGCAGGAGGAGCGCAGCAGCAGGAAGAGGAGGAGGAGGACGTCACAAACCCTCGAGACTCTCTCCCCAAAAGCCTCACTCTTCTCAATCCAATCCTCGCTTCAAGAAGCAGAAGCAGCAGCAGCAGAGGCAGAAGAAGAAGGAGACCGGCCGGGATGTCGACGTCCACCGCGAAGAACCGATGCCGAGCGGCGAGAACGCGGCGGGGCAGCCGCCGGCATCGGCTTCGGAGCAGCTCGGCTTCTTTCTCGCTCAGTACCAGTCGGCCAACGGTGTCCATCTCTCCTCTCTCGAGCTGGATTCCATCGGAGGTACGTGCTTGCTTCCGCGTCATCTTGTTATCGTTTCCGCCTCTCTCTCTCTCTCTCTCTCTCTCTCTCGTTCACGGGTTTTGCTTCGTGAATCGATCGCCCATTCGCGAATACCGCATTTCCCTTCCGCGATGTCTGGTTGTTCCGCACATTTCGGAAGATTTATGATGCTGCTGTTCGGTTTCTCCTCTTTGTTTTGCTGAGTGCGAGACTGCAATGAGGCAGAGACTGAATCTGACAAAATTTTTAGATTTTTAAGAAACAGAGAAGTTACCAGGGAGAATTCGTTGCTGGTGATTGAGTCGTGCTAGATACTCCTTCTCTTTTTGTCTCTGAGATTTATCTAACGATTACGTACTTCATTTTACAAATACGCAGACACATGCATTCTGGAGTTATCTCAGGGCCCTGAACTAGATGTTGATAGCCTGGGGAAACAGATAAAGGCAGCTTTTGGCCCCTCGTGGAAGGGAGTGCTCTATGAGGGAACTCTTGAGCAAGGAAAAATTGATCCAGGAAGTCCAGCTATCATCACCATCACGGCATCTGCCATAAGAACGATAGAGCTTCTAAGGTCTGGTTACTTCTCCTTTCCCACTTCTTACAAGGAATTAATACCTTCTACAAGACCTGAGAACTTCATGGCTTCTAAACCGAGATGCAATTGGAGCAGTTTTAGATCTGTCAGTTTGCCACACGAACCATTTATCCGAGTGGTTAATCGTGTTGTATATGTGTTTATCCGCATTGTACTTATTTATGTGCGTTGAAACATATTTTTACACGTTTTATATGCAAAGTCATTTCTTTAACATGTTACACGTGTCGTGCTCTGTAGTTTTTTTTTCCAAGTATTGTTGGGCAAATCAGTGTTATATATAGAATTTGGCATGAAGTAATTATAAGATAACAAAATGAATTTCCAACTCTAGCAATTATATAGCATGATTGTTTAATACTTTTATTGGACACTAACACTTTCATTCTGTTTCTTTAGGGGCTTTAGGTCACTAACTAGGGAGTGTCATCCAGCCAAATTGTTCTCAAAGCATATAAAAGTAGAGGAACAGGTATGTTATCTATATTTAAGTTTGTTCAGCTGCCCTGAATGCCCGTGAGTGCTCATGCATATACTTGGTTATTGATAGTATCATATGGGTTTTTGGGTGTTCGCGATTATTGCCTCCAAGTTTGTGAGTGGAGCATCCTGCTGATGTGATGTGGTTTAAGAAAGCATACGGGAAAGCTATTGTTTCTGTATTTGATTTGACTTCTCTGTTTCCGTTCTTTCCATAGCGTGTATACATTGGGGGTCATTGATGCAATTGTGATTTTGATGTGATCGACTTCCTAGTTAAGCCATTTGCCCCATGTAATGCAGCTCAATGATCACAAAAAGCTAGCCCTGTTCTTTGCTTTCTCTGTTTTTCTTTTCCTGATAGGTCTAGCACATCGAGGGAGATGGACCTTTTTATGCTGAGGACTTCACTGT
Source organism: Syzygium aqueum (assembly GCA_031216185.1). NCBI lineage: Eukaryota > Viridiplantae > Streptophyta > Magnoliopsida > Myrtales > Myrtaceae > Syzygium > Syzygium aqueum. The sequence goes on along the minus strand of JASUUB010000014.1, from coordinate 289,797 downwards.
AGAGTCCTCATGGGATGCACATTTTCTTGCTTTATGTAGTTCAGGAAGCTCTTAATTATGCTTATTAGAATATGTTCTGCTCTCTACGTTCTAACTCTTCTATTCATTGAGTTAGTTCTTATACTAAATATCTGGATTAGGGGGCTCCCCTCCTGCTAATTAGAATTGCTAGAATGGATGAACGCACGCGAGATTCTTCGTCCTTGTTGATTTATAAAATTGATGGAGTTTTATCATCGTACTTCGTAATGCTATTGTTGTGGGACATGTTACAACTTACAACGGTACAACATGCTTTAAAGTTAAGGTAAAATACCTATAAAATTTGTCATTTTCTAAATCTGGACATATCCAAAGTACTTGGGATATGCTTGTGAACTGCTTTTTATCTACCTGATCTTCAGTTGTTTCTGTTATTCCAAACTATTTTTTCTAGCACCCACATTATCTTCCCTCTGGTTTTTTCTGGTTTTCTTGTCTTGTGCCAGTTCAAAGTTTGGGATATGAAGCCACCACAATGTAATTATCTAAGGCAGCGGCACTGCTGAGTACATTTTTTTGCACGTCAGTCTGATCCCAACTTCTGGGTGCTTCTTGGTTTTCTAACTATGTTCCTCATGCCCATCCATTTTTCTTCTTTCTCCCCATTCTTGGGATGAATAATTCCTCATCATCACCGGCTTGTCGATGCTGTGGTTTTGCTTATTGTATCAGATTCTAATTTGAGTCAGGCTTCATGGTTTTGAATTCCATATATGGGGTAAATGAATGAATAGAAGTTCGATAGTTGCATGTCATAGCTCTATTAAACTCAGAGGATATATCAAAATACTTCCATGATAAACCCATCAGTTTAGATGCTGGCGATAATCTTGAGGACAGAAAATTTTGTTCAATGTCTAATACGGGTCAGTATATGAATACTCTTAGGAGTAGTTGATCTTAAGTTGTTTCTGTTATTCCAAAATTATTTTTCGAGCACCCACATTATCTTCCCTCCGGTTTTTTTCTGGTTTTTTTTTGTGCCAATTCAAAGTTGGGGATATGATGCCATCACAATCTAATTATCTAAGGCAGCAGCACTGCTGAGTACAATTGTTTGCACGTCAGTCTGATCCCAACTTCCAGGTGCTTCTTGGTTTTCTAATTATGTTCCTCACGCCCATTCATTCTTCTTTTTTCCCCCCATTCTTGGGATTAATAATTCCTCATCATCACTGGCCTGTTGATACTGTGGTTTTGCTTGTTGTATCAGATTCTAATTTGAGTTGGGCTTCATGGTTTCGAATTCCATATATGGAGTAAACGCATGAATAGAAGTTCAATAGTTGCACGTCATAGCTCTACTAAACTCAGAGGATATATCAAAGTACTTCCATGATATACCCATCATTTAGATGCTGGCGATAATCGTGAGGACAGAAGTTTTTGTTCAATGTCTAATGTGGATCAGTATATGAATACTCTTAGGACTCTAGTTGATCTTAAGTTGTTTCTGTTATTCTGAAATATTTTTTTTAGCACCCACATTATCTTCCCTCTGGTTTTTTCTGGTCTTTTGGTTTTGTGCCAGTTCAAAGTTTGGGATATGATGCCACCACAATGTAATTATCTAAGGCAGCAGCACTGCTGAGTACATTTTTTGCACGTCAGTCTGATCCCAACTTCCTGGTGCTTCTTGGTTTTTTATTTATGTTCCTCATGCCCATCAATGTTTCTTTTTCTCCCCATTCTTGGGATCAATAATTCCTCACCTTCACCGGCTTGTCGATGCTATGGTTTTACTTTTTGTATCAGATTCTAATTGGAGTTGGGCTTCGTGGTTTTGAATTCCATATATGGAGTGAATGCATGAATAGAAGTTCAACAGTTGTGCATCATAGCTCTATTAAACTCAGAGGATATATCAAAAAACTTCCATGATAAACCCATCATTTAGATGCTGGCAATAATCGTGAGGACAGAAGTTTTTGTTCAATGTCTAATATGGATTAGTACATGAATGCTATTAGGAGTCTGGTTGTACAATGGATTTCCTTTTGTAAGGACTCATGTAAATGTAAAATCTGTATGAGCAGTGGGTCTTATTAAATATTACAGTTATGAGATAAAGTAATTCTTTCTCTAAGGACAGCAAACTCTGCCTAATGTGCAAATTATTGGACAAGGAAAAGTTAAGGAAGAAGAGAGAATTTTGAGGCATAGATGAAAGAGAGGTTGGTGGGGCGTCTACATAAATATACTTCACCATTATGTGATGAAGCTTTCGTTCTCATTCTGTTAAGTACTAAATTGATCATTTGCAATTTCCTTTTTGGACATGACGATACCAAAACTGATTATCCGAGGCAGCAGCCGTGCTGAATTATATATTTTGCACGTCAGTCTGATCCCAAAGTTCCCACCATTTTTTGTGATTTGCTTTTCTTATGCTCATATGACCTATATACAGTTCTAAGGGGCGAACTATGTCACTACATTGGATGCTCAGTTGCTTCTGTTATATTGATTCCTAGTTGGGGAGAACGGGATGATTTTTTACCTTGACATGTCTTCCCTAGTTCCTTTATTATGAGGAGCAGTTTCTTTATACCCGTTTAGCTTTAACTGTGGGATTTTCTAAGCATATTTTGGATGTTTGGTCCCTGCAGGTTGCCATGTTAAAAAACCGTGTCAATATCGCGTGTGGTACTCCAAACAGGTTTGTATTTCTTTAAATTGAATATTTGTACAAGTGGAAATTCCCATTGGAGTGTGAAAATACTGGAAAAAGTACTCGTCTTTAAAATGAAGTTGGGTCATATTCCTTTCTCAACGAGTAATTGAAAACTCTTACGATGTAGAGAGAGGCTAGGAGTGGGAGCACAGGTTTTTCCGTTGATTCCACGGAGAATTGCGTGCTCAATGTAGCAATCTAGGTCCTTCTCTGAATGCATTGGGACATGCGTGAAATTACATTGAGTACGGTTGAGCTCCCATTATGAAGTCAAAATTAGTTAGATGCCTTTAGTTCGATATGGCTTGATGGTACACCTCTGGCATTAGTATTGTCCATGCCTCAAACCTGGTAATCAATTACCCCTGGACCCACATGAGTTCTGAAATCAGAGTTGTTGTGAAGAGTGCACCGCTGAACATTAGGGAGCACACCATCGTGAAGAACATGCTCATGACCTTAGGGTGCACACCTGTGATCTTGAGGGGCATGCCCGTGACCCAAGGGGTCACCTGTTGCCCTGAAGAGCACATGCCTCGATTCCAAGGAGTGCCTCATGCTCAAAGGGGTGTGCCCCGCCCTGAACAGCTGAGGTTTTTCCCCATCTTTGAAGGTCCTGTTTGATTTTGATTAAAGTAGATTGAAGTTGACCTAAATACGAAGGTTCCAACACTAGTCTGTTTATAGTAATTGTTCAGGTACTTTTGAAGATGATGGGTGGCTCTGTCTGCTTTTGGCTCTTAATTGACCAAACTGAATGATGGAGGGTGGCAAGGCCGATAATTTTTCTCTTTTACTATTAGGTTGAAAGAAATGCTAATTATTGTCAGTGAGGCAGATTTGGGTTTGGCTGAAGCCATGCAGTCAACCCCACCAAGACTTGAGTTAGGCTATAAAATGGAATATCGAACCTAGCTCATTTATGTAACCAATAACCTAAAATCTGTCTGAAACCCATCAAACTGTAGTTCTCCGGTTGGATGTTCTTGAGAAAATAATTTGCCATTGCAAATAGACACATTAATTTTTCTGCGACCCTGTGATAAAACATGGTCATTCCTTTTTTATGATTCACAACCTGCTTTCTTGATGACTAAACTGATCTGATTGCAGAATAAAGAAACTAATTGACATTGAAGCGTTGGGGCTTTCTCGGTTATCAGTAATATTGCTGGACATGCACACTGACGTGAAGGGCTATTCCCTTTTAACACTTCCACAAGTTAGGTACATGTTTTACTCGATTGCATGTCAATGAACCTCCATTCTCATGCATTCTTGAGTATAGTCCTCATTCATATAGGCTTTGTGTTGCAGAGACGAATTCTGGGATTTGTATAAGAACTACTTCCATGAACGGGTAGTCAAAGGAAATCTGCAAATCTGCCTCTTTGGTCCGATAAACATCACGAATGAAATAAAGGGTAAAAGTAGAGTCCACGATGAATAGGCAGCTACTTGTAAAGCGGCAAAGTGTAAACATTGTATACCATTTCTTTGCAATCTAAATTTCGTTGAGTTCAGTTTGTGAATGTTCTCTTTTGGTACGGTCCTCTTTCCCCTGAATAGGATAACATTATTACCATGAGATCCTAGTAGCATGAAACTTTGTCCGCAGATGCGAGGGGTTGGAGTTCAACTTCTGAAAGCCTTACGACAGCTTTGCTATGTGAAATCCTAGGTACTATAAAATGGAGGGGACCCTCAGCCCGAGTTGGACCTAGCTCGCGAAGAGGCCAGGTTGAGGTCCCGAGTCGAAACTCAGTCCTTGCATGTTTCGTGGTGCTAAGGTGACATAGTTGAACCCTTTGCTTGAGTGATGAGCTCAAGCAATGGGATGAGCATCGGAACCTCAACTGTCGACTCAGCCAATCGTGCCATCGTTTGCCACTACCGTCCACCCTTGCAAGTGGTGGCGGGCTGCCATTATCATTGCCTCCCTTAGAAAAGAATGGAATTTCTCGCACTTTGCTGTCGTGCCATGGCATTGTCTTGCGTCTTCAGCGGGAACGGTAAAAGGGACTTAATCGGAAGAATGAGTTAGGGACATGATCTTACAAAAGAAAGAAATGTGGAGGGTGAAATTGGAAAGGAACACTAAAACTAGAAGGGACCAATTTTGGATTTGGACCATGTAAAATGATTCGAGAGACGATTGAATCTATCAAACGTAGGCAAATGACCTTTTCTCCCTTTCAAGGAATAAAGAGGCGATGATTATGGGACCGCCTCTGGACGCATTGAAACATCAGATGCGGGAAGTTGGGAACCACTTTATGTTTCTTTCCTTAAGCAAAGGCTCAGTTAAGAATTCTTTTCTACAAATAATCAAAATATTCATTTAAGAATGCCTTTGGGCACTTTTTAGGCAATCAAACAAAGAGTTGCAACTTTCGATTTACCCTTAACTCTTTTCATGAAAAGTGTCGTCAATTATTTGGAGATATTAAGTTTCTTTTTTAGATTCTCTTTGAACCAGAATATATATCTCAACTGGTATCATAGCAACAAGGACAATTCCTCAGGACTTGTAAAATGGGAATCTCACGTCCATTATCAAAATTGTCCTTTAAATTTTTGTGAATTTCGCTCAAAACCATCGGTTGCGTGGAAAAGAGGGAAAGAAAAGGGAAAAAAAAAAGGAAAAATTTATCAAATTCACAAATTACTAAAAAAGGGCCTCGTTTTGAGTAAATTTGTCCATGTCAAATTTTTTTGAATTGTTTGATGTTGCTATTGAAAGGAACTTAACATTCTGTATTTAGCACGGCAACTGACCATTCCGTATTTACCAGATGATCTCCTTTCATTAGACCGGTAAAAGAAAAAATTAAAAGAAGAACTAACATGGAACATTTAAAAAAGTACTAAGAAAGTACAGGGATTCCTTTACATGAAAAAAAAAAAAAAAAATGCAGTGTCCTTAATGAAGAAACTATTGCTCATTTACCTCAAATGATATTTTATTCGAATTATTTGATTCAGCCGCATAAAAAAAAATGCAGTGTCCTTAATGAAGAAACTATTGCTCGTTTATGCATTTAATTTACTATATCAAAATTATAGATAAAGACAAAGCTTTTAAGTTTTATTATACGACTTTTGTTTTTTTAATCTACACTTCAAATGTTTGTAACGTTATCCTGTTACATATCTTTTTATAATTTTTCCTAAGTGGATGTATTCTTTAAAACTATTAATCTATCTACGTTAATAGTAAACTTCTTTTCTTGTTTCGTTAGTAAACTACCTAATTGATAGTAACTTTCCTTTTCTTTACGTAGTTGTCCTCCCTAATGGTAATGTTCATTTTACACATCTTTGATTACTTTTTTTACAGCACGTAATTTTCCTTTGGGTTCGTAATATGCCATAAAAAAGAGTAATCTACTTAAAGTTAATAGTAAATTTCCTTCTCCTACTGTTAGTAAATAACATAACCAATCGTAACTTTTCTTTGACCTTCGTAATTTTCCTCATCATTACTAATGTACCTGAAACATATCTCTTTGTAACTTCTCTTTACAGGATGTAATTTCCCTTTTATCATCGTAAGTTTTATAGGTTTTATGATTCGTTTTATCCGTAAAAACTAGCAATTCGCTTAAGTCAATAGTAAAATCTTGCTGTCCTATATTTTAGCAAATTACCAAATCGGTTGCAACTTTTCTCTGGCCTACGTAATTATCCTCACTAATAGTAATTTACCTGCGAAATATCTTTCGTAACTTTTCTTTAGCTATTATAAGTAAGGAACTCATTAAGAAGATCTGGAATGATATTTTGTATCTTCCAAAAGGTTGTCAGTAGTAAGAACACTCATTTAATAGCAGGATATAGGTTTGCTTGGCCGATAAGTTTCTTTGCTGGATACTATTAGTAACAGAATCCTGGAAGGAATTATAGTATATAATACACATGCAACTTACTATGTACAGCATGAAGAAATTGAAAGTCACCACCGCCATGAGTGATTCAGGGTGGAGTTTCTCTTTGAGTTGCAATTTAGGTTTCACTTTGGGAGCACGACCTCCCACAACAACCGTACATTGTGGAATATGCATGGAAGATGTTCCATCGATCTCAATCTTCAAGACCACGGAGCGATGCGAACATTCCTTCTGCAGTGACTGCATGTCCTCATATATCATCGCGAGGATCCGGGACGGAGCGGCGAACGTGCGATGTCCCAGGTCGGCTTGTGTGGCGATGCTAGATCCTGTTTGCTGCAAACGGCTCGTCCCGAGCTTGTGGTTCGCCCGATGGTGCGACCTTCTATGCGAATTGGCCATTCTAGATATTGCGAGGTGTTACTGTCCGAACTTGAATTGTGGAGAGATGATTATAAATGAGTGTGGAGGGGGTGCATGCGTGGGGAGATTCAAGTGTCCCAGTTGCAATCAATTCGGTTTGTTTCGCGACGAGAATGTTCATATGCTGGAACGTCTTGCGAAGAGGCAGCAGTGGAAGCGGTGTCCGCAATGTAAGATTTATGTGGAGCGCCATGGAGTTTGCAACAAGATCGTGTGCAGGTGAACTTTCTTTGATCAACCCTTTTTTTGGCCCACCTCCATGAACGAATTCGTGCGTTTTAATTTGCCTTATGCCCAGTAATGAGGATTAGGATAGCTTCAGGTGAAGATATTGGTTTTTCTCAATTCAAACCTAGGTTCGACTTGTCGTATATTTACCATTTTCTTTGGATAGATCCAGAACACACTGAGTATTAGTATATATATATTGAAGCTTAGTCAAATCCACTAATCAAGTAACGTGGGATAATACTTCACTACCCTCTAAAACTTGCAAACCGAATCAAAATCGTGTGGAATTGAAGAATGCGTAGGCTCGACTCTGATGCTTTATCACCCTTCATGAACTCTTCTTTTAATTGTATAGTATGTAAATACCGTTCAGTGTCCCGTCACCGATCACTTAGCCATTTGAGCCAAATTCGAGGTTATTTTTCCAAATAATTCCTCCTCCTCCTCCTCCTCCTCCTCTTCCTCCTCCTTTCTCACTCCTCCTCCTCCTCCTCCTCCTCCTTTCTCACTCCTCCTCCTCCTCCTCCTCCTCCTCCTCCTCCTCCTCCTCCTTTCTCATTTCATACTTAAAAAGCTCTGTATCCTATAGAAGATCACTGTCGAAGAAGAATTGTAGATGACTTAAGAAAGACTCGATTGAAGGTTCGAAAAGAAGAGCTTATTTAGGTTTGATGATCCTTGCATAGTTATTATTCTACCTAGTACTATCTTAATCTTTAAGAAAATTTATATGTATATTCTAATATGTTTCTCCCCGTCGCATCTCTTGCTTTGACTTGAATAAATGACTAAGCTTCTTATTTCCAGTGTCCTAACGTGCTCTTTTATATAATTGTAATTGTGCATGCATGAATATGTAAGGGCACGTAAATTCTGGTTCCTCAGCTAATTTATTTTAGATCCCAGTAACATAAAAACAACCTTAAAAAGGAACCCTCAAGCGTCGGTTTTTATGCAGATGTCAAACTGAATTTTGCTATGGATGCGGGCGAAAGGGAGGTCCGTCTTCTTGTGCCTGCAGAAACAAAGCCTTGGAATTCATAATCAACGTCGGCATAATTTTGGTCGTCGTTCCGGGGATATTCTTTTATGCTTTGGTTGTGGGGAGAAAAAAAGAATGAACGGGCCTAGTCTGCGCGCGATGCGATCGCGGTAGACGCGTTGAGCAGGATTCAGAAACTACTCGGGAAACTCGTGCTATTTCTTGTCGTATGATTTGGCTTGGTCCGTGACAATAAGTTGTGGGCAGTAGCTTTTCTTTGGAAGACCGAAGGAGACTGTCCATTATTGTTGATATTTCTTCTGAGTTACTAACAATTGTCGGATTATATGATGTTTTATCCCCTCGGGTATGTTTCATTTCCAAGCGGGAGTTTGATCCCTAAGTTTCGCAATAATTGTGTATGAGATCATTGGCAAACAGGTTCGCCATCATCCCGTTTGTAGTAATGGAGTTCATTCCCCTTCTGGAGTCCAAACAAACCCCCAAGTGCAAATCACATACACGAATGTGGTGGATCCTCTCTGCTCCCTCCTTTCTGCCTCAGTCACCCCATGCTCGTCTTTCTTCATCCTCTCTCTCTCTCTCTCTCTCTCTCTCTCTCTCTCTCTCTCTCTCTCTCTCTCTCTACAAAGGGAGCTTAGGCGGGCGGTGGCCGTGGTCTTGAGACTCGACAACTGATCGAGTAGCGCTGGTCCCTGCCAAGTGGAGGAGGGCAAGGTAGCACTAGCCCTAGGAGACGGGCAACGCATGCGTGTGACCCGGCCAAGGTAGCACTAGTCCTAGGAGACATGGGCAACGCATGCGGTGGGTCACATGGCTCAAGTGGGTGATTAGACCGTCACATTAGCAATTTCAAATGATACTTGACTAATAGGATTATATTGACCTAAAGGTTTATAATCACATTGGAGCAATTAAAAACATTTAGGGCCATATTGATTTTTTTTTCTTTTTTTTTTCCTTTACTTCTTCATTGTGGTGGTGGGTTCGCCGACCACAGCGAGGGCAGGCGAGGACCGCGATTCCATCGTTGTGGCCCACGAGGGCCTAGTAAGGGCTCACAACACCCCTGTTAGCCCTCTTCCAGTTTCTAGTGACTCTACCGACTTAATGAAGAAGAAAAGAACAAAAAAATTCGAAAAAATTTTAAAAATTATCTACAACTGCATCGGCCACATCACGTTGGACGACCAGCACTGATTAAACCATCACGTCGGCGATTTCCAATCAAAATTAGTATAATGACTATATTGACACTTCATTAAAAGGTTTGGAACTAAATAGACAAATCGTAAAAAAAAAGTTTAGGATTAAATTGGTATATTTGAAAGGCTTAGTACTGAATTGACTACCATACAATAGGCTTAGAACTAAATTAACACAATTAAAAGTTTTAGGACTGAATTGACCGTCGTACAATAAGTTTAAGACTCTTTAGACAATTTTCCTTGTTTAAGGGGGGAATAACTAAGAACCAATGTCTTGATCTCGCCAAAGTTGCTAATTATTTGGAAGATGAGGTTTTTGCTACCGGTGGGAAATGCAAGGGAGGGTGGGTTTTTAATTTACCAAAAGTCTTGGGGACTTCGAAGCCCTAACGCCATGCTTAGATAAGACTTGATGTCATCTATTTCTATGAATTGCATGAACACACCACAACGGTTGGCAATTGGCAAAAGCATGCACGGCTGTGCCGGCTGTGATGACCCACGACTCATTTATTGGAAGCCGACTCCTCCTCCTCTTCTTCTCCTTCCTTCCTCTCTTTTTTCTTTTTAATAAAACAAATTATTTTCAATTTACTCTTTCGTCTATGCATTTCGTGTTTATGATTTGACTATTATGAAACATGGAACACATCTGTAAACACGTGGATTGCCCGGGCCAATTTTTTCTTAACAGGAATCTGGACCGCAATCGATACTAAACTTATTGTATGGATGCCACGTTGGCAATTTTCCGGTGAAAATTAATCGGAAAAACGATATTTGAATTTTCACAAATAGATTTAGGGCAAAATTGAAAGATTCAGAAGTGAATCGACATCTGCACAATAAGGTTTGAAACCGTTTGGCTAAATTTCCCTATATGAATGAAAGGCTCCTAAATTGATTGTTTTATGTGGTTTTGCTGTCATAACTTTGTTGAGTCAGAGCTAATTAATGAAATGGAGCCCCCAAAATTGCAAACACTGACCTGCCAAAACGATTTTGTATATATTTAAAAAAATTGGCATGAAACCACCCTCTCATACATTCATACATATATATATAAAATATAATCTTGTCCTTTATTTTTGTGTGTGTTGAGAAGACCATGTAAATGGTCAACGACGATTCGATGCACTAACGAGCCAACCATCGGATTTGGGGAAGCAAAAACAATCTGAATATTAGGATACGATACGACACGCAACGCAACTCCTCCAAGGGTCAACGTCTCCAAAAACGCTTTTGGAATTGAGGCCAGAAAGGTCGAATTTCCTTCTCTTTCCTTTTTTTTGAATGGGAGGAGGAGGAGGAGGAGTGCCCATTGGGAGAGCAACAGCATCACCTACTTGTCATCATCTTGTCATCCCCCATCCATTCCTTCATCACCCCCCGTCCAATTTTTGGGAAATGAGAAAAATTTCCATTCATCTCCATAGCGGCGCCGGCACGTGAGAGGCACGATGCAATCTCGGAAAAACTGGAAACCACCGGCAATACTTGGAAACAGAACGAGAGTTGCGGAAGAGATCGAGATAGATCATCGGAGCATGGGGAGCAGGGGACGCACATGCTCATGGAATGTATTCATGACTCTACTTTGAAACAAAATCGGTGCACTGCCGGCAATCATGTTAGAGCACTTAACGAGCAATTCTATTCAATGATACGTATTGAACTAATTTGAGATTGGATAAAAAGAATTAGTCCATAATTGAAAATACCCAATCCCCCACGTGCATATTTTGACTTTCGAAAAAAAGGCAATTGTTATTAATAATAATCACTAAGGAAAACGGTTTTAAACTTTTAATCGCTCATGGGCGGGCAATTAGGTCCGCAAAGATTGAGGAGCGCGACATCATGATGCATATCCACGGCCGCTTCAAATCAAAATTGGCGCATCATCGATGATGGCGCCACGGCACTTACCGAGCAATTCCCAGGATTCAATTGAATATTCTACGGTGCATGTTGAGCTAAGCGAAACTAATCGGGAGCCCAGAAGATTCAATCCACGATGCGCAAGCAAATCAAATTTCCAAATTCGAGATCGGATAAAAAGAGGGAGATATGATCCGATATGTGGAAAAAATACCCAAGTTTCCCCCCAAACATGCGCATTTTTGACTTTCGGAAAAGAAGCGATGATTTTTTTTTTTTTAATGGTCACTAAAAAAGGAACGTGAGGGTTTTTTTCCATCACCCTTCCCATGGGCATAAAGGTCCCGCGAAGACCAAAAGAAGCGGGTGACATCGCCGTGACGCGAGGTTGACGTCCAGGGCGCCCACCCCTTTGCTCCCAGGCTTCCTCATGCGTCGGACCAACCGACCCGCTTCGGCAGCTGCTCTCTCTCTTTCTTTCTTTTCTTTTCTTTTTCTTTTTCCTCCTCGGGCCGTTTCCCACGTCCTTTCCATCCTTTCTCCCCCCCCTCCCTCGCCCCCTCATATTCAATTCCCTTTCACCTTCAAAATCGGCACACCTCTCCCACCCCCCCCCCCTATAAATAAAGCCTCCCTGAATTCGAAAGGGTATTCTCCCCCTCCCCCTCCCCTCCCCCAGTGGGATCCTTCTAGTTTCTTTTATTTATATTTATATATATGAGAGCGAGGCTTGATGGTGGGCTGCTGCTGCTGCTGATGGTCCTGTTTCTTGGGGTCTCCCACAGGCTTCTTCTGCTGTTCCATCCTCTTCCCCTCTCCAACCCCGCTGCTCTGATCAGGAGCGCCATGTCTCGTCCCGATTTCACCTCCCCCCGAGCGGTGGTCAAGAGGGTCCTGGCCAAGCAGCAGCACGAGGGCCAGGGCGCCGTCGTCCGCAGAAGCATTGGCAGGTTCTTCTTCTTCCTTCTTCTTCTCCTTCTTTTTTGGACTTTTCTGCTCCCCCCCCCTCCCCTCCCTTCCCTCCCCGTCTCTCTCCCTCTCCCTCTCCTCTTCCCCCCTGCTCTGTTTTCTTCCCCCGCATTTGATTTGATCCTTGGTGGGTCCGAGGCTCTGTCCGGGCCAATTTTCTTCCCTTCTTCCTCCTTCCCGTTCGCGAGATCCCAAATGATTGTCAGCTTTCGTGGGTGGTTGGTTGGATCTTGCAGGAATGAGCTGAGGAACTTGGACCCCTTTCTCTTGCTGGACGAGTTCTCAGGTCTCTTCCCCCCAGAAAGACGTGCTTCTTCTTTTTTTTTTTTTCCTTTTTCCTCTTGGGTGGTCTAGTGTGGTGCTGGTGATTATTAGCGTTCTCCAAATTAGACCTCAAATGGCTTGTCGAATTTTGCAGTGTCTCCTCCGGCTGGATTTCCCGATCATCCCCACAGAGGTTCGCACCTTCTTGGGTTCATTTTTGGTAGCTCTCGGATCGACACGAGAAATGTTCATTGTTGTTGACTCGGTTCTTGTTGTTGTCCCATCTCCACAGGGTTCGAAACTGTCACTTACATGCTCCAGGTGAGTCGTTTGATCGAGCGCGGATATTCTGGTGAGTGAGATGGGTTGAATTTGCGACACGAAGGATGCTGAATCTTTTTTCCTCTCTTTTGGGTGTTCAGGGTGCCTTCGCCCATCAAGATTTCGCCGGGAACAAGGGAACCATACGAACAGGGGATGTGCAGGTCAATGAACTTCTCTCCTCTTTCTTGTTTTTTTCTTTCCTTTTACTTTTCTGCTTCCGTCATTTGCTTCCTTTGTTAATAATCCCACGAAACTGGTCCATGGACTGAAGGGGATTGAATTCCTGATACTGTCTTTTTTTCTCCACCTTTCTGCAGTGGATGACGGCTGGAAGAGGAATCCTCCACTCGGAGATGCCCGCGGGAGAAGGAGTCAATAAGGGGCTCCAGCTCTGGATTAATCTCTCCTCCAGAGACAAAATGTATGAGCATCCATCACTCTTCTTCTTCTTCTTCAACTTCTCTTCCCTCCCAATAATAACAATCGACTGTGTGTTTGTTTGCATGCCTATATTGTCCTTAGAAGGGGGGACTCGCAATATGGACTGCTCGCTGAATTTTCCTCGCGACTTACTCGCCCGATTTTACGATGCTGAAAAGTTGGGGAATGTTTCTGAATAAGAGAATAAAAAAGAAAATTAATTTGGAATTTGGGGTTTGATTCTTGAGTATATGATGACAATGGTATGGAGTGCATAGTTCATGTTTTCATAGGAACGATTCCATAATTTCCTATGGTAGCTGCTGTTGTCTGCTCCTGTAGATTTTCACGTTTAGTTTCTGCTACAGAAACAACACAGTATGGAAAAACCGCAACGTTTAGTGAATGTGCAAGTTAGAAGATGACTTTGGCATTAAACCTTTTTTTGTTTTCTATTTGGTCGTTGAACCGCAGGATCGAGCCGCGGTATCAAGAATTGCTTAGCGAGGACATAGGCTCGGCGGAGGATGATGGGGTTGAAGTCCGGGTGATCGCAGGAGAAGCAATGGGAGTGAGGTCTCCAGTCTACACGAGAACCCCGACTATGTACCTTGATTTTACTCTCAAGCCGGGAGTGAGATTGAATCAGAGCATTCCCGAGTCATGGACCGCTTTCGTGTACGTCATAGAAGGTGAAGGTGTTTTCGGCTCCATCAGCTCGTCTCCTGTGTCGGCGCACAACTTACTGGTTTTAGGTCCTGGCGATGGGGTGAGTGTGTGGAACCAGTCTTCGAAGCCGTTGAGATTCGTGCTGATAGGCGGGCAGCCGCTGAATGAGCCAGTGGTCCAGCACGGGCCTTTTGTGATGAACACGCCCGCTCAAATCGATCAAGCCATCGAAGACTATCACTATGGCAAGAATGGGTTTGAAATGGCCAAGTACTGGAGGTCTCGATCAGTGGGTTGAAAAAGCTCCCAAAATCATGTTAGGCAAAAAACAATAAGGAAATAAAAAAACAGCACTCTCTCTCTTCTCCGAAAGTGTCATTGTCTCTGCCCACAAAGAGCAGCAGTTGAAAAGAAAGATGTGTTGCTGATTGAAGCAAAGGCTTCTAGAAGATTTAAGGTGCAGCAAATCTAGTGATCATTTGATTCGTGATGGAGCAAACCTCATTTTGGTTGAAGTATTTATAATGCTACCAACCACAAAGATATTTCTCTCCCTCTCTCTCCACGACATCTGATCCTCCTGGGGGTCAATTTGTAGTGACTAGTGCTTGATAATCTATTCCTTTTTGCCTCCCCTGGCGGCTGCGCATACTTCTTTTCTTTTCTTTTCTTTTTCCTCTCGACACTTGAGAAAATTGTTGGTGTGGTTGGTTTTCCCTCTTCCTTTCTTGTGAGATTGGGCTCGTAATCATCAATACCCATATCAATCCCACGACCACAGTCGACCCTCCACCCAAAACTAAATTGCTTGAACCACTTTACATAAGGAAAGAGTTGTTGGAATGACTTGGCAAGAACTGATGTTAAAATCGGGTCTGCTATCAACAAAGTTATACTTGTTCTGGTTGATGTTTAGATACTGACGCGGTCGTCGTTTAGAGAGGAAATTCAATACGGGCAGCCAATGGATCGCATTGTGTGGACTATCCTCCTTGCGACAAGTTTCCCCACAATCCACCAAACACTGAACTATACCCCCCATATAAATGCTACATGTAGTAGTTTCACGCAACAAATCACGTGCCAATTCGTGCCATTGGCAAATTACTAGTCCTGTCATTCCAATATTTGCACAAACGGAAAAGAAAAGAAGGAATCAGTCGTAACAAAAATAACTTACATTTATCTTGCCTCTGTCGGGAACAAAATATGCAAACCTCTCGGCCAACACATGCAATTAGACATAATTCCCAATCACACAAACAAAACGCAGGTCCACCTTATTCTTTGCTATTACATATATCTTGAACCCCCCAAAAAAATAATTGATGTATTAATATGCTTGAGTAGAATTTGCTATAACAGCACCTTAAAAACGCCTGAAGAGAAAAACAAAGCAAAACCAAACAGACAGCTCAACCAAGAGAATCGACAATGAAGTTTCCATCATCGATCTTTAAAGAATTTCGCAACTACAGAATCACAAGGAACAGCAAGTATAGCTCTGACTCCGCTTCGATCCATCGGTCCCATTACCAACCAAGGTTACTCTGTTGACAGAAAGCTCTGCTTTATATGCATCCGAATTTAGAACCTTCCTGCTCACATTGTTATATATTTCTTTTATAACGATCTCAAATGCTGTCTTGACATTTGTGGCATCCAAAGCAGAAGTCTCCATAAAGAACAACCCTTCTGATTCTGCTAAACTCTTCCCCTCCTCGACTGTCACATCCCTAATACTCTCCAGGTCACATTTGTTCCCAACAAGCATCCTTGCAACTGTTGTATCGGAGTGAGCTGGATATGGTTTCATTCCAGTTAATGACGAGGGGAGATTTCCGGGCAAATACAAGATTTGCAGAAATGGCAAGAGATGGATATCAGGACAGAGAATACAACCAGCAGTGTAGGTGAAGAAAACCAAATTCTAGCTACCTTTTCGAATGAGACGACCATAGCAGAACTGAAATTGTTATTAATCCGCTAACCAAATTACGCTCACCAAAGCATTTGGAAAGCCACCCCCCTGTCCCCCAGGTGGCCTGAACCCATCTTGCCCATATTTTCAGTTTATTTTTATTCAAAGATATGCCCTGAGAAAATTAGTAATAAGCAACATGATGTAGAGACTCTAATCAGTAATTTTGAAAGAGTGGGTGACAGGTATCTACCTATTCTATCCGATAAAGCCAATTTTCATAATACGAGAGAAGCAGGAAGGACATAATTCTGGGAGATCCAAATTTGGCACGCATCCCTCAGAAATTTATATACAGGTTTTGCCGTCATAGAATTCAAATAGTTTGGCCATAGGTGGGGCTAAAGCAAGATTTGCATATGGGGACTTTACATCACTCTTTTGACTATGTTAACTACTTCCCACATTGCACGCGCTACAGTTTAGCACGAAACCGCCCGGCAGCTGGAAACAGCTCTCTCCCTATTTGTCTCTCTGTTAAACTGCTTCGCAGTTTCTTTCATGATAATGATTCTGCCCTACCTGCCTTGACATCAACTGCAATCACCCATTATTTAGTTCAATCATTGACTTCTCTTGAATTTTCTTTGATGTTTTTATCGATGTGACCCATAACAGCCGCTAAATGCCATTTTCCTTCTGCTGATGCTGAACACATGCTATGTGCATCTCAAACCTTTAACTAGACGTCCGTTCGGGCAGATTTCTTTGGCTTCCTAGGACACCATTAGTTAAAGTGTCCACTTTTGAAACAGCAAGAGGAGGGGAAATTTGCTTATCAGTAGGTGATAAGGGTGGTTCAGGGCATGTGGGATCATTGGCTCCTTCGTGCCGCATCAGCTTCCAGGGACTCAATTGGCTTATAGTTTCCTTATAGGCAATGTCCGAAGTCTGTATTTCCATTGGCGTGACAGGTACGCGTGCTAATTTCCCAAGCATAATCAATTGTGAGTGAGCTCAACGCTGGCAGAATTAGATTTAAGCAATCTCCGAAGGCGAAACCCCAGATCTACGCTATATCCACCCCCAAATAGCAAAGCGCATATAGAACACAAGTAAAGGAAGCAAAGTAGAGAGAAAGAGAGAGAGAGAGAGGGTGTACTCTTGAGCTCGTCGAGCCAGCGGGAGACGCTGTCGAAGGTGGAGCGGCGGGTGATGTCGTAGACGACGAGGGCGCCGACGGCCCCGCGGTAGTAGGCGGAGGTGACGGCGCGGAAGCGCTCCTGACCGGCGGTGTCCCAAATCTGGGCCTTGACCTCCTTGCCGTCGATGTCGAGGCTCTGGGTCTGGAACTCGACGCCGATGGTGGCCTTGGAGTGGGGGTTGAACTCGTTGCGGGCGTAGCGGGAGAGGAGGTTGGACTTGCCCACCGCGGAGTCGCCGATGATGACGATCTTGAACAGGTACTCCTCCCCTCCCTCCTCGTCCGACGACGACATCCTCTCTTCTGCTTCTCCTTCTCCTTCTCCTTCTCCTTCTCCTTCCTCTTCCTCTTCTTCTTCTTCTTCTTCTTCTTCTTCTTCTCTCTGTATCTCTCTGTATCTCTTCCTGCTTCCCTTATCCGTCAATGGGATCCGATGTTACCGACAACTTGGAATGCGGAAGAGATTGGCCCTGGACGACGGAGGAGGACGGAGGAGAGAGAAAAAGACGTGGGAAAGTGGCCTGACCGACCCACACAGCTCGTGTAAGAGAGAAGAGAGAAGAGAGAGATTGTGCAGAGCTACTACTACTGCTGGTGGATGGCATGGTATGGTATGCCATGCTATGATCTTAGCTGGCAATCATGTCATGTCATGTCGTCGCCCCCATTCACCACCACGTCCTCCACATGTTGCCTTTTCTGATCACAGAAATGCCCCCAAAAAATCGAAAATTTGCAAGAATTTTACTCTAGAAACCATTTTCATGACCATAATAGAATCTTATTTGACCAAAGCACTAGCAGCAGCATCTTCATCGTACATGACCAAGAATACTCTCTAATACTGCCCCGACCCCGTGCGTCGCCAAATGCCCTCGGGAAGCAATTCTCGTGGATCCATCGCTAAACGAGACGCACGTTTGCTTGTGGTGGTGTTTTCCTTTACTTGGCTCGTCTTAGAAGTACTCTTTTTTTTTTTTTTATGGTTTGGTAAAAGACACGATTACATGGACAAAGCAATCTTTTGTCGTGCCTAACTGACAGCGGTCTCTTCTCTTCCTTCCTCACCTGCGTCTTTTGTCCCCCTCCCCTCATTGCTCTTTTCCTCTTTCTGGTTTTTTAGGCTAAGTAGGTAATGTCCTTCTTGTCCGACAAAAGAAAAGTGATGTCCTTTATTTAATCCGCCAAAAATCCTATCAGACAAAAAAAGAAAAAAAGAAAACGAAGCGAAATACCAAGCGTGATTTCTATGTTGGAGAGATCGAAAGAAAGCGTTTTGCTTTCCCCCCGTCCCCTTGTGTTAGGCATAGGATTCTAACGGATGCTCTCTCGCTTATTTATCTGAAATTCAAATCTTCGTGATTGAATGTCATCATGTCGCCAATTTCATAGCTTTTTAAGACGCGAATGATAACTATTTTATTTCTGTCAAAAACTAATTTTCTGTTCCTGAAAACAGATTTGAAATAGAAACTCGTTTGATAATGTAATTCCATTTTTCTATTTCTAGAATAACTTTTGTTTCAGAACTGGTTCTTGACAAAAAATCAGAACAAAAAAACTATAGGTTTTCTGTTTCTAAACAAGAAATGAAAATTGTTTTTAAAAGAACCTTCTTCTCTCTTCAAAACACATCTCTTTCTAAATTTGGCCCCGGTCTGACCTGGTCAGGCTAATTCTAACCGATTTGGTCTAGTTCATTGCTCGGCAGGAAAATAATAAAAAAATCTTTAAAAAATTAGAAAAATTCAGAAAATTTCTACAAATCTAAATTTTTTTTCAAAAAATCCATAAAAATTGAAAAATTCCATAAAAATTCATAAAAATTTCCAAAAAATAAAAAAGGTCAGATTTTAGGAAAATAGGAAATTTGTTGAATTTGTTAAAAAATCAAAAATTTCAAAACTTCACATGATAGCTTAAAATACCTGTGGCCACCCACTTTAAGTGAAATTTAAATTTTTTGAGGTGTTTAAATGGTATTTTTGAAGACTCCTTAGTTTAAGGGGTCTTACCAAAAGGGGTTTAACCCCCAATAGAGGTTCTAAAAAATGGATTTCTATTCTAGGAAATAGATATTGGTGCTGTTATCAAACGGGTTTCTGTTCCAGAAATTTAAATTTTTTATCATTATCAAACGGGTTTTTTTTCAAAAACTCGTCCTAGGAACATAAATAAAAAAAAATCTAATTCTGTTTCGGGAATTGTTTTTGAAACAGAATAATTATCATTCGCGTTCTTATGTTATGAAAAATTGTTCCTATTTTTGTACATATTCCCAAGTCGAAGTTGGGTCCGGCCCGTCAAGCAAGGACCGGGTCGGGCGGGCTAGCTAATCGGGCCACCGTCACCGTTTCGTTTCGGTTGCCGCCACTTCTGCTCTCCCGGCAGATACCAAAACCCCCGCCGAGACGACGCCAAAAACCCTAGCAAGCTTCCACCTCCTCCTCCACCTCCAAGCTTCGGTCTCTTCGCTCCGGCCTCTCTTTCCGCAGCTCGCTTGATCGTCGGCCGCGCTGATCACCATGTCGCCGAGCTTCGTGTTCGAAGCCCCCAGCGACGAAGAGCGTCCGGAGGACCCGGAGGGCGATGAGGAGGAGGCGGGGGAGGAGGCGGACGAGAAGACGCAGTCTCCCTGGGACTTCGCTGCCTACTCCGAGTCCGTCGCCGAGGAGCACACCCGCCACAGCACCACCTCCGTCGATTTCAAGATCTCCAAGGCCCTCCAGAACCGCTCCCTCCCGGTTCTCCCCGACGACGTTAGCTCCGATTCCCAACCCGACATCCAGGTTGGTCCCTCTTGCCGTGTTCAATATGTTTCGATCATCGTCCCTTTTCTTTTTCTTTTTTCTCTTCAAGTCCCTTCTTCCCTCCACCCGCTTATGGCCCTGTTCTGCGATCCATTTGGTAGGAAGATTACAGGCCAGACGATGAGGACGATGGTGGCAGCAATGCCGTCGAAACCAAGCCCTTCTTTGAGAAGGCTGAAGGAGCCTCCTTTCACGCCAATTCCTTTATGGAGCTCAATCTATCTCGCCCCCTTCTCAGGGCTTGCGAGGCGTTAGGGTACACCAAGCCCACGCCTATTCAGGTCCCTTCAAACATGATTATCGTCCGTGCAATTGTTGCAAATGTCTTGATGGTAGTAGTTGGCTAATGCGACATGGTTTTCATGTCTGTATGCTGGGGCCTCTTCAATTGCAGGCTGCGTGCATTCCCTTAGCGTTGACAGGCCGCGATATTTGTGCGAGTGCCATCACTGGTTCTGGGAAGGTATTGAAAAAACCTCTCTAGTGTTGTGTATGCAAGTTTTTAGTACTTGGAACATGACTACGTTTGTGCAGTGGGGCGCTGGTATTTCAATTTCATTGTTGGTTTATGCAGACAGCTGCATTCGCTTTGCCTGCTTTGGAGAGGTTGCTGTTCCGACCCAAGAGAGTGAAAGCCATAAGGGTTCTTATACTTACTCCTACCCGGGAGTTGGCAGTTCAGTAAGTAACTGACATCTTTTTCTCATGTCCACCTATAGCTTATGTGGCCCAAACAATTCATAGAAAACTTATTGGAACTTCATTTTATCATGGCTCGGGAAATCAATTTCTTCCATTCACTTTGTATTTCAATGGCAAACCTCTGTAGTTCCTCTTTTCAGAAAGGAAAGTGAGCTAAACAGAATAATGTAACGTCAATATCACATGGGACCCACATATTACCACCAAACGCAGAGAAATTGCCATGCATCTTGTTCCTGTCCTACTCTCCTGAAGCTGCCCTAGCAAATTTCCCTCGTATAATCTTCTGCACTCGTTCTGGAATTGGACAGAGAGATTTTAAGTAATTTATAGTCCATTTAAGTTATCTTTATAGTGGAGCCATTACCTCCTGTTAAGAGAGAGTTTACAAACCAGGAATTTCCGTTGTGCATGATAACAAGTTCTATTGGAAAACTTATAGGAAAGTCTGTTGGTATGTGTCTTACTGAAGGAGTCTCTTTGTGTTTGCTTGTTCATGGGCCTAACCTAGCAGTGTCATTTTTTTTTTCTTTTGTAAGAGAAGCATCGAAAATTTTTGGTCTATGCTTATTAGTAGAATTTTGGATAAGAGAATTGGTAAGAAGCTTTTTAATTTTGAATTCTTTTGGTCCAAGAAGTCAGTCTCAAAACGAAGCTGTTAATTTCTCCTGAATGGTTCTTTTGTTTGGTTGTTGATGTTAAACACTGATTATCTGTCGTCCTTTCTCTGTTACCTAAAAGTTTATTCCAGTGATGCTAGTCTGCTAACATTTGATGTATCTGATTCAATTCGTTTACTTACATTTTTGCAGGGTTCATAGCATGATAGAGAAACTTGCTCAATTTACCGATATTAGATGTTGCCTTATTGTTGGTGGGCTTTCAACGAAGGTTGATTTTTTCTGTCCTTAATGTTTATGCTTTGAAGTTTTTGTTTTTCCTTGCCTGCAAAACATTGAAGCACATCTTGAGACACAAGCTCCGACATGTCAAAGAATATTTTGGGTTTAAAAAGTAGCATCTTCTCATGCATAGAATGCATATGATGTTGTGAGTTTCATGGGACTCGGGGGCAGATAACGTCTTGAAACTGTGGTTCTCAATCTGGAACTTGAAATGTTAACTAAAACCAAGAATGGAGTTGAATTCCTGCATATGGGGACAGCACGTATAGATTGATGTGTGAAGTGCACCTGCCTTTTTTTTTTCAGTTGAAAGTAGTTCTTCTTCTGTTATTACTTGTAAAAGTGCTGAGGGAATTATTGTTGTAGTATGGAATCTTCTGACTGGAGGATACTTTCGACAATAATGCTTCTTTCATATAGATTCAAGAAGTGGCCTTGAGATCGATGCCAGATATTGTTGTAGCAACTCCAGGGCGCATGATTGATCACTTGCGCAATTCTATGTCAGTGGACTTCGAAGATCTTGCAGTTCTTATTCTCGATGAGGCAGATCGTCTGCTGGAGCTTGGCTTTAGTGCTGAAATTCATGAGCTGGTATAATCTTTTACATTTACTCTTTTCCATGAGATCTCATTCAAATGGTTTGCCTTTGCTGCAGGGTACAGAACATGTTAAGGCATATGACAATTGCATCTGCTCACTTTTTCTGCTATTACGGCCATCCATTCATCAATTTTAGACTGACTCATTTCTGTCAATTTTCAGGTCCGTCAATGTCCTAAAAGGAGGCAGACGATGTTATTTTCAGCTACAATGACTGAAGAAGTGGATGAGCTTGTTCAGCTTTCTCTGGTCAAACCTTTGCGCCTTTCAGCTGACCCATCAGCAAAACGGCCTGCCACATTAACTGAGGAGTAAGCGGTATTTCAGTTATCTGTCGGTTAGTTTGGCTAATATAGATTAGTTAGTATCATTGTCTGTCCCTTGCACAATAGAAGCTTCTTGTTCTGAAAAAGATTAG
Source organism: Syzygium aqueum (assembly GCA_031216185.1). NCBI lineage: Eukaryota > Viridiplantae > Streptophyta > Magnoliopsida > Myrtales > Myrtaceae > Syzygium > Syzygium aqueum. The sequence goes on along the minus strand of JASUUB010000014.1, from coordinate 267,233 downwards.
TTGGACCACACATGAATTGTGCTATGTTAGGTTTCTTTCCCCTCCAGTTTTTTCGATCGTTACTGGATTACTAATGGACAGGGGCACAGGGCTTAAGCTTCTTTAAATGCATTTTTTTTCTTACTTTGTTTAGCTTCTTCTTGGGTACTTTGTTTAGAATCTTAATTATCACTTACAATGCTGGCTTCAAGAATTTTGAAACTGTGCTGCACGTTATGGTCAATCCCATAAAGAGGACTAGTTTTTTACCTTCTTTTGTTACTAGGTTTATTGCTGCTTCAAGGGCCATGTTGATGAAGTGAATAGAGAATAATGAGTGGAAACTTGCCAGTGGTGCTCGCAATTTATCAGAGTGAAATTACGCTGAGATTTTATCGTAAAACCCCAACCAAACCTTTTCTCCTGTAAGTGATGTTGATCACATGACTGTCCTACACTTGATCATAGATGATATCCAAGCATCCAAGGTTTTTGAGCTGTCCATCCTTGTTATTTGCTGGAGCTCTTCCCTTCTTTTTTCCCCTTTATCTTCGTTTTAGGTGAGAACTCTCACAGGAGCATCGGAAGGTTGTCTTTTCATGTTTCCAGACCACCTTAGTACAATTTTTTCTCATCTTAAATTGGCACCATACCATATTTTTGCTGGATATACTCATTCTCTGTTATGAGCCTATATGTCACAATATTTCCTCTCATTTTACATTTATGTCAGTTTAAGTTTCTGGCACAATGATGTGAGCAAAATGGATTTCCTGGTAACCTCGGGCATCTCTAGGGCAAACAGGCAAGGGTTTAAGGCCCAACCTTGATGCAGCTCTGTTGCTGTTGAAAGATGCTTTGTTATCCCTCCATGGGTCCTTACAAAAGTCACCACCGCCATCAAAACATGGTTGTATATCCTTACAAAAGCCACCACCCCATCTTAAATTTATGTCCGTTTGAGTTTCTGGCACAATGTTGTGAGCAAAATGGATTTTCTGGTAACCTCGGGCATCTCTAGGGAAATCAGACAGGGTTTTAAAGCCTGACCTTGAAGCAGCTCTGTTGCTGTTGAAAGATGCTTTGTTATCCCTCCATTGGTCTTTACAAAAGTCACCACCCCCATCAAACGCGTTGTTTGTACTTGCTTATATGTAATACAAACTCCTTTCTTCTCTAAAACCTCCAAAGCACTTCCCTAGGTACCTGTTGTAAGCTTTCTCCATATCGATCAATTCACATGGATGTCCTTTCTTACTTTTGTCCTTGTGCTAAGTAGTAGACCATGCATAAAATCGAATTGGTTCTCGAAGAATCTTGATCTCTGCAAGAGGGAAGGTCTAGATAGCCATGTAAATTGAAAAAAATAGGATATGTAAAAATTATTCACTAGGCTCTTGAACCAGGGGACCTATGACATTGTTTTCGGTCAACGCTCAAATGGTCTTCCGACCTTTCCATTTTGTGACACGTGATCTTTAGTCCATAGAATTGGTACTGTTCTGAATGTCCCTTTTTATTTTGAATAAGTTTCATTCCACTCTTTCTCCACTCTTTTAGCAATTCCTTGCTCTCCAGTTCTTGTTGAATCAGCCTGTAAGCCATGATATGTGTTTCTCTCCCCATAACCTTTGACTCTTGTCTAAGTGTGACAAAGATTATATGGACAGCAAGGATTTCATTGCGTGGAAATTTAAATGTTAACCTTGATTGTAGAGCAAGGGACATACTGATCATCCCCGTGCAATTCTTTGCTCTCCATGGTTTTAGCTTGATTTTGTGTTTTGTACTTAGTATTGGTGGTTTTATCTTATATAGGGTCGTCAGGATACGCCGGATGCGCGAGTCAAATCAGGAAGCGGTTCTACTGGCCTTGTGTTCAAAAACTTTCACTTCCAAAGTCATAATCTTCAGGTTACACTCAGAGATTATATTTAGATGATGATGGCCTTTTCTGTTCTGTAGTTTTACTACATTTCGGTGGTTTTATGTTGATGCTTGTATGTATTTAAGGCTGGAGATCATAACAGTTCGTGATAGTCACATAACCATATCTTTGATAGAGGATTGGTATAGAGATATGTTCTAGTATCGTTTGTAGGAGTTTCGGATGTTTTCTAGTAATCTGGAACTTGAAAAATGATTCTCTCTCTCTCTCTCTCTCATTGAATGGGGATAAGGATGTACAATCTGTGTCTAATTCTGTGTACAAAATTGAATGCAAATCATCAAATGTTATGCAGTCTATTATTGAACTTGTAAGGTAGCTTCTCTGCTCTTTGTTATTAATTGTCTTGGAGTGTGTTTTTTCATTTTTTTTTATAGGTCGCAGTTACTATTTCAATATAATTATTGTATTTGAATTACAGTGGAACAAAGGAGGCTGCACATAGGTTGAAGATCATATTTGGGTTAGCTGGTTATAAAGCTGCGGAACTTCATGGAAATCTTACTCAAGTGCAACGCCTTGATGTGAGTTGCTTATTACCCTAAAAATTTCATTCACATTCTTTAGAAAGCTCATTGATATGGTTTAGTCAGAAAAGTTTATCCTTTAGTGTGGTCAATCCTTACGTTTCCATGAACCCCGTTGGTTAGAGAAAAGTATTGCATATAGATTGTTGTACTCAATTTTGTCATTTCATTATCAGGATTTCTCTCAACTGATCGGCTCTCTCTCTCTCTCTCTCTCTCTCTCTCTCTCTGTCTATCTATCTAGGCATTGGAGCTATTCAGGAGGCAAGAAGTTGATTTTCTGATTGCGACTGATGTAGCTGCCCGTGTAAGTATTCCTACAGGTTTCCCTTATTAGGGTTTCCTTAAAAAGTCATATGCATGTATTCATGTAAATCATTCCTCCCCAGCCTAATAATTAGAATAAATTTATGCTTAGAATTTATCAATCATATATTCCTCTATGATCTTTTAGTTTTGAGGTCCCTTCATCTGACCTCTACAACATGTTCTCTTATACTAGGAGTAATTATTTGGTATGATGTTATATACCGGGCAATTGTGCAGGGGCTTGATATAATTGGTGTCCAGACAGTTATAAACTATGCTTGTCCCCGTGATCTTACCAGGTAATGACCAAGTTCGTAGACTTTGCATGTACACAAATATATCTCTCTTCTATCTATGCTGCATGCTTCCCTTATGCAACTGCTTTTAAGAGTCTCCTTTATATTCTCAGTTATGTTCATCGGGTTGGTCGAACAGCCAGAGCGGGTCGGGAAGGATGTGCCGTCACTTTTGTGACTGACAATGACCGGTCTTTGCTGAAAGCAATTGTGAGCATCATACTTCCTTCTTGATGGTGGCTCTATGAGCTTTACAGATTGATTGTTATTGGTAACCAACCATTTTGACACCTGTTGAGTTGGCGATTAATTGCTTACGATTTATCAACTGATCTTGAACGGGCAGAGAAAGAAATAAAAAGTTGTAAAGAACTAATGGTCTTATCTTTAGTACTTGATAAATTTTCTTTGTTCTGTAAGTATGAATTTTGACCTTGACAGAGCAAAGAAGCTTTTACAGTCTGGTTCATTACATGGGATGTTACTGATATAGTCTACTAATCAAATAAGCTGGAAATGCCCCAGATATTATATTATTATCAAGATAGGTGAAAAGATTTGTCCATGCCCTTTTCTTTGTGCCCAAATTCCATGGCCCACACTAGAGTCATCAAATCTAGTACTTTGACTTATTATAGGGTTTAACAAGATTTTATTCCACCCTTTCTAATGAGTCTTCTGCACTAATAGTACTGAAAATTGGATTAGAGTTGTTTAAAGAGCGGTGATATCATTGTAACAAAAGCAATTTTTTATTTCCTGAATATAGTCTTTGATGACATCTTTTTGTCCTTTTATGAAAGAAAGAGTTTGTCTACTGATCTGTTGCTCAGTGGGTAGTGGTCTCATTTTGTTTAGTTTTTATTGTGTTGCTGCGTGCTGTTCATCTCCCAAGCTAGTACCTTCTGGTTACGATTTATTGCATGTGAATTTGTCGAGTGCAGAACTGCAAAACCTAAATAAAAATTGTCGATGAAATTGTGAAAACAGCCTTGTTGTGGTTGTTTGGAGAATTGACTAATCTCAAGTTTATCTTTCTAATTTAATAGGCTAAGAGAGCTGGTTCCAAGCTGAAGAGCCGAATAGTTGCAGAGCAATCGATTATTAAATGGTCTCAGCTCATTGAGGGGATGGAATGTCAGGTAGCTGCCATTTTTCGAGAAGAGAGGTATGAACTTTACCAAAAAAAAACTGTATGTAAACTCTGACATTTTATTGTCTACAGTGGAATTGCTGATATGGAGTATGTGCAGGGAAGAAAGGGCCTTGAGAAAAGCTGAAATGGAGGCCACCAAGGTAAATAATCATTCTCCGCATGTGTTCTGATACCTCTTCTTTATGAATTATTCAACTGTGATTGTCAAAGAATATGGATTAAGGGATGTTGGGCTATGATAGCAATTATTCCTTCTCTTTGTGGATCATTTTAAACTTCTATGTGTTGGATTTTCTATGCATGAATCAGTTTAAGTGGGGGGTTCTGTGTCATTGCTGAACTCTGTTTTCATGAGAACTTAAAATAAAAATCACATTTTGCTGGTGCTACGCATCTGGGTGGTAATGTCTTATAGCTTTTTATTATTCTATGCAGGCGGAAAATTTGATTGCTCATAAGGATGATATATTTTCACGTCCTAAAAGAACATGGTTTGTGACGGAAAAGGAGAAGAAACTTGCAGCAAAGGCAGCGAAGGTTGTCTATTTATCTAACCTGCTTGCTAATTTTTTCTCATTTGTACATGTTGTCCTTAAATATGATAGCATCCGATGTGTGAATTCGGTTTTTCAATTAAGTACGATTAAACAAATGGATGCAATTGTACTGTGAAATTGATCAGCTGATTACTTGAGGAGATGGGATAAGAGAAATTGCTAACCTAATCTATTTCTGTATGAACAAACTTGATGCTGTTGTCCACATAGACAAGTTTCGAGTGGTATTGGACAAAATTAACTTAGAAAGGTCAAAAATAATTTCCCTGATTGCTCTGATATTAAAAGTTCATCACTCTGTTCTTTTTGTTTTAACTGAATCTTCACCTCTAGGTCAACCTTCTTGGAAGCTAGTAAAGCATGTAGTGATGCTTCTCTTGATGGTCATTAACCTGTCTACTTCATGTCATATAGGATGTATGGATTAAGAGTGGCAGAGGAGGCACAGTGTAATGGTCATTTTAAAAGTTGCTGCTATTGTTTGTCCTTTTGGCAGCAATAATAATATTTAGTAAAGAAAGATAACTTATATGTTTCTCGGTGAGATGCAAGTAAGTGATTTAGCCATTGCTCTTTTGTCTATGAAGTAATTTGTCTGTATCAAACAATTTCTGTATTTTAGATGGGTTTATTTCCTTTCATTCCTTGCAAAGCGAGAAATTATCAACACAACTTTATTTGGACAATCTATATTACTTTAGACAGTTATTTCATCCCTCTGATGCCTTGCAGAATTGACCAAGAACTATCTTTATTACCTGCTCTCCGACAATTACATGCCATTTCTCCTTAAACTACATAAATTTACAAGTCTGTCCAGGGGTAGCTATATACAGTTTTCGTGACAGATCATCTTTACTGACTTCTTATGTCAGAAGTAATATTTCAGTTGATTGGTACACAGCCAGCTTTACTGAGCGGGTAGTGATTATTCTTGTTACCCAAATGTTAGAAGTTTTTCTGTCAAATTGAATACTGGCGCTATTTGTTATCTAGGCTTGTATTCTCTTATCTGAGCCGCGTTAAGTTTCCGATACAAATTTCTTTTGGTCTATCATCCATTTACGGTGTTGACATTCTTATAATGGATTATATACTTTTAATTCACCTTAAAGTTGATCTTCTGGCATTTTGGAACTGATATGGTAGGCCTCTTTGGAGAAAGGAAAAAGTTCTGCAGATGTGGTAATCAGTGGCCAACAAGCTGAAGACCTCAAAATGAAAGAGAAAAGAAAGCGAGAACGTGAGGTACGTGCTGATTTTTTCCTCATTTGATGTTAAGATAAGTTTGCTGATTTATGCTGTGTGTGAGCTTATTTTCTAATATTTGAACAGAAAAATCTACCTCGTAAAAAGCGTCGAAGATTGGAAGCAGCTAGAGAAATGTTGGAGGACGAGAATCAGACTGACAAGTTGGAGGTACATCTCTTGTTATCTCTTCCCTGTTTGCAAAATTTAGGTTCCAGTTGGGATTTAATAGATCTCACAAAGGCTGGGTTGTTTGGGCTCCCTACCAGCTCATGCTTGAATTTATCAAATAATCATGACATGAAATTTTATTTGGTACAATTTAGTATTCTGCTGGTCAAAACAGTCTAAACATGCAGAAGAGAACCAGAATGTATTGCCTCTGTTAATAGTTTTCATTGAGTATGAGCCTCCTGTTTGGGTACTCCTGTATTAGTATCTGTTGTAACTGTCACATACTTGTGAAAGATGTTCGCATATGGGTAAACCCACACTGCCATGTTATTCATTTATATCAATTTTTATGTGCTACCATTAATGCAAGGGCTCCTTTAAAAACTGACTTTTGTATAGGGTGATGGAACTGGTAAAACGGAGAAATCTGGATTATCACTTGTTGATGTGGCATACCGTCGGGCAAAAGCAGCAAAGTCAGTGAAGAAGGCTCTGGATGCTGGTAAAATTGTCAGAAAACCAAGTAAAAAAGCAAAACAAACTTCTGAAAGAACTCCATCAAGAGCGGAAGAGATGAAGGAACTTTTTCAGAGTGATATGAGTGAGCGAAAACTCAAAAAGAGAGGTGCTCTAGCTGGAAAGAAGTCCAAATTTAAAAGCAAGTCAAGGTATGACAACTGTATAGTTTTCTCACCTCCATTTATAATCTAATTAAATCGGAAATTAAGATTTTTTGTAGGACTTCGGAACCACATTGTGATAAAGTTCTTGTTAATTCTGGTTTAATGGAAACTTTCTTGTGGATGTATATGCTTTGATCGATGTTGTATATGCTTTGACTTGGTTTTGAGCTCTTTTTGAAAGCTTTGCCACCTCGGTGCCCTAGTTATTTATCTTTTACCTATGAAGAGAAGTTGAGATTTAGTTTAAAAGCATACTAGCATAACTAAATTCACAATAGGTTGGCCTTGTTATTTCTTACGGTCTTTCTCCAACATATTCATTTTCATTGGCAATTTTATTTTGGGAGCTGTCTCCAGGACAGCATGTGACAAATTAATGTTTTTATAGCATGATTTTTCTTGGCTTCAACATGGCTGGCTCACATATCTTGAAGTTTGCTGCACGTCTATGTAGTCATCAAATTGGAATGCCTGTCCCTTCTGTTATTTTCAAGCTACGTTAGTGGATGTCCTAGATATGGTCTTAGCCGGTCCGGCTGTTGTAAGTAGAGCACTGAAATAATCTAATATTATTTTTCCCCGGGATGAGTGTATTCCTTTTCATCGCTCATTGTAGTTGATATCCTTTATTGCTTTCCGTTAAGCAATCACATATGTTTCCTGTGTGGCATAAGACTGAATCTCTAACAAATGTTGGTTTAGTTGCTTATGGTGATGTAGGTGATGTAGTAACAGATGCACAGGTCCCATTTGATTTTGTAGAAATCCAATAGTTCATTCCCTAAGGTTTTGTTTCACTTGTTAAACGGCATGACAATGCTCCATCTGCTTTTTTTTTTTTCAATAAAGATTGTGCTTTTATATTGTTTTATCTGGACGTGGCTTGTTAGTGCAACTCTTTGAATTTGTTGACAGATCAAGAAATCCGCTTTTGCCTTTTGGTTGTTAGAGTGGGCTTGTATGCCTAGAATTTGTGTTATCACCTCATATCCTAGTACTTTCATGTTTTTCAACTTTCCTAAGACTCCTGAAGTTTGGAAAATTGTTTGCCATATTTCATTTAGATGCTTAATTCCTTACATGTGCTTGTATAATGTCACTTATGACCTTTACAAACTCTCTGGTGGCCTCCGGCTTGGGAATTACTGCGAGTTCAGATTTAAGAGGAAAACTGCTTATGGATTATATGCTACTGTTGATGGAGTGTATGAATCTTCTTGTTTAATTTAATAGTGAGGAATTGTGTGAATAATTGCTATCTGTGGGGTTTGTGAACACCTGATATATATATATATATTCCTGAATATATATATATATATATATATATATTCCTGAACACCTGATAATTAGAATGATGCTTGTTTGTGGGTTTAACAGTAATGTAGAAGCACGTTTAAGATTCAGTCTTGAGTTTTCAATGGATGAAAAGTTGATCATTTTTTTAGTAGAATTCTCATTCCGGTCCTTCTCCAGGTACAAGCGGAGGTAGCAGAGGACACCCAGCACCATGAATGTTATTTTGCACCGTTGAAGATTGCATTTGTAGTGGTAGCCCCTATGTGCTGCTTCTCAAAAGGATACCTGGGCAATGACCAAAGATGTGTGAAGCATGAGCTAGGTCTTTGAACATCTTTAGAGCACATGGAAATCATCGCGGGCTACCGAGTGAATAGTTGGAACTTGATGGTTGACAGGGGTCCATTACTTTTTCCATCACTTTGCTTGGTTGGATTTTCTTTTTCGCCTGAAAAGAGCTGAGCTGACTGAATTATATTTGCGGATGATGGCGTCATGGCAGAGAAGAGTATTTACTTAGGTCAGGCATTGGGATGACCATTGACATGTGCTTTGTGACCGGATTTTTGCACGTTTCTTTTAATTGTAATCTGGTTTGGTTTTCTCCTTATTTATAATAAAAATACAAGTGTATTCCTGCCTTTTATTGTTTCGACTGGTAATTTATGTTTCACAGCAGCACCATCTGTTTTAGATATATGACATCTTCTATGTTAATAAAGTTTAACAGTCAAACTGAGATCCTTCCAATAGCAGAAGTTTACAGTCAGTCGAGACTGATCTTTATTTGGGCACGTTTACGACGGCGCTATGCCATGCTTCGGGATTTTTTTTTTTTTTAATAATCCAGGGAACCCTCACACGGTCGATAGTCAGGAGATAAACCCTGGAGGCTACATGTGCTAGCCACCACACACGTGCACTGGTTAAGTCACCCTGCGGTACCCGGGATTCGAGCACTCAACCTTTTGCGAGAGGAAGAGTGTCCTTTCTAGCAGCGCCACCCAGGCGGGTGGTATGCTTCGGGATATTTTCATCCGTCCTTAGCTCAATTTTCACTGTGTTGCGCCTGCTTAAAATAATGATAAGCTCGTTTTAGCATATGTGCCTTACAAAAACAATCATCGTACTTCAATAGTCTGTCTTTGACCATCATTGAGAGTCTGAGTAGGGCACTTTAATGTTCCTTAGATCATAAATATTCTACTCTAGACTGTTTTTGAACGTCAAGTAACCAGAAATCTTTCATTTTGCAGCTAGCCAAAAACAAGACTTTGCTTCCTAATCATCGTGTGCCTTCTCAAAATCGAAATCTTCCTGTAGACTGGAGAGGCAGAGGATGGTTAAAGAACAATCTAGGTGTTGTATTCACAATTTGGTGTAGCGGATCAATGGACATGCTTCCATTTCGGAGTGGAGGAATTGTTGCTTGCATCGAGGCTGATTGTTTCTTCTGTTCTTTTTAATTAACTGGGAGGACGAAAATCCGGATGAGTGCTTATGTTCTTCTTTTCCTCGGTTTTTCGGGTTCACAATAGAAGAATATGAAATCTTTAAGGACCGAGCTAATCCCAACCAGATATGAACAGAAGCACGTGGATCCATGCGTGTGGAATTAGCACTTAACTAGAAAGGGTTAGTGCAATGATGCCAACCCTGACCTGCGAGAAGACCCCTTCTCCACCTAGAGCATATTCCAGGGTTATTCCTCGTAGATGTATGATTCACATTACACTGAAATGCATTCGGTTTCTTTTTTATTTCTAGCTTAGCCTTGCAAAGCAATAAGAATTTGTGCATTTCAGCTCATTGGTTCTCTCATACAGCCCTGTAACATTGTCATCGTACATCAAATTCCAACAATTAGGCAAGTTCACAAGATTTCAACACAGAAATACAAGAAGAAATCTACATATACCCTGTGACAAAACTTGACCAAATTTTATTAAGGAAAACGGAGGGTCTGATGCTTTAACAAAAGGCCGAAGATGAAATAAACTCTATTTTACACGATCCGCTAGGAGAACGAAATTATACTAGACCAACTTAGTTTCCCAATCGGCTACCTTGAAACACTCAAACTGTAATTATGTACACGTCTGAGTTCTCCACTAATCTGCGTTATTCGGCCTAACTTGACAGCATGACAAAAATTAGTTCTGCTAGGTTCCAGCAACACCGCCGCCTTTTGCTTCAAAACCTTGCATCATCATTTTCGATCCACAAATGCTATGAGCTTGGCTTGCACCCGCATGTGCAGTTCTCAAGATCTTGGTGAAGCTTCTGAAATTTAAGGTATTAAAACACAGAAGACATGCAATGTTCATCAGTACCCAGCCTTCAATTCAGTAATATGTGAAAATGACTATTAACTAGGTTCGTTTTACAGTTCAGATTCACATAGAATATTCTCTTGATCACCACATGGTAAGAGTAAGCTGCAGCCACCTACCTCATAACTTCAATTGGGTATGTGAAGCTGAATCTAACACTTCTGATTTACTTATGAGTTACAACTTGTAAATGGAGACCAACTTAATTTTTTTCTAATTAACAGTTACTATCCTCCTCCTTGTCTCTGCATCACCTATGCAACCCTGTCCTAGAAAATCACTAAATCTTAATTCTGCACATGTTATTTGCATAAAATAGGAGAAAGTCATTCCAATGGATTAAAACAGAGTTCACTATGCGCAATTTAATAACTGATGATGCAAAAGTACAGGGTAGCCTTTTTGATCTACTTAGGAGTAAACCAGCAGGCAGACTGCTGGGCAGTTGATTATGAAGAGCAATAAACAGTCCTTGCCGGTTCATACTTAGTGGCAAACACTTCCTCTCTCTTTAACACTTTGGAAGCCATGTCACTTTGTACTATGAAAGTATCTCAATTTAGATTACACGGGGACAAAGTTCATGGCAGGAAACATGTATCCTTAATTCATTTCATGTGGTTTGTTAAGTTCATATCTTACAAAGAGTGGATTTTATTTCATCTGGTGAAGAGATTTTCAATGTAAGCAGGCAGATACGATGCATCCACTTTCACTTAAACTTTGCATGACCTTTAATGGTCATTCCTGGGCATATTTCAACAGTCCAGAGAATGGATGAGATTCACACACCTGAACCTGATTCTGAAGAGTTTTGATATGCTGAACGGCCAAATCGAGCATGTCTGAATAGCTCGTTTGCTGCAGAGGATATCAAACACAAACACAACTGTGGTTTGTAAACTTTGATGAACCAAATAACAAATAGCAGCATCAAGCAGTTTTAGGAAAAAAGAGATGATGAATCTAGTACAGCTCCAAATATCAAGAATTTAGCAGACATATTCCAGGAAGGAATCCAGATTGCATGCTTCAGCCTAATGCAGTTATGCCAAGCAGCTATTTCAGTAATTCATGCGTACCGTGCTAAAGAAAATGGGTGCTGAAATTTAATGCATGACTGCATCGGAAATAAACTGATGATCACCTTATCCATGTTAGGGACAAGCTCCTGCAGTTTCTTCAGCCTCCCACTTATTCTAGTTCTTCTTTCCTGTCACATGCAGAGCCATAAATTGGCATAAGAAATACAAGCAGCACAATCGAGTTTCTCGAAATGATTTAGCAAAGATAATATTTACTAAATCTGCAGCTAAATGGCAAAACTGTGTGCTTTGCAAAAGTAGGCTAATATGTGGATGAGAAAATAAATATGTCGAGACACTAAATGAATAGAAAGCAGAGATGTCAAAAGTCGCAAAGAACTCCACAACCAAATATTCCTCTTTGTATTCTCTTTCTTCTCCTAATCCGTTCCAACCTCAACCTATTACTACTATCAAACTTGCTCTATGGGTGCACGTCAGGTTCTTCCATTTGATTCTTGTAGGCCAACAATTCTGGCCAGGCAAACTCACACTAGCATACACTTCCTAAAGATGCAAAAAATTGAAAAGATAAAAGACATTAGAGCAAAGTGCTTAGTTTTGCCCATTAACTAGGCCCATATTACAACATGAGTGAGATCCTAACGGCTGGACTACAATCCATTTTATGCTACTTGGTCTGGTTAATAGGGGCTATAGCATAATGCCAAATCTCCAGAGCACAATCTTGCCATCCATGAACTTGGAACTTTACCTAAAATGGTTGAAGATTTGAATAAGCCCACAGAATGAAAATGGTTTCACTCATTCATCTCGAACCAAAATCAGTTTCACAGGGATTTAGGGTGACTAATTCAAATGACAACTTCCCAGGCTGATACAAATACTGATTCAGGAAGACCAGAGAATATAATTTTGCAGGGTTGGAGTTAGCCGACCCCACTTCAAGCGAAAAGCTTCTGTTTATCGCATTTGTGGTTTGTATGTTCTTTGGTGTTAGCTTCTAAATCGCCATGCTGCTAGTCATAAGGAAAAAAAAAATTCCTTTTCTGTCATAGCTCTATTGAGAATTATACTCCCGAGAAGCTGCTGCAATAATTTGTCCAACCTTGGAAGTAATTCCAACAAGTTTTGCGGCTTGATCAAATAAAGTAGATCTTGCAATAATGGAGAAGGGCCAAAAGATATACCATAAGAAAAAGCGAATTTTAGTACATATTAAGTACTTAGTGTATTACATATTTGCCAAATGAAGGATGTCTCTTACAGTCTAGTTAGGAAAGCATAATATCTCACATTATTAGAGAACTAAATACCATTATTCCAAGCCATAACTCAGATGCTATTTCATACTAATAGAAGACCTGTATGAACTCAAAGAGTACCTATTGCAGTCGTTAGAATGATGTGGTGATAAAAGGCCTGGCTAATTTTAGTAAGGTTACTCACCCGTTCAGCGATACTTCGGGGGTGAGTTGCACAGCCACGCTTAGCACGAATTTTACAGGGAACTGAGTCTTCAGGAATGTGGAGGAGTTTCTCTACGGTGGCCATCTCAAGAGTTGTCTGGGGCAAGCTAAACTGAAATAAACATCAAGGGGAACAAAATGAGATAAGCTAATAGGTCAATATTTCTGATGTAGATTTGCATGTACATCATGATTAAAGCAACTAGAAGTGTGTTTGGAAACTCATTTTCTGAATCTAAAACCCTATGAAACTGGGTGAAGCAGAAAAGTTGCTATAAGGTGCTGCATCTGTAAGTGTTTGCCAGAACCCTCATAAGGCTTTGAGCCATCCAAAAGGAAATACTAGGTCATTATCAAAACGACTCAGGGAGATAGACAAAGGAATCAAAATGCAAACCAAAGATGATAAATATTGCCACAAGAAAGTGTGAAGACTTGTATTGAGACATCAGTTTGCTTTAATGAGAAAATTTTGGCTTAAGACTTTGTTCTCATTCAGTGAATCGCTGGATATGGATGTATATGTAAAGGTGGAAGAGAAGGTAAACGAACAAACAAAAAGTAATGAAAAATGAGTACCTGAGTTTCTAAGGGGTTAAAGCTGTACATATCTCCATCAACATTCTTGGCATGTTTTCCTGAGGGCGGAGAAAAAACGATGGAGTTACTGTTCTCCCAGTCTATGCCAAAGCTTGTAGTGGCATAGGAATGTGTAGCACCATGGTGGCCATTGTCTGGGCTTACACCTTCGACACCATTTTCACTTACTTCAGAAATATGAGAAAGCGACTCTTGTCCAGTGAAGCTCAACTGAGGCTTCAACCTGGAAAATCCATGACCACCATTAGAGCTTCCAGCCCCTTGTGTAAGTGAAAAACCTGCTGTTCAATATCATAAAGTTATTTAGAGTAATATCAAAATCAGTAATAGCATAGACAAGTCATAAGTACCTATCATCAGAATAGTGGGAAGAGAAGTTCTCGGATGAACACAGGATTCAGCCCAATTTTTACAGGAGCAAAATATACTCTTGAGACAGTAAAGTAGATAACACATAAAATGAAAACAACATGAAGACACACAAGAAGCAAACCAAATTATTCTGGTCCTTGAGGATTGGGGTAATCCTGAAATTCATCTAGTACCAAATCATAGAAAAATATCTTGAACTGCCCTCAAATTAATTATAATCTCTTGTAAGCATATTGAGGAATATGTAAGCTCAAGGAACGAGGTGATGCTCGAGAAAACTGCACGGATAAATTACTGTAAGGTAAAAGCATCCAGGACCAGAACATCAAGTGAACTAAGGTTGATTCATGATAAAATGAAGATACACGTTGGTCGACTGTTGAGTCATATTGCCATTTATCGCAAAAGTAAACCTTCTACTCAGGATTAACGATCAACTTCAACAATATACAGCTGCAAGTTTACTCTTATGAGGGATTTGATTGTTCTTTTGCTCCTTTTTTTGTAGTTGGGGGATGGTTATAGAAGTCATTTCAATTATAAACGGCACCCTATTCCATAAGCTCTCTCCCCAGGATTACAGAGAATGGAGGAAAAATAGAAAAGAATGGGTAGGCAACAAGTGGCAAAAGCAGGAACGACATTTAAAGCCCCAGCACATGATCCATCCAGCACACACAGAACGGAACAGCAAGCTCAGGACTTGTTCTGGCCACCACCGGTTGCATCATTTATTAAACACTACCGTACTATTAAAAGAGGAAAACTAAAGGAATTATATATTAATTAAAAGACGATCCCATTCCATGTTGTTCATAGAATGGAGTAGCTATGCCTCCATACTTGTACACGTGACTCAGCCACAAGTTGCAGAGATTCCAGCTGGCCCAAAGAAGAAACTTTTGCTCGTTAACTTTGAAATCTGAAAGGTTTTGCAGAGAAGTAGAAGAAACTCGTGGGTTGAGAAGGCGCAAGTAAGTTAAGAGAACAGGGGAATGGGCGGAGCTTTACACGAGATTGGCTAGATGGCTCGAGCTAGTCTCTCCAATATGTAACGGGTATTGTCCCTATCAAATCCAAATGTCCTACAGAAAACCGAGGACGTTCCATCGAACCCATAATGAAAAGGGTCAACAGCGGAAACCATAAAAAGCAAAACAAGATGCATAACAAGTGTCCTGTTTTTAAGGAAACCCAGGCAGCAAGATCTGACAGAACAAATTACCAGAATTAGGAAAACAGAAAGTAAACCTCAAAAAAGCCTGAGAAGCCCACTAAAACTACCACACATCGGACCCCTCGAAAAGTAAGAGAAAATGAGAAGCAAGAAAGAGCAGGGACCTGTATCAGGAGTGAGGTGGGACAGGAAGCCAGCAGGGGAGCTTCTCTGCCTCAGCAGAGAAGAAGAGGAAGGACGAGGAGACGCGGAGGAAGACCCCACCCCAACCCCCGAGTCGTGCAACCCGGTGGTCTTGTTGTCCTTGGGGGGGTGCTGGTGGTCGCCGTTGGAGGAGTTGACTTTGCAGGTTGACTCAGAGGTCAGAGAGGAGGAGTCGGCGGAGAAGTAGTGGCCCAAGAAGGACGGCGGGGGAGGCGGGTGCGGGTGCGGGTGGTGGTGGCGGTGGGGCGGCTGGACGGAGGAGGAGGCGGAGGATCCGAGGGCGGAGAAGTCGCCGCGGCCGCTGTTGGGGTTGCCAATGACGGAATCGACGGCGTTGGCCAAGAGAGACCCTGGAGCCGAGCTGTAGCGGGTAAGACCACCACCACCACCACCGCCACCACCGCTCGAGCCCATAGATTTCTGAGAGTGGGAGGAGGAAGACGAGGATGATGGATGATACATGTTTGAACCAGTCAAATCTTTATTGCTTCTCCCTTGCCCCTGACTCTGCCTCTGTCTCTCTCTCTCTCTCTCTCTGCCTCCAACCAATAAACAAAAAAGAAAGAACACCAGCTTGCAGCTGCTGTAGCTGCTAACTGCTAAGAGCAAGAAGATCCCTGTATCGCTCTCTCTCTCTCTCTCTTTTTCTTCTTTTGTCGTAAACATAAAGAGATACACCAGATGCTTGAATGCGGAAAAAGTCTTAGGAGTGGTTATCCCATCACCCGTTGGTGACCTTTTGTTACGTCACCCGCCTCGGACCCGAGCGTAAATGGACCGGGTTCGTCCTTACCGTTGATCATGCGGACCTCGTCTATTGAATCCGTATCTAATCAATCGTCCGAGATTTATTTTGGGTCCACGGACTCGGGTCCAAGATCTTCCTTTTCTTTTCTTTCCCTCTCCTCTATTTTTCCCCACCCCCTCCCTCTTTTAGGGAAATTTTACTCTATGCGGAGCCCAATTCAACCGTTTAAGTCTCGTAAATCCTACACAATTAAGATTTGTGGTTCAGCCACTGGCTTCTCCTACAGAAGATATCGAGCGCACGACCCTTTAGGACATTCGATCTATTCATTACAATACAATACTTTACTGATTTCGCTGTAATCAAGTAATTATTGAGAATAGAGCTTTTTACTGGTTTGCCAAGACAAAGTTGCCTCAAATTTCGGCCAGAGGGAAACTTATTCTAAAAATTTCTGGAAGTATGACTTGATTAGACGAATTTTAAATAAATAACCCTGATTAGAAAAAGTGTAAGGCCGAATAATTACGACTTTTCTCCATGTTATAATTAATTATGTGATGAAATCAAGAGGATCCTCGTATAGGTGGAGCTCGCAAGAATGAAAAATTAGGGTTTGGATTTCATTTTTGTCTGAAAATATCAATTTAAGTTTTTAAAGCGTAGCTTGTGGGGGTCACGTGCTTGAGAAAGGGAGATGACAAGCCAAGCCAACCACTAGTTGGTGAAATAGTTTTTATTTAATCCTGCTCTGAGATTCTCTTTCAAAATAATTTTGTATTTGAATAATAGTATTGCCTTATTTAGTGGGCAAACCATTATACTTTTGACTTATATCGGTCACCTTTCTCTCCACGACTTGAAGTGAACGTGGCTATTCTATTCCCTATTCACTTTCCTCCGCAATGGTACCAATCCTTCCGCAGAAAAGATACAAAAAAAAAAAAAAAATCTGTGGTTTCAAGAAGCTTTGTGTTGTATCATGAGTAATTATCATTGAGATTTAGGTATTATATGCATGTGTCGATCTTAATTAACATTGTCAAATTACACATATTAAAGCACGGCATTTAAGATCTCTAGCCAAGATAGACCAAGAACTCATTTTATTATCTTTGATATCATCCTCTATAACATGACATTTGAGTAGTATTATAGGGATCAAGCCTTAGAAAAGAGTATTTTTAGTAACTAGGTGAAGCGATGATCATTTTGGGATGGATGTTCAATTATGATTCAATTATGGGACCTCTCTCACTTGATGTGGGGCATTGACTATTCACAAGGTGAGAAATTAACATTCCCGTGGCTTGTCACCATGCCGCCAACGATACTCTCTATCTATTTAATGTGTGATCCAAAGTATTTCTGTCTCATCCGCCACTCTTGGAAGATTGCTAAGAGCCATACCTCGTTTCAAATTTCTCGTCTTGATGATTATTCCCCACCATTGTCACGGGCCTTGTCCATCCACAAACCACGTGTACGCTAGAGGGATCTTGCTCTAATATCATCGCGTAACAAGACAGCTAGTTCCACACAAGCCAAACCACACAAAAGGAAAACTCTAAATAACCCTCACAAGTTGACAACAAGGGGTGGATGTACACATATTAAAAATTCAATAGAGCCAACCCCCATCTAACGCGAGACTTTAGAATATGACATGTTGTCCAGCATAATACAAAGGGAACATGTATAAACAAACTCGAAACTAAATTAAATTCGCAAATCTGCACCCAAGATAGAGAAAATCGTCCTCATTGCATTCTGATCAAAGACGATGAGAACTGTTTGTTTCCAAAATGAAGTAAATATTTTTTTCATACTCAAAATAAAATAAAAAAAACAAACCCAGATAAGCCAAAATGGAAATAACGAAGAAACAAGAAAAGGGCTGCAAATATGCAAAGAAAGTGAATCAATAGAGGGGGGAATCAAGTCTGTCATTCCTTTCCTAAAGCCCTCCTCTTTTTACCGCGGTGTAAAGTGAAATATATGGTGACTGGCCTCGCCTCCGAGGAGGCTTTTCGGTTCAACAGTGGTCTTCTTGAGGGAATGTGTAAACCTCGAACACGAGAACAACTTTTGACATGTGTGGCTCAACAGTGTGATCTGCTGTCGTTATTTACGGAGAGAGAAGAAAAGGAGGAGGCAACTTCATTGGTGAGCAGCTCCCAAGCGCTTCCATCTCATCAGATTCAGAGGCGCACCTCTCTCGCTCTCTGCTCCAATTAATAACCAGGACAGGCTACCGGGACGACCCAACATCAGCATTACTACTGCTATGGCCTAATTCCAAAAAAAAGTACTAACTTTAGGTCGAGGGACAATTCTGGCCCGAACTTTTTTTTGTTCCATAAAAAAGCACCAACTTTAGGTCGAGGGACAATTCTGACCCGAACTTTTTTTTGTCTTATAAAAAAGCACAAACTTAAGATTGAGTGATAATTTCGGCTCCAATTTTTTTTTTGTCTCATTAAAAATCACAAACTTTCATCATGATCCTAAATCTGACCACCTGTTGACTTTCACCATTGTTTGAGAAAAAAGGTTATGGTGATGAGCTTGGCCGAGCTTGGCCAATCTCGTCCATGGCGTTTGTCGACAAGCAGTTGTCAATTTCAGATTACGTTTGGCTAGAGAGATTCAATCTAGATATATTTTTGACTTGTCAGTAAAGTGAAGCAGATAAACAGTTTTATCATTATTCTTCAAATTGTGGCTTAAAAATAAGATAATAAATATTGCTTTAAATCCAGTCAGCAAGCCACATGGATTTATTGCTAATGTGGAATAGTTAAGTTAGATAATAAATGGTTTTAAGTTAATGGGAGCCAGATTTGGGATTTAAGTCAAAGTTAGTGTTTTCTTATGAGACAAAAAAAAGTTGGGGCCAGAATTGTCCCTTGACCTAAAGTTGATGCTTTTTTATGGGACAAAAAAAAGTTCGGGCCAAAATTGTCCCTTGATCTAAAATTGGTGCTTTTTTATGAGATAAAAAAAAGTTCGGACCAGAATTGCCCTTAAATCTAAAGTTAGTGTTTTTTTGTTGAAATTAACCCCTACTGCTATAGAACCAGAACCAGCCAATGACCTCGCTCGGCTTGTGGACATGTCGATCGAATGTGATTGGACAGTGAGGAACAAATAATAAGAGATCTGATTGGTCTGTCAGCCTTCCCGCCGGTGACACGCCAATCATTCAGATTTATGCCCAAAAAGAAAAGGGCAATATAGTAGTGATTCCCGTGAATCTTTCTGATCCGTCGCTGTCTCCAAGTGATGGGTTGGCATTACAATATTTGGAGAAAATATATAATATTATTGTAGGGTTCGAGGTTAGCTGAACTTTGCCCTTGCGAAAAGGTTTTTAGCAAAAGGTTCAATGTATCGGGTTGGGAACATTTGCGGAGGATGTGATCTGCTTTAATAATTGTCATTGACCCACTGGGAAGAGTGACCACACCCATGAGACTCTCTCCCTCTCTCTTCAATATTATCTTTTTTTAATTACTATATCCCGCTTGGTATACGTGAGCTCATCCACCATATATATTTTGCGTCGATCGCACATATATCACCTAAAATCTATCAGAATGAAAAATCAAGATGCATTGAGTAGGTGATTTCTCTATCCATTTCTTGTTCTACCATACATGGGCTAATTGCTTTGATTGACATATCTTCGTTCCATATTTGCAATGACAAGGACAACCTTCATGCAATTTTCCTCTCAACATGAATCACATCAATGCAAGAAGTCAATTTAGAGAAGACATCATCCATCACTTCGATACTGAAATTACCACTGCCCCAAAGAACGAAGAAATTAATCGAGTTTATGTGCATGCTTTTCTTATGTGAACTTGATAAGATTTAAGCCAATTGAAGCGCCAGTAGATTTCATCCATGAATATATATATGTATATACTTTAAGGATGTGTTTGTTTCCCGGAAAACTTAGGATTTAAAAAATATTTTTAGAAAAATGATTGATTATAGAGAAAATACTACTAAAAATCCCAAACTATGCCACTTATGATAAATTTACCATGAATTTTTTTTATGACACGAAAATCTCAAACTATACTACTTGTGACACATCTACCTTATAATACTTTGGCCATGAGCATTTTTGTCTTTTTCTTTTTTCTGTTTTTTTTCTTCTCTCTTCCCTCCGCCAGCCATGGCGGAGGGAAGTCGGCGAGGGTCACACTCGCTGGCACTGGGCAAGGACTACCCTTGCTGGCGTTGGGTGAGGGCTGCCCTCGCCTAAGTTGGAGTCGGGCGAGAGTCGCCCTCGCTCGACGCCGACGAGGGCGCCCTTGCCCGACTCCGACTCAGGTGAGGGCTGCCCTCGCCCAGCGCTGGTGAGGGCCGCCCTTGCTGGCTTCTCTCCGCCATGGCCGGCGGACGAAAGAGAGAAGAAAAAAAAAAGAAAAAGGAAAAAGACGAAAATGCGCACGGGCCAAGGTATTGTGGAGTAAATGTGTCACAAGTGGCATGGTTTGAGATTTTTCGTGTTACAAAAAAAAGTTTATGGTAAATTGTCACAAGTGGCATAGTTTAGGATCTTTGATGGTATTTTCCCTTGATTATATCACTTAGAAAAATTAGTCAATGAAAAACGTTTTCATTTTTGACAACAACAATTTATGCCCAACTATTTTTCATAAATGATGGAAATAATTCTCATTCATTTATTTTTGTAAGTGACGCAAGTGATCGTTTTTTGAATATCGAGTTTTTCGTAAAACAAACGTATTCTAAAACTGAATTTTGAACGTTATGTCATTTGGTGTATAAAGAGAATCTGGTGACATTCTGTAAGGAATTAATGAAGTGAATCCTTATCACTTATTCGACCCAAAAACAAAATCCTTATCACTTATCAGTAGGATTATTAGTAGGAGTGAGTGGTTCTCGATCCGGTCCGGTCCAACCCAAGAACTGGGAACCAGACTGATTCTCAATTTCTAAGACCGGAGATCGGATCGGCAGGATTAGTTCCCAATTTTTAGGATCGGGGATCGGACCGGCTAATCTTGCGTCCGTGGACCGGATCATCGATCCGGTTCGGTTTCAATGGGACTAATATTAAATATTATTTGTGAACCGGGAAGCGATTGTTCCGTTTTTTTTCCTTTGTAGTTTTGATTTGATCCCATAAGGCCATGGAAAAAATTGGAAAAAGATATATAATATATGAAAAAATTAAACAATCGGTTCCAATAGGACCGATATTAAATATTTTTCATATATATATAAATTAGAAAAATATATATTTATCAGTCTGGTTTGGTTCAGTTCCCACCATAGAATCGGAAACCGGATGGCCCAAAAATTAGTTCCACTTTTAAGAACCGGGAACTGGACCGATATTCCTGAGAACCGGACCAAACCGGTTGGTCCGATCCTGTCCTAATTTGGGCGGTTCATCTTGCTTACCTCTAATTATTAGGACCATCGAGAGTGCGGTATCGAAGGCAAACCAATTTTCTGTCCATTGGACCGGGAGTGTGCCTGATGATTGGGTCCACTCACCTTTTTTGGATAGCCCAAAAAAAAGATAGTCTTACAAAATTTGGACCGAGAGATGGGCTTTCATTCAAAAATGGTCCCGGCTTGAAATTCTCGGGTCGGATGTCTCTGGGCGCAAACAGCTGGCCTGGCCCGATTCAAAACCGAAGAAAAGGACCGGGCATGAGCTCACAAAATATGAAGAATTTCACTTGAATGAAAGCTCAGGCCTTCACAAGAAAAGGATGCAAGATGATGCAAAATCTTTCATACAACTGACACTAATTAACTAAGGATGATTTACAGAGAAGGTACTCTAAAGAAGCGAAAAGGATGGGTTTTCTCAGGCGGGCCTACTAGGGGCCCGCTAAGCTCCCCGTCGAGGGGCTCCGAAGTCCAGGAATCCACTTGGCAGATTCCTTAAAAAAAAAAAAGAAGCGAAAAGAAAAAAAACAAAAAGAAAGCAAAATTTCTGCACCACAATATGTGGAATGCACGAAAAATCCAGCCTACGAGTAGGTTGGAATGTCAGAAAAAGAAGAAGTACGTTGGAATAAATAGAACAGCTCTAAGAAAACACTACTGCAACAGCAGAACCTTGTGGCATGCTACCAAATAGTCTTGCTAGTTCCTTGCACCTAATACGAATAGACCTGTGAGTAACTTGAATACACCGCGTTTGAGTACTAAATTTTTAACTTTGGGTTTCCCTATGACAGCACAGTTCAACGTCTAGGAATCAAGAGTCACGATGTTTGAGACTCCGTCCCGATCGTAGCCTCTTCGTCAAGTTACTTGCACAGTTTCTGAATCGATTAATCCTCTTATGTTGTGTTGCGTGAGGATACTGGAGCAAGCTGATGTAGGTCTCCATGCCACGAACCCAGGAAGGGTTTTGCAAGTCCAAGAACGAGCGCGGCCTCTGTTCAAGAGCTAACTCAACACCCACATGAGAATAAAACGAGCAACTCCACGGAGATTCAGCGAATAACTTGCCCAGAAGCCCGAAATTCTCATTCAACAAGATGCCAGGTAGTTTTGTCACCGGGTCAATGCCATTCACTATCCTCAGCACTTTGACCCCCAACTCTTCACAACGTTTCTTGAAGCCCGAGTTGCCAACTCTAGGGCCTCCGAACGAGAAGACCGTCAGTGGTATATCTCGATGATCACATGTATCTGCAATTCCAAGCTCGGCAATATCATATGCAAGAAGAAGAGCCAGTGCACTCCCCATGCTGTGACCGGCCAATGTTATGCTCATCTCCTCCTCTTTGTACTTGTTCACAAGTCGGGATACCTCAGATAGGAGCTGTTCGCGACAACTTCCCAATCCGAATTTATCACTTCTCTCTTTCGATGTGTACATACTGAGGAATCCGGACTCTACCTTCACTTCCGGCAGCAAATTATGCGGGTCGAGCCGTGCTGGAGTAAGCGAGCTCATCAAGTTTGCAATCCACTCATAGTTCGTCACGGTTCCACGAAAGGCTATCAGCAAATCCCTCCTTCCAAGCTTCTTGACCGCTTCTTCATCGGATGATATTGCTACGTATCCAACCCAATGGCCACGAGGAACCCTATTTTGGATGGGGAAGTTTATGTCTGGCGTGGCGTAGATGTACTTGGTGACTTGGTAACCGGAATCCTCCAAGCCAACCAGTCCAAGCATGTTCGCCTTCCCATACTTGCAATTCAAGTGGCGTTTGGAGGTGGGGTTGAGGTAGAAGGCCTTGTAACAGGCGGTGACAAACTCAGCATAGCGGAGGATCTCATGACGGAGAAGAGGGTGTAAGGGATTCAGGAGGTTCTCCCAGTGGGTGGAGCCTTGCAAGTCTCTCCAGGTGCATGCATGTTGGGATAAGATCAAGCAGTCTGCAACTGCATTGGATTTAGATGAAACAGCCGAAGCTATAACAGAATATGGCGTAGGAGCCCATAAAAGTTTCATGGTTGGAGATTTATTGCCCAACGAATGGCACCGAGCCATCATAATGTCCCACGAGAATGCACCAAGATTCATACCTGGGTTGAGACTTGAGAGAGAGAGAGAGAGAGAGAGAGAGAGAGAGAGAGATGCGTGGGATATATCAGGGTCATGCATGCATCCTTTTATACATGAAGGACTTTGGATAGACTAATAGCAAATGCACTTGAGGTCAAGGTAACACTGCCTCTTGGTAGAAGTTTCTTGATTTAAAAAATGGATCGAAGCCTTGAATATTGTCAAGAAAAAGAAAAGATAATGTGTACTGAGACTACGGCCCTTCACTGGAGCTGGAAAAGGACTTAAATTAGTAATTATTTGAGGTACAAAATGCTAGCATAGTCATCCCATGATTGAAGAAGGTATCGAAACCTGGAGCAAACTTATGGGATCGGCGCCAGGCAATTGAATCAGAGTATGGACTCTGAGTTCTTTCATAAGACAAGCAATTGTGTTAGTATAATAAATGTCTTCTCGAATCTATTGCGAAATCTCTGTAAAAGGAGCTAATCAAGAAGAGAAAAAAGCAGCATTACAAACTGGAAATCTCAGGGACAAGTCCGATACTATATTACATACACACTCCAGAAAAATCTTTCTACATGTTGGGCGAGGAATCGACGGAGCATTCAAAGTTGGAAGGGGTTATTTTATGTGGTTGGTTGGGTTAAGGACAAAAACCTTTTGGCATACTTGTTGCGGCCTTTCTCGAGTGTTTAGACAAACGCAGGATGCTGAAAAGAACACTAAGAGATTACTTTTGAAATGTGTTGCCTCCCATGCAGTGGACAACATAGGCATACTCATTTGATGGTGCGATCTAGAGCCTTTACGCACATGTTGGTTTGGACATGGCTGAGGGAATTGACAAGAACAATTCTTGTTCGCGGTGGAGAATATGTAAATAATATAGCAGTACGTAGTTTTCAGTTTCTCATTGCTTAAAATCTTTTATATTCACACCTCTTGATGTATAGAAATTGTCTTTTCAGATTAGGATTTTGTTACTTTCTCTGCCTCGTTAACATTGTGAACGCACTTAGGGTTTTCCTTTTTTTTTTTTCTAAGCCAAGTAGCCTGAGTGGAATCTTGGTATGTTTGCCAAACATGTAGGGCAGTTAGACATTCCATACCACATTCAATTTGGATGGCTCTAGGTCTCAATATGTTTATGTGCATCGTCGTACATGCTAGGTAGCTTCAGTTCCAAGGGTGGCTTCTGGCGTGCCTACCTTTTCCATTTCTCAACCATTTTTATTACTTATTCCTTTTGTTATATACATCTAAATCAAACATCATTTTGGTTCACCCTTTTGTGATTTTAATGATAAATAAGAACTGTTCGGTTCCTAACACGATCGATTCTAATTTCCACAAGTAAAAACTCACCACCTCTTGTAAATTTATTCCTTATCTTAAGTGAAATAATAACGATGTAATTAACTTTCAATGCCTTTAAAAAGATGAAACTTGACATTTTAAATTTATATGCTTTATTATAAACACTCTATTTGTTTTTATCTAAATAAAAAATAAAAGCATCTTTTATCATTTTACTTTTTTTATTTATCATGTAATGTTCTTCTTTACATGCAATAAGAACATATAAATTTTTTGACCCCAATTTTTTTTTTTTTGGTCGAACCTCAAATTCATCAGTATTCCGGCTCACCGTCTCGTTTTATCCAAAACAGAGAAATTATAAATATGGTCAATTGTGGGGGAGGGGGGGAGCCTAGAGTCTTAGGCTTGGGCCGGAGGGGATTTCGCTCTAATAAAAGTGGTGATTTTGCACACATGCCACTATTGTTGTCTTATGATTTATTGCATGAATGGCCCTCTTTTATTTAAAGAAATCACATTTCATTTCCTCCTCCGTCCACCGCATATGCCACCAAGCTTGTGAAGATTCTGCCCACGTCCCTTGTCCATTTCCAAGCAAAAAACTTGATCGACCAATTTAAAGAGGGATTGAAAGTGTTTTAGATAAAATCTAGTAGGCATTGCAATAAAAAATTATAGGTACCCTCTTTTGAGAGACGAGAGGACCGACCTTATTTATATGTCGAGAGTTTCAAGCCGAGTTAATAGGTAAATGGAAAAAGTAATCAAGAACTTTAAACTATGTCCATTACCAAAAAGAACTTTAAACTATGTCAATTGTGACATATTTACCATAATTTTTTTTGTGACACAAAAAAATCCAAACTTGTACCCTATGCGACATATTTATCCTCCTTCGAAGTTCTGTCAGTGAGAACTGTTGATTGGCTACATGGACACCATAAACCAAACAATGTTTACAAGCATTCACGTGGTTTAAGCAAACTAAAAATGACATTATTTTGACTGAAAAATCATCTAATGGAACATTAACAGAGAGTAAATGTATCACATAAATACAATTTGAAGGTTTTTTTATGTCATAAGAAAAAGTTTAGGGTAAATGTCTTATAATGGGCATAGTTTGGAATTTTTGATATCACAAAAAAAATTCAAAGTAAATGTGTCATAGTGAGTTTTTTTATGGATTTTTTACCTAAATATTATAGGTACCCTCTTTTGGAGAGATGAGTGGATCGACCCACTTTTATGCCAAGAGCTTTGAGGAAAAAGAGCAAATTTCATTATCTAGGAAGGACAATTCTGCTGTTTCGCAAGGCAAAAATCAGAACATCATTCCATCCAGAAAAACAACTTGTAAATACGGCATCAATCAAAAGAACCCTTATTTTAATTTCTTTCGGGTTGGAAAGACGGCATATACCCCAAGATCACAGTTAAGGTGTCGCCATTCTTTTTAACTTTGGTTTTGCAACTATTTTTATTATACATTCCTTTTGTTACATCCATCCCAATCAAACATATTTTTTTTCATAAACCACCAAAAAAAATCAAATATCATTTTATCCATTTTTTTGGTAATTTTAATGATGAATAGGAATTGTTTCATTCTTAACACAATAAATTCCATTTTACACAAGTAATAACTCACTACCTCTGATAAAATTAAGTTCTTAAGTTAAATAGTCATGAAATACTTAACTTTTGGTGTCTTTGAAAAAAGATGAAACTTCGCACATTATATTTAAAATGCTTTACCTATAAAAGGTTGTTTCAATAGCACTTGTTATTATTTTTAATATCTAAATAAAAAAATATAAGCATACTTTATCATTGCACTTTAATATAAAATCTACTTTTATTATTCAATTAGATTATAAATTGTCTTCATGCCACAAAGTGTAAGTTAGGCATTAGCGGCTAAGGCCCACGACCTATTGATTAAGGGACAAGTAGCCACCCTTTCGTGTTGGGAAAACTTCTTCCAACTAATCTTTGATTATTGGATTATGAAAATGGACGACACCCATATTTATATTTTGTCAAGTTTACATATAAATGATATCCATAATTCGTATGCCGCTGATACTAATCGAAGTTGAGAGCAAACAGATTTTAGTAGCATACATCACACATCAGGTCATGGTTTTCCTCTGTGAAAGCAACTGGCAGTGGCAGTAGCAGTTGAGTTTTGCAGCAGGCCAGAGAACATGAATGCTCTTCCAGAAAAATATAGGCAACCGACACTTCACTAGCACTTACCCCAGACAGTCAGTTTCCTAATTCAAGTAATTCACTGAGAAGAAGCAATTTTGTTAGTTCCCTATACAAGAAATCAAATGACAAGAACCAACGCGGATAATTCTTTTAGTGTGTTAAGTTTACTTCCAGAAATCCTCCGGGTCAACTTGTGCACTTAGCAGGAGTTGTCACGCAGCTTTGTCCAGAAGTCTTGAAAGCAAACACTGCAGCTTATGGACATAATAACCCATGTCTTTGTTGATCTGACAAAAGTTCCCCAAAAGATATGCCGTTTCATATATCAGAGTCTTGAGCAGCCAATATCTTTTGCAGAGCATTATGGCATCTGGTATACATACACCCAGTCAACATGATGGCAACATACAACAATCCCGTTATAAAAAGGAAAAAAAGTATGCAAGTACCTCCAAGGAAGATGGTCAAGAAACATTGAAGGGGAGACCACAATATCTTTGAAAGTCTCTCTGTCTGATATATATGCTTTAAATTTCTGTGGCATATCGTTGATTGTCAATGCTTTCCAAATGGGAGCAACCAAGCTCCTCTTATCAGGAACTATATGGACAATGAGACCTGGTAGAAACATCTCTTTTGGATCATCAGCTGAAGTATGGTTAGAATTTGGGACAGTCTCCATAAATTCGGTCACAGGATCACCAAATGAATTTGCAATCGAAATGTCATCTTCAAAAGGGCTGGTGAGATTGTCATGGTCAACATCAACAACCATTTCTTTCACAGCTGGCCGCCCCAAGAGGAACAAATCACTGAAATGTTCCTCCTTTTCTGCAACAAAATAATCATGTGATCGAAAAAACTAAAACAAAAAGAAGCGATACTCACACTGAATTCAACCTGCACTGGTAAATTACGCTATTGTTAACAGAAACCACCTTAGTTTTTGAATTTATATCTAAAATAAGTAATCACTGCTCCACTTCAAGCTCAACAAGGAATGCACAAAAGAGATACCATGAATTAAGCACATCTTGCTCAGATTGGAGTTCACACTTGTGACTCTTCAATGTAGTAAAACTTTAACAAATTAAATGCAGTCAGCTCCAATTATCTTTCTGTCACTTATTACATATTTTTTTGGCCAACAACATAAGCTAATCTTGAGTATTCATTTTTTTGCTCATTTATTTCCATTGAATCAGCATTTCTTGAATATGCATCTGGCATTTTACAAGCATCAGGGTGGGTTCAGGATGAATAGTTGAGCTCGGCTATTATTAGAGTTCACAGAAACAAAAGAAAGGCTTTTGCTTTATTCCTATCATTCAACAATTTCTTACCAGTAGGAACTTAGGATTTCGAGAAAGGGGAAGTAAAGACGGTTTAAAGAGACAATCACAGTTCATTTTCTTTTTTACACCATAGCACCAAATCTTCATGCTTCTCATGTTGGATTTGGTGGATTCCTAAGCAATAAACCATTTACCTTAAGGATCTTTCTCAGAACTATAAATTCACAAATTTTAAAACCAAATTAAGGGTAATAAGATGGGAGAGATACAGCAACAGCGACATATCCTAGTCATGTTGACACTACATAGTTTGTGAAGGATGAAAGAATTATACCTTTATCCTTATTAGAATATTGGGGCCCACAAACGTTTGGACCATGTTCTCCAGTTGAGACTGGATCAGAGTTAAATACCGAGCCAGGTGAGAGTTTTTTAATTCCCCGTGATTGATACTGGCCGAGATATAGAAATCGATGGGCGAGTCTATAGATCAATGCTGTATCAGTTTTTGAATCTTGAGAAAGTGCCATAATGGCAGCTGCACGAAGTCGGAGGATCGATCCCACTGAAAGGCGTGCAGAAAATTCATTGTCGTATACAATGCTGTAAAAAGCTCAAACCTTCAAAACAGAAAGTCAAAGGAAAACAACCTACCATGTTTTGCAGATTATGAGATTACCTTGTCACAAAATCCGAACAGGCTTCTGCCACCACTGAATCAACACATGGAAGGCTTCCATATGCATACACATGGAGATTTGGATAGCGACGATACAGCTGCAGTATGAACAGGAGTTATCAGCAAAATCATATTAAGTTCAAACACTACACTATATGTATTCTAACTGACCGATATGAATACTTTCTTTGGCTCCAAACCTAGTAAAAGGGGAGACAAATCACGTGAAAGTGAAGACCCATCACAAATATTTGAAAAAAACAAGTATCGACTTCTCCTAAGAGAGACACCCCCAAAATACATTAAATACTTGCAGTATGCCACATAAAACAGTATCTCCTCCCCACTCATTAGTCAAGGACAATACACCAACCAAACCAGTAAATACCATGCATACTTTTTTTTTTCAGAGAAAAAAATACTATGCATGCTTTTTTAAGTCATAGTACTTTCCTGATTTTTTATTTCATTTCATCAATGCCTTGTATATGTAATCAACTATCAAAACACCCACACGTGTTAAATTCCACAAAACTGAGCCAGGCTCCTCATTATTCAACAAATAGTCTATGCATTGTCAAGAGGTATCATATAACTCTAAAATGATACACTAACTGGCACAACTTTCATTTTCAAGTATCATTCAAAGCAAAAGTGATGCGGGCCATGCATTTAGAGCGCAGCATTCTACCTAGAGGTAAGTATCTGTATCTATCATTCTAGTTTAGCCCTTTTACATAAGTTAACTCATGCATTTTAGCAATAAGACATAGCATAAGGGGACATTGGTCAATATGGTATGTAACTTCTATAAACTTGTGTTTCCTTGTTTGTCATGTCAATATATGAAATGTGTGCTCAATTCGACATGCATGGTTTTTCTCTCAAATTCCTACTCTCGATAGTCACATGGTATCAAAACGAGGTTCTGATCCCATGACCTGTGGGTTATGGGCCCATCAGTCACCTTGAGTTTGGTTCAGACAACTCAGTTCAGTTGTTTGGGATTTTGTCTCAAATCCAGTTATTCTAACCATTCCCTATTCTACTAACATTACGACATGCGACACATGCTTCCAGTAGTATATTTTAGTGCTATTGCCATCACATGATATAGATGGAATCACTCAGCTTAAAGCCAACTAGATTCAAAATTCCAAACCAAAGATTTGGGGCCTCTGAAGTATTGGTTGAGATTGCTGAATCTGAAAGTGATATCTATATATCTCAGAAGCCTGTTGCTGCTCCAATGGCTCCAAATGTTAGGTTATTACCAGAAGGGGGGAAGCCTTTCTCTGATCTAGGAAGATACCACAGGCTGTTCGGTTAGCTGAGTTATATCAGAGTTACAAGATCAGACATATCTTTTCTTGTTAGTGTAGTGAGTCAATTCGTGGATTCACCAATTAAAACTCTTTGGAATGTAATGAGCTGAATTGTTGTATGTTAAATGTGCAATTGAGAGAGGCTGAGGGAAGATTGTTATATTAAGATATAGGCCATGCTCAAGTGATTGCTCACATCGATGCTGACAGGGTTGGTTCACTTTCTGATCACAGATCTACTGCCGGTTATTGTGTGTTATTTGGAGGAAATTTTATCTCTTGGAAGAGCAAGAAACAGAATGTGGGAACTTGTTTCAATGGAGAAGCTGAGTATAGAGCTATGGCTATAACCACTTGCGAATTAAATTGGTCGAGACATTTTTCAAAGGAGTTGGGCGTGACACAACCTCAACCGATGGAGCTATTCTGTGATAATTAGGCAGCTATGTACGTAGCTTCAAATTCCTGTTTTTGATGGGAAGACCAAGACATAGATGGTGACCACTTTTTTTGAGAAAAGTTACAATCTTGGGAAATTATAATGACATTAGTTAGCTTTAGTGGTCAATTAGCAGATATGTTCACTAAAGTGCTTAATGGTCCTTGAATCAAGCCTGTATTTAACAAGCTAGCATACATGAAATCTGTGCCCTAACTCTAGGGGGAGTATGAGGAATACGACATAGCTTGAAGGTAATTCATGAATATGGTATACACAGATTATGTAATATTCTACAATCTTGTCTTTCCTAGTTTGCAAATTTAAATATAATGTATGTACACATGGCATATCTTTCCAAATTCTATTCTCTATCGTAGTACATATAAGCCATCTACTTTCACATTTAGTCTCTTCAGTATGATTAGAAGCATAATGGGCAAAGCAGTGTGAGAGCCAAACAAATAACTATGAGTGGAATGGTCATACTCGAAGGCCAAGCATAGCAGCAATGGCACCTCCAAGTGAGTGCCCCACTATCCGCAAATTATAACCATCACACTCACATCCTGGACCCATCAATGAGGACAGATGGCTCCTGAATGTGGGCTTCTCGTCTCCTGCTTCACAAATAGCACATGAAAGAAAGGACAAATTAAATTCATTTCATATAATTCTTCAATGGAAAAAGCAGCTCTTGGAGTGAAAGAACCAGCCAAAATTTTAAGTTATCTTTTGGATAGAAAGATGCAATTATCATTCAGTACATACAAGCATGAAATTCCATCACACCTCTTTATGAGAAATGAAATGCAGGAACACCCCTTGGCTAATCTATGGCCAACATCTTATTTTCCATGAAGTCTACACAACTTCGATAATATTATACTTGATGAGTACTCAGTAGACATTGAAAATATATTCCTGTACTCAGTTGACTGACAAACTCAACCTAAGCCTTTGTAGGAAACTTTGGAAATCCGTCACAGAATTATAGGCAAAAGAGTCTTACAGCTTTCTCACAGTAGGGATTGCAGATGAGCAAGTAGAGTAGAATCTTAACATGTAAAAATGGAAAAGGACTAAGCTTACTTTCAGAGCATTTGTTCTCATTTTAAGAAACTCCTCATTGAGTCCATGTAAGGACACAGCTTATGAAACACAACAGTTTAGAAAATAATGAGGTAAACACTATTCACTCGTTAAACATTGTAAAACAATGGATAGAGTTACTTTGGATGATACAGTACAATTATGAAACAAATATAGAGAATTTTGCATCCGCTGAACAACTAAAGAAGCAAAAAGGATGCTTTATGTTGTTGTATATCGGATAGCCACGACTCTCTCTCTCTCTCTCTCTCTCTCTCTCTCTCTCCAACACCCCACCCAACCCCCCTCAACAACCCCGCCCCACCCGCCCCACCCGCCCCACCCCCCCCGGCCGGCCCTTCCCTTCTTGAAGGTATGTCTGGACATTGTACCCACGAAGAGATCTTGATAGCAGTAACACAGCTATCCATCCTGTCCTAAAGATCTTCAGCCACACCTCTAACAAACTTACTCCATGTAAAAAGCACAGGCTATGATGCCCCACAACCACTATATTGACAATTGTAGACAACAATATAGGCGGAGAAAGAAAGTAAACTAACCATTGTTTCTAGGATTTCCTTCAATTTGCAGAAAAAGTTCTCGTGCAGCCACAACAATCCCAGAGTGCCCATAATGGGGGAAAGAGGTTTCAATATTTTGCCTTATGTCAGAGCAAGGGTCACTGTAGTTTGCAGTTCGTGTCAGATTGTTTCACGAGAATGAGAGAAAGAAAGCAAGATAGGTTTAGAGCAATTAACATTTTCCAATACAAGCAGAGATTTCGGACCCTGATAGATGTATATATATTATTATAGGGCCAAGGACAACCAGGAGTATGCTTGCAAACTATCACCAATTCAAGCTCATTCTCTCCAAATTCTCGAAGGAAAATAGGTGTCAACATGTATCCCTCTCACGTTGCCCACTAAAATGACATGATATCTAACTCAGTAGAGTAGATA
The DNA here is from genome assembly GCA_031216185.1 of Syzygium aqueum. Lineage (NCBI taxonomy): Eukaryota > Viridiplantae > Streptophyta > Magnoliopsida > Myrtales > Myrtaceae > Syzygium > Syzygium aqueum. The sequence continues at coordinate 234,245 of JASUUB010000014.1, read as the reverse complement.
ATGGCAACTCAGAGACATGGCGACAAATAGCCAAGTGCCAGGTCATGTGGAGATGTGATGAGGTTCGGAATTTTTGTTCAGATGCATGGATTTTCATCAGATGAGGCATTCCACAAGGCTTAGAAGGTTACCACATGAAATAAATGGCTTACTTCAAAATTACATAAGAGAGCTTTAAGTATAGATCGTGGAGAGACTCCCAAATCCCTAACTACCTCATTCAAACCCACTCGCAACTAATTGCTGAATTACAAAATCTATTTCATGTTTTGACAAGTATTTAGTAAGAGTTGGACATACATACTAGTATTACTTTACTACTAAAAACCAAATAGTAGTAGTAGCATTAGTAGGTTTGGGTAGACCACGGAATACATCCAATGCTACTAAATATATTCAGTAATAGTAATTAATAGTATTAGCGTATTGTTATACTACTTAATATATCCAATAGTATTAGATATTATTCAACACTCGAAGTACATTTAGGGCATATTTGGTTCATGAAAACATTTTCCATTTTCGTCTTCACAGAAAATGAGAATGAAAACAATTTTCATTTCTATTTTTGGGTTATCTAAATGCATATGATGTAGGAAAAGAATTATATTCTAAAAAGTAACATTATTAAAACAGTGTTTGGTAAATTTTTGAATTATCCCGATATCAATATAATGCACTAATTAACTTAGTGTTCATGCTCCTTACACTAATAGACTCTTCATGCACTCATTATACAAATTATTTTCACCGACAAAAATAACTGAGAAGTGCCAACTTATTATTCCAACACTAAAGATTCAGATAGATAAAAAAAGGAGGTGTTAAAATTAATTTTATATAGTAAAAACCAAAAGACAAACAAAAAGATGTAACGAGGAAACTTTCTTCAATATTCCAGGGAGCTAAAACCAAAGCTTCACCTTCATGATGAAGGAAGCAAAAGCATCACATCATCCTCTTTGGGCTAATAACTCCTCTTATAAGTGCACGTGTGGACACCATGATCAGATGGTTTTGTGCTTCAGTCACCTTAAATTCTAACTAATATTTAGGCTTCAGAGAAGCCTATGTTAAGCTTCATTTTTTAAAAGAGAGACAGAGTAGCCAGATGAAGGTGAAGACCGAGTGAACTGACGAAGTAGACCTGTGCAGAAGTGAAGATGTCCAGTAAAATAACTATTGCAACGACAAATTAAAGACCCAGTGTTTTCAAATAAATGCTGAAAAAAGCGATCAGTCTGCAAGCCTAAATTCCAAAAAAGAGTTCCTGTATTTTCAAATTTGAATCTCAAAAGCATTTCCCTCGTGTTTAGTTCACAAGAAAAGGAAAACAGAATTTTAGAGAATTTTCATCAGATAAACAGCACCTTAGTAATTTAGGAATTAGCTGGCAAGTGGTTATTGATTAGAGTAATTGAGGTTTTGTGTGTCTCTCGATGCTCTATACTTAGAGCTCTCTTATGCAATTCTGAAGTAAGCAATTTGCTGCATCACAATGCGAGCCATTTCAGTAGTAACATGGTCGTTTTAGGTAACCTTGCCCCCTCTTGTGACCCTAAAATCTTCACGAGTGATATAGGACAGTGTTCTTCATCATGCCCAATCTTTTCAATTTTTTACAATGGTATACACCCGTCACATGAGAAATGTAGGTTATTCACATGCATTGGGGAGAGGGGGTGATTGTGCTTGCCTCATCAATCCATCCAAATCTTCTCCAGAGAGGATGCACTCTCTGCAAAAACCATCTGTTATGAGGTCTTCAGGTGTCTCAGTTCCACGAACAGCAACTACAACCGTCCTTGCATGATGGAGAACAACTATGAAATATGCAGCCTCACATTTTGCCTGGAAGATTTAAGAAAAGAAGAATAAATCACTAGAAGGTAGGACACAGTGAACATGATATACAACAGTTAGGCAAAAGAATTAAGTTAGACACCAAGCATGGGAAAAAAGAGGAACACTGTTCTTCTCCAAATACTGAAATATTTTCTTTAAGAGAGCATGCAATCAAAATGCTAACAATTACACAACGTACCAAATAAATAAAAGGCACCTAGGTATGTTATAATACCACACTGATGTCATTTCCTTGGTTAGACTTTGAGAATCCAAGTACTTAAAGGGCCAGAAGTCAAGAGCACAGCACACCATATGTGAAGGAGACTAACACAAGGCAACGCATATCCTTTTTTGTGCTCATAAATTGTTCATTTAAGTATTGCCCGCTGAGCAAGCAGCCAAAGTTGCTTTAAGATGGTAATGAATCGAAAGGACTAGAGTTCATATGACCAACTAATTAAGCACATTTATCTTGTCTAGCATAAACACACTACAAACTAAAAGTTGAAGATGTTCGTCTTTCAGAGAATATCAAATCAGACAGCCAGAACAGAATATGAGAATCCATCAGATGGGCCACACTTATTGACCACAGGCTTAGATCTTGTTGCACTAGCATTAGCAGAACCAAACCCCGTTCCATTAATCATACTATATGAAAAACATATGCTGCTTCTCATATATGGCGTGGCCGGTGTACATGTTAATGTTCTCATGGAAATTTAAAACTTTGCTGGTGGTGAGAATGGGATGGAAGCAACTCAGCTGTTAAATAGCCTTGCTGCCACGTTTGGTAGGTGACTGCCGCCACGACTATCACCTCCATGTCATTATCTCCACACCACTGTTGTCTAGCTGCTGGCATTTGGCACCACTACACTATCAACTGATCACCATTGCCACCACAACCAACTTAAACAGCTTTCAACAAGAACAATTGAACGAATGCTGCCAGCACTACGTCCAGCCAAGGTTGTCACACAAGCACAACTATTTACCAACCTATGTTTTCCCATATCGTAGGTCACTGAAACCCTAATCTTTTATCCATGTGCACCCGCTGGCCACCATCATCTCTGTTAGTCCAAGAGTGGCCATTATAACCATTGGCACCAGTAAGAACTTAAACAGTTGGTCAGGTCCCCCTTCACACTGAGGTCAACCAACCAATGCCCAAAATTTTGGCCACTACCACACACTAGCAAAAGAACAGTTGTGTCCACCAAAAACATTGGCTGGCCAATCACCCCCCTTCCTGTCCCAGCAACACTTCTGCCACCAACATCCTGACTGGAGTTGGCACCACCATTACTGAGATCATCGAGGGAAATACAGTCTAGGTATGGGCAAAGGGAATGCCCAAACCAGCCCTGTGCCTCGTGGGACAAGCAAAATCCGTGGGCAAGCTGTACCCAGCTCCTCTCGTAGCCACCTCTTTAACTCCTCTCCAGACTCTCTCTCTCTCTCTCTCTCTCTCTCTACACCCTACGATGTGTTCAGGCAAATTCTATAATAGCAGCTCCCTCATCCTTACTTTTACAAGAATGCCTGAAATTAAGTCTGCATCGCTCTCTCTCTCCCTTTGCTGTTATCCAAGTTCCTTTCTCGCGCATTTTAATTAGCAATTGATACGCATTCCTCAGAATTGCTTGAATTGGTATTGAGCTCTCTCTCTCTCTCTCTCTCTCTCCACCTTTGATTTGTAAAGAAACTCAACTTTGTGCTTGCGAAGCAATGCCTGCAGAGATGGGGATGGGGAGTGGTCACCTGCCCTAAGGGACAGTGATGTGGCACGATTTTCTCCACAAGGCAAGGAAGGTGGTTGGAGACCCAGCCTGGCCCATGCCCATCACTTACTGTCAAGTTAAGCAAGAAATTGCCATTTGTATTACATCATAAGCATGGTAATGAGCCTCTCTATGTACTTTAGCTGGTAGAGGAAACCAAAATTTTATAAAGAAAAGCAGACCTTGGCTTAGAAGCAAGAAAATTTAATGCTTCAGAGAATAATTCAACTATATGACAACATCATGCAACCTATCCGAGTTCCTTTTTCTAGCATTTTAATTCGTAATTGGAACACGTCCTCAGAATGTGACTGTCTGACTAAGTACAATAGACTCAGTGTTGACAAATAAGACTTGAGTTTGTGCTTCTTGTACTTCTTCATTATCAAATGGCGACATAACTCGATCAATCAGTAATCACTGCTGCAGTAGATGTAAAAATAACACAGGAAACTGTGTGGTCTTCTTCCCTTAGTTACGAACTTGAGAGTTTTTATGACAAGCAAATGAGGCATCAAAGTTGCTATACATTTGCATGAGTGAAACAGCATAGTTGTAATTCATTTTAAAGGACAGGAAATAACTTTTGAACTCATAACAAATACATATTAAAGGGAATTCCTTTCAAAAAACTCAACTTCCCAGTTGCTAAATGTTTATCAATTAAACTTACTATTGTATTGGAAGATTCCACTTTAACATGAATAGTAGCTAAACTTGGTCTCGGGTAATAATGAGATTATACTGCTCAATGACAGTTACTTGACTTACGAATTACAAGAATTCTTTCCACCTTCCAAGAGAAGGTTCCATTCTTCTTTCAATAAGCAATTCCCTGGGAAAAATGGTAGATCCACATGATCACCATGTTACTTGAGCGAATTTCCAATACCATGCATGCTACAATAAAAAACCCTGTTCCCTCTATGGCATACCCTGCAGGTGCTAATTGTCCATAAATTATTAACCCCATCAAGTACAGATTTCAAATTGAAAGACATCTTCCTTGTTACCGCAGAACTGACAAGTCCAAAGGAGCTAAGCAGTTTAAACCAATTATTTTACCCTCGCAACCTGGCTCAATTTTGCAAATCCCAATTGATCGAAGTTAGTGAGATATAGCATTATCCTACTATAAGTGGCAGCAGGCAAGGATCAGTTGCGGTCCAAATCTGCCATAACTGAAGCAAAATGCTGTCAACAGGTATTTTACAGAAAATCCAGATTTGAACATGCCTCTAACCCAGAGTCAACTATAAAGTGAATTTGTCACCAAAATATGGTCACATATATCTACGCACTCAATGGTAGTTAGGCAATCACAAATGTACAATTTCCAATAATGGGGATATCTGCTGCTTTCTTTTCACTAGCATCTTGCCAAAGTTATTTAGATCACTACTTGGTTCGCTGAATTTTAAAGTGTAGGAAACAATTGATAGATAGAGTTGGCTCGGCATTAGGCCTTTACTCTCATGTTTCAGGTTCCATCAAAGCAAAAGGCAAAGGCTAAGTCTCTTGGGTTAGATTGCTTCATAGTTCCTGGCTATCTGCGTGAAGACACCAGTTTCGATCTTGTAATCCTTGGCCCGAATAATTTGACCACGTCTTGTAATCTCTGGACATCAAAACACGTGACAATGCACGTCCATAAAAAGCAGTAGATAACAAAAGAAAGTTTTCATGAACATCTTTGGCGGAATAAAATCAGAGGCCTGTCAAACTAACGTCACTGTTTGGTGTTCCCATTGTTCTTGCTTTCATGTCCATACTTAATGTAGCCACCTCTAACTGGAGAATTGTGGAAGCAGCCAAAACATTGTGTTTTGTCCGGGATAAACTTGTGCCCATACCATGTTGATTTTCTTGTAGACTATACAGAATCCATGAAGAGGACTATTACATTTTTCAGAAAAATTACACATACCTGACAGACACGGCCTTGGCGAAGTGCATCAGGAGGCAGACCAGCATACTTCAAGAAGGCAGCGGCATGACCACGCCACCAATTATCGCCATGAAGTTTTGGCCTCCTGGCAAGACATAAGTTAAAAAGATGAAGAACAGGTGAAACAAGATGACATCAGCCTTGGAGGTAAGAGGCACTATATACTGAGGCATTAGAAGACAAATGGAATAAGAACCTGTTGCAGGACCAGGGAGTTAAAATCCCCTGCCTGTAGAGCCATGCACATGGAAAGATGAAGGGATTTCTTCCAAAATCGAGCAAAGGACCCTGCATAGTATGATGATTAGAATTGAAGTGGAAATAGTAATATTCATCGAGAGATGATTCAATAAACTAGAATATCAAATACTGTGTATGCAGCTTCAGCAAACTTATGAAGAGTGGCAGCCTCCTCGATTTGTCCTCTAGGTGCATTTATTAGCCCTTCATGAGGTTGTGATGAAAAACTGTTCCTCTGAAACAGAGCTAGGCCTGAAAATTGTCATGCAAAATGACATAATTCATACAATGCAAATGTAAACTAAACGAGAAACGCAATGACAATAAAAAAAAGTATACGTAAAAGAACTGACCATCAGAAAAATTGTAAAAGAAATGAAATCAGAAAAATATACATAAAAGAAATGACCATCACAAATGCACAGTGGTGATGATAAGCAGCTTTTATTCTCCATACAAGATAAAGAAAATGCAGCATAAATAAAATGATAAAGTCTCCTTCCAGTGGAATAAGCATAAGTGTATGTACAAAAATGTTATTGATAAGAGCTACAATGTGCAATGCCCAAAGACCTCTTAAACTACTTAGAAAGCAGAATTGACAAAAGCCAGGTCGGGACAGCAGGTGAACCCACATATAATCATCAAAAAGTAGAAGTATGCAAGTTCACAATTGCATGCCCCAAAGCAACTGTAGCATTGCCTGTCATCTTAAATTCTCTATGTATAGACCATTTGAAATCCTTAACATATTTTTATTTTTACAATATTAGAAGAACTAATCACAAAATTAAGGTCATCTTCATTCTCCATCTGATTGCGCCAGCTCCCTCTTATGCTACTTCCGCACTTTGCTCTGTTGCTTGGACTACTATTGTCATGAGATGAAACTGGGGGCATCATATGGTTTAAGCTATCAGCTCTATTGGCAATGGCCAAGGATGGGGGAGCAAATTTCCTAACGTAAGTATTCTAGAAGCACATCACACCATATATGTTCCAGGATCAGCGCCAAAGCACATACTTTAAATTGTAAAGTAGCAGAGCTCCAGAAAACCAACAGTTTTGACATCATGCAAAAAAGGAGTGACAAATGCAACTCAACTTTTTAATGAACATCAGCATTCTCTCTTTTGCTTAATTGACCAAGAAATTTGTATAAACTAATCTGCAAACCTGCCAAAAGTTCCAGGTGGCCAGTGCCTGATGCACGATAGGCAACAAGATCCCCAAGTACTCGTGCTACTGAATAAACTTCATCTTCATCCATAACACTCCTGGAGAGACAAGCATAGTGGAATTAGAAAACCAATAATGATGTAAATTAAGGGAATGGCAAAAAAGTTGGAGAAAAGCCTACAAGTATTTTACACGTCCAAGACAGCATAATGCCTCACGCATGCCATGATCAAATACCTCCCTATAGTGGGCCTTCCATGCATTGTCCTCAGTTGCATAAAATGATCTCCACCTTAGAACATCGGAGCCCGTAAAACACTGAAGTAGTGCCACAAAACACACCATGACAATGAATAAAGCCAGCATATTCCGCTTCCACATGCTTCCTTTGGAGACAATCCCTACATGTTAATAGCCTTAGGGATTGAGCGAAGATTCGTGCATATGCAAAGCAGAAATCTTTAAATAACTTTCAGTAGAAAATAGTCAGATGAACACAAAGAAAACGATGCCCAAAATCAAACAGAATGATTCCATTTAGATTTTACCTCTTTTTTCTCATGATCATAATAGCAAAAAGTAATTCGCGATTAAACTGCACAAGTTGATTCATGGATAAAAACTAATGCAAAGAGGTGAAACAAAGGAAAGAAAAATTATATCATCAACTGAACAATGTTTCGTCAACTAGCGAGCAACGGCACTCAAAGACACTTCAAACAATCGAATTGGGAAAACAGAAGGCTTAATCATTGAAGATTTGTGCAAGATATTCCCTCACCTAAGATGCAGTCACTCGTTGTTTCATTGTGGGAAATAGACTTAAATATCTTGAAGACAAGATAAGTTGCACCCACAAATTGCACCATCATGACAACCATCGCAAATCGGGTCCACCAAATCCATTTTTTATACCTCGTCTGTCCATGCAGAAAAGAAAGGAACGATTTAGAATTGTCTGGAATGTGCCCACAGTCAGGTGAAGTTGATCTTGCCAAGTACGCGGGCTGCTTAAAATCTTTGTCAAGCTGGCTGGATAATGTGAAAAATAGAAACATATAGCATACTTTAATTTTTTATCAAGATTGGCATGTCCGAACTTGGCAAGACAGGTGGTGGGTTCTAACTTGAATTGCGAAAGACACAAAGTTAGACACTCATGAAATGGGTTATATTGGATGTCTTCAGATAAATCTGTCTTCGTAATGGAGATCCTGATATATGCAACTAGGACGGTCGGAAGAAATCTGCAAGAACATCTGGACCTAAAGTCTTAAAAATTTATCAAATTTATCTAGCATATCTACTGAAGATTAGAGTAGAGTGGTCCTTGCTTTATAACAGGGTCCAGCACACTCGTGCAAAATCAAGCTTTCATTTTCCTCGCTCTGCAACAGAGGCTCCTGGAAGCAAGGAGACTCAAGCAAGCAATAACAGATTTTAACAGCATTCCTTGAAATTCAATCTATATAATTAAATGGAGACCAGGGAAGACCTCCAAAACCAAGTCACCACGTGTCATCTGCCGCAATGAATCATCCCTAGACATCTCTCCACTAAAGAAGAATATCAACCCCCACGAGGTAAACGAGAAACGAGTTTCCGAGCAAAATGAAGCTGAAATTCGATTCGCTCAAAAACGAGAGGAAGGAACGAAGGAATACCCGTCTCTGATGGCGGATAACAGCATCGACGACCGGGCTCTCGGAAGACTCGAGGACGGTCGTGGCCGTGGCTTGCTGGGCGATCCCCGTATTGACCATGGCGACGATCCGGAGGGCCGCGGCCAAGGCGACAGTGGCGAAAGGGAGCGTCCGGCGAGGGCCGCAGGAGGGGAGAGAGAGGAGGAGGAGACACCCGCCCAGGGCCACCACCGCCGCGTTGGACGAGCCCAGCACCATGGTCGAGTACCTCAGGCTCTTCACGCCGGACCTCCACCACCCCATCGCTCCTCCTTCTCCTCCTCCGCCGTCTGCAGCTGCTCTAATGGGGGGGGCAACGTCGCTTCTCCAGAACGGATTGATCGAGTGTGATATCTCGAATGAAGAAGCCAAGCAATGGAAAATGGAGATTCTGTCCGTCTAATGGAGGTTGGCTTGGCTTGGCTTGGCGCAGAGATTAACGGTGATGGATGGAACCACCACCAGTCTCTTCTTTTTTTTTTTAAATTTCATTTGTATAATACATTGAAATTAAAAAAAAAAACAAACAAAACTGTCAAAGGATATCAAATCTGAAATCTGATATTCAGCAGATCTCTAACAACCATTCCCGATATTCAGCGATTGCTCCTGATATTCAGCGAATCTCTTGCAATCACTCCTTGATTTCTTTCTGATTTATTGTTGATTTGTTTATATCCTTAACTTCTTATAAATAGAAATTGAAAAGAGAGATAAAGATGTACAAAAACATTCATAAAATTTATAATATAGTTTTACGTTTTTACATGGTATCAGAGCTTTTCTAGCGAAAGCTTTATTTTATTCTCAAATGGCATCCTCGCCTTCTTCAACATCTACTTCGATCTCAAGTACCATCCCTGGCTTAACAACCCAGGTACTTGGATCCACAGCTACTGGAATTCCTGCAAATTCCATCTCCTGTCCAGCAATTGGAGTTAAGCTCACAGGAGACAATTTTGTTGTTTGGAGGGCACGCCTATTACCGTGTCTTCGAGCAAGCAAACTACTACCAATTGTGGAAGGATCTTCAGTTTGTCCACCTAGCCAAATTGTGCAAACAGCAGATGGAACCACCACCACTATTCCGAACCCAGCATATGACGAGTGGGTAACACGCGATCAAATCGCACTTGGATGGATTCTTAGCACGACATCCGACGCCATTGTCGGTCAGCTTTCGAATTTCAACACATCCGCAGAAGCATGGGAATTCCTTGGTACATCTTATGCTGCTCATAATCTTGCTAGAGCAACTCATCTTAGAATGCAGCTGCAAGCTCTTCAAAAAGGTAACAAAACAGTTATGAAATTTCTTCAACAAGCCACTATTCTTGTAGACCAACTCGCTTCGATTGGCGACATTATTTCCGATCATGAGTATCAAACTCACATTTTTCGTGGATTGGTAGCCGAATATCAAAGCCTTGCAGTATCCATATCAGTGCAAAGTCAAAATCAAACAATGACTAGAGATGCCCTTCACGGTCTCATATTGTCCCATGAAGCACGCTTAGACCTCATGGAGTCTACTGTTGCTCCACCGGCTGCATTTGCTACACATTTTGATGGGCCTACAATGGTTTCCTCACAACCTCAAAGATCACGACAACAACATGCTGTCAGATATTCTCGAGGTAATGGGCATTTTTTCCAAAATCGGAATCAAGAAGGAAGAGACAGAAATTATCGAGGGGCTGGCCAACAATATCACAATCGGAATCCCAACACCAATTTCAATCCATTTTTTGGCAATAACCAGAGTCAGAGACGAAGCAATCTTCGGTGTCAGATTTGTAACAAACACGGTCATAGTGCCAATGTTTGCCATGACAGATATCTTCAGCATCCACCATCCGAATTTTCTCCTCAACTGAACTTGGCTGAAATTCCTCCTCCACCTTCCATCTTCTCTAGTGAATCTTGGTATCCTGATTCTGGTGCTACCCACCATGTGACAAATAATCCTTCCGGTCTGTCTAATGTTCAGCCTTATTTTGGATCCCAACAAGTCACCATAGGTAACGGGTCCCATCTACCCATTACTTAGCTATGTTTCTCCACTTTTTCGTATGTCTAATGTTCTAGTTGTTCCCACAATCAAAAAGAATTTGCTATCGGTACGTCAGTTTTGTCAAGAAAACAAATGTGATTTCCTATTCTCATCAAATTCCTTTTCTGTGAAGTGTCGTCACACGGGAAGAACTCTACTTCAAGGGGAAACTGATCACGATCTTTATTCCATTCCAGCGTCTTCTTCGCAATTATCATCTCCGTCCGTGTTCCAAGCCTCTGCAACCAATCTTGTTTGTCTATGGCACAACCGACTTGGTCATGCCGCCTTCTTAGTTGTTTGTCAAGTTCTTAATAAATCACCGATGGCACTCTCACCGTGTCCTGCATGTATGTCTAGTAAGAGTCATAGTCAATTTCATGCACCCACCCATCATAGGTCTACCTTTCCATTGCAGTTAATTCACTTTGATGTATGGGGTCCAGCTCCTGTAACCTCTACATCTAATAATCGGTATTATATTTATTTTGTTGATGACTATTCCAAATTTACATGGCTATACATGTTGCAATCTCGTGACCAATTTCTCTCCATTTTCTCTGTGTTCCTTAATTTTGTGGGAAATCAATTTTCCACCACAGTCAAAGCCATTTAGTGTGATTGTGCACGCGAATTTCTCTCGGCCTCTTTTCAACGTCTATTACAAGATCGTGGCATTCGTCAAAGGACCTCATGTCCTCATCAACATCATCAAAATGGCACAGCTGAGAGAAAGCATCGCCATATTGTTGAAATGGGCCTTTCAATGCTTAACCATGCGTTTGTACCGCCTCGCTTTTGGGATTTTGCATTTGAGACTGCAGTACATATTATCAATCGGTTGCCAACACCAGTTCTACAGAACCGAACACCATGGGAGACACTTCATAAAGTTGTTCCCTCTATTAAGCACCTCAAGGTTTTCGGGTGTGCGGTTTACCCCAATCTTCGATCTTATGCAAAGAATAAGCTCCAATCCAGATCTCATTTATGCATTTTTCTAGGATATCCATCGTGCTACAAGGGCTACCGTTGCTATTCTCTAAGAGATCGTCGCATCTACATCACCAACGATGCAATTTTTGATGAGCAATTATTTCCCTTTACTACCTCTGGTCCAATGAATGCTTGTCAAACCATTGTTGCGGCTCCAGAATGTCTTATGCTCCCTCCATTTTTGAACAAAAACGTGCAACAACCTCAATCAATGGAGCGCATCTCTACTGCCCCAACTAATTTTCCTTCTCCTGTACAAGTTCAGCAAAATTCTCCTGTACAAGTTCAGCAAAATTCTCCAACTCCGTTTTCAAAATCGGAGTCATCTTTGCTCCCAGATCCACCCACTATTGATGTTCGAAATGATAGTGAGAGCATCTCCAACTCTTCTTCACCGTCAGCCGCCTCATCTCATCCTATGGTGACAAGGCTGTGGGATGGAACTTTGGCACGGCGTCAACTTCGGGCTGATCACACTTATGCCCTACAAACTGAAGCTTCCTCAATACTGACACCGACTTCCTTCACTCAAGCAAATAAAGATCTAGCATGGCGAGCGGCTATGAATGAAGAATACACTACCTTGATGCACAATCAGACCTGGACCCTTGTATCTCCACCAAAACAATGCAAACCCATTGATTGTAAGTGGGTATTTCGAGTCAAGCTGAAGGCTGACGGATCCCTTGAAAGATACAAGGCTCGGTTAGTCGCCAAAGGCTTCAATCAACAAGAAGGGATAGATTTCCATGAAACTTTTAGTCCTGTGGTAAAACACGTAACGGTTCGCACCGTTATTTCTCTTGCCTTCAGTCAGGGATGGCAGCTTCGACAATTGGACGTGAAGAATGCTTTTCTCCATGGTCTTCTTGAAGAGGAAATTTATATGCAGCAGCCTCCAGGCTTCGTCGACTCTACTCATCCTCACCATGTATGCCGTCTTCAACGTTCACTTTATGGACTAAAACAGGCACCGCGTGCATGGCACCAACGACTAAGTTCTTTTCTTCTCTCTCTTGGGTTTCAAGTATCTCGCGCTGACTCCTCTTTATTTATGCTTCACTCGTCAGCATACAGTGTCTTTCTCTTGGTATATGTCGATGATATAATTTTAACTGGGTCGCCCTCAGCGCCTTTATCTGCTCTAATCGAATCCCTGCAACGAGAATTTGCTATTAAGGACCTCGGCGAGCTCCATTATTTTCTCGGCATTGAATTGCAAAGAACTGACAAAGGTCTCCTACTCCATCAAGGCAAGTATGCACACGACATTCTTCAACGTACCCATATGCAAGATGCTCAACCAGTCACGACTCCTTGTGTCACTGGTACTGACCCTTCTTGACTGCAACACGGAGCTTTATTTCGTGATCCTACCTTATATCGTAGTACTGTCGGCGCTCTCCAGTACCTTACCATCACTCGGCTGGATCTTGCCTATGTGGTGAATACCGCGTGTCAATTCATGCATGCTCCCACCGATGCCCATTGGCAGTTCGTTAAGCGTATTCTACGTTTTCTACGTGGTACTACTAATTATGGCATTCTGCTTACTCGCAGCTCTACTTGTCAACTACATGCTTTCTCCGACGCAAGTTGGGCAGGTGACCATGACACTCGTAGGTCTGTTGGTGGTTATAGTGTCTTTCTTGGATCTAATCTTATTTCCTGGAGCTCCCGTAAACAACGGACTGTAGCTCGCTCTAGCACTGAAGCAGAATTTAAGTGGCTAGCCGATACAACAGCTGAGCTCATATGGATAGAAGCCTTATTACGTGACCTCCATGTCCCCTTGTCGAGTCCTCCTGTCTTATGGTGTGACAATATTTCGGCTATTTACCTCATTGGTAATCCCGTTTTTCATGCCCGAACGAAGCATGTTGAGATTGACTATCGTTTCGTTCGGGAACGGGTGGTTCAGAAGCAACTCCATGTTCAATACATCTCCTCCATAGATCAACCTGTGGACATCTTCACCAAAGCCCTATCTACCAATCGATTTCGTCTATTGCAGAACAAGCTTACTGTGAGATCTCTCACATCAGCTTGCGGGGGATGTCAAAGGATATCAAATCTGAAATCTGATATTCAGCAGATCTCTAACAATCATTCCCGATATTCAGCGATTGCTCCTGATATTCAGCGAATCTCTTGCAATCACTCCTTGATTTCTTTCTGATTTATTGTTGATTTGTTTATATCCTTAACTTCTTATAAATAGAAGTTGAAAAGAGAGATAAAGATGTACAAAAACATTCATAAAAATTATAATATAGTTTTACGTTTTTACAAAAACAAAACAGGTTTTCTGGTTATTTAATAGTCTTCGACTGTACTTACAGAACAGTAGAGCCGAACTAGATACGAGTTCTAATGGGTTCGCACTGTATCCGTTCTTGATCCATGTCGGGTTTTGCTCCACGTCAAACGGAGCCGTCCACGCTCTTCGCCTTCTCTTCTTGGATAAGTTCTTTCTTTCGCATGATTAATGCAATTGTCTTCAGTACGTAATTTATTGTATCATACTTGTATAATGGTCAAAAGAGTCCCGTTATTAGATCTTGGATCACAGTATGAAGCCATACAGAGATAGCACCTTTAACCATTCAAGGTCAATAAGCCAAAACGCATGTTACGTCAAAGTCAAATTGTAATATTGTTTTGTGCTTACATATTCCACAGTTTGTAATCACTTTTAACTTTTCAGAAATAAGATTAAGTTCTTGTCCAGAGAACTTTGTATCTTTGACAAACCACCAAATATGGAAAGGTCAAATTGTCAAAAGAAGTTTATCATTCTTCCACGGCAACGTGAACACTTGACGACGCCCAAATCTATCAAGAACCCAACAAGCCACTTTCCACTGTCCATGCCCTCGTCCATGTCCAGGTGAGGTGAATGAGTAAGTGCAGTTTTCTTTTCATCTCCTCCTCTCCTTCTTCCTCTCTCTTCCACTTCGACAATGCTCAACTATTTTAAGCAGACAAATGCGTCAAAAGCTATTCTGTGTACACTACAAGCCACCAAAATCTCTGTGCATGTACCAAAGAAGCTGTGAGCTGATTTCCGTTATATTGTGCAGGTTGGAGTATCAACTGCACCCTTGTGAATGTAATCTAAAAGAAGTGTGGCTAAAAGGAGAGTTACCGGACTAAAGGCTGTTGTTGCAAGAAGAAGAAGAAGAAGAAGAAGAAGATACGCTGCCCCCCTGCGTAGCAGGAAATGTTTAATTTAAAAACTGTAACTACGATGAAGGTTCTGCGAAAGATGCTTGTATACATGACACTCAACAATCATGTGCATCTTTGGTTCCCTATTCACTGTTGAAAGAAGTACTAATGGTAAGCCATCAATGGAAAGGACAAGATAAACATAAAGAGCACCAACGACGCTGCGCCGGCATAATACATCATAAAGAAACGAAATACCCTCAACAAGTCAGAAGATTCGAGGCACGGCTGAGGAGAATAAAATGCAAATCATGGGCGACTGGAAGTATCGCTCTGCATATTCGCTACCCTGAACGATACCCCAAAATCGATCACCTCCGCCATCGGCCTTAAGCCAAAATCCACGAGCAACCAAGTATTATTTTTAGTGGGTCATCAAAACAGAATGGCACCAAAATCGCAATTCTTGCAGTTTATGTATGCGTTTAAGAGGCCAAGCGTATTTGGGTATTTAGATTGGAAATTAATCTAATTTTTTTCTAGGTACGCTGAAAGAATTGTACAGAATTATAATGGCAAGATAGGCCAAGTTTATACGTGGTAGAGGATATTTTCCTTTTTTTTCACACGATGCCAAACTTTTGAATGACCCGACTGTTAGATATCGTAGGTTCAAGGGTTACTTTGGCTTTGATGCTAATTAGACGAGGCCGGTCTAGCCGAACCGGGGTGCGTCGGCTTGCCCAACTCCAAAAGGAATAAAATAAAGTGTTCCTATTATTTATGTTATGACAGATTTGGTCCCCAAACCAATCTCCGATTCTAATATCCTTAAAAAAAAGTTTTTGATCGGGGCCCCCATCAAGTTTGGTGATTGTCCAAATGAATCTAGTGTGGCTATAGTCTTTCGAATTGCCGTTCAAATAGCCGGTACTTCTCCCATTTTCAATTAAGTTGGTGTGATTAGATGTGGAAACGACTACATAGGTAGGTGTTGCCCAAATCGAAGATAAGATGACAGAAGGTCGTGAGATGGTTTGGTCATGTTCTACTTTCAATCCATTTGTATTTCTTTTCATACAGCTTTGCAGATGAATGGATCATCAAGTATGAAGCTGCAATATATTGTCAGTATCTTGGTTTCTGATAGAATTGATTTTGCAGTTATGCAAGATTGATTCTGAAGGAAAAGCAAGGAAGGTCATTGGTTGCTCCTGTGTTGTTCTAAAGGTACTTATTTCACAATCTCTGCCGAATTTTAGTAACTTTTTGTTGGCCTATCTTATTTCTCTCAATGATGTGTGGTAACCTTATTATGCTGACAAATCATGGAAAGTTTTCTAACATGTATAAGTTTAGAACATGTAAGTGGTCATCTGTGATGCTTAACAGTGGTGTAGAAAGTTTGTTTGTGCTTGCATATTTTCTTTATCAAGCGGCTCATTACTATTTTATCAATTTGCAGGATGTTGGAGAAGAGATCGAGGCTCGCCATGTCGTTTTGGAGTATGTGAAGTCACACTGAGAAGTATAGCTCTTTCGATCAAGAGAGGCCTTCCTTAGTTGAATGCTCTGCGGTTTTGTGATTGTTATAGTTGAACCATGTCTTATTTTTTACCAGTTTTTGGTCGTGTCAAGTTTGAAACAATTTCAGTTTAGTCCATCATATTCCATTAAATTCCCTGTACGACCATCTGATTTGGGAGCTTAGAACTCTGCATCTTATCCTTTCAGATAGTGGTTTAATGGTTGATGCTTGATTCACTCGGTATGTCTTTTTCTGGTTTGATGGCTCGAAAAGCTGGATTTAATTGTCATGTTTTGAATTGAAAAGAAAAAAAAAAGATTCTTGGATCCCGGCCTGACTTGGGCTTTTAGCCTGGGTCATTTGCCATTCGGGTCGGGATCCGGATCAGAAACAAAAAGCATTGTGCTTGTTTCAAGTCAGGTCGGGTATCATGGAAATCCGACCTGACCAATTGACACCCTTGAGTATACGCGCTTCCAGAACCAAACAATTTAAACCTCCATGTTTCGAGGGAGCCAGGGAAAAGAATCTAACACGCATGTAAGTTGCAACTCTCGCAATCGAATGAGACCTTTTCGACTTAGTCCTCCTTTGCGAGGCTTAAGGTGAAGCCAAGGCGGCTGAAGATAGAGGACATGAGAGAGCAGGCGTAAGAGAAAAGCGCCACTTTGACATTGGCCATCTGGGAGTACACAACCTTCACGAGCTGCTTGAACGACTGCGCCATCTTCCCCAGTGGCTGGTGGTCGGCCATCGCTTGAGTTTATGCAAGGTGAGAAGTTGGTTCGGATGTTACCAATCCAATCAAGTTGTTACTTTTATACAGTTTGACAGTTGAGTTAATGCAAGGAAAGAAGTTCGTTTAGATGTTACGTCACTGGATTAATTAATCCTGTCAATAAAAACGTCTTTTAACGACAAAAAGGCCGAATCATTCTCGCATCCTTAACAAATGTTCTTTTTGGCATATAAATTGGAAAGATACCTTATTTGTCCAAGGGTTTCTAGAATACTAATTTTTTGACGATCCAGGACGGCAGCAACTATTGACCGTGGGGCGATGGCCGTCAGGCAGATCTCAACTGTGGCACTCGGTTATTGATGGCAATGGAAGCGAGCGACGGTGCCAGATGTTGAGTCAAGGTGGCTGTCGGTGGTGGCCACGACACTAATACTTTGGGGATAGTGGTGGACCAAATGCGGTGCGACTTTATCCGTAGGTAAATTGGTGGTGATGGAAGCATCCTCTGGTGTGCGGTGGTGGGCAACCAGCGGCCAATGACATGCGACGAGTCGACAACAATTGATGGAGGGGGAGAGGGTTGCGGCGGGCGATAGCAATTGCAAGGGGGAAGGTAACTGGGATGGTGATTAGGCCAACAACAACAATACAGCCCTTTAATAGCACTACCATGACGTGCTCGTACACCTTTTGCTCTAATGAAAAAATGTCTAAAATTCAAAGTAAATAAGATCCATGGACAAACTCAAGGTTACTTTGCAATCAAGTACATACGGATACATCAGTACGGATATCATATGTTTCCCAAGTCTTAAGAAATGAGAAAAAAGGCATCATATTTGTCTTAACTTTCACATGGTACTAACTTGAATGCTATAGCTTTTGTGCAATACTCACTTAAGTGTCATGGCTTTTCTTTCAAATCAACGCCTAGTCCTCTAGAAAGGAAGAGTCCGTTGACATAAAGAATGACAGCTTCTGAAGCAACAATGTAATCCCGCAAATAAGTCTTCGCGGAGTTCTCTGCGAGAAGAAGATGGTGTTAGAAAAAGTGTGTTAGAAACAGAGGAGCTAACCAGCACTCCGCAAAACTTGGTCTACGTATCTTTGGGCGTGTTTCCTAATTGTTCTGACAAAATAAAAAGAAGAGAGGAGGGAGGATGAAAAAAACAGTGCTATAAATACATACAAACTCACCATCCCGTTTGACTTTCTTCAATAAATCTCCCGTTGAGGGAAGGACATTAATCGCAGCAGCTACAGCTTTCCTAATAGCCCATCCATGGAAAGGAGCAAGAACCTGTGCGTAAGCCTTTTTGGCTGCATCCTTGTAGGAATCCCCCCTACCAAAAAAATTAATAAGCCATAAAGATCACCCATAACAACATATGAAAGCAATGTCAAGTATATAGCTAATGAGGAAAAGCCAACAGATCCAAAACATTTTTACCCTCTATTTAGTTTTAACCCTTCCTGAACACCATAAATCAACATCCTTCATTATCTCATGTCTTCTTCGTCCTCCTCTCATTGTGTTGTCCCTACTGCAGAACTCCATCTTGTAGAGGCACATTGACTAGACATATCCTGTGTCTAACCCACTTTACATGAGTCCCTCCCATCCCATCCTCGATAAATTCTGCACCAACTTTCTTTCAAAGATGTGCACTTTCCAACTTCGGTGTTCTAGAATCAAAATTTTTCCTTTAGTTTTCAGGACATCACAATTTCATCTAGCCTAGGGAAAAAGTATACATTTTCCATGGTAACTTGTTCAATAGTATTAAACGCTTGAGTTTTGAGCCCATTGTTAAGTGGGACAAGACCCAAATTATATCCCAATCAGATCAAAATATGAGATGATCCATTTTGAGTTTTCTGTTGTAGAGGTTTATGCTGGCGTGGAGACCTAAGATGTAGGCCTCATAGTGACGCGAACCCAAACCAGTTTCCTCCTTTGCGGTCGGGTTATAGACTGTCTGGGGATTTAACATTTTGTTGCATTTAACTCCGATTGTATAGATCCATATACACAGTATGAAATGGGCTTATAGGAGATCCTGATTTTAGAAGAGATATGTTACTGTAATTTCCTCAAAGCTAATCTTTTAAGACCCTCCCTATTAAAGTCCGTCACATTGACATGACCACATACTTATATAGCCACCGCAAGCCTAACATTGTGCAACCTTCACAAGACACATGGAGACTTCCAAACTGTAGTTCTTTCAAAGATAATTCATTATTCCCTCGCCCATTCTCAACTTTGTCGAGTTTTCCTCCTCTCTTACTCCACAGAAGTCTATATCCTATAATATTTGCTTGGTGGGAAGATAAGGGGTTGTTAGGAGGTGGCTTTATGGGCTTCGTGAAATTGTGTTCACTCTAAACAAGTTGAAAATGGACTAAATACTGGATTTTTTCTTTTCCTACCACTTAATATCATTAGCAGTCCAGGAAACACACATTTGCTAACTTGTCGCAGTTATGTGCAAAGAAGTACAACAGAGAAAGCTGAGCGTCATTTACATACTCTGATTCAAGAATCTGTTCAAAGAATACCTTAACCCAGTCGAGGCCCCGATTCACCCTCGGAAGTTGTCTCGAATGGCAACCTGGTTTACTGATGCAGTTGCTTTCCACATCGCGATCCAGCAAAGCTGGCAATGTTTTGATTGACTTGCATGCGTCTGCCAGTATAAGAACCTGTTTTTCACAGGAAAGGAAAAACTTGCGGTAAGGGCACTAGCAGCAAGATGATCAACTATCACATAAATGGTCGATCGGAAGACAAATTTGAAAAGGCAAACAGTGTGAATTGCAAAATCTAATGAAGGTGATAGCAAATTCCTATTTAAACCCCAAAATCACTTTTAGGGAACAGCATTCTCCAAGAGAGGAGTTATCTAATCACAGGAAGACACCTGAAGCTAGTTATCCAGCTCCTTACATTAATTAGAGCAAGATTATCTGCGGGCCAATAGAATTGGTTGGATCATAGGTTGTAACATCTCTATATTACCTCGTTGAGATATTGTCCGCTTTGGTCCGTTCCATAACGAGTCTCATAATTTTTTTCTTTGGCGTACAGGTGGGCACATTCTCAAGAGGTTATCCATCCTGATAATCTTCCACCTAAGTGCGTTTAACTTTACAGTTTCAAAACAAAGCTTACCGTTATGTCAAAATGAGCATCCGTAAGTTAATTCCAGTTTTGGGAACCCTATTTATACTGCGGCTAGGTTTTCTCATTGACGTAACAAAGAGAATTGTGTTTCTAGAGAGTTTTGTGAGCCGTGAGCTTTTGTCGTTGTTTCGACTTCTGAAAACTGTACTCTCTTTTGATTATAGTGGAATCTTGTCTTGCCTCGCCCATGGACGTAGATCACGTTGTGATCGAACAACGTAAATATCTGTGTTCCATGTTTCGCTTTTTCGCATATGTTCGCAACACTATCATCCCTGCCCTCTTTGCCAATTCCAAAGCTTGCCCAGAGCCGCTCCTTGTCCAGATCCTCTCTGACCCGGCAACCACTCCCTGCCCTAATTGGATTGGATTATTACCGGAGTTGGTTTCAATTCCAACCTTTTCCTTAGTAGAAGTCAATAGAATAATACTCAATTTCCTTCCTCTGCAAGCTTCCACAGTACACTCACTACTACTATACTATCAACTCAGCCATCAAACCCTGATGCTTCTAACACTTCCATAACTTAACAGTTTTAACGTCGATGATTGAGGGAGTGAGGGAAAAAAATTTAGCACCCATGTAAGTCGCAGCCCTCGGAATCCTATAATACCTTGGGGGCCAAGTCCATCTCGGCGAACTTGAGAGCAATGCCGAGGGAGCCAATGAGAGGGAGCACGAGAGAGCAGGCTTGGGAGAATGGCGTGACCTTGATGTCCGCCGTCTCGGAGTTCAGGGCCGCTGTGAGCTCCTTGAATGACTGGGCGATCTTCCTCAGCGGCTTGTCGTCGTCGCCTGGCTTGGCCATCGATTGGAACTTGGATTCAAGCGGTCTAAATAAGTTATTTCATTTAGTGAGTTTGATCGGTGAGTATAGGTAAAGGAGAGAAGCCGGTTCGGATGTTGTGTCCCTCAGATTGATTATACTTGTAGATTAAAAAAAATGTGTATTTTAACGATCAAAGACCGAATCATTGGTGCATCCTTTCTAGTGTACTTTCGGCATATAAACTGGAAGATTCCTGATCAGGGTCACTGCAATAAAAACATAATCGACCAGCGAGGGTGTTGCTCAGAAGAATGCATTGGAGTAAGCAAAGATAACTCTCGATTACTTACGGTTCTTAGGACTCTCTTTATTTCGCAGAGAATAAATAATTTCATAAATATTTTCTTAAAAACGCTCATGTAACTTGTAATGCGAACGTTCCTCTGACGTTCTTTCTTCTCTCCTTCACGCGACTCGTCTTCAGCACTGTGCGGCTTCGTGTCGTGCATGTGCGGCTTGGGACCCTCGCATAAAATATCAACGCCTTTTTATATGTGTGCCCTCTTTTTCCTTTTAATTTTATTTAATTCCATGAGTCAACAAAATAACTTTGACTGGGGCCCATCAATATTCCTTCTCAACAAACGTCCTTTACAGTACATGCCATCCGAAAGATTTCTTTTATGGGCAATTTTGAATATTTTCTCCAACAGAAAATATATATCTTCACAGATAAATTATAGAAATTTATCCAAACGAGTCACGTTTCACAAGTGGCTTAAACTCGATATATAAATTTAACACGAAAAATATTTTCATTATCGATAAAAACTTCTATCTAAACATATTTGTGAACAATGAAAATATTTTTTGTTTATTTATTTTTATAAGCAACATAAGTAATCATTGTTAAAAAAAATATTTTGTAAATTATTTATTTTCCTCGAAATAAAAGATGTCTAGATATGGAAATATTATCTACTCAATGTTGATTATGATGTTGGTCATTGCTTAATGTCCATCAAGGATGAGAAAGAACTATGGTATAGAAAACTAAGTCATGTGAGTATGAGACAGATTTCTAAGCTATCCACCAAGGATCTTGTGCGTGGTCTACCCAAAATTAAACACGAAAAATTTGAGCTATGCAATGTGTGCTACTTGGATGTACTGGTGAGAAGTAACTCCATGGTTCTCTCTTCTTTTCTATGTAACTGTGATGGCGTAAATCTCCGGATTAACTTTTCATTCTGGCGTGGTACGGTGACTTGTTGAGTCACTTGAATGTAGGAATTCTAGTGCTCGGAAGGTGCCAATTTTCAGTTGAAAGACGGCAATATCATCTTGATCTTCGTACTTCGCCTTCATATTTCTGTAAGTAGAATCCCCAAAGTCTCTTGAATCCTTACCAACAGAAATCACATTTGCTTTACTTTTAATCAAGATGTGTATTGCTATCGAAACAATTTACGGGTAGTGTTGACACCTAAATTTTACCGAACATTTAGTGTAATTTGCATAGAAAATTAGGGATTAAATTTTAACCCCTAAACAAAAATATTCAAATTGCATAACATATAGTTTAGGTTCACGTTAATTTAATTGCATTTTTTTTGCATTGGATTGGCGATGGCGAACGAGTTTAAATTTCATCGAACGAGATTAAATTTCATCGAACGAGACTCGGTATGCTCGGAATCCAAGGGCCGGGAATTTCAAGACTAACGGGCTCGGTCGTTTTAATTTGAGCTTAATTCAACCCAAGTTAATTTAGCCCATTTAAATGCTAAATATGAGCCTAAGCCCAAGTCTAAGCCCATTAAGACCATAGAGCCCATCTAATCGACCTAGTTTAGGATTATATATCCAATTCTGGGCTCAATTTTGTGTTCAAAATTCGCTCGGTTTTAAATTTTAGGATTTCTCACTAACGGGTGGCTATTTAAAATATACGCGTATCGACCTAGGGTTATCCGAATCGCGATGGTTCCGTCCCTTGAGAGAACGAGAAAGTATCACTAGTCCCGAGAATCACCATCTTACGGTTCAAGCTTAGGACTGACTAACCACGCGTACTTTCGGTCTTGCAAAATCACCTGCGATCTGATTGTATATCGTTGGCCTTGGTCAGACTCAATCCATTGCCTTTCCTAAGATCGGTTCATATTGGTTCAAAATATTTTCTCATTACTTCTTGAGACCGATATCCTATTCGCGATCGAGTCCCTGATCCACGTACTACTTCCTAATTAGCCATACCTTATTGGTTAGCATCCCAAGAGTGATCAGCTCTGGGCGAGATTTACTACAAAGAAATGCGAAATAATATCAACTTCATTGATCCCAGAATTACATCAAAATTCGGGCTGTTACAATTTAAAGCAAGAATGGCACGTAAAAATTGTCGGAGCGATGAGTTAGGTTTGCCGCAAGTTTTACGGGCTCAAAGTCTCTTGGATCGTGACGAATGAGTGAAAAGTTGCTCGTAAAACATTATTCCTCCAATTTTAGTTCAGGTTTACGATTTCTGTGGCATTTTTCTCGAAAATGTACACAAAATAAAATCAAGAATGGCCCGTAAAAATTGTCGGAGCGATGAGTTAGGTTTGTCAGAAGTTTTACACGCTTAAAATCTATTGGATTGTGACGAATGAGTGAAAAGTTGCTCTTACAACATTATTCCTCCAATTTTCGTTTAGGTTTACGATTTCCGCGGCATTTTTCTCGAAAATGTACACAAAATTAAATCAAGAATGGCCCGTAAAAATTGTCGAAACGATGAGTTAGGTTTGCCGGATGTTTTAGATGCTCAAAGTCTCTTGGATCGCGACCAATGAGTGAAAAGTTGCTCTATCAACATTATTCCTCCAATTTTCGTTCAGGTTTACGATTTTCGTGGCATTTTTTTCGAAAATGTACACAAAATTAAATCAAGAATGGCCCATAAAAATTGTCGGAGCGATGAGTTAGGTTTGCCGGAAGTTTTACACGCTCAAAATCTCTTAGATCGCGACGAATAAGTGAAAAATTGCTCTTACAACCATATTACTTCAATTTTCGTTCAGGTTTACGATTTTTGTGGCATTTTCCTCGAAAATCTAAACAAAATTAAATCAAGAATGGACCGTAAAAATTGTCGGAGCGATGAGTTAGTATTGCTGGAAGTTTTACACGCTCAAAATCTCTTGCATTGCGACGAATAAGTAAAAAATTACTCTTACAACCATATTACTCCAATTATTGTTCAGGTTTACGATTTCCACGGCATTTTTCTCGAAAATGTACACAAATTTAAATCAAGAATGGCCCGTAAAAATTGTCGGAGCAATGAGTTAGCTATGGTGGATGTTTTAGACGGTCAAAGTCTCTTGGATCGCAACGAATAAGTGAAAAATTGCTCTTACAACCATATTACTCCAACTATTGTTCAGGTTTATGATTTCCACGGCATTTTTCTCGAAAATGTGCACAAATTTAAATCAAGAATAGCCCGCAAAAATTGTCGGAGCGATGAGTTAGGTTTGCCGGAAGTTTTACACGCTCAAAATCTCTTGGATTATGACGAATGGGTGAAAAATTGCTCTTACAACATTATTACTCCAATTTTTGTTCAGGTTTACGATTTCCGTGGTATTTTTCTCGAAAATGTACACAAAATTAAAGCAAGAATGGCACGTAAAAATTGTCGGAGCGATGAGTTAGGTTTGCCGCAAGTTTTACGGGCTCAAAGTCTCTTGGATCGTGACGAATGAGTGAAAAGTTGCTCGTAAAACATTATTCCTCCAATTTTAGTTCAGGTTTACCATTTCTGTGGCATTTTTCTCGAAAATGTACACAAAATAAAATCAAGAATGGCCCGTAAAAATTGTCGGAGCGATGAGTTAGGTTTGTCAGAAGTTTTACACGCTTAAAATCTATTGGATTGTGACGAATGAGTGAAAAGTTGCTCTTACAACATTATTCCTCCAATTTTCGTTTAGGTTTACGATTTCCGCGGCATTTTTCTCGAAAATGTACACAAAATTAAATCAAGAATGGCCCGTAAAAATTGTCGGAGCGATGAGTTAGGTTTGCCGGAAGTTTTACACGCTCAAAATCTCTTGGTTTGCGACGAATAAGTGAAAAATTGCTCTTACAACCATATTACTCTAATTTTAGCTCGGGTTTACGATTTCGGTGGCATTTTTCTCCAAAATCGACACAAAATTAAATCAAGAATGGGCCGTAAAAATTGTCGGAGCGTTGAGTTACGTTTGCCGGAAGTTACACGCGCTCAAAGTCTCTTGGATCGCGACGAATGAGTGAAAAGTTGCTCTTCCAACATTGTTACTCCAAATTTCGTGTAGGTTTACGATTTCAGTGGCATTTTTCTCGAAAATCTACACAAAATTAAAGCACGAATGGCCCGTAAAAATTGTCGAAGTGATGAGTTTGATTTGCGGGAAGTTATACGCGCTCAAAGTCTCTTGGATCGCTACGAATTAGTGAAAAGTTGCTCGTACAACATTATTCCTCCAATTTTCGTTCAGGTTTACGATTTCCGTGGCATTTTTCTCGAAAATGTACACAAACTTAAATCAAGAATGACCCGTAAAAATTGTCGGAGCGATGAGTTAGGTTTGCCGGAAGTTTTACACCCTCAAAATCTCTTGGTTTGCGACGAAGAAGTGAAAAATTGCTCTTACAACCATATTACTCCAATTTTAGCTCAGGTTTACGATTTCGGCGGCATTTTTCTCGATAATGTACACAAATTTAAACCAACAATGGGCCGTAAATATTGTCGGAGCATTGAGGTAGGTTTGCCGCAAGTTTTAAGGGCTCAAAGTCTCTTGGATCGCTACGAATAGGTGAAAAGGTGCTCTTATAACATTATTACTCCAATTTTCATGCAGGTTTACGATTTCTGTGGCATTTTTCTCGAAAATCGACACAAAATTAAATCAAGAATGGCCCATAAAAATTGTCGGAGCCTTGAGTTACGTTTGCCGGAAGTTATACGCACTCAAAGTCTATTGGATCATGACGAATAAGTGAAAAGTTACTCTTACAACCATATTGCTCCAATTTTCGTTCAAGTTTACGATTTTGGTGGCATTTTCCTCAAAAATGTACACAAAATTAAATCAATAATGGCCCGTAAAAATTGTCGGAGCATTGAGTTAGGTTTGCCGGAAGTTATACGCACTCAAAGTTTCTTGGAACGCGACGAATGAGTGAAAAGTTGCTCGTACAACATTATTTCTCCTATTTTTGTTCAGGTTTACAATTTCCGTGGCATTCTTCTCGAAAATGTACGGAAAATTATTTCAAGAATGGCCCGTAAAAATTGTCATAGCGATGAGTTACGTTTGCCGCAAGTTTTACGGGCTCAAAGTCTCTTGGATCGCTATGAATAAGTGAAAAGTTGCTCTTATAACATTATTACTCCAATTTTCGTGCTGGTTTACGATTTCTGTGGCATTTTTCTCGAAAATTTACACAAAATTAACTCAAGAATGGCCCGTAAAAATTGTCCCAGCGTGGAGTTACATTTGCCAGAAGTTATACGTGCTCAAAGTCTCTTGGATTGCGACGAATGAGTGAAAAGTTGCTCTTCCAACATTGTTACTCCAAATTTCGTGTAGTTTTACGATCTCAGCAGCATTTTTCTCGAAAATCTACACAAAATTAAAGCAAGAATGGCCCGTAAAAATTGTCAGAGCGATGAGTTTGATTTGCGGGAAGTTATATGCGCTCAAAGTCTCTTGCATCGCTACGAATTAGAGAAAAGTTGCTCGTACAACATTATTCCTCCAATTTTTGTTCAGGTTTACGATTTCCGTGGCATTTTTCTCGAAAATGTACACAAAATTAAATCAAGAATGGCCTGTAAAAATTGTCGGAGCGATGAGTTAGGTTTGCTGGAAGTTTTACACGCTCAAAATCTCTTGGTTTGCAACGAATAAGTGAAAAAGTGCTCTTACAACCATATTACTCTAATTTTCGCTCAGGTTTACGATTTCTGTGGCATTTATCTCGACAATGTACACAAATTTAAATCAAGAATGGCCCGTAAAAATTGTCGGAATGATGAGTTAGGTTTGCCGCAAGTTTTACGGGCTCAAAGTCTTTTGGAGCGCTACAAATAGGTGAAAAGTTGCTCTTATAACATTATTACACCAATTTTCGTGCAGGTTTACGATTTCTGTGACATTTTTCTCGAAAATCGACACAAAATTAAATCAAGAATGGCCCGTAAAAATTGTCGGAGGGTTGAGTTACGTTTGCCGGAAGTTATACGCCCTCAAATTCTCTTGGATCGCGACGAATAAGTGAAAAGTTACTCTTACAACCATATTGCTCCAATTTTCGTTCAAGTTTACGATTTCGGTGGCATTTTTCTTGAAAATGCACACAAAATTAAATCAATAATGGCCCTTAAAAATTGTCGGAGCCATGAGTTTGATTTGCCGGAAGTTATACGCGCTCAAAGTCTCTTGAATCGCTACGAATTAGAGAAAAGTTGCTCGTACAACATTATTCCTCCAATTTTCATTCAGATTTATGATTTCCGTGGCATTTTTCTTGAAAATGTACACAAAATTAAATCAAGAATGGCCCGTAAAAATTGTCCGAGCGAAGAGTTAGTTTTGTCGGAAGTTTTACACGCTCAAAATCTCTTGGATTGCGACGAATGAGTGAAAAGTTGCTCTTACAACATTATTACTCCAATTTTCGTGCAGGTTTAAGATTTCTGTGGCATTTTTCTTGAAAATTGACACAAAATTGAATCAAGAATGGCCCGTAAAAATTGTCGGAGCGTTGAGTTAGGTTTGCCGAAAGTTATACGCGCTCAAAGTTTCTTGGATCGCGACGAATTAGTGAAAAGTTGCTCTTACAACATTGTTACTCCAAATTTCGTTCAGGTTTACGATTTCGATGGCATTTTTCTCGAAAATGTATGCAAAATTAAATCAAGAATGGCCCGTAAAAATTGTCGGAGCCATGAGTTTGGTTTGCCGGAAGTTATACGCGCTTAAAGTCTCTTGAATCGCTACGAATTAGTGAAAAGTTGCTCGTAAACCATTATTGCTCCAATTTTCGTTCAGGTTTATGATTTCAGTGGCATTTTTCTTGAAAATGTACGCAAAATTAAATCAAGAATGGCACATAAAAATTGTCGGAGCAATGAGTTAGGTTTGTCGTAAGTTTTTCACGCTCAAAATCTTTTGGATTGCGACGAATAAGAGAAAAATTGCTCTTACAACCATATTACTCCAATTTTCGTTCAAGTTTAAATTTTCTATGGCATTTTTCTTGAAAATGTACACAAATTTAAATCAAGAATGGTCTGTAAAAATTGTCGGAGCGATGAGTTAGGTTTGCCGGAAGTTATACGTGCTCAAAGTCTCTTGGATCGCTACGAATTAGTGAAAAGTTGCTCGTACAACATTATTACTCCAATTTTCGTTCAGATTTACGATTTCCGTGGCATTTTTCTCGAAAATATACACAAAATTAACTCAAGAAAGGCCCGTAAAAATTGTTGAAGCGATGAGTTAGGTTTGCCGGAAGTTTTACACGCTCAAAGTCTCTTGGATTGCGACGAATGAGTGAAAAGTTGCTCTTACAAGATTATTCCTCTAATTTTCGTTCATGTTTACGATTTCCGTGGCATTTTTCTCGAAAATGTACACAAAATTAAATCAAGAGTGGCCCGTAAAAATTGTCAGAGCGATGAGTTACGTTTCCCAGAAGTTATACGCTCTCAAAGTCTCTTGGATCACGACGAATGAGTGAAAAGTTGCTCTTACAAGGTCATTCCTCTAATTTTCGTTCAAGTTTACGTTTTCTGTGGCATTTTTATCTAAAATGTACACAAAATGAAATCAAGAATGGCCCGTAAAAGTTGTTGGAGCGATGAGTTACGTTTGCCGGAAGTTATACGCGCTCAAACTCTCATGGATCGCGACGAATGAGTGAAAAGTTGCTCTTACGAGGTTATTCCTCTAATTTTCGTTCAGGTTTACGATTTCCGTGGAATTTTTCTTGAAAATGTACACAAAATTAAATCAAGAATGGCCCGTAAAAATTGTCGGAGCGATGAGTTACGTTTACTGGAAGTTATACGCGCTCAAAGTCTCTTGGATCGCGACGAATGAGTGAAAAGTTGCTCTTACAAGGTCATTCCTCTAATTTTTCTTCAGGTTTACGTTTTCCATGGCATTTTTGTCGAAAATGTACACAAAATGAAATCAAGAATGGCCCGTAAAAATTGTCGGAGCGATGAGTTACGTTTACCGGAAGTTATACGCGCTCAAAGTCTCTTGGATCGCGAGGAATGAGTGAAAAGTTGCTCTTACAAGGTCATTCCTCTAATTTTCGTTCAGGTTTACGATTTCCGTGGCATTTTTCTTGAAAATGTACACAAAATTAAATTAAGAATGGCCCGTAAAAATTGTCGGAGCGATGTGTTACATTTGCCGGAAGTTATACGCGCTCAAAGTCTCTTGGCTCGCGACGAATGAGTGAAAAGTTGCTCTTATAACATTATTCCTCCAATTTTCGTTCAGGTTTACGATTTCAGTGGCACTTTTTTGGAAAATGTACACAAAATAAAATCAAGAATGGGCCGTAAAAATTGTCGGAGCGATGAGTTACGTTTGCCGGAAGTTATACGCGCTCAAACTCTCTTGGATCACGATGAATGAGTGAAAAGTTGCTCTTACAACATTATTACTCCAATTTTCGTGTAGGTTTACGAATTCCGTGGCATTTTTCTTGAAAATGTACACAAAATTAAATCAAGAACCGCCCGTAAAAATTGTCGGATCGATGAGTTAGATATGCCGGATGTTTTAGATGCTTAAAGTCTCTTGGATCGGAATGAATAAGTGAAAAATTGCTCTTACAATCATATTACTCCAATTTTCATTAAGGTTTATGATTTCTATGGCTTTTTTCTCGAAAATGTACACAAAATTAAATCAAGAATGGCCCGTAAAAATTGTCGGAGCGATGAGTTAGGTTTGCCGGAAGTTTTACATGCTCAAAGTCTCTTGGATTGCGACGAATGAGTGAAAAGTTGCTTTTACAAGATTATTCCTCTAATTTTCGTTCATGTTTACGATTTCCGTGGCATTTTTCTCGAAAATGAATACAAAATTAAATCAAGAATGGGCCGTAAAAATTGTTGGAGCGATGAGTTACGTTTGCCGGAAGTTATACGCGCTCAAAGTCTCTTGGATCGCGACGAATGAGTGAAAAGTTGCTCTTACAAGGTTATTCCTCTAATTTTCGGTCAGGTTTACGATTTCCGCAGCATTTTTCTCGAAAATGTACATGAAATTAAATCAAGAATGGCCCGTAAAAATTGTCGGAGCAATGAGTTACGTTTGCCGGAAGTTATACGCGCTCAAAGTCTCTTGACTCGTGACGAATGAGTGAAAAGTTTCTCTTACAACAATATTCCTCCAATTTTCGTTCAGGTTTACGATTTCTGAGGTATTTTTCTAGAAATTGTACACAAAATTAATTCAAGAATAGCCCGTAAAAATTGTCGAAGCGATGAGTTACGTTTGATGGAAGTTATACGCACTCAAAGTCTCTTGGATCGCGACGAATGAGTGAAAAGTTGCTCTTACAACGTTATTACTCATATTTTCGTGCAGGTTTACGATTTCCGTGGCATTTTTCTCGAAAATCTGTACAAAATTAAAGCAAGAATGGCCTGTAAAAATTGTCAAAGCAATGAGCTAGGTATGCTCGATGTTTTACACGCTCAAAGTTTCTTGGATCGCAATGAATATGTGAAAAATTGCTCTTACAACCATAGTACTCCAATTTTCGTTGAGGTTTACGATTTATGTGGCATTTGTCTAAAAAATGTACACAAAAATAAATCAATAATGGCTCGTAAAAATTGTCGGAGCGATGAGTTAGGTTTGCCGCAAGTTTTACAGGTCCAAAATCTCTTTGATTGCGACGAATGAGTGAAAAGTTGCTCTTACAACATTATTCCTCCAATTTTAGTTCAGGTTGACGATTTCCGTGGCATTTTTCTAAAAAATATACACAAAATTAAATCAAGAATGGCCCGTAAAAATTGTCGGAGTGATGAGTTAGGTTTGCCGAAAGTTTTACACGTTCAAACTCTCTGGGATTGCGACGAATGAGTGAAAAGTTGCTCTTACAACATTATTACTCGAATTTTCGTGCAGGTTTACGATTTTCGTGCCATTGTTTTCGAAAATCTACACAAAATTAAATAAAGAACGGCCCGTAAAAATTGTCGGATCGATGAGTTAGATATGCAGGATGTTTTAGACGCTCAAAGTCTCTTGGATCGGAACGAATAAGTGAAAAATTGCTCTTACAGCCATATTACTCCAATTTTCATGAAGGTTTACGATTTCTATGTCTTTTTTCTCGAAAATGTACACAAAATTAAATCAAGAATGGCCTGTAAAAATTGTCGGAGCGAAGAGTTAGGTTTGTCGGAAGTTTTACATGTTGAAAATCTCTTAGCTGGCGACGAATGAGTGAAAAGGTGCTCTTACAACATTATACCTCCAATTTTCATTCAGGTTTACGATTTCCGTGGCATTTTTCTCGAAAATGTACACAAAATTAAATCAAGAATGGCCCGTAAAAATTGTTGGAGCGATGAGTTATGTTTGCCCGAAGTTATACGTGCTCAAACTCTCTTGGATCGCGATGAATGAGTGGAAAGTTGCTCTTACGAGGTTATTCCTCTAGTTTTTGTTCAGGTGTACGATTTCCGTGGCATTTTTCTCGAAAATGTACACAAAATTAAATCAAGAATGGCCCGTAAAAATAGTTGGAGCGAAGAGTTACGTTTATTGGAAGTTATACGTGCTCAAAGTCACTTGGATCGCGACGAATGAGTGAAAAGTTGCTCTTACAAGGTCATTCCTCTATTTTTCGTTCAGGTTTACGATTTCCATGGCATTTTTCTCGAAAATGTATTCAAAATTAAATCAAGTATGGCCCGTGAAAATTGTCGGAGCGATGAGTTACGTTTGCCGGAAGTTATACGCACTCAAAGTCTCTTGGATCGCGGCGAATGAGTAAAAAGTTGCTCTTACAGCATTATTACTCCAATTTTCGAGTAGGTTTACAAATTCCGTGGCATGTTTCCCGAAAATCTACACAAAATTAAATCAAGAACGGCCAGTAAAAATTGTCGGATCGATGAGCTAGATATGCCGGATATTTTTGACGCTGAAAGTCTCTTGGATCAGAACGAATAAGCGAAAAATTGCTCTTACAACCATATTACTCCGATTTTCATTAAGGTTTACAATTTCTACGGCTTTTTTCTCGAAAATGTACACAAAATTAAATCAAGAATGGCCCGTAAAAATTGTCGGAGCGATGAGTTAGGTTTGCTGGAAGTTTTACACGTTCAAAATCTCTTGGATGGCGACGAATGAGTGAAAAGGTCCTCTTACAACATTATTCCTCCAATTTTCGTTGAGGTTTACGATTTCCATGGCATTTTTCTCGAAAATGAATACAAAATTAAATCAAGAATGGCCCGTAAAAATTGTTGGAGCGATGAGTTATGTTTACCGGAAGTTATACGCGCTCAAAGTCTCTTGGATCGCGACGAATGAGTCAAAAGTTACTCTTACAACATTATTCCTCCAATTTTCGTTCAGGTTTACGATTTCGGTGGCATTTTTTCTCGAAAATCTACACAAAATTAAATCAAGAATGGCCCGTAAAAATTGTCGGAGCGATGAGTTAGGTTTGCCGGAAGTTTTACACGATCTAAATCACTTGGATTGCGACGAATGAGTGCAAAGTTGCTCTTACAACATTATTCCTCCAATTTTCGTTTAGGTTTACGATTTCTATGGCATTTTTCTCGAAAATGTACACAAAATTAAATCAAGAATGGCCCCTAAAAATTGTCAGAGCGATGAGTTACGTTTGCCGGAAGTTATACGCGCTCAAAGTCTCTTGGCTCGCGACGAATGAGTGAAAAGTTGCTCTTACAACAATATTCCTCCAATTTTCGTTCAGGTTTACGATTTCGGTGGCATTTTTGTCGAAATTGTACACAAAATTAATTCAAGAATGGCCCGTAAAAATTGTCGAAGCGATGAGTTACGTTTGATGGAAGTTATACGCACTCAAAGTCTCTTGGATCGTGACGAATGAGTGAAAAGTTGCTCTTACAACATTATTACTCATATTTTCGTGCAGGTTTACGATTTCCGTGGCATTTTTCTCGAAAATCTGTACAAAATTAAAGCAAGAATGGCCTGTAAAAATTGTCAGAGCGATGAGTTAGGTATGCTGGATGTTTTACACGCTCAAATTTTCTTGGATCGCAATGAATATGTGAAAAATTGCTCTTACAACCATAGTACTCCAATTTTCGCTGAGGTTTACGATTTATGTGGCATTTCTCTTAAAAATGTACGCAAAAATAAATCAATAATGGCCCGTAAAAATTGTCGGAGCGATGAGTTAGGTTTGCCGCAAGTTTTACACGTCCAAAATCTCTTTGATTGCGACGAATGAGTGAAAAGTTGCTCTTACAACATTATTCCTCCAATTTTAGTTCAGGTTGACGATTTCCGTGGCATTTTTCTCGAAAATATACACAAAATGAAATCAAGAATGGCCCGTAAAAATTGTCGGAGCGATGAGTTAGGTATGCCGGAAGTTTTACACGTTCAAAATCTCTGGGATTGCGACTAATGAGTGAAAAGTTGCTCTTACAACATTATTACTCCAATTTTCGTGCAGGTTTACAATTTCCGCAGCATTTTTCTCGAAAATGTACACAAAATTAAATCAAGAATGGCCCGTAAAAATTGTTGGAGCGATGAGTTATGTTTGCCCGAAGTTATA
The DNA here is from genome assembly GCA_031216185.1 of Syzygium aqueum. NCBI lineage: Eukaryota > Viridiplantae > Streptophyta > Magnoliopsida > Myrtales > Myrtaceae > Syzygium > Syzygium aqueum. The sequence continues at coordinate 200,244 of JASUUB010000014.1, read as the reverse complement.
CGTGCTCAAACTCTCTTGGATCGCGACGAATGAGTGAAAAGTTGCTCTTACGAGGTTATTCCTCTAATTTTCATTCAGGTGTACGATTTCCGTGGCACTTTTCTCGAAAATGTACACAAAATTAAATCAAGAATGGCCCGTAAAAATTGTTGGAGCGATGAGTTACGTTTGCCCGAAGTTATACGTGCTCAAACTCTCTTGGATCGCGACGAATGAGTGAAAAGTTGCTCTTACGAGGTTATTCCTCTAATTTTCGTTCAGGTGTACGATTTCCGTGGCATTTTTCTCGAAAATGTACACAAAATTAAATCAAGAATGGCCCGTAAAAATAGTCGGAGCGATGAGTTACGTTTACTGGAAGTTATACGTGCTCAAAGTCACTTGGATCGCGACGAATGAGTGAAAAGTTGCTCTTACAAGGTCATTCCTCTATTTTTCGTTCAGGTTTACGATTTCCATGGCGTTTTTCTCGAAAATGTATTAAAAATTAAATCAAGTATGGCCCGTGAAAATTGTCGGAGCGATGAGTTACGTTTGCCGGAAGTTATACGCGCTCAAAGTCTCTTGGATCGCGACGAATGAGTGAAAAGTTGCTCTTACAACATTATTACTCCAATTTTCGAGCACGTTTACGAATTCCGTGGCATGTTTCCCGAAAATATACACAAAATTAAATCAAGAACGGCCCCTAAAAATTGTCGGATCGATGAGCTAGATATGCCGGATGTTTTTGACACTGAAAGTCTCTTGGATCGGAACGAATAAGTGAAAAATTGCTCTTACAACCATAGTACTCCAATTTTCATTAAGGTTTACGATTTCTATGGCTTTTTTCTCGAAAATGTACACAAAATTGAATCAAGAATGACCCGTAAAAATTGTCGGAGCGATGAGTTAGGTTTGCCGGAAGTTTTACACGTTCAAAATCTCTTGGATGGCGACGAATGAGTGAAAAGGTCCTCTTACAGCATTATTCCTCCAATTTTCGTTGAGGTTTACGATTTCCATGGCATTTTTCTCGAAAATGAATACAAAATTAAATCAAGAATGGCCCGTAAAAATTGTTGGAGCGATGAGTTACGTTTGCCGGAAGTTATATGCGCTCAAAGTCTCTTGGATCGTGACGAATGAGTGAAAAGTTACTCTTACAAGGTTATTCCTCTATTTTTCGGTCAGGTTTACGATTTCCGTGGCATTTTTCTCGAAAATGTACTCAAAATTAAATCAAGAACGGCCCGTAAAAATTGTCGAATCGATGAGTTAGCTATGCTGGATGTTTTAGACGGTCAAAGTGTCTTGGATCGGAATGAATAAGTGAAAAATTCCTTTTACAACCATATTACTTCAATTTTCGTTGAGGTTTACGATTTTTGTGGCATTTTTCTCGAAGATGTTCAAAAAATTAAATCGATAATGGCCCTTAAAAATTGTCGGAGCGATGAGTTTGGTTTGCCGGAAGTTTTACACGTTCAAAATCTTTTGGTTGGCGACGAATGAGTCAAAAGTTACTCTTACAACATTATTCCTCCAATTTTCACTCAGGTTTACGATTTCGGTGGCATTTTTCTCGAAAATCTAGACAAAATTAAATCAAGAATGGCCCGTAAAAATTGTCAGAGCGATGAGTTAGGTTTGCCGGAAGTTTTACGCGTTCAAAAACACTTGGATTGCGACGAATGAGTGCAAAGTTGCTCTTACAACATTATTCCTCCAATTTTCGTTCAGGTTTACGATTTCTATGGCATTTTTCTCGAAAATGTACACAAAATTAAATTAGGAATGGCCCTTAAAAATTGTCGGAGCGATGAGTTACGTTTGCTGGAAGTTATACGCGCTCAAAGTCTCTTGGCTCGCGACGAATGAGTGAAAAGTTGCTCTTACAACATTATTCCTCCAATTTTCGTTCAGGTTTACGATTTTGGTGGCATTTTTCTCGAAATTGTACACAAAATTATTTCAAGAATGGCCCGTAAAAATTGTCAAAGCGATGAGTTACGTTTGATGGAAGTTATACGCACTCAAAGTCTCTTGGATCGCGACGAATGAGTGAAAAGTTGCTCTTACAACATTATTACTCCAATTTTCGTGCAGGTTTACGATTTCCGTGGCATTTTTCTCGAAAATCTATACAAAATTAAAGCAAGAATGGCCTGTAAAAATTGTCAGAGCGATGAGTTAGGTATGCTGGATGTGTTAGACGCTCAAAGTTTCTTGGATCGCAACGAATATGTGAAAAATTGCTCTTACAGCCATAGCACTCCAATTTTCGTTGAGGTTTACGATTTATGTGGCATTTCTCTAAAAAATGTACACAAAAATAAATCAATAATGGCCCATAAAAATTGTCGGAGCGATGAGTTAGGTTTGCCGCAAGTTTTACACGTGCAAAATCTCCTGGATTGCGATGAATGAGTGAAAAGTTGCTCTTACAACATTATTCCTCCGATTTTAGTTCAAGTTTACAATTTCCGTGGCATTTTTCTCGAAAATATACACAAAATGAAATCAAGAATGGCCCGTAAAAATTGTCGGAGCGATGAGTTAGGTTTGCCGGAAGTTTTACATGTTCAAAATCTCTGGGATTATGACGAATAAGTGAAAAGTTGCTCTTACAACATTATTACTCCAATTTTCGTGCACATTTACGATTTCCGTGTCATTGTTCTCCAAAATCTACACAAAATTAAATAAAGAACGGCTCATAAAAATTGTCGGATCGATGAGTTAGGTATGGCGGATGTTTTAGATGCTCAAAGTCTCTTGGATCGGAACGAATAAGTGAAAAATTGCTCTTACAACCATATTACTCCAATTTTCATTATGGTTTACGATTTCTATGGCTTTTTTCTCGAAAATGTAGACAAAATTAAATCAAGAATGGCCTGTAAAAATTGTCGGAGCGAAGAGTTAGGTTTGCCGGAAGTTTTACACGTTCAAAATCTCTTGGCTGGCAACGAATGAGTGAAAAGGTGCTCTTACAACATTATACCTCCAATTTTTGTTCAGGTTTACGATTTCCGTGGCATGTTTCTCGAAAATGTACACAAAATTAAATCAAGAATGGCCCGTCAAAATTGTCGGAGCATTGAGTTTCGTTTACTCGAAGTTATATGCGCTGAAAGTCTCTTGGATCGCGACGAATGAGTGAAAAGTTGCTCTTACGAGGTCATTCCTCTAATTTTCGTTCAGGTTTATGATTTCCATGGTTTTTTTCTCGAAAATGTACTCAAAATTAAATCAAGAATGGCCCATAAAAGTTGTCGGAGTGATGAGTTACGTTTGCCGGAAGTTATATGCGCTCAAAGTCTCTTGGCTCGCGATGAATGAGTGAAAAATTGCTCTTATAACATTATTCCTCCAATTTTCGTTCAGGTTTACGATTTCCGTGGCATTTTTCACGAAAATGTGCACAAATTTACATCAAGAATGGCCTATGAAAGTTGTCGGAGCGATAAGATAGTTTTGCCGGATGTTTTACACGCTCAAAATCTGTTGGATGGCGATGAATGCGTGAAAATTTGCTCTTAAAACATTATTCGTCCAATTTTCGTTCAGGTTTATTATTTCTGTGGCATTTTTCTCGAAAATGTACACAAAATTAAGTCAAGAATGGCCCGTAAAAATTGTAGGAGGGTTGAGTTAGGTTTGAGGCAAGTTTTACGGCTTCAATGTTTCTTGGATCGCTACGAATTAGTGAAAAGTTGCTCTTACAACATTATTACTCCAAATTTGGTGCAGGTTTACAATTTCGGTGGCATTTTTCTCAAAAATCTACACAAAATTAAATCAAGAATGGCTCGTAAAATTGTCGGAGAGATGAGTTAGGTTTGCGGGAAGTTATACTCCCTCCAAGTCTCTTGGATCGCGACGAATGAGTGAAAAGTTGCTCGTACAACATTATTCCTCCAATTTTCGTTCAGCTTTACGATTTCCGTGGCATTTTTCTCGAAAATGTAAACAAAATCAAATCAAGAATGGCCCATAAAAATTGTCGAAGCGATGAGTTACGCTTGCCGGAAGTTATATGCACTCAAAGACTCTTGGATCGCGACGAATAAGTGAAAAGTTACTCTTACAACATTATTACTCCAATTTTTGTGCAGGTTTACAATTTCCATGGCATTTTTCTCGAAAATGTACACAAATTTAAATCAAGAATGGCCCGGAAAAATTGTCGGAGCGATGAGTTAGGTATGCCGGATGTTTTAGATGCTCAAAGTCTCTTGGATAGCAAGGAATAAGTGAAAAATTGCTCTTACAACCATATTACACCAATTTTCGTTGAGGTTTACGATTTCTGTGGCATTTTTCTCGAAAATGTACACAAAATTAAATCAATAATGGCCCGTTAAAATTGTCGGAGCGATGAGTTTCGTTTGACGGAAGTTATACAGGCCCTCGGACCCCGGCAACCACTCCCCGCCCTCGTGGTGCAGCGGAAGCGTGGTGGGGCCGAGGTCCTTACACTCATCGCTCCAGCAATTTTTACGGGCCATTCTTGATTTAATTTTATGTACATTTTCGAGAAAAATGCCACGGAAATCATAAACCTGAACAAAAATTGGAGTAATAATGTTGTAAGAGCAACTTTGAACTTATTCGTAGCGATCCATGAAACTTTGAGACCGTAAAACTTGCGGCAAACCTAACTCATCGCTCCGACAAATTTTACGGGCCATTCTTGATTTATTTTTGTGTAGATTTTCGAGAAAAATGCCACAGAAATCATAAACCTAAACGAAAATTGGAGGAATAATGTTGTAAGAGCAACTTTTCACTCATTCGTCGGAATCCAAGAGATTTTGAACTTGTAAAGCTTCCGGCAAACCTAACTCATCGCTCCGACAATTTTTATGGGCCATTATATATTTAATTTTGTGTACATTTTCGAGAAAAATGCCTCAGAAATCTTAAACCTCAACGAAAATTGGAGTAATATGGTTGTAAGACGAATTTTTCACTTATTCCTTGCGATCCAAGGGACTACGAGCGTCTAAAAGATTCGGCATACCTAACTCATCAATCCGACAATTTTTGCGGGCCGTGCTTGATTTAATTTTTTTTAGATTTTCGAGAAAAATGCCATGGAAATCGTAAACCTGCATGAAAATTAGAGTAATAATGTTGTAAGAGCAACTTTTCACTCATTCGTCACAATCCAAGAGACTTTGAGCGCGTATAAGTTCCAGCAAACGTCACTCATCGCTCCATCAATTTTTACGGGCCATTCTTGATTTAGTTTTGTGTACATTTTCGAACAAAGATGCCATGGAAATCGTAAACCCGAACGAAAAATAGAGGAATGACCTTGTAAGAGCAACTTTTCACTCATTCGTCGCGATCCAAGAGACTTTGAGCGCATATAACTTCCGCCAAACGTAACTCATCGCTCCGACAATTTTTACGGGCCATTCTTGATTTAATTTTGTGTACATTTTCGAGAAAAATGCCATCGAAATCGTAAACCTGAACGAAAATTGAAGGAATAATCTTATAAGAGCAACTCTTCACTCATTCGTGGTAAGCCAAGAGACTTTGAGCGCGTAGAACTTCTGGCAAACGTAACTCATCGCTCCGATAATTTTTACGGGCCATTCTTGATTTAATTTTGTGTACATTTTCGAGAAAAATGCCACGAAAATCGTAAACATGAACGAAAATCAGAGGAATAATCTTGTAAGAGCAACTTTTCATTCGTTCGTCGCATTCCAAGAGACTTTGAGCGCGTGTAACTTCCGTCAAACCAAACTCATCGCTCCGACAATTTTTACGGGCCATTCTTGATTTAATTTTGTGTACATTTTCGAGAAAAAATGCCACGAAAATCGTAAACATGAACGAAAATCAGAGGAATAATCTTGTAAGAGCAACTTTTCACTCATTCATCGCAATCCCAGAGATTTTGAACGTGTAAAACTTCCGGCAAACCTAACTCATCGCTCCGACAATTTTTACGGGCCGTTCTTGATTTCATTTTGTGTATATTTTCGAGAAAATTGCCACGGAAATTGTAAATCTGAACTAAAATTGGAGGAATAATGTTGTAAAAGCAACTTTTCACTCATTCGTCGCAATCCAATAGATTTTGAACGTGTAAAACTTTCGGCAAACATAACTCATCGCTCCGCCAATTTTTACGGTCCAATCTTGATTTAATTTTGTGTAGATTTTCGAGAAAAATGCCACGGAAATCGTAAACCTGCATGAAAATTGGAGTAATAATGTTGTAAGAGCAACTTTTCACTCATTCGTCGCGATACAAGAGACTTCGGGCGCGTATAACTTCTGGTAAACGTAACTCATCGCTTCGACAATTTTTACGGGCCATTCTTGATTTAAATTTGTGTACATTTTCGAGAAAAATGCCACGGAAATCGTAAACTTGAACGAAAATTAGAGGGATGACCTTGTAAGAGCAACTTTTCACTCATTCGTCGCGATCCAAGAGACTTTGAGCGCCTATAACTTCGAGTAAATGTAACTCATCGCTCCGACAATTTTTACGGCCCATTCTTGATTTAATTTTGTGTAGATTTTCGAGAAAAATGCCACGGAAATCGTAAACATGAACGAAAATTGGAGGAATAATCTTGTAAGAGCAACGTTTCACTCATGGAGTGGCGCAGCGGAAGCGTGGTGGAGCCGAGGTCCTTACAATGAGTTACGTTGGCCGGCAGTTATACGCGCTCAAAGTCTCTTGGATCGAGACGAATGAGTGAAAAGTTGCTCTTACAACATTATTACTCCAATTTTCGTGCAGGTTTACGATTTCCGTGGCATTGTTCTCGAAAATCTACACAAAATTAAATCAAGAACGGCCCGTAAAAATTGTCAGATCGATGAGTTAGATATGCCGGATGTTTTAGACGCTCAAAGTCTCTTGGATCGGAACGAATAAGTGAAAAATTGATCTTACAACCATATTACTCCAATTTTCATTAAGATTTACGATTTCTATGGCTTTTTTCTCGAAAATGCACACAAAATTAGATCAAGAATGGCCCGTAAAAATTATCGGAGCAATGAGTTAGGTTTGCTGGAAGTTTTACACGTTCAAAATCTCTTAGCTGGCGATGAATGAGTGAAAAGGTGCTCTTACAATATTATTCTTCCAATATTCGTTCAGGTTTACGATTTCCGTGGCATTTTTCTCGAAAATGAACACAAACAAAAAAAAAACAAAAAAACAAAAATTAAATCAAGAATGGCCCGTAAAAATTGTCGGAGCGATGAGTTAGGTTTGCCGCAAGTGTTACGGTCTCAAAGTTTCATGGATCGCTACGAATAAGTTCAAAGTTGCTCTTACAACAATATTACTCCAATTTTTGTTCAGGGTTACGATTTCCGTGGCATTTTTCTCAAAAATGCACACAAAATTAAATCAAGAATGGCCCGTAAAAATTGTTCGAGCGATGAGTTACGTTGGCTGGCAGTTATACGCGCTCAAAGTCTCTTGCCACGCGACGAATGAGTGAAAAGTTGCTCTTACAACATTATTCCTCCAATTTTCGTTCAGGTTTACGATTTCCGTGGCATTTTTCTCGAAAATGCACACAAAATTAAATCAAGAATGGCCTGTAAAAATTGTCTGAGCGATGAGTGACGTTGACCGGCAGTTATACGCGCTCAAAGTCTCTTGGCATGCGACGAATGAGTGAAAAGTTGCTGTTACAACAATATTACTCCAATTTTTGTTCAGGGTTACGATTTCCGTGGCATTTTTCTCAAAAATGCACACAAAATTAAATCAAGAATGGCCCGTAAAAATTGTTCGAGCGATGAGTTACGTTGGCTGGCAGTTATACGCGCTCAAAGTCTCTTGCCACGCGACGAATGAGTGAAAAGTTGCTCTTACAACATTATTCCTCCAATTTTCGTTCAGGTTTACGATTTCCATGGCATTTTTCTCGAAAATGCACACAAAATTAAATCAAGAATGGCCTGTAAAAATTGTCTGAGCGATGAGTGACGTTGACCGGCAGTTATACGCGCTCAAAGTCTCTTGGCATGCGACGAATGAGTGAAAAGTTGCTGTTACAACATTATTCCTCCAATTTTTATTCAGGTTTACGATTTCCGTGGCATTTTTCTCAAAAATGCACACAAAATTAAATCAAGAATGGCCCGTAAAAATTGTCCAAGCAATGAGTTACGTTGGCTGGCAGTTACACACACTTAAAGTCTCTTGGCTCGCGACGAATGAGTGAGAAGTTGCTCTTACAACAATATTCCTCCAATTTTCGTTGAGGTTTACGATTTCCATGGCATTTTTCTCGAAAAGCTACACAAAATTAAATCAAGAATGGCCCGTAAAAATTGTCGGGGAGATGAGTTTCGTTTGACGGAAGATATACGCGCTCAAAGTCTCTTGGATCGCGACGAATGAGTGAAAAGTTGCTCTTACAAGGTTATTCCTCTAATTTTCGTTCAGGTTTACGATTTCCGTGGCATTTTTCTTGAAAATGTACACAAAATTAAATCAAGAATGGCCCGTAAAAATTGTCGGAGCGATGAGTTACGTTTACTCGAAGTTGTACGCTTTCAAAGTCTCTTGGATCGCGACGAATGAATGAAAAGTTGCTCTTACAAGGTCATTCCTCTAACATTCGTTCAGGTTTACGATTTCCGTGGCATTTTTCTGGAAAATGTACACAAAATTAAATCAAGAATGGGCCATAAAAATTGTCGGAGCGATGAGTTACGCTCGCCGGAAGTTATACGCGCTCAAAAGTCTCTTGGCTCGCGACGAATGAGTGAAAAGTTGCTCTTACAACATTATTCCTCCAATTTTCGTTCAAGTTTACGATTTCCGTGGCATTTTTCTCGAAAAATGTAGACAAAATTAAATCAAGAATGGCCTATAAAAATTGTCGGAGCGATGAGTTAGGTTTGCCGAAAGTTTTGCACGTTCAAAATCTCTTGGATGGCGACGAGTGAGTGAAAAGTTGCTCTTGCAACATTATTCCTCTAATTTTCGTTCAGGTTTACGATTTCCGTGGCATTTTTCTCGAAAATGTACGCAAAATTAATTCAAGAATGGCCCGTAAAAATTTTCGTTGAGGTTTACGATTTATGTGGCATTTTTCCCAAAAATGTACACAAAAATAAATCAATAATGGCCCGTAAAGATTGTCTGAGCGATGAGTTAGGTTTGCCGGAAGTTTTACACGTTCAAAATCTCTTGGATGGCGACGAATGAGTGAAAAGTTGCTCTTACAACATTATTACTCCAATTTACGTGCAGGTTTACGATTTCCGTGGCATTTTTCTCAAAAATCTACACAAAATTAAACCAAGAATGGCCTGTAAAAATTGTTGGAGCGATGAGTTAGGTATGCCGGATGTTTTAGATGCTCAAAGTTTCTTGGATCGCCACGAATATGTGAAAAATTGCTCTTACAACCATATTACTTCAATTTTCGTTGAGGTTTACGATTTACGTGGCATTTTTCTCCAAAATGTACACAAAAATAAATCAATAATGGCCCGTAAAAATTGTCGGAGCGATGAGTTAGGTTTGCCGGAAGTTTTACACGTTCAAAATCTATTGGATTGCGACGAACGAGTAAAAAGTTGCTCTTACAACATTATTCCTCCAATTTTTGTTGAGGTTTACAATTTCCGCGGCATTTTTCTCGAAAATATACACAAAATTAAAGCAAGAAAGGCCCGTAAAAATTATCGGGGAGATGAGTTTCGTTTGACGGAAGATATCCACGCTGAAGGTGTCTTGGATTGTGACGAATGAGTGAAAAGTTGCTCTTACAAGGATATTCCTCTAATTTTCGTTCAGGTTTACGATTTCCGTGGCTTTTTTCTGGAAAATGTACACAAAATTAAATCAAGAATGGCCCGTAAAAATTGTCGGAGCGATAAGTTACGTTCGCCGGAAGTTATACGCGCTCAAAGTCTCTTGGCTCGCGGCGAATGAGTGAAAAGTTGCTATTACAACATTATTCCTCCAATTTTCGTTAAGGTTTACGATTTTCGTGGCTTTTTTCTCCAAATTCTACACAAAATTAAATCAAGAATGGCCCGTAAAAATTGTCGGAGCGATGAGTTAGGTTTGCCAGAAGTTTTACACGTTCAAAATCTCTTGGATGGCGACAAATGAGTGAAAAGTTGCTCTTACAACATTATTACTCCAATTTTCAAGCAGGTTTACGATTTTCGTGGCATTTTTCTCGAAAATCTACACAAAATTAAATCACGAACGGCCCGTAAAAATTGTCGGATCGATGAGTTAGATATGCCGGATGTTTTAGACGCTCAAAGTCTCTTGGATCGGAACGAATAAGTGAAAAATTGCTCTTACAACCATATTACTCAAATTTTCATTAAGGTTTACGATGTCTATGGCTTTTTTCTGGAAAATGTACACAAAATTAAATCAACAATGGCCCGTAAAAATTGTCAGAGGGATGAGTTAGGTTTGCCGGAAGTTTTAGACGTTCAAAATCTCTTGGATTGCGACGAACGAGTAAAAAGTTGCTCTTACAACATTATTCCTCCAATTTTCGTTGAGGTTTACAATTTCTGCGGCATTTTTCTCGAAAATGTACACAAAATTAACTCGAGAATGGCCCGTAAAAATTGTCCAAGCGATGAGTTACGTTTACCGAAAGTTATACGCTCTCAAAGTCTCTTGGATCGGAACGAATGAGTGAAAAGTTGCTCTTACAAGGTCATTCCTCTCATTTTCGTTCAGGTTTACAATTTCCGTGGCATTTTTCTCGAAAATGTACACAAAATTAAATCAAGCATGGCCCGTAAAAATTATCGGAGCGATGAGTTACGTTTACCGGAAATTATACGCGCTCAAAGTCTCTTGGATCGCGACAAATGAGTGAAAAGTTGCTCTTACAACATTATTCCTCCAATTTTCGTGCAGGTTTACGATTTCCGCGTCATTTTTCTCGAAAATCTACACAAAATTAAATCAAGAACGGCCCGTAAAAATTGTCCGATCGATGAGTTAGATATGCCGGATGTTTTAGACGCTCAAAGTCTCTTGCATTGGAACGAATAAGTGAAAAATTGCTCTTAGAACCATATTACTCCAATTTTCATTAAGGTTTACAATTTCTATGGCTTTTTTCTCGAAAATGTAGACAAAATTAAATCAAGAATGGCCCGTAAAAATTGTCGGAGCGATTAGTTAGGTTTGCCGGAAGTTTTACACGTGCAAAATCTCTTGGATGGCGATGAATGAGTGAAAAGGTGCTCTTGTAACATTATTCCTCCAATTTTCATTCAGGTTTACGATTTCCGTGGCATTTTTCTCGAAAATGAACACAAAATTAAATCAGGAATGGCCCATAAAAATTGTTGGAGCGATGAGTTACGTTTGCCGGAAGTTATACGCTCTCAAAGTCTTTTGGATCGCGACGAATGAGTGAAAACTTGCTCTTACATGGTTATTCCTCCAATTTTCGTTCAGGTTTACGGTTTCCGTGGCATTTTTCTCGAAAATGTACATAAAATTAAATCAAGAATGGCCCGTAAAAATTGTCGGAGTGATGAGTTACGTTTACTCGAAGTTATACGCGGTCAAAGTCTCTTGGATCGCTACGAATGAGTGAAAAGTTGCTCTTACAAGGTCATTCCTATGATTTTCATGCAGGTTTACGATTTTCGTGGCATTTTTCTCAAAAATCTACACAAAATTAAATCAAGAACGGCCCGTAAAAATTGTCGGATCGATGAGTTAGATATGCCGGATGTTTTAGACGCTCAAAGTCTCTTGGATCGGAACGAATAAGTGAAAAATTGCTCTTAGAACCATATTACTCCAATTTTCATTAAGGTTTATGATTCCTATGGCTTTTTTCTCGAAAATGTACACAACATTAAATCAAGAATGGCCCGTAACAATTGTCAGAGCGATGAGTTAGGTTTGCCGGAAGTTTTAGACGTTCAAAATCTCTTGGATGGCGATGAATGAGTGAAAAGGTGCTCTTACAACATTATTCCTCCAATTTTCGTTCAGGTGTACGATTTCCATGGCATTTTTCTCAAAAATGTAGACAAAATTAAATCAATAATGGCCCGTAAAAATTGTCGGAGCGTTGAATTACGTTTACTCGAAGTTATACGCGCTCAAAGTCTCTTGGATCGCAATGAATGAGTGAAAAGTTGCTCTTACAAGGTCATTCCTCTAATTTTCGTTTAGGTTTACGATTTCCATGGCATTTCTCTCGAAAATGGACACAAAATTAAATCAAGAATGGCCCATAAAAATTGTCGGACCGATGAGTGACGTTTGCCTGAAGTTATACGCGCTCAAAGTCTCTTGGCTCACGACGAATGGGTGAAAAGTTGCTCTTATACGGTCATTCCTCTAATTTTCGTTCAGGTTTAAGATTTCCGTGGCATTTTTCTCGAAAATGTAGAGAAAATTAACTCAAGAATAGCCCGTAAAAATTGTCTGAGCGATGAGTAACGTTTACCGGAAATTATACGCTCTCAAAGTCTCTTGGATCGCAACGAATGAGTGAAAAGTTGCTCTTACAAGGTCATTCCTCTAATATTCGTTCAGGTTTACGATTTCCGTGGCATTTTTCTCGAAAATGTACACAGAATTAAATCAAGCATGGCCTGTAAAAATTGTCGGAGTGATGAGTTACGTCTACCGGAAGTTATACGCGATCAAAGTCTCTTGGATCGCGACGAATGAGCGAAAAGTTGTTCTTACAACATTATTCATCCAATTTTCGTGTAGGTTTACGATTTTCGTGGTATTTTTCTCGAAAATCTACGCAAAATTAAATCAAGAACGGCCCGTCAAAATTGTCGGATCGTTGAGTTAGACATGCCGGATGTTTTGGACGCTCAAAGTTTCTTGGATCGGAACGAAAAAGTGAAAAAATGCTCTTACAACCATATTACTCCAATTTTCAATAAGGTTTACGATTTCTATGGCTTTTTTCTCGAAAATGTACACAACATTAAATCAAGAGTGGCTCGTAAAAATTGTCAGAGCAATTAGTTAAGTTTGCCGGAAGTTTTACACGTTGAAAATCTATTGGATGGCGACGAATGAGTGAAAAGGAGCTCTTACAACATTATTCCTCCAACTTTCATTTAGGTTTACGATTTCCGTGGCATTTTTCTCAAAAATGAATACAAAATTAAATCACGAATAGCCCGTAAAAATTGTTGGAGCGATGAGTTACGTTTGCCGGAAGTTATACGCTCTCAAAGTCTCTTGGATCGCGACGAATGAGTCAAAAGTTGCTCTTACAAGGTTATTCCTCTAATTTTCGTTCAAGTTTACGATTTCAGTGGCATTTTTCTCGAAAATGTACACACAATTAAATCAAGAATGGCCCCTAAAATTTGTCGGAGCGAAGAGTAACGTTTACCGGAAGTTATATGCTCTCAAAGTCTCTTGGATCGCAACGAATGAGTGAAAAGTTGCTCTTAGAAGGTCATTCCTGTAATTTTCGTTCAGGTTTACGATTTCCGTGGCATTTTTCTCGAAAATGTACTCAAAATTAAATCAAGAATGGCCCATAAAAATTATCGGAGCGATGAGTTACGTTGGCCGGCAGTTATACGCGCTCAAAGTCTCTTGGCTCACGACGAATGAGGGAAAAGTTGCTCTTACAACATTATTCCTCCAATTTTCGTTCAGGCTTACGATTTCCGTGGCATTTTTCTCTAAAGTGCACACAATATTAAATCAAGAATGGCCCGTAAAAATTGTCTGAGCAATGAGTTACGTTGGCCGGCAGTTATACGCGCACAAAGTCTCTTGGCTCGGGACGAATGAATGAAAAGTTGCTCTTACAACATTATTCCTCCAATTTTTGTTCAGGTTTACGATTTCCGTGGCATTTTTCTTGAAAATGCACACAAAATTAAATGATGAATGGCCCGTAAAAATTGTCGGAGCGATAAGTTACGTTGGCCGGCAGTTATACGCGCTCAAAGTCTCTTGGCTCGCGACGAATGAGTGAAAAGTTGCTCTTACAACATTATTCCTCCAATTTTCGTTCAGGTTTACGATTTCCATGGCATTTTTCTCGGAAATGTACACAAAATTAAATGAAGAATGGCCCGTAAAAATTGTCGGAACGGTGAGCTACGTTTGCCGGAAGTTATACGCGCTGAAAGTCTCTTGGCTCGCGACGAATAAGTGAAAAGTTGCTCTTACAACTTTATTCCTCCAATTTTCGTTCAGGTTTATGATTTCTGTGGATTTTTTCACGAAAATTCTACACAATATTAAGTGAAGAATGGCCCGTAAAAATTGTCGGAGCGATGAGTTACGTTGGCCGGCAGATATACGCGCTCAAAGTCTCTTGGCTGGCGACGAATGAGTGAAAAGTTGCTCTTACAACATTATTCCTCCAATTTTCGTTCAGGTTTACGATTTCCGTGGCATTTTTCTCGAAAATGCACACAAAATTAAATGATAAATGGCCCGTAAAAATTTTTGGAGCGATAAGTTACGTTGGCCGGCAGTTATACGTGCTCAAAGTCTCTTGGCTTGCGACGAATGAGTGAAAAGTTGCTCTTACAACATTATTCCTTCAATTTTCGTTGAGGTTTACGATTTCCGTGGCATTTTTCTCGAAAATGTACACAAAATTAAATCAAGAATGGCCCGTAAAAATTGTCGGAGCGATGAGCTACGTTTGGCGGAAGTTATACGCGCTGAAAGTCTCTTGGATCGCAACGAATGAGTGAAAAGTTTCTCTCACAATATTATTACTCCAATTTTCATGCAGGTTTACGATTTCTGTGGCATTGTTCTCGAAAATCTACACAAAATTAAAACAAGAATGGACCGTAAAAATTGGCGGAGCGATGAGTTACGTTTGCCGGCAGATATACGCGCTCAAAGTCTCTTGGCTGGCGACGAATGAGTGAAAAGTTGCTCTTACAACATTATTCCTCCAATTTTCGTTCAGGTTTACGATTTCTGTGGATTTTTTCACGAAAATTCTACACAAAATTAAGTGAAGAATGGCCCGTAAAAATTGTCGGAGCGATGAGTTACGTTGGCCGGCAGATATATGCGCTCAAAGTCTCTTGGCTGGCAACGAATGAGTGAAAAGTTGCTCTTACAACATTATTCCTCCAATTTTCGTTCAGGTTTACGATTTCCGTGGCATTTTTCTCGAAAATGCACACAAAATTAAATGATAAATGGCCCGTAAAAATTTTTGGAGCGATAAGTTACGTTGGCCGGCAGTTATACGTGCTCAAAGTCTCTTGGCTTGCGATGAATGAGTGAAAAGTTGCTCTTACAACATTATTCCTTCAATTTTCGTTGAGGTTTACGATTTCCGTGGCATTTTTCTCGAAAATGTACACAAAATTAAATCAAGAATGGCCCGTAAAAATTGTCGGAGCGATGAGCTACGTTTGGCGGAAGTTATACGCGCTGAAAGTCTCTTGGATCGCAACGAATGAGTGAAAAGTTGCTCTCACAATATTATTACTCCAATTTTCATGCAGGTTTACGATTTCTGTGGCATTGTTCTCGAAAATCTACACAAAATTAAAACAAGAATGGACCGTAAAAATTGGCGGAGCGATGAGTTACGTTTGCCGGAAGTTATATGCGCTCAAAGTCTCTTGGCTCGCGACGAATAAGTGAAAATTTGCTCTTAACACATTATTCCTCCAATTTCCGTTCAGGTTTACGATTTCCGTGGCATTTTTCATGAAAATGTGCACAAAATTAATTGAAGAATGGCCCGTAAAAATTGTTGGAGCGATGAGTTACGTTGGCCGGCACTTATACGAGCTCAAAGTCTCTTGGCTCGCGACGAACGAGTGAAAAGTTGCTCATACAACATTATAACTCCAATTTTCGTGCAGGTTTATGTTTTCCGTGTCAATTTCTAGGAAATCTAGAAAAAATTAAATGAAGAACGGCCCGTAAAAATTGACAGATCGATGAGTTAGGTATGCCGGATGTTTCAAATGCTCAAGGTCCCTTGGATCGCAACGAATCAGTGAAAAATTCCTCTCACAACCATAGTTCTCCAATTTTCGTTGAGGTTTCCGATTTCTGTGGCATTTTTCTCGAATATGTACACAAAATTAAATCAAGAATGGCTCGTAAAAATTGTCGGAGAGATGAGTTAGGTTTGCCGGAAGTTATACGCGCTCCAAGTCTCTTGGATCGCGACGAATGAGTGAAAAGTTGCTCTTACAACATTATTACTCCAATTTTCGTGCAGGTTTACGATTTCCGTGGCATTTTTCTCGAAAATCTACACAAAATTAAATGAAGAATGGCCCGTAACAATTGTCGGAGCGATGAGTTACGTTTGCCGGAAGTTATACGCGCTCAAAGTCTCTTGGCTCGCGACGAATGAGTGAAAAGTTGCTCTTACAACATTATTCCTTCAATTTTCATTCAGGTTTACGATTTCGGTGGCATTTTTCTCGAAAATGCACAATAAATTAAAGCAAGAATGGCCCGTAAAAATTGTCCGAGCGATGAGTTACGTTGGCCGGCTGTTATACGCGCTCAAAGTCTCTTGGCTCACGACGAATTAGTGAAAAGTTGCTCTTACAACATTATTCCTTCAATTTTCATTCAGGTTTACGATTTCTGTGGCATTTTTCTCGAAAATGCACAATAAATTAAATCAAGAATGGCCCGTAAAAATTGTCCGAGCGATGAGTTACGTTGGCCGGCAATTATACGCGCTCAAAGTCTCTTGGTCGCGACGAATTAGTGAAAAGTTGCTCTTACAACATTATTTCTCCAATTTTCGTTCAGGTTTACGATTTCCGTGGCATTTTTCTCGAAAATGCACACAAAATTAAATCAAGAATGGCCCGTAAATATTATCTGAGCGATGAGTTACGTTGGCCGGCAGATATACGTGCTCAAAGTCTCTTGGCTCGAGACGAATGAGTGAAAAGTTGCTCTTACAACAATATTCCTCCAATTTTCGTTCAGGTTTACGATTTCCATGGCATTTCTCTCGAAAATGTACACAAAATTAAATCAAGAATGGCCCGCAAAAATTGTCGGAGTGATGAGTTACGTTTGCAGGAAGTTAGACGCGCTCAAAGTCTCTTGGCTCGCGACGAATAAGTGAAAAGTTGCTCTTACAACTTTATTCCTCCAATTTTCGTTCAGGTTTACGATTTCCGTGGCATTTTTCTCTAAAGTGCACACAATATTAAATCAAGAATGGCCCGTAAAAATTGTCGGAGCGATGAGTTACGTTGGCCGGCAGATATACGCGCTCAAAGTCTCTTGGCTGGCGACGAATGAGTGAAAAGTTGCTCTTACAACATTATTCCTCCAATTTTCGTTCAGGTTTACGATTTCCGTGGCATTTTTCTCGAAAATGCACACAAAATTAAATGATAAATGGCCCGTAAAAATTTTTGGAGCGATAAGTTACGTTGGCCGGCAGTTATACGTGCTCAAAGTCTCTTGGCTTGCGACGAATGAGTGAAAAGTTGCTCTTACAACATTATTCCTTCAATTTTCGTTGAGGTTTACGATTTCCGTGGCATTTTTCTCGAAAATGTACACAAAATTAAATTGAAGAATGGCCCGTAAAAATTGTCGGAGCGATGAGCTACGTTTGGCGGAAGTTATACGCGCTGAAAGTCTCTTGGATCGCAACGATTGAGTGAAAAGTTGCTCTCACAATATTATTACTCCAATTTTCATGCAGGTTTACGATTTCTGTGGCATTGTTCTCGAAAATCTACACAAAATTAAAACAAGAATGGACCGTAAAAATTGGCGGAGCGATGAGTTACGTTTGCCGGAAGTTATATGCGCTCAAAGTCTCTTGGCTCGCGACGAATAAGTGAAAATTTGCTCTTAACACATTATTCCTCCAATTTCCGTTCAGGTTTACGATTTCCGTGGCATTTTTCATGAAAATGTGCACAAAATTAATTGAAGAATGGCCCGTAAAAATTGTTGGAGCGATGAGTTACGTTGGCCGGCACTTATACGAGCTCAAAGTCTCTTGGCTCGCGACGAACGAGTGAAAAGTTGCTCATACAACATTATAACTCCAATTTTCGTGCAGGTTTATGTTTTCCGTGTCAATTTCTAGGAAATCTAGAAAAAATTAAATGAAGAACGGCCCGTAAAAATTGACAGATCGATGAGTTAGGTATGCCGGATGTTTCAAATGCTCAAGGTCCCTTGGATCGCAACGAATCAGTGAAAAATTCCTCTCACAACCATAGTTCTCCAATTTTCGTTGAGGTTTCCGATTTCTGTGGCATTTTTCTCGAATATGTACACAAAATTAAATCAAGAATGGCTCGTAAAAATTGTCGGAGAGATGAGTTAGGTTTGCCGGAAGTTATACGCGCTCCAAGTCTCTTGGATCGCGACGAATGAGTGAAAAGTTGCTCTTACAACATTATTACTCCAATTTTCGTGCAGGTTTACGATTTCCGTGGCATTTTTCTCGAAAATCTACACAAAATTAAATGAAGAATGGCCCGTAACAATTGTCGGAGCGATGAGTTACGTTTGCCGGAAGTTATACGCGCTCAAAGTCTCTTGGCTCGCGACGAATGAGTGAAAAGTTGCTCTTACAACATTATTCCTTCAATTTTCATTCAGGTTTACGATTTCGGTGGCATTTTTCTCGAAAATGCACAATAAATTAAAGCAAGAATGGCCCGTAAAAATTGTCCGAGCGATGAGTTACGTTGGCCGGCTGTTATACGCGCTCAAAGTCTCTTGGCTCACGACGAATTAGTGAAAAGTTGTTCTTACAACATTATTCCTTCAATTTTCATTCAGGTTTACGATTTCTGTGGCATTTTTCTCAAAAATGCACAATAAATTAAATCAAGAATGGCCCGTAAAAATTGTCCGAGCGATGAGTTACGTTGGCCGGCAGTTATACGCGCTCAAAGTCTCTTGGTCGCGACGAATTAGTGAAAAGTTGCTCTTACAACATTATTTCTCCAATTTTCGTTCAGGTTTACGATTTCCGTGGCATTTTTCTCGAAAATGCACACAAAATTAAATCAAGAATGGCCCGTAAATATTATCTGAGCGATGAGTTACGTTGGCCGGCAGATATACGTGCTCAAAGTCTCTTGGCTCGAGACGAATGAGTGAAAAGTTGCTCTTACAACAATATTCCTCCAATTTTCGTTCAGGTTTACGATTTCCATGGCATTTCTCTCGAAAATGTACACAAAATTAAATCAAGAATGGCCCGCAAAAATTGTCGGAGTGATGAGTTACGTTTGCAGGAAGTTAGACGCGCTCAAAGTCTCTTGGATCCCGACGAATTAGTGAAAAGTTGCTCTTACAACATTATTACTCCAATTCTCATGCAGGTTTACGATTTCTGTGGCATTTTTCTCGAAAATCTACACAAAATTAATTCAAGAATGGACCATAAAAATTGGCGGAGCGATGAGTTATGTTTGCCATAAGTTATACGCGCTCAAAGTCTCTTGGCTCGCGACGAATCAATGAAATGTTGCTCTTACAACATTATACCTCCAATTTTCGTGCAGGTTTACGATTTCCGTGGCATTTTCCTCTCAAATCTACACAAAATTAAATCAAGATCAGCCCGTCAAAATTGTCGGATCGATGAGTTAGACATGCTGGATGTTTTGGACGCTCAAAGTCTCTTGGATCGGAACGAAAAAGTGAAAAATTGCTCCAATTTTCATTAAGGTTTACGATTTCTATGGCTTTTTTCTCGAAAATGTAGACAAAATTAAATCAAGAGTGGCCCGTAAAAATTGTCGGAGCGATTAGTTAGGTTTGCCGGAAGTCTTACACGTGCAAAATCTCTTGGATGGCGATGAATGAGTGAAAATGTGCTCTTAAAACAATAGTCCTCCAATTTTCATTTAGGTTTACGATATCCGTGGCATTTTTCTCGAAAATGAACACAAAATTAAATCAAGAATGGCCCGTAAAAATTGTTGGAGCGATGAGTTACGTTTGCCGGAAGTTATACGCTCTCAAAGTCTCTTGGCTCGCGACGAATGAGTGAAAAGTTGCTCTTACAACATTATTCCTCCAATTTTCGTTCAGGTTTACGATTTTGGTGGCATTTTTCTCGAAATTGTACACAAAATTATTTCAAGAATGGCCCGTAAAAATTGTCGAAGCGATGAGTTACGTTTGATGGAAGTTATACGCACTCAAAGTCTCTTGGATCGCGACGAATGAGTGAAAAGTTGCTCTTACAAGGTCCTTCCTCTGATTTTCGTTCAGGTTTACAATTTCTGTGGCATTTTTCTTGAAAATGTACTCAAAATTAAATCAAGAATGGCCCGTAAAAATTGTCGGAGCGATGAGTTACATTTGCCGGAAGTTATACGCGCTCAAAGTCTCTTGGCTCACGACGAATGAGTGAAAAGTTGCTGTTATAACATTATTCCTCCAATTTTCGTTCAGGTTTAGGATTTCCGTGGCATTTTTCGCGAAAATGTACACAAATTTACGTCAAAAATGGCCTATGAAAGTTGTCGGAGCGAGAAGTTAGGTTTGCCGGAAGTTTTACACGCTCAAAATCTCTTGGATGGCGACGAATGAGTGAAAATTGGCTCTTAAAACATTATTCCTCCAATTTTCGCTTAGGTTTATTATTTCTGTGGCATTTTTCTCGAAAATGTACACAAAATTAAATCAAGAATGGCCCGTAAAAATTGTAGGAGCATTGAGTTAGGTTTGACGCAAGTTTTACGGCCTCAAAGTCTCTTCGATCGCTACGAATTAGTGAAAGTTGCTATTACAACATTATTACTCCAAATTTCGTGTAGGTTTAAAATTTCTGTGGCATTTCTCTCGAAAATCTACACAAAATTAAATCAAGAAAGGCTCGTAAAAATTGTCGGAGAGATGAGTTAAGTTTGCCGGAAGTTATATGCGCTCCAAGTCTCTTGGATCGCGACGAATGAGTGAAAAGTTGCTCGTACAAAATTATTCCTCCAATTTTCGTTTAGGTTTGCATTTTCCGTGGCATTTTTCTCTAAAATGTACACAAAATTAAATCAAGAATGGCTCGTAAAAATTGTTGGAGCGATGAGTTACGTTTACCGGAAGTTATACGCGCTCAAAGTCTCTTCGATCGCGACGAATGAGTGAAAAGTTGCTCTTTCAAGGTCATTCCTCTAATTTTCGTTCAGGTTTACTATTTCCGTGGCATTTTTCTCGAAAATGTACTCAAAATTAAATCAAGAATGGCCCATAAAAATTGTTGGATCAATGAGTTACATTTGCGGGAAATTATACACGCTCAAAGTCTCTTGGCTCGCGACGAATGAGTGAAAAGTTTCTCTTATAACATTATTCCTCCAATTTTCGTTCAGGTTTACGATTTCCGTGGCATTTTTCGCGAAAATGTACACAAATTTACATCAAGAATGGCCTATCAAATTTGTCGGAGCAATAAGTTAGGTTTGCCGGATGTTTTACACACTCAAAATCTCGTGGATGGCGACGAATGAGTGAAAATTTGCTCTTAAAACATTATTCGTCCAATTTTCGTTTAGGTTTATTATTTCTGTGGCATTTTTCTCGAAAATGTACACAAAATTAAATCAAGAATGGCCCGTAAAAATTGTAGGAGCGATGAGTTAGGTTTGACCCAAGTTTTACGGCCTCAAAGTCTCTTCGATCGCTACGAATTGGTGAAACGTTGCTCTTACAACATTATTACCCCAAATTTCGTGCAGGTTTACAAGTTCTGTGGCATTTTGCTCGAAAATCTACACAAAATTAAAGAAAAAATGGCTCGTAAAAATTGTCGGAGAGATGAGTAAGGTTTGCCGGAAGTTATATGCGCTCCAAGTCTCTTGGATCGCGACGAATGAGTGAAAAGTTGCGCGTACAACATTATTCCTCCAATTTTCGTTTAGGTTTACGATTTCCGTGGCATTTTTCTCGAAAATGAACAGTAAATTAAATCAAGAATGGCCCGTAAAAATTGTTGGAGCGATGAGTTACGTTTGCCGGAAGTTATACGCTCTCAAAGTCTCTTGGATCGCGACGAATGAGTGAAAAGTTGCTCTTACAAGGTTATTCCTCTTATTTTTGTTCAAGTTTACGATTTCCGTGGCATTTTTCTCGAAAATGTACCCAAAATTAAATCAAGAATGGCCCCTAAAATTTGTCGGAGCGGTGAGTTACGTTTACTCGAAGTTATACGCGCTCAAAGTCTCTTAGATCGCGACGAATGAGTGAAAAGTTGCTCTTACAAGGTCATTCCTCTAATTTTCGTTCAGGTTTACGTTTTCCGTGGCATTTTTCTCGAAAATGTACTCAAAATTAAATCAAGAATGGCCCGTAAAAATTGTCGGAGCGATGAGTTACATTTGCCGGAAGTTATACGCGCTCAAAGTCTCTTGGCTCACGACCAATGAGTGAAAAGTTGCTGTTGTAACATTATTCCTTCAATTTTCGTTCAGGTTTACGATTTCCGTGGCATTTTTCGCGAAAATGTACATAAATTTTCGTCAAGAATGGCCTATGAAAGTTGTCGGAGCGAGAAGTTAGGTTTTCCGGAAGTTTTAGACACTCAAAATCTCTTGGATGGCGAGGAATGAGTGAACATTTGCTCTTAAAACATTATTCCTCCAATTTTCGTTCAGGTTTATTATTTTTGTGGCATTTTTATCGAAAATGTACACAAAATTAAGTCAAGAATGGCCCGTAAAAATTGTAGGAGCGTTGAGTTAGGTTTGACACAAGTTTTACGGCCTCAAAGTCTCTTCGATCGCTACGAATTAGTGAAAGTTGCTATTACAACATTATTACTCCAAATTTCGTGTAGGTTTACAATTTCTGTGGCATTTCTCTCGAAAATATACACAAAATTAAATCAAGAATGGCTCGTAAAAATTGTTGGAGAGATGAGTTAGGTTTACCGGAAGTTATACGCGCTCCAAGTCTCTTGGATCGCGACGAATGAGTGAAAAGTTGCTCATACAACATTATTCCTCCAATTTTCGTTCAGGTTTGCGTTTTCCGTGGCATTTTTCTCAAGAATGTACAGAAAATTAAATCAAGAATGGCCCGTGAAAATTGTCGGAGCGATGAGTTATGTTTACCGAAAGTTATACGCGCTCAAAGTCACTTCGATCGCGACGAATGAGTGAGAAGTTGCTCTTTCAAGGTCATTCCTCTAATTTTCGTTCAGGTTTACGATTTCCGTGGCATTTTTCTCGAAAATGTACTCAAAATTAAATCAAGAATGGCCCGTAAAAATTGTCGGAGCGATTAGTTACATTTGCGGGAAGTTATACGCGCTCAAAGTCTCTTGGCTCGCGACGAATGCGTGAAAAATTGCTCTTATAACATTATTCCTCCAATTTTCGTTCAGGTTTTCGATTTCCGTGGCATTTTTCGCGAAAATGTGCACAAATTTACATCAATAATGGCCTATGAAAGTTGTCGGAGCGATAAGTTAGGTTTGCCGGATGTTTTACACGCTCGAAATCTCTTGGATGGCGACGAATGACTGAAAATTTGCTCTTAAAACATTATTCGTCCAATTTTCGTTCAGGTTTATTATTTCTGTGACAATTTTCTCGAAAATGTACACAAAATTAAATCAAGAATGGCCCGTAAAAATTGTAGGAGCGATGAGTTAGGTTTGACCCAAGTTTTACGGACTCAAAGTCTCTTCGATCGCTACGAATTAGTGAAAAGTTGCTCTTACAACATTATTACTCCAAATTTCGTGCAGGTTTACAATTTCTGTGGCATTTTTCTCGAAATCTACACAAAATTAAATCAAGAATGGCTCGTAAAAATTGTCGGAGAGATGAGTTAGGTTTGCCGGAAGTTATAGGCGCTCCAAGTCTCTTGGATCGCGACGAATGAGTGAAAAGTTGCTCGTACAACATTATTCCTCCAATTTTCGTTTAGGTTTACGATTTCCGTGGCATTTTTCTCAAGAATGTACAGAAAATTAGAACAAGAATGGCCCGTGAAAATTGTCGGAGCGATGAGTTACGTTGGCCGGCAATTATACGCGCTCAAAGTCTCTTGGCTCGCGACGAATGAGTGAAAAGTTGCTTTTACAACATTATTACTCCAATTTTCGTGCAGGTTTATGATTTCCGTGCCATTTTTCTCGAAAATCTAGAAAAATTAAATCAAGAACGGCCTGTAAAAATTGCCGGATCGATGAGTTAGGTATGCCGGATGTTTTAGACGCTCAAAGTCCCTTGGATCGCAACGAATCAGTGAAAAATTCCTCTTACAACCATATTTCTCCAATTTTCGTTCAGGTTTACGATTTCTGTGGCATTTTTCTCGAAAATGTACACAAAATTAAATCAAGAATGGCCCGTAAAAATTGTCGGAGCGATGAGTTAGGTTTGCCGCAAGTGTTACGGTCTCAAAGTTTCATGGATCGCTACGAATAAGTTCAAAGTTGCTCTTCCAACAATATTACTCCAATTTTTCTTCAGGGTTACGATTTCCGTGGCATTTTTCACGAAAATGCACACAAAATTAAATGAAGAATGGCCCGTAAAAATTGTCCTAGCGATGAGTTACGTTGGCCGGCAGTTATACACGCTCAAAGTCTCTAGGCTCGCGACAAATGAGTGAAAAGTTGCTCTTTCAACATTATTCCTCCAATTTTCATTCAGGTTTACGATTTCCGTGGCATTTTTCTCGAAAATGAACAATAAATTAAATCAAGAATGGCCCGTAAAAATTGTCCGAGCGATGAGTTACGTTGGCCGCAAGTGTTACGGTCTCAAAGTTTCATGGATCGCTACGAATAAGTTCAAAGTTGCTCTTCCAACAATATTACTCCGATTTTTGTTCAGGGTTACGATTTCCGTGGCATTTTTCTTGAAAATGCACACAAAATTAAATGAAGAATGGCCCGTAAAAATTGTCCGAGCGATGAGTTACGTTGGCCGGCAATTATACGTGCTCAAAGTCTCTAGCCTCGCGACGAATGAGTGAAAAGTTGCTCTTACAACATTATTCCTCCAATTTTCATTCAGGTTTACGATTTCCGTGGCATTTTTCTCTAAAATGCACACAAAATTAAATCAAGCATGGCCCGTAAAAATTGTCGGAGCGATGAGTTACGTTGGCCGGCAGTTATACGCGCTCAAAGTCTCTTGGCTCGCGACGAATGAGTGAAAAGTTGCTCTTACAACTTTATTCCTCCAATTTTCGTTCAGGCTTACGATTTCCGTGGCATTTTTCTCTAAAATGCACACAATATTAAATCAAGAATGACTTTACAAAAAAAAAATATTAAATCAAGAATGGCCCGTAAAAATTGTCTGAGCGATGAGTTACGTTGGCCGGCAGTTATACGCGCACAAAGTCTCTTGGCTCGGGACGAATGAGTGAAAAGTTGCTCTTACAACATTATTCCTCCAATTTTTGTTCAGGTTTACGATTTCCGTGGCATTTTTCTTGAAAATGCACACAAAATTAAATGATGAATGGCCCGTAAAAATTGTCGGAGCGATAAGTTACGTTGGCCGGAGGTTATACGCGCTCAAAGTCTCTTGGATTGCGACGAATGAGTGAAAAGTTGCTCTTACAACATTATTCCTCCAATTTTCGTTCAGGTTTATGATTTATGTGGCACTTTCTTGAAAATGTACGCAAAAATAAATCAAGAATGGCCCGTAAAAATTGTCGGAGCGATGAGTTAGGTTTGCCGCAAGTGTTACGGTCTCAAAGTTTCATGGATCGCTACGAATAAGTTCAAAGTTGCTCTTCCAACAATATTACTCCGATTTTTGTTCAGGGTTACGATTTCCGTGGCATTTTTCTTGAAAATGCACACAAAATTAAATGAAGAATGGCCCGTAAAAATTGTCCGAGCGATGAGTTACGTTGGCCGGCAATTATACGCGCTCAAAGTCTCTAGCCTCGCGACGAATGAGTGAAAAGTTGCTCTTACAACATTATTCCTCCAATTTTCATTCAGGTTTACGATTTCCGTGGCATTTTTCTCTAAAATGCACACAAAATTAAATCAAGCATGGCCCGTAAAAATTGTCTGAGCGATGAGTTACGTTGGCCGGCAGTTATACGCGCTCAAAGTCTCTTGGCTCGCGACGAAGGAGTGAAAAGTTGCTCCTACAACATTATTCCAACAATTTTCGCTCAGGTTTACGATTTCCGTTGCATTTTTGTCAAAAATGCACACAAAATTAAATCAAGCATGGCCCGTAAAAATTGTCTGAGCGATGAGTTACGTTGGCCGGCAGTTATACGCGCTCAAAGTCTCTTGGCTCGCGACGAATGAGTGAAAAGTTGCTCTTACAACATTATTCGTCCAATTTTCGTTCAGATTTACGATTTCCGTGGCATTTTTCTCTAAAATGCACACAAAATTAAATCAAGCATGGCCCGTAAAAATTGTCTGAGCGATGAGTTACGTTGGCCGGCAGTTATACGCGCTCAAAGTCTCTTGGCTCGCGACGGATGAGTGAAAAGTTGCCCCTACAACATTATTCCTCCAATTTTCGCTCAGGTTTATGATTTCTGTAACATCCCGAAATTCAACTCAATCTCCGGAATGAATAGAACGAGTCTTATTCAATATTTCATTTTCGTAAGTCTCGCCCGGAGCTGATCACTCTTGGGATACTGACCAAGTGGGAATGGCTAACTAGGAATAGGTACGTGGATCAAGGACCCGATCGCGAATTAAGCTTGATTTCGAGAAAAGACGAGGAAGTATTTTGGGCCAATTTGAACCGATCTTCGGAAGGTAACGGACTCGGTGTGGCCGAGGCCAACGATGTATGGTCGGATAGCAGGTGATTCTGCAAGACCGAGAATACACGTGGCCAACCAGTCCCAAACTTAAACCAACCGATCGTGTCTCCGAAACTAGTGATAATTCCTCTCGTTCTCTCGACAATCGAGATCGTCGTGATTCGAACAACCCGAGGTCGATACGCGTAACTCCTAAACAGCCGCCCGTTAGTGAGAGATTCGAAAATTGGAAATTTGGCAATTTTGATCGTGAAATGTAGTCCGGACTTCGAGACCGATTTTCGTGGGTTACGGGATGGTTTTTATAAGGACGACGTCAAATTATGTTGGCCACTTATGTATAGGACTTATACGGTCGGAAAATGGTGATTCGACCCGGTATCGGAGGAAAATGACAAGTTTGCCCTTGAGCCCTTTAGCATTCCGAATTTTGGGGTTTTGTTTATTAGATTTTTATATGTTTTGGCAAACTCTAGGGTGGTGACACTTGTCACCCAAACCCTTCCCCATGCTTGCCATCATTGTTGTCCAACCTTGCACTCTACCTCTTGGTCTTCCCCATGCAAGCCATCATCACCTTTCTCTCTCTCTCATTTCCCACTCACTTCTTTCTCTTCTCTCTCTCTCCCCTCTTCATTTCCTCTCAACTCAGCCAGCCACCACTCCTCTCCCCTCTCTCTCCGTGAGCTTCTTCCTCTCGGCCTCACGCCGCCGTTCGCCGCCCGCCGGAGCCACCGCCCACCGGCGCCGCCGCCCACCGGCGCCGCCGCCGTGAGTCGCCGTCCCTCTCCGTTTCCTCTCCCTCTCGGCTGCATGCAGTAGGGAAAGTGCCGGATCAGCCGACCACCTGAGCTACCATCCGCTGTCCACCCTCGCCGTTGCTTCGCCGGAGTAGCCGTTGCCGTGCCAAGGCTCTCGTTTGCCCTCTTGCTCGGTTTTCTTGCTTAGGCTAAGAGTAAGTGACTTCCTAATCCTTAGTTAGGCTAGTGGGTTACTAATGGCATGTCTAGGGATGGATTAGGGGCTGTGCATGGTTGGTTTGTGGTTGGATAAGCTTGATTTGCTTAATGGTGCAAGATTTATGATTCTCGGATTTCTGGTTGTTACTGTACCTCTATACTTTTTTTTAATTTTTTTAGTGATCATTGTGGGCCGAATCTGAAGAAGTGTTCTTCATGAAATTTGTTCCCAACATCTTTAAGTATAACATAATTTAAATTCAGAATTTTTGGAGTTTGTTTAGGGCCATTCGGAGGTCAGTCTTCAGACCGTCACAAAACTGTCCGATTTACTGTTCACCCGACCTTTCTGTCTTTCCGAATTTTTATAAAATTTTCCAGACCTTATTTCAACAAACTTCCTTCACAAAAATTGTTAAAGACACGTTTTTATATGACATATAAAAATTTCAGGGCTTTCCAAAATGATTTGGATACTGAATGAGTTGTATTTTTGATGGTCTGAGGGGCTGTTTGAGCGAACCGGGTTCTGTCCGGCTTTGAGTGTCAAAACGAGGTGCTTATGGTTGGAATTGGATTTCGAGTTCTTCACAGAAAATGTTTATCAAGATGTTTTGTATAACATATCCAAATTTCATAATTTTTGGAATTGATTTGCTATTTATTTCAAATGAATTTCTATCACTGTGTAACTGCCCAGTTTGGACCCGATTTTGTATATTCTTGGTTTTTCTCTCTTGGACTGATTAGTGGCTGTCCATTGTGAATTTCATTGGGCCTTGTACGACTAATATGTGGGTGTAAACCTCTAAACCCTAATTAGGACGATTATGCATTTTAAACGGGCCTAGGGTGTGTCGATTAGTCGATTAGTGTCGATTAGGACTCATATGAATTTGTATGTTACTAGTGGGTATCGGGAAACTATTGGTATGTGACAAAACAGAAATTTGAAGGGAATTAGAGGTCGAAATGATGAGGATTAGCTGCTGTCCACCTTGGGTTTTTGATGGCCAATTCCACGGTAGTTTGATGATTGAATTGATTGGAGTGCCGGGATTGCCGGGTGATTGAATTGTGGGTGTCGGTTTGGCAATCGTGATGGCTTGGGTCTACCATGCCGTGTGCTCGTGTGACCGACCATTGTGGAGTGCGATTGATGATTTGTTAATGTACATCATAATGCCCGAATACGTCATAAGTGCCAAATACGCATGTGATGCCCCATGGTGTTGGTTGGGCTAGTCAAGTATGTGACGTGGGTTGTTGAGCATGAATTCGTGGCATTGAATCGTGTTGTACATTGTGGAACATTATGCCGTGGTACATTGCACCAACATTCGTGTGCGGAATTGCATGGCTACGCATTATGCATGCCGAGTATGAGGCTTGTGGAAATTGTGCGAGAATGCGGGTATGCCATGGACATGTGATCACCTAATTATGCCCTGACGCGTTTACGCGGGGTTCAGATAAAAATTGGCAGTGTGCCGTGTGATCACTTAAGGCCTTCGGGTCGTGGCCTTCGGGTCGTGCCGTCCTCATGCACTTTGGAGCAGGACGATGCCCGGTGCGTCCGGAAGACGACCATCCTAAAGCAGGCTTTGGTTCGTGAGGAGATCGGTGTTGCGCCTGATGCGCTTACGCGGGCTAGAGACACTGGGCTTGAGAGCGTCTTTACGCTGGCCACGGAGTGTTGTGATTGATCTTCGGATCGGACCTTCGGGTCGGGCCTTCGGGTCGTGGTCTTCGGATCGGATCTTCGGATCGGGCCTTCGGGTCGGGCCTTCGGGTCGAATTGACAAGATAATCAACTACGTGTGTTGCATAGTGCCTGATTATGCAATGGAATTTGTGGGGCATGGTATGGGACGTGTCCAGGCGAATTCCATTTTATAATCGGAACACGCGCGAAATCCTGTGCTGTTATGTGTAATGCATAGTGCCTGATTATGCGATAGAAATCGGCTGGGTATGGTATGGGACGTATCTAAGCGGATTCTATTTTATAATCGGGACACGAATGGAATCTTATGCTGGAATGCCATATGAGTTAAATCGCATGCATGGCAAGGTAGTGGCATTTGCATGCATATGAATGCATGGGTCAGTGTGTGAATTTGTATGACTCGGTGATCCACATTTTGAACTGACACTAAAGGTTTTGAGCATGCGTGTGACGTACGTGTGACCGAGGATGCCGCGTATGTGACGTGATATTATTATGTGCCTAACCTGCAGGGTTAACATATGTTTGATTTGGGCCCGAGGGCCTAAGTCGTGTGGTTGTTCTGTTATGTGTTTGGGTATGACTTGTCTGGGTACGCATTGGCCTAGGTAGGGCTTAGGGTGTTGCTTATTGAGACTCGTTCTCATGGTTATTATATAACCATTTCAGACCCCGACTCCGACCATAAGCGGTCCGCCATCGCGTTCTAGGATCCCGAGGAAGAGCCGATGGAGCAAGATCCCGAAGAGGAGCCCATGGAGTTGGTGAACCCTTTTTGTATAGCTAGGCTAACCTACCTGACCACTTGCCCCTTTTGATGATGGTTGTTTTAACCCCCGTGACCTTTGTATGTAAGGTTGGATTTTGTAAGTACGTGCCGTTGAATGAAGTATATGGTTCAATTGTTCTACTACCCTTGGTCATGTATTGTTTTTGTACGGGTGTTTTAATTAATGCTTCCGCATGTGCCTTATGATTTGTTATGGGAGATGGGTCGGCGACAAGTCCTGGGATGTCGCATTTTAAATACGGCCATCGAAGGGGTGTCGCGAGCCCGGTGGGGTCCGGGGCGTGACAATTTCCGTGGCATTTTTCTCGAAAATGCACATAAAATTAAATCATGAATGGCCCGAAAAAATTGTCGGAGCGATAAGTTACGTTGGCCGGCAGTTATACGCGCTCAAAGTCTCTCGGCTCGCGATGAATGAGTGAAAGTTGCTTTTACAACATTATTCCTCCAATTTTTGTTCAGGTTTATGATTTCCGTGGCATTTTTCTCTAAAATGCACACAAAATTAAATCAAGCATGGCCCGTAAAAATTGTCTGAGCGATGAGTTACGTTGGCCGGCAGTTATACGCGCTCAAAGTCTCTTGGCTCGCGACGAATGAGTGAAAAGTTGCTCCTACAACATTATTCCTCCAATTTTCGCTCAGGTTTACGATTTCCGTTGCATTTTTGTCAAAAATGCACACAAAATTAAATCAAGCATGGCCCGTAAAAATTGTCTGAGCGATGAGTTACGTTGGCCGGCAGTTATACGCGCTCAAAGTCTCTTGGCTCGCGACGAATGAGTGAAAAGTTGCTCTTACAACATTATTCCTCCAATTTTCGTTCAGATTTACGATTTCCGTGGCATTTTTCTCTAAAATGCACACAAAATTAAATCAAGCATGGCCCGTAAAAATTGTCTGAGCGATGAGTTACGTTGGCCGGCAGTTATACGCGCTCAAAGTCTCTTGGCTCGCGACGAATGAGTGAAAAGTTGCCCCTACAACATTATTCCTCCAATTTTCGCTCAGGTTTACGATTTCCGTGGCATTTTTCTCGAAAATGCACATAAAATTAAATCATGAATGGCCCGAAAAAATTGTCGGAGCGATAAGTTACGTTGGCCGGCAGTTATACGCGCTCAAAGTCTCTCGGCTCGCAACGAATGAGTGAAAGTTGCTTTTACAACATTATTCCTCCAATTTTTGTTCAGGTTTATGATTTCCGTGGCATTTTTCTCGAAAATGTACACAAAATTAAATCAAGAATGGCCCGTAAAAATTGTCGGAGTGATGAGCTACGTTTGCCGGCAGTTATACGCGCCCAAAGTCTCTTGGCTCACGACGAATGAGGGAAAAGTTGCTCTTACAACATTATTCCTCCAATTTTCGTTCAGGTTTACGATTTCCGTGGCATTTTTCTCGAAAATGCACACAAAATTAAATCAAGAATGGCCCATAAAAATTGTCTGAGCGATGAGTTACTTTGGCCGGCAGTTATACACACCCAAAGTCTCTTGGCTCGCGACGAATGAGGGAAAAGTTGCTCTTACAACATTAGTCCTCCAATTTTCGTTCAGGTTTACGATTTCCGTGGCATTTTTCTCGAAAATGTACACAAAATTAAACCAAGAGTGGTCCGTAAAAATCGTCGGAGCGATGAGCTACGTTTGCCGGAAGTTATACACGCTCCAAGTCTCTTGGATCGCGACGAATGAGTGAACAATTGCTCTTACAACATTATTACTCCAATTTTCATGTAGGTTTACGATTTCCGTGGCATTTTTCTCGAAAATCTACACAAAATGAAATCAAGAATGGTCCGTAAAAATTGCCAGAGCGATGAGTTACGTTTGCCAGAAGTTATACGCGCTGAAAGTCTCTTGGCTCGCGATGAATAAGTGAAAAGTTGCTCTTGCAACATTATTCCTTCAATTTTGGTTGAGGTTTACGATTTCCGTGGCATTTTTCTCGAAAATGTACACAAAATTTTGTGAAGAATGGCCCGTAAAAATTGTCGGAGTGATGAGTTACGTTGGCCGGCAGTTATACACTCTCAAAGTCTCTTGGCTCGCGACGAATGAGTGAAAAGTTGCTCTTACAACATTATTCCTCCAATATTCGTTCAGGTTTACGATTTCCGTGGCATTTTTCTCGAGAATGTACAGAAAATTAAATCAAGAATGGCCTGTGAAAATTGTCGGAGCGATGAGTGATGTTTGTCGGAAGTTATGCGCGCTCGAAGTCTCATCGATCGCGATGAATGAGTGAAAAGTTGCTCTTACAACATCGTTACTCCAATTTTCGTGCAGGTTTACAATTTCCGTGCCATTTTTCTCGAAAATCTAGAAAAAATTAAATCAAGAACGGCCCGTAAAAATTGCCAGATCGATGAATTAGGTATGCCGGATGTTTTAGACGCTCAAAGTCCCTTGGATCGCCACGAATTAGTGAAAAATTCCTCTTACAACCATATTTCTCCAATTTTCGTTGAGGTTTAGGATTTTTGTGGCAGTTTTCTTGAAAATGTACACAAAATGAAATCGACAATGGCTCGTAAAAATTGTCGGAGCGATGAGTTAGGTTTGCCAGAAGTTTTGCACGTTCAAAATCTCTTGGATTGCCACGAATGAGTGAAAACTTGCTCCTACAACGTTATTCCTCCAATTTTCGTTCCGATTTATAATTTCTGTGGCATTTTCTGGAAAATCTACGCTAAAATAATTCAAGAATGGCCCGTAAAAATTGTCGGAGTGATGAGTTTGGTTTGCCGCAAGTTTTACGGTCTCAAAGTTTCATGGATCGCTTCGAATAAGTTAGAAGTTGCTCTTACAACATTATTACTCCAATTTTTGTTAAGGTTTGGGATATCCGTGGCATTTTTCCTGAAAATCTACACAAAATTAAATGAAGAATGGCCCGTAAAAATTGTCGGAGCGATGAGTTACGTTTGGCGGAAGTTATACGCGCTCAAAGTCTCTTGGCTCGCGACGAATGAGTGAAAAGTTGCCCCAACAACATTATTCCTCCCATTTTCGTTCAGGTTTACGATTTCCGTGGCATTTTTCTCTAAAATGCACACAAAATTAAATCAAGCATGGCCCGTAAAAATTGTCCGAGCGATGAGTTACGTTGGCCGAAAGTTATACGCGCTCAAAGTCTCTTGGCTCGCGACGAATGAGTGAAAAGTTGCTCCTACAACATTATTCCCCCAATTTTCGTTCAGGTTTACGATTTCCATGGCATTTTTCTCGAAAATGTACACAAAATTAAACCAAAAATGGCCTATAAAAATTGTCGGAGTGATGAGCTACGTTTGCCGGAAGGTATACGCGTTCAAAGTCTCTTGAATCGCGACGAATGAGTGAAATTTTGCTCTTACAACATTATTCCTCCAATTTTCGTTCAGGTTTACGATTGCCGTGTCATTTTTCTCGAAAATGCACACAAATTTAAATCAAGAATGGCCCGTAAAAGTTGTCTGAGGGATGAGTTACGTCGGCCGGCACTTATACGCGCTCAAAGTCTCTTGGCTCACGACAAATGAGTGAAAAGTTTCTCTTACAACATTATTCCTCCAATTTTCGTTCAGGTTTACGATTTCCGTGGCATTTTTCTCAAAAATGTACACAAAATTAAGTCAAGAATGGCCCGTAAAAATTGTCAGAGTGATGAATTACGTTGGCCGGCAGTTATACGCGCTCAAAGTCCCTTGGCTCGCGACGAATGAGTGAAAAGTTGCTCTTACAACATTATTACTCCAATTTTCGTTTAGGTTTACGATTGCCGTGTCATTTTTCTCGAAAATGCAAACAAATTTAAATCAAGAATGGCCCGTAAAAGTTGTCTGAGCGATGAGTTACGTTGGCCGGCAGTTATATGAGCTCAAAGTCTCTTGGCTCGCGACCAATGAGGGAAAAGTTGCTCTTACAACATCATTCCCCCAACTTTCGTTCAGGTTTACGATTTACGTGGCATTTTTCTCGAAAATGTACACAAAATTAAATCAAGAATGGCCCGTAAAAATTGTCGGAGCGATGAGCTACGTTTGCCGGAAGTTATACGTGCGCAAAGTCCCTTGGATCGCGACGAATGAGTGAAAAGTTGCTCTTACAACAATATTCCTCCAATTTTCGTTCAGGTTTACGATTTCCGTGGCATTTTTCTCGACAATGTACACAGAATTAAGTCAAGAATGGCCTGTAAAAATTGTCTGAGGGATGAGTTACGTTGGCCGGCCGTTATACATGCCCAAAGTCTATTGGCTCGCGACGAATGAGTGACAAGTTGCTCTTACAACATTATTCCTCCAATTTTCGTTTAGGTTTACGATTTCCATGGCATTTTTCTCCAAAATGTGCACAAAATTAAACCAAGAATGGCCCGTAAAAATTGTCGGAGCGATGAGCTACGATTGCCGGAAGTTATTCGCGCTCAAAGTCTCTTGGATCGCGACGAATGAGTGAAAAGTTGCCCGTACAAAATATTTACACCAATTTTCATGCAGGTTTATGATTTCCATTGCGTTTTTCTAAAAAATCTACACAAAATTAAATCAAGAATGAACCGTAAAAATTGGCGGAGCGATGAGTTACGTTTGCCGGAAGTTATACGCGCTCAACGTCTCTTGGCTCGCGACGAATAAGTGAGAAGTTGCTCTTACAACATTATTCCTCCAATTTTCGTTCAGGCTTACGATTTCCATGGCATTTTTTTCGAAAATGTACACAAAATTAAGTCAAGAATAGCCATAAAAATTGTCAAAGCGATGAGTTACATTGGCCGGCAGTTATACTCGATCAAAGTCTCTTGGCTTGCGACCAATTAGTGAAAAGTTGTTCTTACAACATTATTCCTCCAATTTTCGTTCAGGTTTACGATTGCCGTGGCATTTTTCTCGAAAATGCACACAAATTTAAATCAAGAATAGCCCGTAAAAGTTGTCTGAGGGATGAGTTACGTCGGCTGGCACTTACACGCGCTCAAAGTCTCTTGGCTCGTGCCGAATGAGTGAAAAATTGCTCTTACAACATTATTCCTCCAATTTTCGTTCTGGTTTACGATTTCCATGGCATTTTTCTCGAAAATGTACACAAAATTAAGTCAAGAATGGCCCGTAAAAATTGTCAGAGCAATGAGGTACGTTGGCCGGCAGTTATACGCGCTCAAAGTCTCTTGGCTCTCGACGAATGAGCTAAAAGTTTCTCTTACAACATTATTCCTCCAATTTTAGTTCAGGTTTATGATTTTTGTGGCATTTTCCTCGAAAATGTACACAAAATTAAGTCAAGAATGGCCCGTAAAAATTGTCAGAGCGATGAGGTACGTTGGTCGGCAGTTATACGTGCTTAAAGTCTCTTGGCTCGTGACGAATGAGTGAAAAATTGCTCTTACAACATTATTCCTTCAATTTTCGTTCAGGTTTACGATTTCCGTGCCATTTTTCTCGAAAATGTACACAAAAATTAAAACAAGAATGGTCTGTAAAAATTGTCGGAGCGATGAGCTACGTTTTCCGGAAGGTATACGCGTTCAAAGTCTCTTGGATCGCGACGAATGAGTGAAAAGTTGCTCTTACAACATTATTCCTCCAATTTTCGTTCAGGCTTACGATTTCCGTGCCATTTTTCTAGAAAATGTACACAAAATTAAGTCAAGAATGGCCCGTAAAAATTGTCTGAGGGATGAGTTAGGTTGGCCGGCAGTTATACGCGCCCAAAGTTTCTTGGCTCGCGACGAATGAGTGAAAAGTTTCTCTTACAACATTATTCCTCCAATTTTCGTTCAGGTTTACGTTTTTCGTGGCATTTTTCTCGAAAATGTACACAAAATTAAAACAAGAATGGCCCGTAAAAATTGTCAGAGCTATGAGCTACGTTTGCCGGAAGGTATACGCGTTCAAAGTCTCTTGGATCGCTACGAATGAGTGAAAAGTTGCTCTTACAACATTATTCCTCCAATTTTCGTTCAGGTTTACGTTTTCGGTGCCATTTTTCTCGAAAATGTACACAAAATTAAAACAAGAATGGCCCGTAAAATTGTCGGAGCGATGAGCTACGTTTGCCGGAAGGTATATGCGCTCAAAGTCTCTTAGATCGCGATGAATGAGTGAAAAGTTGCTCTTACAACATTATTCCTCCAATTTTCGTTCAGGTTTACATTTTCCGTGCCATTTTTCTTGAAAATGTACACAAAATTAAGTAAAGAATGGCCCGAAAAAATTGTCGGAGCGATGAGTTACGTTGGCCGGCAGTTATACGCGCTCAAAGTCTCTTGGCTCGCGACGAATGAGTGAAAAGTTGCCCGTACAACATTATTTCTCCAATTGTCGGAGCGATGAGCTACGTTTGTTGGAAGTTATACGCGCTCAAAGTCTCTTGGATCGCGACGAATGAGTGAAAAGTTGCTCTTACAACTTTATTCCTCCACTTTTCGATCATGTATACAATTTCCGTGCCATATTTCTCGAAAATGTACACAGAATTAAGTCAAGAATGGCCTGTAAAAATTGTCCGGGCGATGAGTTATGTTGGCCGGCAGTTATACTCGCTCAAAGTCTCTTGGCTTTCGACGAATGAGCGAAAAGTGGCTCTTACAACATTATTCCTCCAATTTTCGTTCAGGTTTACGATTTCCGTGGCATTTTTCTCGAAAATGTTCACAAAATTAAACCAAGAATGACCCGTAAAAATTGTCGGAGCGATGAGCTACGTTTGTTGGAAGTTATACGCGCTCAAAGTCTCTTAGATTGCGACGAATGAGTGAAAAGTTGCTCTTACAACATTATTCCTCCAATTTTCGTTCAGGTTTACGATTTCCGTGCCATTTTTCTCGAAAATGTACACAAAATTAAGTAAAGAATGGCCCGAAAAAATTGTCGGAGCGATGAGTTACGTTGGCCGGCAGTTATACGCGCTCAAAGTCTCTTGGCTCGCGACGAATGAGTGAAAAGTTGCTCTTACGACATTGTTCCTCCAATTTTCGTTCAGGTTTTCGTTTTTCGTGGCATTTTTCTCGAAAATGTACACAAAATTAAACCAAGAATGGACCGTAAAAATTGTCAAAGGGATGAGTTGCGTTGGCCGGCAGTTATACGCGCTCAAAGTCTCTTGGCTTTCGACGAATGAGCGAAAAGTGGCTCTTACAACATTATTCCTCCAATTTTCGTTCAGGTTTACGATTTCCGTGGCATTTTTCCCGAAAATGTTCACAAAATTAAACCAAGAATGACCCGTAAAAATTGTCGGAGCGATGAGCTACGTTTGCCGGAAGGTATATGCGCTCAAAGTCTCTTAGATCGCGATGAATGAGTGAAAAGTTGCTCTTACAACATTATTCCTCCAATTTTCGTTCAGGTTTACGATTTCCGTGCCATTTTTCTTGAAAATGTACACAAAATTAAGTAAAGAATGGCCCGAAAAAATTGTCGGAGCGATGAGTTACGTTGGCCGGCAGTTATACGCGCTCAAAGTCTCTTGGCTCGCGACGAATGAGTGAAAAGTTGCCCGTACAACATTATTTCTCCAATTGTCGGAGCGATGAGCTACGTTTGTTGGAAGTTATACGCGCTCAAAGTCTCATGGATCGCGACGAATGAGTGAAAAGTTGCTCTTACAACATTATTCCTCCAATTTTCGTTCAGGTTTACGATTTCCGTGCCATTTTTCTCGAAAATGTACTCAAAATTAAGTAAAGAATGGCCCAAAAAAATTGTCGGAGCGATGAGTTACGTTGGCCGGCAGTTATACGCGCTCAAAGTCTCTTGGCTCGCGACGAATGAGGGAAAAGTTGCTCTTACGACATTGTTCCTCCAATTTTCGTTCAGGTTTACGATTTCTGAGGCATTTTTCTCGAAAATGTACACAAAATTAAACCAAGAATGGACCGTAAAAATTGGCGGAGCGATGAGTTACGTTTGCCGGAAGTTATACGCGCTGAAAGTCCCTTGGCTCGCGACGAATAAGTGAGAAGTTGCGATTACAACATTATTCCTCCAATTTTCGTTCATGCTTACGATTTCCGTGGCATTTTTATCGAAAATGTACACAAAATTAAGTCAAGAATAGCCGTAAAAATTGTCAGAGCGATGAGTTACATTGGCCGGCAGTTATACGCACTCGAAGTCTCTTGGCTCGTGACGAATTAGTGAAAAGTTGCTCTTACAACATTATTCCTCCAATTTTCGTTCAGGTTTACGATTGCCGTGGCATTTTTCTCGAAAATGCACACAAATCTAAATCAAGAATGGCCCGTAAAAGTTGTCTGAGGGATGAGTTACGTCGGCCGGCACTTATACGAGCTTAAAGTCTCTTGGCTCGTGACGAATGAGCGAAAAGTTGCTCTTACAACATTATTCCTCCAATTTTCGTTTAGGTTTACGATTTCCGTGGCATTTTTTTCGAAAATGTACACAAAATTAAGTTAAGAATGGCCCGTAAAAATTGTCGGAGCGATGAGCTACGTTGGCCGGCAGTTATACGCGCTCAAAGTCTCTTGGCTCTCGACAAATGAGCGAAAAGTTGCTCTTACAACAATGTTCCTCCAATTTTCGTTCAGGTTTACGATTTTCGTGGCATTTTTCTCGAACATGTACACAAAATTAAGTCAAGAATGGCCCATAAAAACTGTCAGAGCGATGAGTTACGTTTGCCGGAAGTTATACGCGCTCAACGTCTCTTGGCTCGCGACGAATAAGTGAGACGTTGCTCTTACAACATTATTCCTCCAATTTTCGTTCAGGCTTACGATTTCCATGGCATTTTTCTCGAAAATGTACACAAAATTAAGTCAAGAATAGCCGTAAAAATTGTCAAAGGGATGAGTTACGTTGGCCGGCAGTTATATTCGATGAAAGTCTCTTGGCTCGCGACCAATTAGTGAAAAGTTGCTCTTACAACATTATTCCTCCAATTTTCGTTCAGGTTTACGATTGCCGTGGCATTTTTCTAGAAAATGCACACAAATTTAAATCAAGAATGGCCCGTAAAAGTTGTCTGAGGGATGAGTTACGTCGGCCGGCACTTACACGTGCTCAAAGTCTCTTGGCTTGTGACGAATGAGTGAAAAATTGCTCTTACAACATTATTCCTCCAATTTTCGTTCGGGTTTACGATTTCCGTGGCATTTTTCTCGAAAGTGTACACAAAATTAAGTTAAGAATGGCCCGTAAAAATTGTCAGAGCGATGAGCTACGTTGGCCGGCAATTATACGCGCTCAAAGTCTCTTGGCTCTCGACGAATGAGCGAAAAGTTGCTCTTACAACATTATTCCTCCAATTTTCGTTCAGGTTTACGATTTCCGTGGCATTTTTCTCGAACATGTACACAAAATTAAGGCAAGAATGGCCCGTAAAAATTGTCAGAGCAATGAGGTACGTTGGTCGGCAGTTATAAGCGATCAAAGTCTCTTGGCTCGCGGCGAATGAGTGAAAAGTTGCTCTTACAACATTATTTCTCCAATTTTTGTTCAGGTTTACGATTTCCGTGCCATTTTTTTTTCGAAAATGTACATAGAATTAAGTCAAGAATGGCCTGTAAAAATTTTCTCAGGGATGAGTTACGTTGGCCGGCAATTACACGCGCCCAAAGTCTCTTGGCTCGCGACGAATGAGTGAAAAGTCGCTCTTACAACATTATTCCTCTAATTTTCATTCAGGTTTACGATTTTCATGGCATTTTTCTCGAAAATGTACACAAAATTAAGTCAAGGATGGCCCGTAAAAATTGTCAAAGCGATGACGTACGTTGGCGGGCAGTTATACGCGCTCAAAGTCTCTTGGCTCACGACGAATGAGTGAGAAGTTGCTCTTACAACATTATTCCCCCAATTTTCGTTCAGGTTTACGATTTTCATGGGATTTTTCTCGAAAATGTACACAAAATTAAACCAAAAATGGACCATAAAAATTGTCGGAGCGATGAGCTACGTTTGCCGGAAGGTATACGCGTTCAAAGTCTCTTGGATCGTGACGAATGAGTGAAAAGTTGCTCTTACAACATTATTCCTCCAATTTTCGTTCAGATTTGAGATTTCCGTGGCATTTTTCTCGAAAATGTACACAAAATTACGACAAGAATGGCTCGTAAAAATTGTCCGAGCGATGAGGTACGTTGGCTGGCAGTTATACGCATTCAAAGTATCTTGGATCGCGACGAATGAGTGAAAAGTTGCTCTTACAACATTATTCCTCCAATTTTCGTTCAGGTTTACGATTTACGTGCCATTTTTCGCGAAAATGTACACAAAATTGAGTAGAGAATGGCCCGAAAAAATTGTCGGAGCGATGAGTTACGTTGGTCGGCAGTTATACGCGCTCAAAGTCTCTTGGCTCGCGACGAATGAGTGAAAAGTTGCTCTTACAACATTATTTCTCCAATTTTCGTTCAGGTTTACGATTTCCGTGCCATTTTTCTCGAAAATGTACAGAGAATTAAGTCAAGAATGGCCTGTAAAAATTGTCTGAGGGATGAGTTACGTTGGCCGGCAGTTATACACGCCCAAAGTCTTTTGGCTCGCGACGAATGAGTGAAAAGTTGCTCTTACAACATTATTCCTCCAATTTTCGTTCAGGTTTACGATTTCCGTGGCATTTTTCTCGAAAATGTACACAAAATTAAACCAAGAATGGCCCGTAAAAATTGTCGGAGCGATGAGCTACGATTGCCGGAAGTTATACGCGCTCAAAGTCTCTTGGATCGCGACGAATGAGTGAAAAGTTGCCCGTACAAAATATTTACACCAATTTTCATGCAGGTTTATGATTTCCATTGAGTGTTTGTAAAAAATCTACACAAAATTAAATCAAGAATGGACCGTAAAAATTGGCGGAGCGATGAGTTACGTTTGCCGGAAGTGATACGCGCTCAAAGTCTCTTGGCTCGCGACGAATGAGTGAAAAGTTGCTCGTACAACATTATTTCTCCAATTTTCGTTCAGGTTTACGATTTCCGTCCCATTTTTCTCGAAAATGTACACAGAATTAAGTCAAGAAAGGCCTGTAAAAATTGTCTGAGGGATGAGTTACGTAGGCCGGCAGTTATACGCGCCCAAAGTCTCTTGGCTCGCGACGAATGAGTGAAAAGTTGCCCGTACAAAATATTTACACCAATTTTCATGCAGGTTTATGATTTCCATTGCGTTTTTCTAAAAAATCTACACAAAATTAAATCAAGAATGGACCATAAAAATTGGCGGAGCGATGAGTTACGTTTGCCGGAAGTTATACGCGCTCAACGTCTCTTGGGTCGCGACAAATAAGTGAAAAATTGCTCTTACAACATTATTCCTCCAATTTTCGTTCTGGTTTACGATTTCCATGGCATTTTTCTCGAAAATGTACACAAAATTAAGTCAAGAATGGCCCGTAAAAATTGTCAGAGCGATGAGGTACGTTGGCCGGCAGTTATACGCGCTCAAAGTCTCTTGGCTCTCGACGAATGAGCT
This sequence comes from Syzygium aqueum, assembly GCA_031216185.1. Classification (NCBI taxonomy): domain Eukaryota; kingdom Viridiplantae; phylum Streptophyta; class Magnoliopsida; order Myrtales; family Myrtaceae; genus Syzygium; species Syzygium aqueum. The sequence goes on along the minus strand of JASUUB010000014.1, from coordinate 158,640 downwards.
AAAAGTTTCTCTTACAACATTATTCCTCCAATTTTCGTTCAGGTTTATGATTTTTGTGGCATTTTCCTCGAAAATGTACTCAAAATTAAGCCAAGAATGGCCCGTAAAAATTGTCAGAGCGATGAGGTACGTTGGTCGGCAGTTATACGTGCTCAAAGTCTCTTGGCTCGCGACGAATGAGTGAAAAATTGCTCTTACAACATTATTCCTTCAATTTTCGTTCAGGTTTACGATTTCCGTGCCATTTTTCTCGAAAATGTACACAAAAATAAACCAAGTATGGTCTGTAAAAATTGTCGGAGTGATGAGCTACGTTTTCCTGGAAGGTATACGCGTTCAAAGTCTCTTGGGTCGCGACGAATGAGTGAAAAGTTGCTCTTACAACATTATTCCTCCAATTTTCGTTCAGGCTTACGATTTCCATGCCATTTTTCTAGAAAATGTACACAAAATTAAGTCAAGAATGGCCCGTAAAAATTGTCTGAGGGATGAGTTAGGTTGGCCGGCAGTTATACGCGCCCAAAGTTTCTTGGCTCGCGACGAATGAGTGAAAAGTTTCTCTTACAACATTATTCCTCCAATTTTCGTTCAGGTTTACGTTTTTCGTGGCATTTTTCTCGAAAATGTACACAAAATTAAGACAAGAATGGCCCGTAAAAATTGTCGGAGCTATGAGCTACGTTTGCCGGAAGGTATACGCGTTCAAAGTCTCTTGGATCGCTACAAATGAGTGAAAAGTTGCTCTTACAACATTATTCCTCCAATTTTCGTTCAGGTTTACGTTTTCGGTGCCATTTTTCTCGAAAATGTACACAAAATTAAAACAAGAATGGCCCGTAAAATTGTCGGAGCGATGAGCTACGTTTGCCGGAAGGTATATGCGCTCAAAGTCTCTTAGATCGCAATGAATGAGTGAAAAGTTGCTCTTACAATATTATTCCTCCAATTTTCGTTCAGGTTTACGATTTCCGTGCCATTTTTCTTGAAAATGTACACAAAATTAAGTAAAGAATGGCCCGAAAAAATTGTCGGAGCGATGAGTTACATTGGCCGGCAGTTATACGCGCTCAAAGTCTCTTGGCTCGCGACGAATGAGTGAAAAGTTGCCCGTACAACATTATTTCTCCAATTGTCGGAGCGATGAGCTACGTTTGTTGGAAGTTATACGCGCTCAAAGTCTCTTGGATCGCGACGAATGAGTGAAAAGTTGCTCTTACAACTTTATTCCTCCACTTTTCGGTCATGTATACGATTTCCGTGCCATATTTCTCGAAAATGTACACAGAATTAAGTCAAGAATGGCCTGTAAAAATTGTCGGGGTGATGAGTTATGTTGGCCGGCAGTTATACGCGCTCAAAGTCTCTTGGCTTTCGACGAATGAGCGAAAAGTGGCTCTTACAACATTATTCCTCCAATTTTCGTTCAGGTTTACGATTTCCGTGGCATTTTTCTCGAAAATGGACACAAAATTAAACCAAGAATGGACCGTAAAAATTGGCGGAGCGATGAGTTACGTTTGCCGGAAGTTATACGCGCTGAAAGTCCCTTGGCTCGCGACGAATAAGTGAGAAGTTGCGATTACAACATTATTCCTCCAATTTTCGTTCATGCTTACGATTTCCGTGGCATTTTTCTCGAAAATGTACACAAAATTAAGTCAAGAATAGCCGTAAAAATTGTCAGAGCGATGAGTTACGTTGGCCGGCAGTTATATTCGACGAAAGTCTCTTGGCTCGCAACCAATTAGTGAAAAGTTGCTCTTACAACATTATTCCTCCAATTTTCGTTTAGGTTTACGATAGCCGTGGCATTTTTCTCGAAAATGCACACAAATCTAAATCAAGAATGGCCCGTAAAAGTTGTCTGAGGGATGAGTTACGTCGGCCGGCACTTATACGAGCTTAAAGTCTCTTGGCTCGTGACGAATGAGCGAAAAGTTGCTCTTACAACATTATTCCTCCAATTTACGTTTAGGTTTTGCGATTTCCGTGGCATTTTTTTCGAAAATGTACACAAAATTAAGTTAAGAATGGCCCGTAAAAATTGTCGGAGTGATGAGCTACGTCGGCCGGCAGTTATACGCGCTCAAAGTCTCTTGGCTCTCGACGAATGAGCGAACAGTTGCTCTTACAACAATGTTCCTCCAATTTTCGTTCAGGTTTACGATTTTCGTGGCATTTTTCTCGAACATGTACAGAAAATTAAGTCAAGAATGGCCCCTAAAAATTGTCAGAGCGATGAGTTACGTTTGCCGGAAGTTATACGCGCTCAACGTCTCTTGGCTCGCGACGAATAAGTGAGACGTTGCTCTTACAACATTATTCCTCCAATTTTCGTTCAGGCTTACGATTTCCATGGCATTTTTCTCGAAAATGTACACAAAATTAAGTCAAGAATAGCTGTAAAAATTGTCAAAGGGATGACTTACGTTGGCCGGCAGTTATGTTCGACGAAAGTCTCTTGGCTCGCGACGAATGAGTGAAAAGTTGCTCTTACAACATTATTCCTCCAATTTTCGTTCAGGTTTACGATTGCCGTGGCATTTTTCTAGAAAATGCACACAAATTTAAATCAAGAATGGCCCGTAAAAGTTGTCTAAGGGATGAGTTACGTCGGCCGGCACTTACACGTGCTCAAAGTCTCTTGGCTCGTGACGAATGAGTGAAAAATTGCTCTTACAACATTATTCCTCCAATTTTCGTTCAGGTTTACGATTTCCGTGGCATTTTTCTCGAAAGTGTACACAAAATTAAGTTAAGAATGGCCCGTAAAAATTGTCGGAGCGATGAGCTACGTTGGCCGGCAGTTATACGCGCTCAAAGTCTCTTGGCTCTCGACGAATGAGCGAAAAGTTGCTCTTACAACATTATTCCTCCAATTTTCGTTCAGGTTTACGATTTCCGTGGCATTTTTCTCGAACATGTACACAAAATTAAGTCAAGAATGGCCCGTAAAAATTGTCAGAGCAATGAGGTACGTTGGTCGGCAGTTATACGCGATCAAAGTCTCTTGGCTCGCGACGAATGAGTGAAAAGTTGCTCTTACAACATTATTTCTCCAATTTTCGTTCAGGTTTACGATTTCCGTGCCATTTTTTTTTCGAAAATGTACATAGAATTAAGTCAAGAATGGCCTGTAAAAATTATCTCAGGGATGAGTTACGTTGGCCGGCAATTACACGCGCCCAAAGTCTCTTGGCTCGCGACGAATGAGTGAAAAGTCGCTCTTACAACATTATTCCTCTAATTTTCATTCAGGTTTACGATTTCCGTGGCATTTTTCTCGAAAATGTACACAAAATTAAGTCAAGGATGGCCCGTAAAAATTGTCAAAGCGATGACGTACGTTGGCCGGCAGTTATACGCGCTCAAAGTCTCTTGGCTCACGACGAATGAGTGAGAAGTTGCTCTTACAACATTATTCCCCCAATTTTCGTTCAGGTTTACGATTTTCATGGGATTTTTCTCGAAAATGTACACAAAATTAAACCAAAAATGGACCATAAAAATTGTCGGAGCGATGAGCTACGTTTGCCGGAAGGTGTACGCGTTCAAAGTCTCCTGGATCGTGACGAATGAGTGAAAAGTTGCTCTTACAACATTATTCCTCCAATTTTCGTTCAGATTTGCGATTTCCGTGGCATTTTTCTCGAAAATGTACACAAAATTAAGACAAGAATGGCTCGTAAAAATTGTCCGAGCGATGAGGTACGTTGGCTGGCAGTTATACGCATTCAAAGTCTCTTGGAACGCGACGAATGAGTGAAAAGTTGCTCTTACAACATTATTCCTCCAATTTTCGTTTAGGTTTACGATTTACGTGCCATTTTTCGCGAAAATGTACACAAAATTGAGTAGAGAATGGCCCGAAAAAATTGTCGAAGCGATGAGTTACGTTGGTCGGCAGTTATACGCGCTCAAAGTCTCTTGGCTCGCGACGAATGAGTGAAAAGTTGCTCTTACAACATTATTTCTCCAATTTTCGTTCAGGTTTACGATTTCCGTGCCATTTTTCTCGAAAATGTACAGAGAATTAAGTCAAGAATGGCCTGTAAAAATTGTCTAAGGGATGAGTTACGTTGGCCGGCAGTTATACACGCCCAAAGTTTTTTGGCTCGCGACGAATGTGTGAAAAGTTGCTCTTACAACATTATTCCTCCAATTTTCGTTCAGGTTTACGATTTCCGTGGCATTTTTCTCAAAAATGTACACAAAATTAAACCAAGAATGGCCCGTAAAAATTGTCGGAGCGATGAGCTACGATTGCCGGAAGTTATACGCGCTGAAAGTCTCTTGGATCGCGACGAATGAGTGAAAAGTTGCCCGTACAAAATATTTACACCAATTTTCATGCAGGTTTATGATTTCCATTGAGTGTTTGTAAAAAATCTACACAAAATTAAATCAAGAATGGACCGTAAAAATTGGCGGAGCGATGAGTTACGTTTGCCGGAAGTGATACGCGCTCAAAGTCTCTTGGCTCGCGACGAATGAGTGAAAAGTTGCTCTTACAACATTATTTCTCCAATTTTCATTCAGGTTTACGATTTACGTCCCATTTTTCTCGAAAATGTACACAGAATTAAGTCAAGAATGGCCTGTAAAAATTGTCTGAGGTATGAGTTACGTAGGCCGGCAATTATATGCGCCCAAAGTCTCTTGGCTCGCGACGAATGAGTGTAAAGTTGCTCTTACAACATTATTCCTCCAATTTTCGTTCAGAATTACGATTTCCGTGGCATTTTTCTCGAAAATGTACACAAAATTAAACCAAGAATGGCCCGTAAAAATTGTCGGAGCGATGAGCTACGTTTGCCGGAAGGTATACGCGTTCAAAGTCTCTTGGATCGCTACGAATGAGTGAAAAGTTGCTCTTATAACATTATTCCTCCAATTTTCGTTCAGGTTTACGTTTTCCGTGCCATTTTTCTCGAAAATGTACACAAAATTAAACCAAGAATGGCCCGTAAAAATTGTCGAAGCGATGAGCTACGAATGCCAGAAGTTATACGTGCTCAAAGTCTCTTGGATCGCGACGAATGACTGAAAAGTTGCCCGTACAAAATATTTACACCAATTTTCATGCAGGTTTATGATTTCCATTGCGTTTTTCTAAAAAATCTACACAAAATAAAATCAAGAATGGACCGTAAAAATTGGCGGAGCGATGAGTTACGTTTGCCGGAAGTTATACGCGCTCAACGTCTCTTGGCTCGCGACAAATAAGTGAGAAGTTGCTCTTACAATATTATTCCTCCAAATTTCGTTCCGGCTTACGATTTCCATTGCATTTTTCTCGAAAATGGACACAAAATTAAGTCAAGAATAGCCGTAAAAATTGTCAAAGCGATGAGTTACGTTGGCCGGCAGTTATACTCGATCAAAGTCTCTTGGCTCGCGACCAATTAGTGAAAAGTTGTTCTTACAACATTATTCCTACAATTTTCGTTCAGGTTTACGATTACCGTGGCATTTTTCTAGAAAATGCCCACAAATTTAAATCAAGAATGGCTCGTAAAAGTTGTCTGAGGGATGAGTTACGTCGGCCAGCACTTATACGTGCTCAAAGTCTCTTGGCTCGTGACGAATGAGTGAAAAATTGCTCTAACAACATTATTCCTCCAATTTTCGTTCAGGTTTACGATTTCCGTGGCATTTTTCTCGAAAGTGTACACAAAATTAAGGCAAGAATGGCCCGTAAAAATTGTCGGAGCGATGAGCTACGTTGGCCGGCAGTTATACGCGCTCAAACTCTCTTGGCTCTCGACTAATGAGCAAAAAGTTGCTCTTACAACATTATTTCTCCAATTTTCGTTCAGGTTTACGATTTCCGTGCCATTTTTTTTCGAAAATGTACATAGAATTAAGTCAAGAATGGCCTGTAAAAATTATCTCGGGGATCATTTACGTTGGCCGGCAATTACACGCGCCTAAAGTCTCTTGCCTCGCGACGACTGAGTGAAAAATCGCTCTTACAACATTATTCCTCCAATTTTCATTCAAGTTTACGATTTCCGTGGCATTTTTCTCGTACATGTACACAAAATTAAGTCAAGAATGGCCCGTCAAAATTGTCAAAGGGATGAGGCACGTTGGCCGGCAGTTATACGCGCTCAAAGTCTCTTGGCTCACGACGAATGAGTGAGAAGTTGCTCTTACAACATTATTCCCCCAATTTTCATTCAGGTTTACGATTTCCATGGCATTTTTCTCGAAAATGTACACAAAATTAAACCAAAAATGGCCCATAAAAATTGTCGGTGCGATGAGCTACGTTTGCCGGAAGGTATATGCGTTCAAAGTCTCTTGGATCGCGACGAATGAGTGAAAAGTTGCTCTTAAAACATTATTCCTTCAATTTTCGTTCAGGTTTACGATTTCCGTGCCATTTTTCTCGAAAATGTACACAAAATTAAACCAAGATTGGCTCGTAAAAATTGTCGGAGCGATGAGCTACGTTTTCCGGAAGGTATACGCGTTGAAAGTCTCTTGGATCGCGACCAATGAGTGAAAAGTTGCTCTTCCAACATTATTCCTCCAATTTTCGTTCAGGCTTACGATTTCCGTGCCATTTTTCTAGAAAATGTACACAAAATTAAGTCAAGAATGGACCGTAAAAATTGTCTCTTGGCTCGCGACGAATGAGTGAAAAGTTTCTCTTACAACATTATTCCTCCAATTTTCGTTCAGGTTTACGATTTCCGTGGCATTTTTCTCGAAAATGTACACAAAACTAAAAGAAGAATGGCTCGTAAAAATTGTCGGAGCGATGAGCTACGTTTGCCGGAAGGTATACGCGTTCAATGTCTCTTGGATCGCTACGAATGAGTGAAAAGTTGCTCTTACAACATTATTCCTCCCATTTTCGTTCAGGTTTACGATTTCCGTGGCATTTTTCTCGAAAATGTAGACAAAATTAATCCAAGAATGGCCCGTAAAAATTGTCGGAGCGATGAGCTACGTTTGTCGAAAGTTAAACGCGCTCAAAGTCTCTTGGATCGCGACGAATGAGTGAAAAGTTGCTCTTACAACATTATTCCGCCAATTTTCTTTCAGGTTTACGATTTCCATGCCATTTTTCTCGAAAATGTGCACAAAATTAAACCAAGAATGGCCCGTAAAAATTGTCGGAGCGATGAGCTACGAATGCCAGAAGTTATACGTGCTTAAAATCTCTTGGATCGCGACGATTGAGTGAAAAGTTGCCCGTACAAAATATTTACACCAATTTTCATGCAGGTTTATGATTTCCATTGCGTTTTTCTAAAAAATCTACACAAAATTAAATCAAGAATGGACCGTAAAATTTGGCGGAGCGATGAGTTACGTTTGCCGGAAGTTATACGCGCTCAACGTCTCTTGGCTCGAGACAAATCAGTGAGAAGTTGCTCTTACAACATTATTCCTCCAATTTTCGTTCCGGCTTACGATTTCCATGGCATTTTTCTCGAAAATGTACACAAAATTAAGTCAAGAATAGCCGAAAAAATTGTCAAAGCGAAGAGTTACGTTGGCCGGCAGTTATACTCGATCAAAGTCTCTTGGCTCGCGACCAATTAGTGAAAAGTTTCTCTTACAACATTATTCCTCCAATTTTCGTTCAGATTTACGATTACCGTGGCATTTTTCTAGAAAATGCACACAAATTTAAATCAAGAATGGCCCGTAAAAGTTGTCTGAGGGATGAGTTACGTCGGCCGGCAGTTATACGTGCTCAAAGTCTCTTGGCTCGTGACGAATGAGTGAAAAATTGCTCTTACAACATTATTCCTCCAATTTTCGTTCAGGTTTACGTTTTCCGTGGCATTTTTCTCGAAAGTGTACACAAAATTAAGTCAAGAATGGCCCGTAAAAATTGTCGGAGCGATGAGCTACGTTGGCCGGCAGTTATACGCGCTCAAAGTCTCTTGGCTCTCGACTAATGAGCGAAAAGTTGCTCTTACAACATTATTCCTCCAATTTTCGTTCAGGTTTAAGATTTCCGTGGCATTTTTCTCTAAAATGTACACAAAATTAAGTCAAGAATGGCCCGTCAAAATTGTCCGAGCGATGAGGTACGTTGGTCGGCAGTTATACGCGCTCAAAGTCTCTTGGCTCCCGACGAATGAGTGAAAAGTTGCCCTTACAACATTATTCCTCCAATTTTCGTTCAGGTTTACGATTTCCGTGGCATTTTTCTCTAAAATGTACACAAAATTAAGTCAAGAATGGCCCGTAAAAATTTTCAGAGCGATGAGGTACGTTGGCCGGCAGTTATACGCGCTCAAAGTCTCTTGGCTCTCGACGAATGAGCGAAAAGTTGCTCTTACAACATTATTCCTCCAATTTTCGTTCAGGTTTACGATTTCCGTGGCATTTTTCTCCAAAATGTACAAAAAATTAAGTCAAGAATGGCCCGTAAAAATTGTCGGAGCGATGAGTTACGTTGGCCGGCAGTTATACGCGCTCAAAGTCTCTTGGCTCCCGACGAATGAGTGAAAAGTTGCTCTTACAACATTATTCCTCCCATTTTCGTTCAGGTTTACGATTTCCGTGGCATTTTTCTCGAAAATGTAGACAAAATTAATCCAAGAATGGCCCGTAAAAATTGTCGGAGCGATGAGCTACGTTTGTCGAAAGTTATACGCGCTCAAAGTCTCTTGGATCGCGACGAATGAGTGAAAAGTTGCTCTTACAACATTATTCCTCCAATTTTCGTTCAGGTGTACGATTTCCGTACCATTTTTCTCGAAGCTGTACACAAAATTAAGTACAGAATGGCCCGAAAAAATTGTCGGAGCGATGAGTTACGTTGGTCAGCAGTTATACGTGCTCAAAGTCTCTTGGCTCGCGACGAATGAGTGAAAAGTTGCTCTTACAACATTATTTCTCCAATTTTCGTTCAGGTTTACGATTTTCGTGTCATTTTTCTCGAAAATGTACATAGAATTAAGTCAAGAATGGCCTGTAAAAATTATCTGAGGGATGAGTTACGTTGGCCGGCAATTACACGCGCCCAAAGTCTCTTGGCTCGCGACCAATGAGTGAAAAGTTGCTCTTACAACATTATTCCTCCAATTTTCGTTCAGGTTTACGATTTCCGTGGCATTTTTCTCTAAAATGTACACAAAATTAAGTCAAGAATGGCCCGTCAAAATTGTCAGAGCGATGAGGTACGTTGGTCGGCAGTTATACGCGTCAAAGTCTCTTGGCTCGCGACGAATGAGTGAAAAGTTGCTCTTACAACATTATTTGTCCAATTTTCGTTCAGGTTTACGATTTCCGTGCCATTTTTTTTTCGAAAATGTACATATAATTAAGTCAAGAATGGCCTGTAAAAATTATGTCCGGGATGAGTTACGTTGGCCGGCAATTACACGCGCCTAAAGTCTCTTGGCTCGCGACGAATGAGTGAAAAGTCGCTCTTACAACATTATTCCCCCAATTTTCGTTCAGGTTTACGATTTCCATGGCATTTTTCTCGAAAGTGTACACAAAATTAAGTCAAGAATGGCCCGTAAAAATTGTCGGAGCGATGAGCTACATTGGCCGGCAGTTATACGCGCTCAAAGTCTCTTGGCTCTCGACTAATGAGCGAAAAGTTGCTCTTACAACATTATTCCTCCAATTTTCGTTCAGGTTTACGATTTCCGTGGCATTTTTCTCTAAAATGTACACAAAATTAAGTCAAGAATGGCCCGTCAAAATTGTCCGAGCGATGAGGTACGTTGGTCGGCAGTTATACGCGCTCAAAGTCTCTTGGCTCCCGACGAATGAGTGAAAAGTTGCTCTTACAACATTATTTGTCCAATTTTCGTTCAGGTTTACGATTTCCGTGCCATTTTTTTCGAAAATGTACATAGAATTAAGTCAAGAATGGCCTGTAAAAATTATGTCGGGGATGAGTTACGTTGGCCGGCAATTACACGCGCCTAAAGTCTCTTGGCTCGCGACGAATGAGTGAGAAGTCGCTCTTACAACATTATTCCCCCAATTTTCGTTCAGGTTTACGATTTCCATGGCATTTTTCTCGAAAGTGTACACAAAATTAAGTCAAGAATGGCCCGTAAAAATTGTCGGAGCGATGAGCTACGTTGGCCGGCAGTTATACGCGCTCAAAGTCTCTTGGCTCTCGACTAATGAGCGAAAAGTTGCTCTTACAACATTATTCCTCCAATTTTCGTTCAGGTTTACAATTTCCGTGGCATTTTTCTCTAAAATGTACACAAAATTAAGTCAAGAATGGCCCGTAAAAATTGTCCGAGCGATGAGGTACGTTGGCCGGCAGTTATACGCGCTCAAAGTCTCTTGGCTCACGACGAATGAGTGAGAAGTTGCTCTTACAACATTATTCCCCCAATTTTCATTCACGTTTACGATTTCCATGGCACTTTTCTCGAAAATGTACACAAAATTAAACCAAAAATGGCCCATAAAAATTGTCGGAGCGAAGAGCTACGTTTGCCGGAAGTTATACGCGTTCAATGTCTCTTGGATCGCGACGAATGAGTGAAAAGTTGCTCTTAAAACATTATTCCTTCAATTTTCGTTCAGGTTTACGATTTCCGTGCCATTTTTTTTCGAAAATGTACACAAAATTAAACCAAGAATGGCCCGTAAAAATTGTTGGAGCGATGAGCTACGTTTTCCGGAAGGTATACGCGTTGAAAGTCTCTTGGATCGCGACCAATGAGTGAAAAGTTGCTCTTCCAACATTATTCCTCCAATTTTCGTTCAGGCTTCCGATTTCCGTGCCATTTTTCTAGAAAATGTACACAAAATTAAGTCAAGAATGGCCTGTAAAAATTGTCTGAGGGATGTGTTAGGTTGGCCGGCAGTTATACGCGCCCAAAGTCTCTTGGCTCGCGACGAATGAGTGAAAAGTTTCTCTTACAACATTATTCCTCCAATTTTCGTTCAGGTTTACGATTTCCGTGGCATTTTTGTCGAAAATGTATGCAAACTAAAAGAAGAATGGCCCGTAAAAATTGTCGGAGCGATGAGCTACGTTTGCCGGAAGGTATACGCGTTCAATGTCTCTTGGATCGCTACGAATGAGTGAAAAGTTGCTCTTACAACATTATTCCTCCCATTTTCGTTCAGGTTTACGATTTCCGTGGTATTTTTCTCGAAAATGTAGACAAAATTAATCTAAGAATGGCCCGTAAAAATTGTCGGAGCGATGAGCTACGTTTGTCGAAAGTTATACGCGCTCAAAGTCTCTTGGATCGCGACGAATGAGTGAAAAGTTGCTCTTACAACATTATTCCTCCAATTTTCGTTCAGGTTTACGATTTCCGTACCATTTTTCTCGAAGCTGTACACAAAATTAAGTACAGAATGGCCTGAAAAAATTGTCGGAGCGATGAGTTACGTTGGTCAGCAGTTATACGTGCTCAAAGTCTCTTGGCTCGCGACGAATGAGTGAAAAGTTGCTCTTACAACATTATTTCACCAATTTTCGTTCAGGTTTACGATTTTCGTGTCATTTTTCTCGAAAATGTACATAGAATTAAGTCAAGAATGGCCTGTAAAAATTATCTGAGGGATGAGTTACGTTGGCCGGCAATTACACGCGCCCAAAGTCTCTTGGCTCGCGACCAATGAGTGAAAAGTTGCTCTTACAACATTATTCCTCCAATTTTCGTTTAGGTTTACGATTTCCGTGGCATTTTTCTCTAAAATGTACACAAAATTAAGTCAAGAATGGCCCGTCAAAATTGTCAGAGCGATGAGGTACGTTGGTCGGCAGTTATACGCGCTCAAAGTCTCTTGGCTCGAGACGAATGAGTGAAAAGTTGCTCTTACAACATTATTTGTCCAATTTTCGTTCAGGTTTACGATTTCCGTGGCATTTTTTTTTTCGAAAATGTACACAGAATTAAGTCAAGAATGGCCTGTAAAAATTATGTCCGGGATGAGTTACGTTGGCCGGCAATTACACGCGCCTAAAGTCTCTTGGCTCGCGACGAATGAGTGAAAAGTCGCTCTTACAACATTATTCCTCCAATTTTCATTCAAGTTTACGATTTCCGTGGCATTTTTCTCGAAAATGTACACAAAATTAAGTCAATAATGGCCCGTCAAAATTGTCAAAGGGATGAGGCACGTTGGCCGGCAGTTATACGCGCTCAAAGTCTCTTGGCTCACGACGAATGAGTGAGAAGTTGCTCTTACTACAATAATCCCCCAATTTTCATTCAGGTTTACGATTTCCATGGCACTTTTCTCGAAAATGTACACAAAATTAAACCAAAAATGGCCCATAAAAATTGTCGGAGCGATGAGCTACGTTTGCCGGAAGGTATACGCATTCAAAGTCTCTTGGATTGCGACGAATGAGTGAAAAGTTGCTCTTAAAACGTTATTCCTTCAATTTTCGTTCAGGTTTACGATTTCCGTGCCATTTTTCTCGAAAATGTACAAAAAATTAAACCAAGAATGGCCCGTAAAAATTGTCGGAGCGATGAGCTACGTTTTCCGGAACGTATACGCGTTGAAAGTCTCTTGGATCGCGACCAATGAGTGAAAAGTTGCTCTTCCAACATTATTCCTCCAATTTTCGTTCAGGCTTACGATTTCCGTGCCATTTTTCTAGAAAATGTACACAAAATTAAGTCAGGAATGGCCCGTAAAAATTGTCTGAGGGATGAGTTAGGTTGGCCGGCAGTTATACGCGCCCAAAGTCTCTTGGCTCGCGACAAATGAGTGAAAAGTTTCTCTTACAACATTATTCCTCCAATTTTCGTTCAGGTTTACGATTTCCGTGGCATTTTTCTCGAAAATGTACGCAAAACTAAAAGAAGAATGGCCCGTAAAAATTGTCGGAGCGATGAGCTACGTTTGCCGGAAGGTATACGCGTTCAATGTCTCTTGGATCGCTACGAATGAGTGAAAAGTTGCTCTTACAACATTATTCCTCCCATTTTCGTTTAGGTTTACGATTTCCGTGGCATTTTTCTCGAAAATGTAGACAAAATTAATCCAAGAATGGCCCATAAAAATTGTCGGAGCGATGAGCTACGTTTGTCGAAAGTTATACGCGCTCAAAGTCTCTTGGATCGCGACGAATGAGTGAAATGTTGCTCTTACAACATTATTCCTCCAATTTTCGTTCAGGTTTACGATTTCCCTACCATTTTTCTCGAAGCTGTACACAAAATTAAGTACATAATGGCCCGAAAAAATTGTCGGAGCGATGAGTTACGTTGGTCAGCAGTTATACGCGCTCAAAGTCTCTTGGCTCGCGACGAATGAGTGAAAAGTTGCTCTTACAACATTATTTCTCCAATTTTCGTTCAGGTTTACGATTTTCGTGTCATTTTTCTCGAAAATGTACATAGAATTAAGTCAAGAATGGCCTTTAAAATTATCTGAGGGATGAGTTACGTTGGCCGGCAATTACACGCGCCCAAAGTCTCTTGGCTCGCGACCAATGAGTGAAAAGTTGCTCTTACAACATTATTCCTCCAATTTTCATTCAGGTTTACGATTTCCGTGGCATTTTTCTCGAAAATGTACACAAAATTAAGTCAAGAATGGCCCGTAAAAATTGTCAGAGCGATGAGGTACGTTGGCCGGCAGTTATACGCGCTCAAAGTCTCTTGGCTCTCGACGAATGAGCGAAAAGTTGCTCTTACAACATTATTCCTCCAATTTTCGTTCAGGTTTACGATTTCCGTGGCATTTTTCTCCAAAATGTACAAAAAATTAAGTCAAGAATGGCCCGTAAAAATAGTCGGAGCGATGAGTTACGTTGGCCGGCAGTTATACGCGCTCAAAGTCTCTTGGCTCACGACGAATGAGTGAAAAGTTGCTCTTACAACATTATTCCCCCAATTTTCGTTCAGGTTTACGATTTCCATGGCATTTTTCTCGAAAATGTACACAAAATTAAACCAAAAATGGCCCATAAAAATTGTCGGAGCGATGAGCTACGTTTGCCGGAAGGTAAACGCGTTCAAAGTCTCTTGGATCGCGACGAATGAGTGAAAAGTTGATCTTACAACATTATTCCTTCAATTTTCGTTCAGGTTTACGATTTCCGTGCCTTTTTTTCTCGAAAATGTACAAAAAATTAAACCAAGAATGGCCCGTAAAAATTGTCGGAGCGATGAGCTACGTTTTCCGGAAGGTATACGCGTTCAAAGTCTCTTGGATCACGACGAATGAGTGAAAAGTTGCTCTTACAACGTTATTCCTCCAATTTTCGTTCAGGCTTACGATTTCCTTCCCATTTTTATAGAAAATGTACAGAAAATTTAGTCAAGAATGGCCCGCAAAAATTGTTTGAGGGATGAGTTAGGTTGGCCGGCAGTTATACGCGCCCAAAGTCTCTTGGCTCTCGATGAATGAGTGAAAAGTTGCTCTTACAACATTATTTCTTCAATTTTCGTTCACGTTTACGATTTCCGTGGCATTTTTCTCGAAAATGTACACAAAATTAAACCAAGAATGGCCCGTAAAAATTGTCGGAGCGATGAGCTACGTTTGCCGGAAGGTATACGCGTTCAAAGTCTCTTGGATCGCTACGAATGAGTGAAAAGTTGCTCTTATAACATTATTCCTCCAATTTTCGTTCAGGTTTACGTTTTCCGTGCCATTTTTCTCGAAAATGTACACAAAATTAAACCAAGAATGGCCCGTAAAAATTGTCGGAGCGATGAGCTACGAATGCCAGAAGTTATACGTGCTCAAAGTCTCCTGGATCGCGACGAATGACTGAAAAGTTGCCCGTACAAAATATTTACACCAATTTTCATGCAGGTTTATGATTTCCATTGCGTTTTTCTAAAAAATCTACACAAAATAAAATCAAGAATGGACCGTAAAAATTGGCGGAGCGATGAGTTACGTTTGCCGGAAGTTATACGCGCTCAACGTCTCTTGCCTCGCGACAAATAAGTGAGAAGTTGCTCTTAGAATATTATTCCTCCAATTTTCGTTCCGGCTTACGATTTCCATGGCTTTTTTCTCGAAAATGGACACAAAATTAAGTCAAGAATAGCCGTAAAAATTGTCAAAGCGATGAGTTACGTTGGCCGGCAGTTATACTCGATCAAAGTCTCTTGGCTCGCGACCAATTAGTGAAAAGTTGCTCTTAAAACGTTATTCCTTCAATTTTCGTTCAGGTTTACGATTTCCGTGCCATTTTTCTCGAAAATGTACAAAAAATTAAACCAAGAATGGCCCGTAAAAATTGTCGGAGCGATGAGCTACGTTTTCCGGAACGTATACGCGTTGAAAGTCTCTTGGATCGCGACCAATGAGTGAAAAGTTGCTCTTCCAACATTATTCCTCCAATTTTCGTTCAGGCTTACGATTTCCGTGCCATTTTTCTAGAAAATGTACACAAAATTAAGTCAGGAATGGCCCGTAAAAATTGTCTGAGGGATGAGTTAGGTTGGCCGGCAGTTATACGCGCCCAAAGTCTCTTGGCTCGCGACAAATGAGTGAAAAGTTTCTCTTACAACATTATTCCTCCAATTTTCGTTCAGGTTTACGATTTCCGTGGCATTTTTCTCGAAAATGTACGCAAAACTAAAAGAAGAATGGCCCGTAAAAATTGTCGGAGCGATGAGCTACGTTTGCCGGAAGGTATACGCGTTCAATGTCTCTTGGATCGCTACGAATGAGTGAAAAGTTGCTCTTACAACATTATTCCTCCCATTTTCGTTTAGGTTTACGATTTCCGTGGCATTTTTCTCGAAAATGTAGACAAAATTAATCCAAGAATGGCCCATAAAAATTGTCGGAGCGATGAGCTACGTTTGTCGAAAGTTATACGCGCTCAAAGTCTCTTGGATCGCGACGAATGAGTGAAATGTTGCTCTTACAACATTATTCCTCCAATTTTCGTTCAGGTTTACGATTTCCCTACCATTTTTCTCGAAGCTGTACACAAAATTAAGTACATAATGGCCCGAAAAAATTGTCGGAGCGATGAGTTACGTTGGTCAGCAGTTATACGCGCTCAAAGTCTCTTGGCTCGCGACGAATGAGTGAAAAGTTGCTCTTACAACATTATTTCTCCAATTTTCGTTCAGGTTTACGATTTTCGTGTCATTTTTCTCGAAAATGTACATAGAATTAAGTCAAGAATGGCCTTTAAAATTATCTGAGGGATGAGTTACGTTGGCCGGCAATTACACGCGCCCAAAGTCTCTTGGCTCGCGACCAATGAGTGAAAAGTTGCTCTTACAACATTATTCCTCCAATTTTCATTCAGGTTTACGATTTCCGTGGCATTTTTCTCGAAAATGTACACAAAATTAAGTCAAGAATGGCCCGTAAAAATTGTCAGAGCGATGAGGTACGTTGGCCGGCAGTTATACGCGCTCAAAGTCTCTTGGCTCTCGACGAATGAGCGAAAAGTTGCTCTTACAACATTATTCCTCCAATTTTCGTTCAGGTTTACGATTTCCGTGGCATTTTTCTCCAAAATGTACAAAAAATTAAGTCAAGAATGGCCCGTAAAAATAGTCGGAGCGATGAGTTACGTTGGCCGGCAGTTATACGCGCTCAAAGTCTCTTGGCTCACGACGAATGAGTGAAAAGTTGCTCTTACAACATTATTCCCCCAATTTTCGTTCAGGTTTACGATTTCCATGGCATTTTTCTCGAAAATGTACACAAAATTAAACCAAAAATGGCCCATAAAAATTGTCGGAGCGATGAGCTACGTTTGCCGGAAGGTAAACGCGTTCAAAGTCTCTTGGATCGCGACGAATGAGTGAAAAGTTGATCTTACAACATTATTCCTTCAATTTTCGTTCAGGTTTACGATTTCCGTGCCTTTTTTTCTCGAAAATGTACAAAAAATTAAACCAAGAATGGCCCGTAAAAATTGTCGGAGCGATGAGCTACGTTTTCCGGAAGGTATACGCGTTCAAAGTCTCTTGGATCACGACGAATGAGTGAAAAGTTGCTCTTACAACGTTATTCCTCCAATTTTCGTTCAGGCTTACGATTTCCTTCCCATTTTTATAGAAAATGTACAGAAAATTTAGTCAAGAATGGCCCGCAAAAATTGTTTGAGGGATGAGTTAGGTTGGCCGGCAGTTATACGCGCCCAAAGTCTCTTGGCTCTCGATGAATGAGTGAAAAGTTGCTCTTACAACATTATTTCTTCAATTTTCGTTCACGTTTACGATTTCCGTGGCATTTTTCTCGAAAATGTACACAAAATTAAACCAAGAATGGCCCGTAAAAATTGTCGGAGCGATGAGCTACGTTTGCCGGAAGGTATACGCGTTCAAAGTCTCTTGGATCGCTACGAATGAGTGAAAAGTTGCTCTTATAACATTATTCCTCCAATTTTCGTTCAGGTTTACGTTTTCCGTGCCATTTTTCTCGAAAATGTACACAAAATTAAACCAAGAATGGCCCGTAAAAATTGTCGGAGCGATGAGCTACGAATGCCAGAAGTTATACGTGCTCAAAGTCTCCTGGATCGCGACGAATGACTGAAAAGTTGCCCGTACAAAATATTTACACCAATTTTCATGCAGGTTTATGATTTCCATTGCGTTTTTCTAAAAAATCTACACAAAATAAAATCAAGAATGGACCGTAAAAATTGGCGGAGCGATGAGTTACGTTTGCCGGAAGTTATACGCGCTCAACGTCTCTTGCCTCGCGACAAATAAGTGAGAAGTTGCTCTTAGAATATTATTCCTCCAATTTTCGTTCCGGCTTACGATTTCCATGGCTTTTTTCTCGAAAATGGACACAAAATTAAGTCAAGAATAGCCGTAAAAATTGTCAAAGCGATGAGTTACGTTGGCCGGCAGTTATACTCGATCAAAGTCTCTTGGCTCGCGACCAATTAGTGAAAAGTTGCTCTTACAACATTATTCCTACAATTTTCGTTCAGGTTTACGATTACCGTGGCATTTTTCTAGAAAATGCACACAAATTTAAATCAAGAATGGCCCGTAAAAGTTGTCTGAGGGATGAGTTACGTCGGCCAGCACTTATACGTGCTCAAAGTCTCTTGGCTCGTGACGAATGAGTGAAAAATTGCTCTAACAACATTATTCCTCCAATTTTCGTTCAGGTTTACGATTTCCGTGGCATTTTTCTCGAAAGTGTACACAAAATTAAGGCAAGAATGGCCCGTAAAAATTGTCGGAGCGATGAGCTACGTTGGCCGGCAGTTATACGCGCTCAAAGTCTCTTGGCTCTCGACTAATGAGCAAAAAGTTGCTCTTACAACATTATTTCTCCAATTTTCGTTCAGGTTTACGATTTCCGTGCCATTTTTTTTTCGAAAATGTACATAGAATTAAGTCAAGAATGGCCTGTAAAAATTATCTCGGGGATGATTTACGTTGGCCGGCAATTACACGCGCCTAAAGTCTCTTGGCTCGCGACGACTGAGTGAAAAGTCGCTCTTACAACATTATTCCTCCAATTTTCATTTAAGTTTACGATTTCCGTGGCATTTTTCTCGAAAATGTACACAAAATTAAGTCAATAATGGCCCGTCAAAATTGTCAAAGGGATGAGGCACGTTGGCCGGCAGTTATACGCGCTCAAAGTCTCTTGGCTCACGACGAATGAGTGAGAAGTTGCTCTTACAACATTAATCCCCCAATTTTCATTCACGTTTACGATTTCCATGGCACTTTTCTCGAAAATGTACACAAAATTAAACCAAAAATGGCCCATAAAAATTGTCGGAGCGATGAGCTACGTTTGCCGGAAGGTATACGCGTTCAATGTCTCTTGGATCGCGACGAATGAGTGAAAAGTTGCTCTTAAAACGTTATTCCTTCAATTTTCGTTCAGGTTTACGATTTCCGTGCCATTTTTCTCGAAAATGTACACAAAATTAAACCAAGAATGGCCCGTAAAAATTGTTGGAGCGATGAGCTACGTTTTCCGGAAGGTATACGCGTTGAAAGTCTCTTGGATCGCGACCAATGAGTGAAAAGTTGCTCTTACAACATTATTCCTCCAATTTTCGTTCAGGCTTACGATATCCGTGCCATTTTTCTAGAAAATGTACACAAAATTAAGTCAAGAATGGACCGTAAAAATTGTCTCTTGGCTCGCGACGAATGAGTGAAAAGTTTCTCTTACAACATTATTCCTCCAATTTTCGTTCAGGTTTACGATTTCCGTGGCATTTTTCTCGAAAATGTACGCAAAACTAAAAGAAGAATGGCCCGTAAAAATTGTCGGAGCGATGAGCTACGTTTGCCGGAAGGTATACGCGTTCAATGTCTCTTGGATCGCTACGAATGAGTGAAAAGTTGCTCTTACAATATTATTCCTCCCATTTTCGTTCAGGTTTACGATTTCCGTGGCATTTTTCTCGAAAATGTAGACAAAATTAATCCAAGAATGGCCCGTAAAAATTGTCGGAGCGATGAGCTACGTTTGTCGAAAGTTATACGCGCTCAAAGTCTCTTGGATCGCGACGAATGAGTGAAAAGTTGCTCTTACAACATTATTCCTCCAATTTTCGTTCAGGTTTACGATTTCTGTACCATTTTTCTCGAAGCTATACACAAAATTAAGTACAGAATGGCCCGAAAAAATTGTCGGAGCGATGAGTTACGTTGGTCGGCATTTACACGCGTCCAAAGTCTCTTGGCTCGCGACCAATGAGAGAAAAGTTGCTCTTACAACATTAGTCCTCCAATTTTCATTCAGGTTGACGATTTCTTTGGCATTTTTCTCGAATATGTACACAAAATTAAGTCAAGAATGGCCCGTAAAAATTGTCAGAGCGATGAGGTACGTTGGCCAGCAGTTATACGCCCTCAAAGTCTCTTAGCTCTCGACGAATGAGCGAAAAGTTGCTCTTACAACATTATTCCTCCAATTTTTGTTCAGGTTTACGATTTCCGTGGCATTTTTCTCGAAAATGTACACAAAATTAATCCAAGAATGGCCCGTAAAAATTGTCGGAGCGATGAGCTACGTTTGTCGGAAGTTATACGCGCTCAAAGTCTCTTGGATCGCAATGAATGAGTGAAAAGTTGCACTTACAACATTATTCCTCCAATTTTCGTTCAGGTTTACGATTTCCGTGCCGTTTTTCTCGAAGCTATACACAAAATTAAGTACAGAATGGCCCGAAAAAATTGTCGGAGCGATGAGTTACGTTGGTCGGAAGTTATACGAGCTCAAAGTCTCTTGGCTCGCGACGAATGAGTGAAAAGTTGCTCTTACAACATTATTTCTCCAATTTTCGTTCAGGTTTACGATTTCCGTGCCATTTTTCTCGAAAATGTACATAGAATTAAGTCAAGAATGGCCTGTAAAAATTATCTGAGGGATGAGTTACGTTGGCCGGCAATTACACGCACCCAAAGTCTCTTGGCTCGTGACCAATGAGTCAAAAGTTGCTCTTACAACATTATTCCTCGAGTTTTCATTCAGGTTTACGATTTCCGTGGCATTTTTCTAAAAAATGTACACAAAATTAAGTCAAGAATGGCCCGTAAAAATTGTCAAAGCGATGAGGTACGTTGGCCGGTAGTTATATGCGCTCAAAGTCTCTTGGCTCTCGACGAATGAGCGAAAAGTTGCTCTTACGACATTATTCCTCCAATTTTGGTTTAGGTTTACGATTTCCGTGGCATTTTTCTCCAAAATGTACACAAAATTAAGTCAAGAATGGCCCGTAAAAATTGTCGGAGCGATGAGTTATGTTGGCCGGCAGTTATACGCGCTCAAAGTCTCTTGGCTCACGTCGAATGAGTGAAAAGTTGCTCTTACAACATTATTCCCCCAATTTTCGTTCAGGTTTACGATTTCCGTGGCATTTTTCTCGAAAGTGTACACAAAATTAAGGCAAGAATGGCCCGTAAAAATTGTCGGAGCGATGAGCTACGTTGGCCGGCAGTTATACGCGCTCAAAGTCTCTTGGCTCTCGACTAATGAGCAAAAAGTTGCTCTTACAACATTATTTCTCCAATTTTCGTTCAGGTTTACGATTTTCGTGCCATTTTTTTTTCGAAAATGTACATATAATTAAGTCAAGAATGGCCTGTAAAAATTATGTCCGGGATGAGTTACGTTGGCCGGCAATTACACGCGCCTAAAGTCTCTTGGCTCGCGACGAATGAGTGAAAAGTCGCTCTTACAACATTATTCCCCCAATTTTCGTTCAGGTTTACGATTTCCATGGCATTTTTCTCGAAAGTGTACACAAAATTAAGTCAAGAATGGCCCGTAAAAATTGTCGGAGCGATGAGCTACGTTGGCCGGCAGTTATACGCGCTCAAAGTCTCTTGGCTCTCGACTAATGAGCGAAAAGTTGCTCTTACAACATTATTCCTCCAATTTTCGTTCAGGTTTACAATTTCCGTGGCATTTTTCTCTAAAATGTACACAAAATTAAGTCAAGAATGGCCCGTCAAAATTGTCCGAGCGATGAGCTACGTTGGTCGGCAGTTATACGCGCTCAAAGTCTCTTGGCTCCCGACGAATGAGTGAAAAGTTGCTCTTACAACATTATTTGTCCAATTTTCGTTCAGGTTTACGATTTCCGTGCCATTTTTTTCGAAAATGTACATAGAATTAAGTCAAGAATGGCCTGTAAAAATTATGTCGGGGATGAGTTACGTTGGCCGGCAATTACACGCGCCTAAAGTCTCTTGGCTCGCGACGAATGAGTGAGAAGTCGCTCTTACAACATTATTCCCCCAATTTTCGTTCAGGTTTACGATTTCCATGGCATTTTTCTCGAAAGTGTACACAAAATTAAGTCAAGAATGGCCCGTAAAAATTGTCTGAGCGATGAGCTACGTTGGCCGGCAGTTATACGCGCTCAAAGTCTCTTGGCTCTCGACTAATGAGCGAAAAGTTGCTCTTACAACATTATTCCTCCAATTTTCGTTCAGGTTTACAATTTCCGTGGCATTTTTCTCTAAAATGTACACAAAATTAAGTCAAGAATGGCCCGTAAAAATTGTCCGAGCGATGAGGTACGTTGGCCGGCAGTTATACGCGCTCAAAGTCTCTTGGCTCACGACGAATGAGTGAGAAGTTGCTCTTACAACATTATTCCCCCAATTTTCATTCACGTTTACGATTTCCATGGCACTTTTCTCGAAAATGTACACAAAATTAAACCAAAAATGGCCCATAAAAATTGTCGGAGCGAAGAGCTACGTTTGCCGGAAGGTATACGCGTTCAATGTCTCTTGGATCGCGACGAATGAGTGAAAAGTTGCTCTTAAAACATTATTCCTTCAATTTTCGTTCAGGTTTACGATTTCCGTGCCATTTTTTTTCGAAAATGTACACAAAATTAAACCAAGAATGGCCCGTAAAAATTGTTGGAGCGATGAGCTACGTTTTCCGGAAGGTATACGCGTTGAAAGTCTCTTGGATCGCGACCAATGAGTGAAAAGTTGCTCTTCCAACATTATTCCTCCAATTTTCGTTCAGGCTTCCGATTTCCGTGCCATTTTTCTAGAAAATGTACACAAAATTAAGTCAAGAATGGCCTGTAAAAATTGTCTGAGGGATGTGTTAGGTTGGCCGGCAGTTATACGCGCCCAAAGTCTCTTGGCTCGCGACGAATGAGTGAAAAGTTTCTCTTACAACATTATTCCTCCAATTTTCGTTCAGGTTTACGATTTCCGTGGCATTTTTGTCGAAAATGTATGCAAACTAAAAGAAGAATGGCCCGTAAAAATTGTCGGAGCGATGAGCTACGTTTGCCGGAAGGTATACGCGTTCAATGTCTCTTGGATCGCTACGAATGAGTGAAAAGTTGCTCTTACAACATTATTCCTCCCATTTTCGTTCAGGTTTACGATTTCCGTGGCATTTTTCTCGAAAATGTAGACAAAATTAATCCAAGAATGGCCCGTAAAAATTGTCGGAGCGATGAGCTACGTTTGTCGAAAGTTATACGCGCTCAAAGTCTCTTGGATCGCGACGAATGAGTGAAAAGTTGCTCTTACAACATTATTCCTCCAATTTTCGTTCAGGTTTACGATTTCCGTACCATTTTTCTCGAAGCTGTACACAAAATTAAGTACAGAATGGCCTGAAAAAATTGTCGGAGCGATGAGTTACGTTGGTCAGCAGTTATACGTGCTCAAAGTCTCTTGGCTCGCGACGAATGAGTGAAAAGTTGCTCTTACAACATTATTTCTCCAATTTTCGTTCAGGTTTACGATTTTCGTGTCATTTTTCTCGAAAATGTACATAGAATTAAGTCAAGAATGGCCTGTAAAAATTATCTGAGGGATGAGTTACGTTGGCCGGCAATTACACGCGCCCAAAGTCTCTTGGCTCGCGACCAATGAGTGAAAAGTTGCTCTTACAACATTATTCCTCCAATTTTCGTTTAGGTTTACGATTTCCGTGGCATTTTTCTCTAAAATGTACACAAAATTAAGTCAAGAATGGCCCATCAAAATTGTCAGAGCGATGAGGTACGTTGGTCGGCAGTTATACGCGCTCAAAGTCTCTTGGCTCGAGACGAATGAGTGAAAAGTTGCTCTTACAACATTATTTGTCCAATTTTCGTTCAGGTTTACGATTTCCGTGGCATTTTTCTCCAAAATGTACACAAAATTAAGTCAAGAATGGCCCATAAAAATTGTCGGAGCGATGAGTTATGTTGGCCGGCAGTTATACGCGCTCAATGTCTCTTGGCTCACGTCGAATGAGTGAAAAGTTGCTCTTACAACATTATTCCCCCAATTTTCGTTCAGGTTTACGATTTCCGTGGCATTTTTCTCGAAAATGTACACAAAATGAAACCAAAAATGGCCCATAAAAATTGTCGGAGCGATGAGCTACGTTTGCCGGAAGGTAGACGCGTTCAAAGTATCTTGGATCGCGACGAATGAGTGAAAAGTTGCTCTTACAACATTATCACTTCAATTTTCGTTCAGGTTTACGATTTCCGTGCCATTTTTCTCGAAAATGTACACAAAATTAAACCAAGAATGGCCCGTAAAAATTGTCGGAGCGTTGAGCAACGTTTGCCGGAAGGTATACGCGTTCAAAGTCTCTTGGATCGCTACGAATGAGTGCAAAGTTGCTCTTACAACATTATTCCTCCAATTTTCGTTTAGGTTTACGTTTTCTGTGCCATTTTTCTCGAAAATGTACACAAAATTAAACCAAGAATGGCCCTTAAAAATTGTCGGAGCGATGAGCTACATTTGCCGGAAGGTATACGCGTTCAAAGTCTCTTGGATCACGACGAATGAGTGAAAAGTTGCACTTACAACATTATTCCTTCAATTTTCGTTCTGGTTTACGATTTCCGTGCCATTTTTCTCGAAAATGTACACAAAATTAAACCAAGAATGGCCCGTAAAAATTGTCGGAGCGATGAGCTACGTTTTCCGGAAGGTATACGCGTTCAAAGTCTCTTGGATCACGACGAATGAGTGAAAAGTTGCTCTTACAACATTATTCCTCCAATTTTCGTTCAGGCTTACGATTTCCTTGCCATTTTTATAGAAAATGTACAGAAAATTAAGTCAAGAATGGCCCGCAAAAATTGTCTGAGGGATGAGTTAGGTTGGCCGGCAGTTATACGCGCCCAAAGTCTCTTGGCTCGCGACGAATGAGTGACAAGTTTCTCTTACAACATTATTCCTCCAATTTTCGTTCAGGTTTACGATTTCCGTGGCATTTTTCTCGAAAAGGTACACAAAATAAAAACAAGAATGGCCCGTAAAAATTGTCGGAGCGATGAGCTATGTTTGCGGGAAGGTATACGCGTTCAAAGTCTCTTGGATCGCTACGAATGAGTGAAAAGTTGCTCTTACAACATTATTCCTCCAATTTGCGTTCAGGTTTACGATTTTGGTGGCATTTTTCTCGAAAATGTACATAAAATTAATCCAAGAATGGCCCGTAAAAATTGTCGGAGCGATGAGCTACGTTTGTCGGAAGTTATACGCGCTCAAAGTCTCTTGGATCGCGACGAATGCGTGAAAAGTTGCTCTTACAACATTATTCCTCCAATTTTCGTTCAGGTTTACGATTTCCGTGCCATTTTTCTCGAAGATGTACAGAAAATTAAACCAAGAATGGACCGTAAAAATTGTCGGAGCGATGAGCTACGTTTGTCGGAAGTTATACGCGCTCAAAGTCTCTTGGATCGCGACGAATGAGTGAAAAGTTGCTCTTAAAACATTATTCCTCCAATTTTCGTTCAGGTTTACGATTTCCGTGGCATTTTTCTCGAAAATGTACACAAAATTAAGTCAAGAATGGCCCGTAAAAATTGTCAGAGCGATGAGGTACGTTGGCCGGCATTTATACGCATTCAAAGTCTCTTGGATCGCGACGAATGAGCGAAAAGTTGCTCTTATAACAATATTCCTCCAATTTTCGTTCAGGTTTACGATTTCCGTGCCATTTTTCTCGAAAATGTACACAAAATTAAGTAAAGAATGGCCCGAAAAAATTGTCGGAGCGATGAGTTACGTTGGTCGGCAGTTATACGCGCTCAAAGTCTCTTGGCTCGCGACGAATGAGTGAAAAGTTGCTCTTACAACATTGTTTCTCCAATTTTCGTTCAGGTTTACGATTTCCGTGCCATTTTTCTCGAAAATGTACACAGAATTAAGTGAAGAATGGCCTATAAAAATTGTCTGAGGGATGAGTTACGTTGGCCAGCAGTTATACGCGCCCAAAGTCTCTTGGCTCGCGATGAATGAGTGAAAAGTTGCTCTTAAAACATTATTCCTCCAATTTTCTTTCAGGTTTACGAATTCCGTGGCATTTTTCTCGAAGATGTACAGAAAATTAAACCAAGAATGGCCCGTAAAAATAGTCGGAGCGATTAGCTACGTTTGCCGGATGTTATACGCGTTGAAAGTCTCTTGGATCGCGACGAATGAGTGAAAAGTTGCCCGTACAAAATATTTACACCAATTTTCATGCAGGTTTATGATTTCCATTGCGTTTTTCTAAAAAATCTACACAAAATTAACTCAAGAATGGACCGTAAAAATTGGCGGAGCGATGAGTTACGTTTGCCGGAAGTTATAGACGCTCAACGCCTCTTGGCTCGCGACGAATAAGTGAGAAGTTGCTCTTACAACATTATTCCTCCAATTTTCGTTCAGGCTTACGATTTCCATGGCATTTTTCTCGAAAATGTACACAAAATTAAGTCAAGAATAGCCGTAAAAATTGTCAAAGCGATGAGTTACGTTGGCCGGCAGTTATACTCGATCAAAGTCTCTTGGCTCGCGACCAATTAGTGAAAAGTTGCTCTTACAACATTATTCCTCCAATTTTCGTTCAGGTTTACGATTGCCGTGGCATTTTTCTCGAAAATGCACACAAATTTAAATCAAGAATGGCCCGTAAAAGTTGTCTGAGGGATGAGTTACGTCGGCCGGCACTTATACGCGCTCAAAGTCTCTTGGTTCGTGACGAATGAGTGAAAAATTGCTCTTACAACATCATTCCTCCAATTTTCGTTCAGGTTTACGATTTCCGTGCCATTTTTCTCGAAAATGTACACAAAATTAAGTCAAGAATGGCCCGTAAAAATTGTCAGAGCGATGAGGTACGTTGGCCGGCAGTTATACGCGCTCAAAGTCTCTTGGCTCTCGACGAATGAGCGTAAAGTTGCTCTTACAACATTATTCCTCCAATTTTCGTTCAAGTTTACGATTTCCGTGGCATTTTTCTCTAAATTGTACACAAAATTAAACCAAGAATGACCCGTAAAAATTGTCGGAGCGATGAGCTACGTTTGCCGGAAGGTATACGCGTTCAAAGTCTCTTGGATCGCTACGAATGAGTGAAAAGTTGCTCTTACAACATTATTCCTCAAATTTTCGTTCAGGTTTACGATTTCCGTGCCATTTTTCTCGAAAATGTACACAAAATTAAACCAAGAATGTTCCGTAAAAATTGTCGGAGCGATGAGCTACGTTTGCCGGAAGGTATACGCGTTCAAAGTCTCTTGGATCGCTACGAATGAGTGAAAAGTTGCTCTTACAACATTATTCCTCCAATTTTTGTTCAGGTTTACGATTTCCGTGCCTTTTTTCTCGAAGCTGTACAAAAAATTAAGTAAAGAATGGCCCGAAAAAATTGTCGGAGCGATGAGTTACGTTGGCCGGCAGTTATACGCGCTCAAAGTCTCTTGACTCGCGACGAATGAGTGAAAAGTTGCTCTTACAACATTATTTCTCAAATTTTCGTTCAGGTTTACGATTTCCTTGTAATTTTTCTCGAAAATGTACACAGAATTAAGTCAAGAATGGCCTGTAAAAATTGCCCGAGGGATGAGTTACGTTGGCTGGCAATTATACGCGCCCAAAGTCTCTTGGCTCGCGACGAATGAGTGAAAAGTTGCCCTTACAACATTGTTCCTCCAATTTTCGTTCAGGTTTACGATTTCCGTGGCGTTTTTCTCGAAAATGTGCACAAAATTAAACCAAAAATGGCCCGTAAAAGTTGTCGGAGCGATGAGCTACGTTTGCCGGAAGTTATACGCGCTCAAAGTCTCTTGGATCGCGACGAATAAGTGAAAAGTTGCTCATACAATAATGTTACACCAATTTTCATGCATCTTTATTATTTCCGTTGCATTTTTCTCGAAAATCTACACAAAATTAAATCAAGAATGGACCGTAAAAATTAGCGGAGCGATGAGTTACGTTTGCCGTAAGTTATACGCGCTGAAATTCCCTTGGCTCGCGACGAATGAGTGAAAAGTTGCTCTTACAACATTATTCCTCCAATTTTTGTTCAGGCTTACGATTTCCGTGGCATTTTTCTCGAAAATGTACACAAAATTATGTTAAGAATAGCCGTAAAAATTGTCATAGCGATGAGTTACGTTGGCCGGCAGTTATTCGCGCTCGAAGTCTCTTGGTTCGCGACGAATTAGTGAAAAGTTGCTCTTACAACACTATTCCTCCAATTTTGGTTCAGGTTTACGATTGTCATGGCATTTTTCTCGAAAATGCACACATATTTAAATCAAGAATGGCCCGTAAATGTTGACTGGGGGATGAGTTACGTCGGCCGGTAGATATACGCGCTCAAAGTCTCTTGGATCGCGACGAATGAGTGAAAAGTTGCTCTTACAACATTATTCCTTCAATTTTCGTTCAGGTTTACGATTTCCGTGGCATTTTTCTCGAAAATGTACACAAAATTAAGTCAAGAACAGCCCCTAAAAATTGTCGGAGCGATGAGTTACGTTGGCCGGCAGTTATACGCGCTCAATGTCCCTTGGCTAGCGACGAATGAGTGAAAAGTTGCTCTTACAACAATATTCCTCTAATTTTCGTTCAGGTTTACGATTTCCGTGCCATTTTTCTCGAAAATGTACACAAAATTAAGTCAAGAATGGCCCTTAAAAATTGTCGAAGCGATGAGTTACGTTGGCCGGCAGTTATTCGCGCTCAAAGTCTCTTGGCTAGCGATGAATGAGTGAAAAGTTGCTCTTACAACATTATTCCTCCAATTTTCGTTCAGGTTTACGATTTCCGTGCCATTTTTCTCGAAAATGTGCACAAAATTAAGTCAAGAATGGCCCGTAAAAATTGTCGGAGCGATGAGTTACGTTGGCCGGCAATTATACGCGCTCAAAGTCTTTTGGCTCGCGACGAATGAGTGAAAAGTTGCTCTTACAACATTATTCCACCAATTTTCGTTCAGGTTTACGATTTCCGTGCCATTTTTCTCGAAAATGTACACAAAATTAAGTCAAGAATGGCCCGTAAAAATTGTCGGAGCGATGAGCTACGTTTGCCGGAAGTTATACGCGTTCAAAGTCTCTTGGATCGCGACGACTGAGTGAAAAGTTGCTCTTACAACATTATTACTCCAATTTTCATGCAGGTTTACAATTTCCGTGGCATGTTTCACGAAAATCTACACAAAATTAAATCCAGAATGGACCGTAAAAGTTGGCGGAGAGATGAGTTACGTTTGCCGGAAGTTATACCCGCTCAAAGTCTCTTGGCTAGTGACGAACAAGTGAGAAGTTGCTCTTACAACATTATTCCATCAATTTTCCTTCAGGCTTACGATTTCCGTGGCATTTTTCTCGAAAATCTACACAAAATTAAGTCAAGAATTGCCGTAAAAATTGTCAGAGCGATGAGTTACGTTGGCCGGCCGTTATACGCGCTCAAAGTCTCCTGGCTCGCGACGAATTAGTGAAAAGTTGCTCTTACAACATTATTCCTCTAATTTTCGTTCAGGTTTACGATTGCCGTGGCATTTTTCTCGAAAATGCACACAAATTTAAATCAATAATGGCCCATAAAAGTTGCCTGAGGGATGAGTTACGTCGGCCGGCAGTTATACGTGCCCAAAGTCTCTTGGCTCGCGACAAATTAGTGAAAAGTTGCTCTTACAACATTATTCCTCCAATTTTCGTTTAGGTTTACGATTTCCATGCCATTTTTCTCGAAAATGTCCACAAAATTAAGTAAAAAATGGCCCGTAAAAATTGTCGGAGCGATGAGTTACGTTGGCCGGCAGTTATACCCGTTTAAAGTCTCTTGGCTCTCGACGAATGAGTGAAAAGTTGCTCTTACAACATTATTCCTCCAATTTTCGTTCAGGTTTACAACTGCCGTGCCATTTTTCTCGAAAATGTACAAAAAATTAAACCAAGAATGGCCCGTAAAAATTGTCGGAGCGATGAGCTAAGTTTGCCGGAAGTTATACGCATTCAAAGTCTCTTGGATTGCGACGAATGAGTGAAAAGTTGCTCTTACAACATTGTTACTTCAATTTTCATGCAGGTTTATGATTTCCGTGGCATTTTTCTCGAAAATCTAGACAAAATTAAATCAAGAATGGACCGTAAAAATTGGCGGAGCGATGAGTTACATTTGCCGGAAGTTATACGCGCTCAAAGTCTCTTGGCTCGCAACGAACAAGTGAGAAGTTGCTCTTACAACATTATTCCTTCAATTTTCGTTCAGGCTTACCATTTCCGTGGCATTTTTCTCGAAAATGAACGCAAAATTAAGTCAAGAATGGCCGTAAAAATTGTCAGAGCGATTTGTTACATTCGCCGGCCGTTATACGCGCTCAAAGTCTCTAGGCTCACGATGAATTAGAGAAAAGTTGCTCTTACAACATTATTCCTCTAATTTTCGTTCAGGTTTACGATTGCCGTGGCATTTTTCTCAAAAACGCACACAAATTTCAATCAATAATGGCCCGTAAAGGTTGTCTAAGCGATGAGTTACGTTGACCGGCAGTTATACACGCTCAAAGTCTCTAGGCTCGCAATGAATTAGAGAAAATTTGCTCTTACAACGTTATTCCTCTAATTTTCGTTCCGGTTTACGATTTCCGTGGCATTTTTCTAGAAAGTGTACACAAAATTAAGACACGAAGGGCCCGTTAAAATTGTCCGAGAGATGAGTTACGTTGGCCGGCAGTTATACGCGCTCAAAGTCTCTTGGCTCGCGACGAATGAGTGAAAAGTTGCTCTTACAACATTATTCCCCCAATTTTCATTCAGGTTTACGATTTCCGTGCCATTTTTCTCGAAAATGTACACAAAATTAAACCTAGAATGGCTCGTAAAAATTGTCGGAGCGATGAGCTATGTTTACCGGAAGGAATACGCGTTCAAAGTCTCTTGGATCGCGAGGAATGAGTGACAAGTTGCTCTTACAACATTATTCCTGCAAATTTCGTGCAGGTTTACGATTTCCGTGGCATTTTTCTCGACAATGTACACAAAATTAAGTCAAGAATGGCCCGTAAAAATTGTCGGAGCGATGAGTTACGTTGGTCGGCAAATATACGCGCTCAAAGTCTGTTGGCTCGCGACGAATGAGTGAATAGTTGCTCTTACAACATTATTCCTCCAATTTTCGTTCAGGTTTACGATTGCCGTGGCATTTTTCTCGAAAATGTACACAAAATTAAACCAAGAATGGCCCGTAAAAATTGTCGGAGCGATGAGTTACGTTTGCCGGAAGTTATACGCGTTCAATGTGTCTTGGATCGCGACGACTGAGTGAAAGGTTGCTCTTACAACATTATTACTCCAATTTTCATGCAGGTTTATGATTTCCGTGGCATTTTTCACGAAAAACTACACAAAATTAAATCCAGAATGGACCGTAAAAATTGGCGGAGAGATGAGTTACGTTTGCCGGAAGTTATACGCGTTCAAAATCTCTTGGCTCGCGACGAACAAGTGAGAAGTTGCTCTTACAACATTATTCCTTCAATTTTCCTTCAGGCTTACGATTTCCGTGGCATTTTTCTCGAAAATGTACGCAAAATTAAGTCAAGAATGGCCATAAAAATTGTCAGAGCGATGAGTTACATTCGCCGGCCGTTATACGCGCTCAAAGTCTCTAGGCTCGCGATGAATTAGAGAAAATTTGCTCTTACAACGTTATTCCTCTAATTTTCGTTCCGGTTTACGATTTCCGTGGCATTTTTCTCGAAAGTGTACACAAAATTAAGTCAAGAAGGGCCCGTTAAAATTGTCCGAGGGATGAGTTACGTTGGCCGGCAGTTATACGCACTCAAAGTCTCTTGGCTCGCGACGAATGAGTGAAAAGTTGCTCTTACAACATTATTCCCCCAATTTTCGTTCAGGTTTACGATTGCCGTGGCATTTTTCTCGCAAACGCACACAAATTTCAATCAATAATGGCCCGTAAAGGTTGTCTGAGCGATGAGTTACGTTGGCCGGCAGTTATATGCGCTCACAGTCTCTTGGCTCGCGATGAATGAGTGAAAAGTTGCTCTTACAACATTATTCCCCCAATTTTCGTTCAGGTTTACGATTTCTGTGCCATTTTTCTCGAAAATGTACACAAAATTAAACCTAGAATGGCACGTAAAAATTGTCGGAGCGTGGAGCTATATTTGCCGGAAGGAATACGCTTTCAAAGTCTCTTGGATCGCGAGGAATGAGTGAAAAGTTGCTCTTACAACATTATTCCTGCAATTTTCGTGCACGTTTACGATTTCCGTGGCATTTTTCTCGACAATGGACACAAAATTAAAACAAGAATGGCCCGTAAAAAATGTCGGAGCGATGAGCTACGTTTGCCGGAAGGCGTACGCGTTCAAAGTCTCTTGGATCGCGACGAATGAGTGAAAAGTTGTTCTTACAATATTATTACTCCAATTTTCCTACAGGTTTACGATTTCCGTGGCATTTTTCTCGAAAATCTACACAAACTTAAATCCTGAATGGACCGTAAAAATTGGCGGAGCGATGAGTTACGTTTGCTGGAAGTTATATGCGCTCAAAGTCTCTTGGCTAGCGACGAATGAGTGAAAAGTTGCTCTTACAACATTATTCCTCTAATTTTCGTTCAGGTTTACAATTTCCCTGGCATTTTTCTGGAAAATGTACACAAAATTAAGTCAAGAATGGCCCGTAAAAATTGTCGGAGCGATGAGTTACGTTGGCCGGCAATTATACGCATTCAAAGTCTCTTGGATTGCGACGAATGAGTGAAAAGTTGGTCTTACAACATTATTACTCCAATTTTCATGCAGATTTATGATTTCCGTGGCATTTTTCTCGAAAATCTACACAAAATTAAATCAAGAGTAGACCTTAAAAATTGGCGGAGCGATGAGTTACATTTGCCGGATGTTATGCGCCCTCAAAGTCTCTTGGCTGGCGACGAACAAGTGAGAAGTTGCTCTTACAATATTAATCCTTCAATTTTCGTTGAGGCTTACGATTTCCGTGGCATTTTTCTCGAAAATGTACACAAAATTTTGTCAAGAATGGCCGAAAAAATTGTCAGAGCGATGAGTTACGTTGGCCGGCCGTTATACGCGCTCAAAGTCACTTGGCTCGCGACGAATTAGTGAAAAGTTGCTCTTACAACATTATTCCTCTAATTTTCGTTCAAATTTACGATTTCCGAGCCATTTTTCTCGAAAATGTACACAAAATTAAGTCAAGAATGGCGCGTAAAAATTGTCGGAGCGATGAGCTACGTTTGCCGGAAGGAATACGCGTTCAAAGTCTCTTGGATCGCGATGAATGAGTGAAAAGTTGCTCTTACAACATTATTCCTCCAATTTTCGTTCAGGTTTACGATTTCCGTGGCATTTTTCTCGAAAATGTACACAAAATTAAAACAAGAATGGCCCGTAAAAAATGTCCGAGCATTGAGCTACGTTTGCCGGAAGGCATACGCCTTCAAAGTCTCTTGGATCGCGAGGAATGAGTGAAAAGTTGTTCTTACAATATTATTACTCCAATTTTCCTGTAGGTTTACGATTTCCGTGGCATTTTTCTCGAAAATCTACACAAAATTAAAGCAAGAATGGACTGTAAAAATTGGCAGAGCGATGAGCTACGTTTGCCGGAAGGTATACGCGTTCAAAGTCTCTTGGATCGCGACGAATGAGTGAAAAGTTGCTCTTACAATATTATTACTCCAATTTTCCTGCAGGTTTACGATTTCCGTGGCATTTTTCTCGAAAATCTACACAAAATTAAGTCAAGATTGGCCCGTTAAAATTGTCCGAGGGATGAGGTACGTTGGCCGGAAGTTATACTCGCTAAAAGTCTCTTGGCTCGCGACGAATGAGTGAAAAGTTGCTCTTACAACATGATTCCTCCTATTTTCGTTCAGGTTTACGATTTCCACGGCATTTTTATTGAAAATGTACACAAAATTAAACGAAGAGTGGCCCGGAAAAATTGTCGGAGCGATGAGCTACGTTTGCTAGAAGTTATATGCGCTCAAAGTCTTTTGGATCGCGACGAATGAGCGAAAAGTTGCTCTTACAACATTATTCCTCCAATTCTCGTTCAGGTTTACGATTTACGTGGCATTTTTCTCGAAAATGTACACAAAATTAAACAAGAATGGCCCGCAAAAATTGTCGGAGCGATGAGCTACGTTTGCCGGAAGTTATACGCGCTCAAAGTCTCTTGGCTCACGACGAATTAGTGAAAAGTTGCTCTTACAACATTATTCCTCCAATTATCGTTCACGTTTACGATTTCCGTGCCATTTTTCTCGAAAATGTACACAAAATTAAGTCAAGAAGGGCCCGTTAAAATTGTCTGAGGGATGAGTTACATTGGCCGGCAGTTATACGCGCCCAAAGTCTCTTGGCTCGCGACGAATGAGTGAAAAGTTGCTCTTACAACATTATTCCTCCAATTCTCGTTCAGGTTTACGATTTACGTGGCATTTTTCTCGAAAATGTACACAAAATTAAACAAGAATGGCCCGCAAAAATTGTCGGAGCGATGAGCTACGTTTGCCGGACGTTATACGCGCTCAATGTCTCTTGGCTCACGACGAATTAGTGAAAAGTTGCTCTTACAACATTATTCCTCCAATTATCGTTCACGTTTACGATTTCCGTGCCATTTTACTCGAAAATGTACACAAAATTAAGTCAAGAAGGGCCCGTTAAAATTGTCCGAGGGATGAGTTACGTTGGCCGGAAGTTATACGCGCCCAAAGTGTCTTGGCTCTCGACGAATGAGTGAAAAGTTGCTCTTACAACATTATTCCTCCAATTATCGTTCAGGTTTACGATTTCCGTGCCATTTTTCTCGAAAATGTAAACAAAGTTAAGTCAAGAAGGGCCCGTTAAAATTGTCCGAGGGATGAGTTTCGTTGGCCGGCAGTTATACGCGGCCAAAGTCACTTGGCTTGCGACGAATGAGCGAAAAGTTGCTCTTACAACGTTATTTCTCCAACTTTCGTTCAGGTTTACGATTGCCGTGGCATTTTTCTCGAAAATGCCTACAAATTTAAATCAAGAATGGCCCGTAAAAGTTGTCTGAGCGATGAGTTACGTTGGCCGGCAGTTATACGCGCTGAAACTCTCCTGGCTCGCGACGAATGAGTGAAAAGTTGCTCTTACAACATTATTCCCCCCATTTTCGTTCGGGTTTATGATTTCCGTGGCATTTTTCTCCAAAATGTACACAAAATTAAACAAAGAATGGCCCGTAAAAATTGTCGGAGCGATGAGCTACGTTTGCCAAAAGTTATACGCGCTCAAAGTCTCTTGGATCACGATGAATTAGTGAAAAGTTGCTCTTACAACATTATTCCTCCAATTTTCGTTGAGGTTTACGATTTCTGTGGCATTTTTCTCTAAAATGTACACGAAATTATATCAAGAATGGCCCGTAAAAATTGTCGGAGCGATGGGTTACGTTGGCCAGCAGTTATACGCGGTCAAAGTCTATTGGCTCGCGACGAATAAGTGAAAAGTTGCTCTTACAACATTATTCCTCCGATTTTCATTCAGATTGACGATTTCCGTGCCATTTTTCACGAAAATCTACACAAAATTAAATCGAGAATGGACCGTAAAAATTGGCGGAGCGATGAGCTACGTTTGCCAGAAGCTATACGCGTTCAAAGTCTCTTGGATCGCGACAAATGAGTGAAAAGCTGCTCTTACAATATTATTACTCCAATTTTCCTACAGGTTTACGATTTCCGTGGCATTTTTTTCGAAAATCTACACAAAATTATGTCGAGAATGGCCCGTTAAAATTGTCCGATGGATGAGGTACGTTGGCCGGCAGTTATGTGCTCCCAAAGTCTGTTGGCTCGTGACGAATGAGTGAAAAGTTGCTCTTACAACATGATTCCTCCAATTTTCGTTCAGGTTTACGATTTCCATGACATTTTTCCCGAAGTTATACGCGCTCAAAGTCTATTGGATCGCGACGAATGAGTGAAAAGTTGCTCTTACAACATTATTCCTCCTATTTTTCGTTCCGGTTTACGATTTCCGTGGCATTTTTCTCGAAAATGTACAAAAAATTAAGTTAAGAAGGGGCCGCTAAAATTGTCCGAGGGTTGAGTTACGTTGGCCGGCAGTTATACGCGCCCAAAGTCTCTTGGCTCGCGACGAATGAGTGAAAAGTTGCTCTTAAAACATTATTCCTCCAATTTCCGTTCGGGTTTACGATTTCCGTGGCATTTTTCTCCAAAATGTACACAAAATTAAACCAAGAATGGCCCGTAAAAATTGTCGGAGCGATGAGCTACGTTTGTCGGAAGTTATACGCGCTCAAAGTCTCTTGGATTGCGAAGAATGAGTGAAAAGTTGCTCTTACAACATTATTCCTCCTATTTTTCGTTCCGGTTTACGATTTCCGTGGCATTTTTCTCGAAAATGTACAAAAAATTAAGTTAAGAAGGCCCCGCTAAAATTGTCCGAGGGTTGAGTTACGTTGGCCGGCAGTTATACGCGCCCAAAGTCTCTTGGCTCGCGACGAATGAGTGAAAAGTTGCTCTTAAAACATTATTCCTCCAATTTCCGTTCGGGTTTACGATTTCCGTGGCATTTTTCTCCAAAATGTACACAAAATTAAACCAAGAATGGCCCGTAAAAATTGTCGGAGCGATGAGCTACGTTTGTCGGAAGTTATACGCGCTCAAAGTCTCTTGGATTGCGACGAATGAGTGAAAAGTTGCTCTTACAACATTATTCCTCCATTTTTCGTTGAGGTTTACGATTTCCGTGGCATTTTTCTCGAAAATGTACACGAAATTAAGTCAAGAATGGCCCGTAAAAATTGTCGGAGCGATGGGTTACGTTGGCAGGCAGTTATACGCGGTCAAAGTCTCTTGGCTCGCGACGAATAATTGAAAAGTTGCTCTTACAACATTATTCCTCCGATTTTCGTTCAGGTTGATGATTTCCATGCCATTTTTCTCGAAAATGTACACAAAATTAAACCAAGAATGGCCCGTAAAAATTGTCGGAGCGATGAGCTACGTTTGCCGGAAGGTATACGCGTTCAAAGTCTCTTGGATCGCCACGAATGAGTGAAAAGTTGCTCTTACAATATTATTACTCCATTTTTCCTACAGGTTTACGATTTCCGTGACATTTTTTTCGAAAATCTACACAAAATTATGTCGAGAATGGCCCGTTAAAATTGTCCGATGGATGAGGTACGTTGGACGGCAGTTATATGCGCCCAAAGTCTTTTGGCTCGCGACGAATGAGTGAAAAGTTCCTCTTAGCACATTATTCCTCCTATTTTTCGTTATGATTTACGATTTCCGTGGCATTTTTCTCGAAAATGTACCCAAAATTAAGTCAAGAAGGGCCCGTTAAAATTGTCCGAGGGATGAGTTACGTTGGCCGGCAGTTATACTCGCCCAAAGTATCTTGGCTCGCGACAAATGAGTGAAAATTTTCTCTTACAACATTATTCCTCCGATTTTCGTTCAGGTTGACAATGTCCGTGCCATTTTTCTCGAAAATGTACACAAAATTAAACCAAGAATGGCCCGTAAAAATTGTCGGAGCGATGAGCTACGTTTACCGGAAGTTATACGCGCTCAAAGTCTCTTGGTTCGCAACGAATGAGTGAAAAGTTGCTCTTACAATATTATTACTCCAATTTTCGTACAGGTTTACGATTTCCGTGACATTTTTTTCGAAAATCTACAGAAAATTAAGTCGAGAATGGCCCGTTAAAATTGTGCGACGGATGAGGTACGTTGGCCGGCAATTATTTGCGCCCAAAGTCTCTTGGCTCGCGACGAATGAGTGAAAATTTGCTCTTTCAACAAGATTCCTCCAATTTTCGTTCAGGTTTACGATTTCCATGGCATTTTTCTCGAAAATGTACACAAAATTAGACCAAGAATGGCCCGTAAAAATTGTCGGAGCGATGAGCTACGTTTGCCAAAAGTTATACGCGTCAAAGTCTCTTGGATCGCGACGAATGAGTGAAAAGTTGCTCTTACAACATTATTCCTCCTATTTTTCGTTCCGATTTACGATTTCCGTGGCATTTTTCTCGAAAATGTACACAAAATTAAGTCAAGAAGGGCCCGTTAAAATTGTCCGAGGGATCAGTTACGTTGGCCGGCACTTATACGCGCCCAAAGTGTCTTGGCTCCCGACGAATGAGTGAAACGTTGCTCTTACAACATTATTCCTCCAATTTTCGTTCAGGTTGACGGTTTCCGTGCCATTTTTCTCGAAAATGTACACAAAATTAAGCCAAGAATGGCCCGTAAAAATTGTCGGAGCGATGAGCTACGTTTGTCGGAAGTTATACGTGCTCAAAGTCTCTTGGATCGCGACGAATGAGTGACAAGTTGCTCTTACAATATTATTACTCCAATTTTCCTACAGGTTTACGATTTCCGTGACATTTTTTTCGAAAATCTACAGAAAATTAATTCGAGAATGGCCCGTTAAAATTGTGCGACGGATGAGGTACGTTGGCCGGCAGTTATTTGCGCCCAAAGTCTCTTGGCTTGCGACGAATGAGTGAAAATTTGCTCTTTCAACATGATTCCTCCAATTTTCGTTCAGGTTTACGATTTCCATGGCATTTTCTCGAAAATGTACACAAAATTAAACCAACAATGGCGCGTAAAAATTGTCGGAGCGATGTGCTACGTTTGCCGAAAGTTGTACGCACTCAAAGCCTCTTGGATCGCGACGAATGAGTGAAAAGTTGCTCTTACAACATTATTCCTCCAATTTTTCGTTCCGGTTTACGATTTCCGTGGCATTATTCTCGAAAATGTACACAAAATTAAGTTAAGAAGGGCCCGTTAAAATTGTCCGAGGGATGAGTTACGTTGGCCGGCAGTTATACGCGCCCAAAGTCTCTTGGCTCGCGACGAATGAGTGAAAAGTTGCTCTTAAAACATTATTCCTCCAATTTCCGTTCGGGTTTACGATTTCCGTGGCATTTTTCTCCAAAATGTACACAAAATTAAACCAAGAATGGCCCGTAAAAATTGTCGGAACGATGAGCTACGTTTGCCGGAAGTTATACGCGCTCAAAGTCTCTTGGATTGCGACGAATGAGTGAAAAGTTGCTCTTACAACATTATTCCTCCATTTTTCGTTGAGGTTTACGATTTCCGTGGCATTTTTCTCGAAAATGTACACGAAATTAAGTCAAGAATGGCCCGTAAAAATTGTCGGAGCGATGGGTTACGTTGGCAGGCAGTTATACGCGGTCAAAGTCTCTTGGCTCGCGACGAATAATTGAAAAGTTGCTCTTACAACATTATTCCTCCGATTTTCGTTCAGGTTGATGATTTCCATGCCATTTTTCTCGAAAATGTACACAACATTAAACCAAGAATGGCCCGTAAAAATTGTCGGAGCGATGAGCTACGTTTGCCGGAAGGTATACGCGTTCAAAGTCTCTTGGATCGCCACGAATGAGTGAAAAGTTGCTCTTACAATATTATTACTCCATTTTTCCTACAGGTTTATGATTTCCGTGACATTTTTTTCGAAAATCTACACAAAATTATGTCGAGAAGGGCCCGTTAAAATTGTCCGATGGATGAGGTACGTTGGACGGCAGTTATATGCGCCCAAAGTCTGTTGGCTCGCGACGAATGAGTGAAAAGTTGCTCTTAGCACATTATTCCTCCTATTTTTCGTTATGATTTACGATTTCCGTGGCATTTTTCTCGAAAATGTACCCAAAATTAAGTCAAGAAGGGCCCGTTAAAATTGTCCGAGGGATGAGTTACGTTGGCCGGCAGTTATACTCGCCCAAAGTATCTTGGCTCGCGACAAATGAGTGAAAAGTTGCTCTTACAACATTATTCCTCCAATTTCCGTTCAGGTTTACGATTTCCGCGGCATTTTTCTCGAAAATGTACACGAAATTAAGACAAGAATGGCCCGTAAAAATTGTCGGAGCGATGGGTTACGTTGGCCAGCAGTTATACGCGGTCAAAGTCTCTTGGCTCGCGACGAAGAAGTGAAAATTTTCTCTTACAACATTATTCCTCCGATTTTCGTTCAGGTTGACAATGTCCGTGCCATTTTTTTCGAAAATGTACACAAAATTAAACCAAGAATGGCCCGTAAAAATTGTCGGAGCGATGAGCTACGTTTACCGGAAGTTATACGCGCTCAAAGTCTCTTGGTTCGCAACGAATGAGTGAAAAGTTGCTCTTACAATATTATTACTCCAATTTTCCTACAGGTTTAC
The DNA here is from genome assembly GCA_031216185.1 of Syzygium aqueum. Taxonomy (NCBI): domain Eukaryota; kingdom Viridiplantae; phylum Streptophyta; class Magnoliopsida; order Myrtales; family Myrtaceae; genus Syzygium; species Syzygium aqueum. Next base: position 118,751 of record JASUUB010000014.1, on the reverse strand, counting down.
GATTTCCGTGACATTTTTTTCGAAAATCTACAGAAAATTAAGTCGAGAATGGCCCGTTAAAATTGTGCGACGGATGAGGTACGTTGGCCGGCAATTATTTGCGCTCAAAGTCTCTTGGCTCGCGACGAATGAGTGAAAATTTGCTCTTTCAACAAGATTCCTCCAATTTTCGTTCAGGTTTACGATTTCCATGGCATTTTTCTCGAAAATGTACACAAAATTATACCAAGAATGGCCCGTAAAAATTGTCGGAGCGATGAGCTACGTTTGCCAAAAGTTATACGCGCTCAAAGTCTCTTGGATCGCGACGAATGAGTGAAAAGTTGCTCTTACAACATTATTCCTCCTATTTTTCGTTCCGATTTACGATTTCCGTGGCATTTTTCTCGAAAATGTACACAAAATTAAGTCAAGAAGGGCCCGTTAAAATTGTACGAGGGATCAGTTACGTTGGCCGGCAGTTATACGCGCCCAAAGTGTCTTGGCTCCCGACGAATGAGTGAAACGTTGCTCTTACAACATTATTCCTCCAATTTTCGTTCAGGTTGACGGTTTCCGTGCCATTTTTCTCGAAAATGTACACAAAATTAAGCCAAGAATGGCCCGTAAAAATTGTCGGAGCGATGAGCTACGTTTGTCGGAAGTTATAGTGCTCAAAGTCTCTTGGATCGCGACGAATGAGTGACAAGTTGCTCTTACAATATTATTACTCCAATTTTCCTACAGGTTTACGATTTCCGTGACATTTTTTTCGAAAATCTACAGAAAATTAATTCGAGAATGGCCCGTTAAAATTGTGCGACGGATGAGGTACGTTGGCCGGCAGTTATTTGCGCCCAAAGTCTCTTGGCTTGCGACGAATGAGTGAAAATTTGCTCTTTCAACATGATTCCTCCAATTTTCGTTCGGGTTTACGATTTCCATGGCATTTTTCTCGAAAATGTACACAAAATTAAACCAAGAATGGCCCGTAAAAATTGTCGGAGCGATGAGCTACGTTTGCCGGAAGGTATACGCGTTCAAAGTCTCTTGGATCGCCACGAATGAGTGAAAAGTTGCTCTTACAATATTATTACTCCATTTTTCCTACGGGTTTATGATTTCCGTGACATTTTTTTCGAAAATCTACACAAAATTATGTCGAGAATGGCCCGTTAAAATTGTCCGATGGATGAGGTACGTTGGACGGCAGTTATATGCGCCCAAAGTCTGTTGGCTCGCGACGAATGAGTGCAAAGTTGCTCTTAGCACATTATTCCTCCTATTTTTCGTTATGATTTACGATTTCCGTGGCATTTTTCTCGAAAATGTACCCAAAATTAAGTCAAGAAGGGCCCGTTAAAATTGTCCGAGGGATGAGTTACGTTGGCCGGCAGTTATACTCGCCCAAAGTATCTTGGCTCGCGACAAATGAGTGAAAAGTTGCTCTTACAACATTATTCCTCCAATTTCCGTTCAGGTTTACGATTTCCGCGGCATTTTTCTCGAAAATGTACACGAAATTAAGACAAGAATGGCCCGTAAAAATTGTCGGAGCGATGGGTTACGTTGGCCGGCAGTTATACGCGGTCAAAGTCTCTTGGCTCGCGACGAAGAAGTGAAAATTTTCTCTTACAACATTATTCCTCCGATTTTCGTTCAGGTTGACAATGTCCGTGCCATTTTTCTCGAAAATGTACACAAAATTAAACCAAGAATGGCCCGTAAAAATTGTCGGAGCGATGAGCTACGTTTACCGGAAGTTATACGCGCTCAAAGTCTCTTGGTTCGCAACGAATGAGTGAAAAGTTGCTCTTACAATATTATTACTCCAATTTTCCTACAGGTTTACGATTTCCGTGACATTTTTTTCGAAAATCTACAGAAAATTAAGTCGAGAATGGCCCGTTAAAATTGTGCGACGGATGAGGTACGTTGGCCGGCAATTATTTGCGCTCAAAGTCTCTTGGCTCGCGACGAATGAGTGAAAATTTGCTCTTTCAACAAGATTCCTCCAATTTTCGTTCGGGTTTACGATTTCCATGGCATTTTTCTCGAAAATGTACACAAAATTATACCAAGAATGGCCCGTAAAAATTGTCGGAGCGATGAGCTACGTTTGCCAAAAGTTATACGCGCTCAAAGTCTCTTGGATCGCGACGAATGAGTGAAAAGTTGCTCTTACAACATTATTCCTCCTATTTTTCGTTCCGATTTACGATTTCCGTGGCATTTTTCTCGAAAATGTACACAAAATTAAGTCAAGAAGGGCCCGTTAAAATTGTACGAGGGATCAGTTACGTTGGCCGGCAGTTATACGCGCCCAAAGTGTCTTGGCTCCCGACGAATGAGTGAAACGTTGCTCTTACAACATTATTCCTCCAATTTTCGTTCAGGTTGACGGTTTCCGTGCCATTTTTCTCGAAAATGTACACAAAATTAAGCCAAGAATGGCCCGTAAAAATTGTCGGAGCGATGAGCTACGTTTGTCGGAAGTTATAGTGCTCAAAGTCTCTTGGATCGCGACGAATGAGTGACAAGTTGCTCTTACAATATTATTACTCCAATTTTCCTACAGGTTTACGATTTCCGTGACATTTTTTTCGAAAATCTACAGAAAATTAATTCGAGAATGGCCCGTTAAAATTGTGCGACGGATGAGGTACGTTGGCCGGCAGTTATTTGCGCCCAAAGTCTCTTGGCTTGCGACGAATGAGTGAAAATTTGCTCTTTCAACATGATTCCTCCAATTTTCGTTCAGGTTTACGATTTCCATGGCATTTTTCTCGAAAATGTACACAAAATTAAACCAACAATGGCGCGTAAAAATTGTCGGAGCGATGTGCTACGTTTGCCGGAAGTTGTACGCACTCAAAGTCTCTTGGATCGCGACGAATGAGTGAAAAGTTGCTCTTACAACATTATTCCTCCAATTTTTCGTTCCGGTTTACGATTTCCGTGGCATTATTCTCGAAAATGTACACAAAATTAAGTTAAGAAGGGCCCGTTAAAATTGTCCGAGGGATGAGTTACGTTGGCCGGCAGTTATACGCGCCCAAAGTCTCTTGGCTCGCAACGAATGAGTGAAAATTTGCTCTTACAACATTATTCCTCCAATTTCCGTTTAAGTTTACGATTTCCGTGGCATTTTTCTCGAAAATTTACACAAAATTAAACCAAGAATGGTCCGTAAAAATTGTCGGAGCGATGGGTTACGTTGGCCAGCAGTTATACGCGGTCAAAGTCTCTTGGCTCGCGACGAATAAGTGAAAAGTTGCTCTTACAACATTATTCCTCCGATTTTCGTTCAGGTTGACGATTTCCGTGGCATTTTTCTCGAAAATGTACACAAAATTAAGTTAAGAAGGGCCCGTTAAAATTGTCCGAGGGATGAGTTACGTTGGCCGGCAATTATACGCGCCCAAAGTGTCTTGGCTCGCGACGAATGAGTGAAAATTTGCTCTTACAACATTATTCCTCCAATTTCCGTTTTGGTTTACGATTTCCGTGGCATTTTCCTCGAAAATGTACACAAAATTAAACCAAGAATGGCCTGTAAAAATTGTCGGAGCGATGAGCTACGTTTGTCGGAAGTTATACGCGCTCAAAGTCTCTTGGATCGCGACGAATGAGTGAAAAGTTTCTCTTACAACATTATTCCTCCAATTTTCGTTAAGGTTTACGATTTCCGTGGCATTTTTCTCCAAAATGTACAGAAAATTAAACCAAGAATGGCCCGTAAAAATTGTCGGAGCGATGAGCTACGTTTGCCAAAAGTTATACGCGCTCAAAGTCTCTTGGATCGCGACGAATGAGTGAAAAGTTGCTCTTACAACATTATTCCTCCAATTTTCGTTGAGGTTTACGATTGCTGTGGCATTTTTCTCTAAAATGTACACGAAATTAAGTCAAGAATGGCCCGTAAAAATTGACGGAACGATGGGTTACGTTGGCCAGTAGTTATACGCGGTCAAACTCTCTTGGCTCGCGACGAATAAGTGAAAAGTTGCTCTTACAACATTATTCCTCCGATTTTCGTTCAGATTGACGATTTCCGTGCCATTTTTCTCGAAAATGTACACAAAATTAAACCAAGAATGGCCCGTAAAAATTGTCGGAGCGATGAGCTACGTTTGCCGGAAGGTATACGCGTTCAAAGTCTCTTGGATCTCGACGAATGAGTGAAAAGTTGCTCTTACAATATTATTACTGCAATTTTCCTACAGGTTTACGATTTCCGTGGCATTTTTTTCGAAAATCTACACAAAATTATGTCGAGAATGGCCCGTTAAAATTGTCCGATGGATGAGTTACGTTGGCCGGCAGTTATACGCGCACAAAATCTCTTGGCTCGCGACGAATGAGTGAAAAGTTGCTCTTACAACATTATTCCTCCAATTTCCGTTCAGGTTTACGATTTCCGTGGCATTTTTCTCAAAAATGTACACAAAATTAAACCAAGAATGGCCCGTAAAAATTGTCGGAGCGATGAGCTACGTTTGTCGGAAGTTATACGCGCTCAAAGTCTCTTGGATCACGACGAATGAGTGAAAAGTTGCTCTTGCAACATTATTCCTTCATTTTTCGTTGAGGTTTACGATTTCCGTGGCATTTTTCTCGAAAATGTACACGAAATTAAGTCAAGAATGGCCCGTAAAAATTGTCGGAGCGATGGGTTACGTTGGCAGGCAGTTATACGCGGTCAAAGTCTCTTGGCTCGCGACGAATAATTGAAAAGTTGCTCTTACAACATTATTCCTCCTATTTTCGTTCAGGTTGACGATGTCCGTGCCATTTTTCTCGAAAATGTACACAAAATTAAACCAAGAATGGCCCGTAAAAATTGTCGGAGCGATGAGCTACGTTTGCCGGAAGTTATATGCGGTCAAAGTCTCTTGGATCGCGAAGAATGAGTGAAAAGTTGCTCTTACAATATTATTACTCCAATTTTCCTACAGGTTTACGATTTCCGTGACATTTTTTTCGAAAATCTACAGAAAATTAAGTCGAGAATGGCCCGTTAAAATTGTGCGACGGATGAGGTACGTTGGCCGGCAGTTATTTGCGCCCAAAGTCTCTTGGCTCGCGACGAATGAGTGAAAATTTGCTCTTTCAACATGATTTCCTCCAATTTTTGTTCAGGTTCACGATTTCCATGGCATTTTTCTCGAAATTGTACACAAAATTAAACCAAGAATGGCCCGTAAAAATTGTCGGAACGATGAGCTACGTTTGCCGGAAGTTATACGCGCTCAAAGTCTCTTGGATCGCGACGAATGAGTGAAAAGTTGCTCTCACAACATTATTCCTCCTATTTTTCGTTCCGGTTTACGATTTCCGTGGCATTTTTCTCGAAAATGTACACAAAATTAAGTCAAGAAGGGCCCGTTAAAATTGTCGGAGCGATGGGTTACGTTGGCAGGCAGTTATACGCGGTCAAAGTCTCTTGGCTCGCGACGAATAATTGAAAAGTTGCTCTTACAACATTATTCCTCCTATTTTCGTTCAGGTTTACGATTTCCATGGCATTTTTCTCGAAAATGTACACAAAATTAAACCAACAATGGCGCGTAAAAATTGTCGGAGCGATGAGCTACGTTTGGCGGAAGTTATACGCGCTCAAAGTCTCTTGGATCGCGACGAATGAGTGAAAAGTTGGTCTTACAATATTATTACTCCAATTTTCCTACAGGTTTACGATTTCAGTGGCCTTTTTTTCGAAAATCTACACAAAATTAAGACGAGAATGGCCCGTTAAAATTGTGCGACGGATGAGGTACGTTGGCCGGCAGTTATTTGCGCCCAAAGTCTCTTGGATCGCGACGAATGAGTGAAAAGTTGCGCTTACAACATTATTCCTCCAATTCTCGTTCAGGTTTAAGTTTTCCGTGGCATTTTTCTCCAAAATGTACACAAAATTAAACCAACAATGGCCCGTAAAAATTGTCGGAGCGATGAGCTACGTTTGCCAAAAGTTATACGCGCTCAAAGTCTCTTGGATCGCGACGAATTAGTGAAAAGTTGCTCTTACAACATTATTCCTCCAATTTTCGTTGAGGTTTACGATTTCTGTGGCATTTTTCTCTAAAATGTACACGAAATTAAGTCAAGAATGGCCCGTAAAAATTGACGGAGCGATGGGTTACGTTGGCCAGCAGTTATACGCGGTCAAAGTCTCTTGGCTCGCGAGGAATAAGTGAAAAGTTGCTCGTACAACATTATTCCTCCGATTTTCGTTCAGGTTGACGATGTCCGTGCCATTTTTCTCGAAAATGTACAGAAAATTAAACCAAGAATGGCCCGTAAAAATTGTCGGAGCGATGAGCTACGTTTGCCCGAAGTTATACGGGCTCAAAGTTTCTTGGATTGCGACGAATGAGTGAAAAGTTGCTCTTACAATATTATTACTCCAATTTTCCTACAGGTTTACGATTTCCGTGACATTTTTTCGAAAATCTACAGAAAATTAAGTCGAGAATGGCCCGTTAAAATTGTGCGACGGATGAGGTACGTTGGCCGGCAGTTATTTGCGCCCAAAGTCTCTTGGCTCGCGACGAATGAGTGAAAATTTGCTCTTTCAACATTATTCCTCTGATTTTCGTTCAGGTTGACGATTTCCGTGGCATTTTTCTCGAAAATGTACACAAAATTAAACCAACAATGGTGCGTAAAAATTGTCGGAGCGATGAGCTACGTTTGCCGGAAGTTATACGCCCTCAAAGTCTCTTGGATCGCGACGAATGAGTGAAAAGTTGCTCTTACAATACTATTACTCCAATTTTCCTACAGGTTTACGATTTCAGTGGCCTTTTTTTCGAAAATCTACACAAAATTAAGTCAAGAATGGCCCGTTAAAATTGTCCGACGGATGAGGTACGTTGGCCGGCAGTTATTTGCGCCCAAAGTCTCTTCGCTCGCGATGAATGAGTGAAAAGTTGCTCTTTCAACATTATTCGTCCAATTTTCGTTCAGGTTTACGATTGCCGTGGCATTTTTCTCGAAAATGTACACAAAATTAAACCAACAATGGCGTGTAAAAATTGTCGGAGCGATGAGCTACGTTTGCCGGAAGTTGTACGCACTCAAAGTCTCTTGGATCGCGACGAATGAGTGAAAAGTTGCTCTTACAACATTATTCCTCCAATTTTTCGTTCCGGTTTACGATTTCCGTGGCATTTTTCTCGAAAATGTACACAAAATTAAGTTAAGAAGGGCCCGTTAAAATTGTCCGAGGGATGAGTTACGTTGGCCGGCAGTTATATGCGCCCAAAGTCTCTTGGCTCACGATGAATGAGTGAAAATTTGCTCCTACAACATTATTCCTCCAATTTCCGTTTAGGTTTACGATTTCCGTGGCATTTTTCTCGAAAATGTACACAAAATTAAACCAAGAATGGCCCGTAAAAATTGTCGGAGCGATGAGCTACGTTTGTCCGAAGTTATACGCGCTCAAAGTCTCTTGGATCGCGACGAATGAGTGAAAAGTTGCTCTTACAACATTATTCCTCGAATTTTCGTTGAGGTTTACGATTTCTGTGGCCTTTTTCTCGAAAATGTACACGAAATTAACTCAAGAATGGCCCATAAAAATTGTCGGAGCGATGGGTTACGTTGGCCGGCAGTTATATGCGGTCAAAGTCTCTTGGCTCGCGACGAATAAGTGAAAAGTTGCTCTTACAATATTATTACTGCAATTTTCCTACAGGTTTACGATTTCCGTAACATTTTTTTCGAAAATCTACACAAAATTAAGTCCAGAATGGCCCGTTAAAATTGTCCGATGGATGAGGTACGTTGGACGGCAGTTATATGCGCCCAAAGTCTGTTGGCTCGCGACGAATGACTGAAAAGTTTTTCTTACAACATTATTCCTCCAATTTCCGTTCAGGTTTACGATTTCCGCGGCATTTTGCTCGAAAATGTACACGAAATTAAGTCAAGAATGGCCCGTAAAAATTGTCGGAGCGATGGGTTACGTTGGCTGGCAGTTATACGCGGTCAAAGTCTCTTGGCTCGCGACGAATAAGTGAAAAGTTGCTCTTACAACATTATTCCTCCAATTTTCGTTCAGGTTGACGATGTCCGTGCCATTTTTCTCGAAAATGTACACAAAATTAAACCAAGAAAGGCCCGTAAAAATTGTCGGAGCGATGAGCTACGTTTTCCGGAAGTTATACGCGCTCAAAGTCTCTTGGATCGCGACGAATGAGTGAAAAGTTGCTCTTACAATATTATTACTCCAATTTTCCTACAGGTTTACGATTTCCCTGACATTTTTTTCAAAAATCTACAGAAAATTACGCCGAGAATGGCCCGTTAAAATTGTGCGACGGATGAGGTACGTTGGCCGGCAGTTATTTGCGCCCAAAGTCTCTTGGCTCGCGACGAATGAGTGAAAATTTGCTCTTTCAACATGATTCCTCCAATTTTCATTCAGTTTTACGATTTCCATGGCATTTTTCTCGAAAATGTACACAAAATTAAACCAACAATGGCGCGTAAAAATTGTCGGAGCGATGAGCTACGTTTGCCGGAAGTTGTACGCGCTCAAAGTCTCTTGGATCGCGACGAATGAGTGAAAAGTTGCTCTTACAATATTATTACTCCAATTTTCCTACAGGTTTACGATTTCCGTGACATTTTTTCGAAAATCTACAGAAAATTAAGTCGAGAATGGCCCGTTAAAATTGTCCGACGGATGAGGTACGTTGGCCGGCAGTTATTTGCGCCCAAAGTCTCTTGGCACGCGACGAATGAGTGAAAATTTGCTTTTTCAACATTATTCCTCCGATTTTCGTTCAGGTTGACGATTTCCGTGGCATTTTTCTCGAAAATGTACACAAAATTAAACCAACAATGGCGCGGAAAAATTGTCGGAGCGATGAGCTACGTTTGCCGGAAGTTATACGCTCTCAAAGTCTCTTGGATCGCGACGAATGAGTGAAAAGTTGTTCTTACAATATTATTACTCCAATTTTCCTACAGGTTTACGATTTCCGTGACATTTTTTCGAAAATCTACAGAAAATTAAGTCGAGAATGGCCCGTTAAAATTGTGCGACGGATGAGGTACGTTGGCCGGCAGTTATTTGCGCCCAAAGTCTCTTGGCTCGCGACGAATGAGTGAAAATTTGCTCTTTCAACATTATTCCTCCGATTTTCGTTCAGGTTGACGATTTCCGTGGCATTTTTCTCGAAAATGTACACAAAATTAAACCAACAATGGCGCGTAAAAATTGTCAGAGCGATGAGCTACGTTTGGCGGAAGTTATACGCGCTCAAAGTCTCTTGGATCGCGACGAATGAGTGAAAAGTTGCTCTTACAATATTATTACTCCAATTTTCCTACAGGTTTACGATTTCAGTGGCCTTTTTTTCGAAAATCTACAAAAAATTAAGTCGAGAATGGCCCGTTAAAATTGTGCGACGGATGAGGTACGTTGGCCGGCAGTTATTTGCGCCCAAAGTCTCTTGGATCGCGACGAATGAGTGAAAAGTTGCTCTTACAACATTATTCCTCCAATTTTCGTTCAGGTTTAAGTTTTCCGTGGCATTTTTCTCCAAAATGTACACAAAATTAAACCAACAATGGCCCGTAAAAATTGTCGGAGCGATGAGCTACGTTTGCCAAAAGTTATACGCGCTCAAAGTCTCTTGGATCGCGACGAATTAGTGAAAAGTTGCTCTTACAACATTATTCCTCCAATTTTCGTTGAGGTTTACGATTTCTGTGGCATTTTTCTCTAAAATGTACACGAAATTAAGTCAAGAATGGCCCGTAAAAATTGACGGAGCGATGGGTTACGTTGGCCAGCAGTTATACGCGGTCAAAGTCTCTTGGCTCGCGACGAATAAGTGAAAAGTTGCTCTTACAACATTATTCCTCCGATTTTCGTTCAGGTTGACGATGTCCGTGCCATTTTTCTCGAAAATGTACAGAAAATTAAACCAAGAATGGCCCGTAAAAATTGTCGGAGCGATGGGCTACGTTTGCCCGAAGTTATACGGGCTCAAAGTTTCTTGGATTGCGACGAATGAGTGAAAAGTTGCTCTTACAATATTATTACTCCAATTTTCCTACAGGTTTACGATTTCCGTGACATTTTTTCAAAAATCTACAGAAAATTAAGTCGAGAATGGCCCGTTAAAATTGTGCGACGGATGAGGTACGTTGGCCGGCAGTTATTTGCGCCCAAAGTCTCTTGGCTCGCGACGAATGAGTGAAAATTTGCTCTTTCAACATTATTCCTCTGATTTTCGTTCAGGTTGACGATTTCCATGGCATTTTTCTCGAAAATGTACACAAAATTAAACCAACAATGGTGCGTAAAAATTGTCGGAGCGATGAGCTACGTTTGCCGGAAGTTATACGCCCTCAAAGTCTCTTGGATCGCGACGAATGAGTGAAAAGTTGCTCTTACAATATTATTACTCCAATTTTCCTACAGGTTTACGATTTCAGTGGCCTTTTTTTCGAAAATCTACACAAAATTAAGTCAAGAATGGCCCGTTAAAATTGTCCGACGGATGAGGTACGTTGGCCGGCAGTTATTTGCGCCCAAAGTCTCTTCGCTCGCGATGAATGAGTGAAAAGTTGCTCTTTCAACATTATTCGTCCAATTTTCGTTCAGGTTTACGATTGCCGTGGCATTTTTCTCGAAAATGTACACAAAATTAAACCAACAATGGCCTGTAAAAATTGTCGGAGCGATGAGCTACGTTTGCCGGAAGTTGTACGCACTCAAAGTCTCTTGGATCGCGACGAATGAGTGAAAAGTTGCTCTTACAACATTATTCCTCCAATTTTTCGTTCCGGTTTACGATTTCCGTGGCATTTTTCTCGAAAATGTACACAAAATTAAGTTAAGAAGGGCCCGTTAAAATTGTCCGAGGGATGAGTTACGTTGGCCGGCAGTTATATGCGCCCAAAGTCTCTTGGCTCACGATGAATGAGTGAAAATTTGCTCTTACAACATTATTCCTCCAATTTCCGTTTAGGTTTACGATTTCCGTGGCATTTTTCTCGAAAATGTACACAAAATTAAACCAAGAATGGCCCGTAAAAATTGTCGGAGCGATGAGCTACGTTTGTCCGAAGTTATACGCGCTCAAAGTCTCTTGGATCGCGACGAATGAGTGAAAAGTTGCTCTTACAACATTATTCCTCGAATTTTCGTTGAGGTTTACGATTTCTGTGGCATTTTTCTCGAAAATGTACACGAAATTAACTCAAGAATGGCCCATAAAAATTGTCGGAGCGATGGGTTACGTTGGCCGGCAGTTATATGCGGTCAAAGTCTCTTGGCTCGCGACGAATAAGTGAAAAGTTGCTCTTACAACGTTATTCCTCCGATTTTCGTTTAGATTGACGATTTCCGTGCCATTTTACTCGAAAATGTACACAAAATTAAACCAAGAATGGCCCGTAAAAATTGTCGGAGCGATGAGCTACGTTTGCCGGAAGGTATACGCGTTCAAAGTCTCTTGGATCGCGACGAATGAGAGAAAAGTTGCTCTTACAATATTATTACTGCAATTTTCCTACAGGTTTACGATTTCCGTAACATTTTTTTCGAAAATCTACACAAAATTAAGTCCAGAATGGCCCGTTAAAATTGTCCGATGGATGAGGTACGTTGGACGGCAGTTATATGCGCCCAAAGTCTGTTGGCTCGCGACGAATGACTGAAAAGTTTTTCTTACAACATTATTCCTCCAATTTCCGTTCAGGTTTACGATTTCCGCGGCATTTTGCTCGAAAATGTACACGAAATTAAGTCAAGAATGGCCCGTAAAAATTGTCGGAGCGATGGGTTACGTTGGCTGGCAGTTATACGCGGTCAAAGTCTCTTGGCTCGCGACGAATAAGTGAAAAGTTGCTCTTACAACATTATTCCTCCGATTTTCGTTCAGGTTGACGATGTCCGTGCCATTTTTCTCGAAAATGTACACAAAATTAAACCAAGAAAGGCCCGTAAAAATTGTCGGAGCGATGAGCTACGTTTTCCGGAAGTTATACGCGCTCAAAGTCTCTTGGATCGCGACGAATGAGTGAAAAGTTGCTCTTACAATATTATTACTCCAATTTTCCTACAGGTTTACGATTTCCGTGACATTTTTTTCGAAAATCTACAGAAAATTACACCGAGAATGGCCCGTTAAAATTGTGCGACGGATGAGGTACGTTGGCCGGCAGTTATTTGCGCCCAAAGTCTCTTGGCTCGCGACGAATGAGTGAAAATTTGCTCTTTCAACATGATTCCTCCAATTTTCATTCAGTTTTACGATTTCCATGGCATTTTTCTCGAAAATGTACACAAAATTAAACCAACAATGGCGCGTAAAAATTGTCGGAGCGATGAGCTACGTTTGCCGGAAGTTGTACGCGCTCAAAGTCTCTTGGATCGCGACGAATGAGTGAAAAGTTGCTCTTACAATATTATTACTCCAATTTTCCTACAGGTTTACGATTTCCGTGACATTTTTTCGAAAATCTACAGAAAATTAAGTCGAGAATGGCCCGTTAAAATTGTGCGACGGATGAGGTACGTTGGCCGGCAGTTATTTGCGCCCAAAGTCTCTTGGCACGCGACGAATGAGTGAAAATTTGCTTTTTCAACATTATTCCTCCGATTTTCGTTCAGGTTGACGATTTCCGTGGCATTTTTCTCGAAAATGTACACAAAATTAAACCAACAATGGCGCGGAAAAATTGTCGGAGCGATGAGCTACGTTTGCCGGAAGTTATACGCTCTCAAAGTCTCTTGGATCGCGACGAATGAGTGAAAAGTTGTTCTTACAATATTATTACTCCAATTTTCCTACAGGTTTACGATTTCCGTGACATTTTTTCGAAAATCTACAGAAAATTAAGTCGAGAATGGCCCGTTAAAATTGTGCGACGGATGAGGTACGTTGGCCGGCAGTTATTTGCGCCCAAAGTCTCTTGGCTCACGACGAATGAGTGAAAATTTGCTCTTTCAACATTATTCCTCCGATTTTCGTTCAGGTTGACGATTTCCGTGGCATTTTTCTCGAAAATGTACACAAAATTAAGCCAACAATGGCGCGTAAAAATTGTCCGAGCGATGAGCTACGTTTGGCGGAAGTTATACGCGCTCAAAGTCTCTTGGATCGCGACGAATGAGTGAAAAGTTGCTCTTACAATATTATTACTCCAATTTTCCTACAGGTTTACGATTTCAGTGGCCTTTTTTTCGAAAATCTACAAAAAATTAAGTCGAGAATGGCCCGTTAAAATTGTGCGACGGATGAGGTACGTTGGCCGGCAGTTATTTGCGCCCAAAGTCTCTTGGATCGCGACGAATGAGTGAAAAGTTGCTCTTACAACATTATTCCTCCAATTTTCGTTCAGGTTTAAGATTTCCGTGGCATTTTTCTCCAAAATGTACACAAAATTAAACCAACAATGGTGCGTAAAAATTGTCGGAGCGATGAGCTACGTTTGCCGGAAGTTATACGCCCTCAAAGTCTCTTGGATCGCGACGAATGAGTGAAAAGTTGCTCTTACAATACTATTACTCCAATTTTCCTACAGGTTTACGATTTCAGTGGCCTTTTTTTCGAAAATCTACACAAAATTAAGTCAAGAATGGCCCGTTAAAATTGTCCGACGGATGAGGTACGTTGGCCGGCAGTTATTTGCGCCCAAAGTCTCTTCGCTCGCGATGAATGAGTGAAAAGTTGCTCTTTCAACATTATTCGTCCAATTTTCGTTCAGGTTTACGATTGCCGTGGCATTTTTCTCGAAAATGTACACAAAATTAAACCAACAATGGCGTGTAAAAATTGTCGGAGCGATGAGCTACGTTTGCCGGAAGTTGTACGCACTCAAAGTCTCTTGGATCGCGACGAATGAGTGAAAAGTTGCTCTTACAACATTATTCCTCCAATTTTTCGTTCCGGTTTACGATTTCCGTGGCATTTTTCTCGAAAATGTACACAAAATTAAGTTAAGAAGGGCCCGTTAAAATTGTCCGAGGGATGAGTTACGTTGGCCGGCAGTTATATGCGCCCAAAGTCTCTTGGCTCACGATGAATGAGTGAAAATTTGCTCCTACAACATTATTCCTCCAATTTCCGTTTAGGTTTACGATTTCCGTGGCATTTTTCTCGAAAATGTACACAAAATTAAACCAAGAATGGCCCGTAAAAATTGTCGGAGCGATGAGCTACGTTTGTCCGAAGTTATACGCGCTCAAAGTCTCTTGGATCGCGACGAATGAGTGAAAAGTTGCTCTTACAACATTATTCCTCGAATTTTCGTTGAGGTTTACGATTTCTGTGGCCTTTTTCTCGAAAATGTACACGAAATTAACTCAAGAATGGCCCATAAAAATTGTCGGAGCGATGGGTTACGTTGGCCGGCAGTTATATGCGGTCAAAGTCTCTTGGCTCGCGACGAATAAGTGAAAAGTTGCTCTTACAACATTATTCCTCCGATTTTCGTTTAGATTGACGATTTCCGTGCCATTTTACTCGAAAATGTACACAAAATTAAACCAAGAATGGCCCGTAAAAATTGTCGGAGCGATGAGCTACGTTTGCCGGAAGGTATACGCGTTCAAAGTCTCTTGGATCGCGACGAATGAGAGAAAAGTTGCTCTTACAATATTATTACTGCAATTTTCCTACAGGTTTACGATTTCCGTAACATTTTTTTCGAAAATCTACACAAAATTAAGTCCAGAATGGCCCGTTAAAATTGTCCGATGGATGAGGTACGTTGGACGGCAGTTATATGCGCCCAAAGTCTGTTGGCTCGCGACGAATGACTGAAAAGTTTTTCTTACAACATTATTCCTCCAATTTCCGTTCAGGTTTACGATTTCCGCGGCATTTTGCTCGAAAATGTACACGAAATTAAGTCAAGAATGGCCCGTAAAAATTGACGGAGCGATGGGTTACGTTGGCTGGCAGTTATACGCGGTCAAAGTCTCTTGGCTCGCGACGAATAAGTGAAAAGTTGCTCTTACAACATTATTCCTCCGATTTTCGTTCAGGTTGACGATGTCCGTGCCATTTTTCTCGAAAATGTACACAAAATTAAACCAAGAAAGGCCCGTAAAAATTGTCGGAGCGATGAGCTACGTTTTCCGGAAGTTATACGCGCTCAAAGTCTCTTGGATCAAGACGAATGAGTGAAAAGTTGCTCTTACAATATTATTACTCCAATTTTCCTACAGGTTTACGATTTCCCTGACATTTTTTTCAAAAATCTACAGAAAATTACGCCGAGAATGGCCCGTTAAAATTGTGCGACGGATGAGGTACGTTGGCCGGCAGTTATTTGCGCCCAAAGTCTCTTGGCTCGCGACGAATGAGTGAAAATTTGCTCTTTCAACATGATTCCTCCAATTTTCATTCAGTTTTACGATTTCCATGGCATTTTTCTCGAAAATGTACACAAAATTAAACCAACAATGGCGCGTAAAAATTGTCGGAGCGATGAGCTACGTTTGCCGGAAGTTGTACGCGCTCAAAGTCTCTTGGATCGCGACGAATGAGTGAAAAGTTGCTCTTACAATATTATTACTCCAATTTTCCTACAGGTTTACGATTTCCGTGACATTTTTTCGAAAATCTACAGAAAATTAAGTCGAGAATGGCCCGTTAAAATTGTGCGACGGATGAGGTACGTTGGCCGGCAGTTATTTGCGCCCAAAGTCTCTTGGCACGCGACGAATGAGTGAAAATTTGCTTTTTCAACATTATTCCTCCGATTTTCGTTCAGGTTGACGATTTCCGTGGCATTTTTCTCGAAAATGTACACAAAATTAAACCAACAATGGCGCGGAAAAATTGTCGGAGCGATGAGCTACGTTTGCCGGAAGTTATACGCTCTCAAAGTCTCTTGGATCGCGACGAATGAGTGAAAAGTTGTTCTTACAATATTATTACTCCAATTTTCCTACAGGTTTACGATTTCCGTGACATTTTTTCGAAAATCTACAGAAAATTAAGTCGAGAATGGCCCGTTAAAATTGTCCGACGGATGAGGTACGTTGGCCGGCAGTTATTTGCGCCCAAAGTCTCTTCGCTCGCGATGAATGAGTGAAAAGTTGCTCTTTCAACATTATTCGTCCAATTTTCGTTCAGGTTTCCGATTGCCGTGGCATTTTTCTCGAAAATGTACACAAAATTAAACCAACAATGGCGTGTAAAAATTGTCGGAGCGATGAGCTACGTTTGCCGGAAGTTGTACGCACTCAAAGTCTCTTGGATCGCGACGAATGAGTGAAAAGTTGCTCTTACAACATTATTCCTCCAATTTTTCGTTCCGGTTTACGATTTCCGTGGCATTTTTCTCGAAAATGTACACAAAATTAAGTTAAGAAGGGCCCGTTAAAATTGTCCGAGGGATGAGTTACGTTGGCCGGCAGTTATACGCGCCCAAAGTCTCTTGGCTCACGATGAATGAGTGAAAATTTGCTCCTACAACATTATTCCTCCAATTTCCGTTTAGGTTTACGATTTCCGTGGCATTTTTCTCGAAAATGTACACAAAATTAAACCAAGAATGGCCTGTAAAAATTGTCGGAGCGATGAGCTACGTTTGTCCGAAGTTATACGCGCTCAAAGTCTCTTGGATCGCAACGAATGAGTGAAAAGTTGCTCTTACAACATTATTCCTCGAATTTTCGTTGAGGTTTACGATTTCTGTGGCATTTTTCTCGAAAATGTACACGAAATTAACTCAAGAATGGCCCATAAAAATTGTCGGAGCGATGGGTTACGTTGGCCGGCAGTTATATGCGGTCAAAGTCTCTTGGCTCGCGACGAATAAGTGAAAAGTTGCTCTTACAACATTATTCCTCCGATTTTCGTTTAGATTGACGATTTCCGTGCCATTTTACTCGAAAATGTACACAAAATTAAACCAAGAATGGCCCGTAAAAATTGTCGGAGCGATGAGCTACGTTTGCCGGAAGGTATACGCGTTCAAAGTCTCTTGGATCGCGACGAATGAGAGAAAAGTTGCTCTTACAATATTATTACTGCAATTTTCCTACAGGTTTACGATTTTCGTAACATTTTTTTCGAAAATCTACACAAAATTAAGTCCAGAATGGCCCGTTAAAATTGTCCGATGGATGAGGTACGTTGGACGGCAGTTATATGCGCCCAAAGTCTGTTGGCTCGCGACGAATGAGTGAAAAGTTTCTCTTACAACATTATTCCTCCAATTTCCGTTCAGGTTTACGATTTCCGCGGCATTTTGCTCGAAAATGTACACGAAATTAAGTCAAGAATGGCCCGTAAAAATTGTCGGAGCGATGGGTTACGTTGGCTGGCAGTTATACGCGGTCAAAGTCTCTTGGCTCGCCACGAATAAGTGAAAAGTTGCTCTTACAACATTATTCCTCCGATTTTCGTTCAGGTTGACGATGTCCGTGCCATTTTTCTCGAAAATGTACACAAAATTAAACCAAGAAAGGCCCGTAAAAATTGTCGGAGCGATGAGCTACGTTTGCCGGAAGTTATACGCGCTCAAAGTCTCTTGGATCACGACGAATGAGTGAAAAGTTGCTCTTACAATATTATTACTCCAATTTTCCTACAGGTTTACGATTTCCCTGACATTTTTTTCAAAAATCTACAGAAAATTACGCCGAGAATGGCCCGTTAAAATTGTGCGACGGATGAGTGAAAAGTTGCTCTTACAACATTATTCCTCAAATTTTTCGTTCCGGTTTACGATTTCCGTGGCATTTTTCTCGAAAATGTACACAAAATTAAGTTAAGAAGGGCCCGTTAAAATTGTCCGAGGGATGAGTTACGTTGTCCGGCAATTATACGCGCCCAAAGTGTCTTGGCTCGCGACGAATGAGTGAAAATTTTCTCTTACAACATTATTCCTCCAATTTCCGTTTAGGTTTACGATTTCCGTGGCATTTTCCTCGAAAATGTACACAAAATTAAACCAAAAATGGCCCGTAAAAATTGTCGGAGCGATGAGCTACGTTTGTCGGAAGTTATACGTGCTCAAAGTCTCTTGGATCGCGACGAATGAGTGAAAAGTTTCTCTTACAACATTATTCCTCCAATTTTCGTTCAGGTTTACGATTTCCGTGGCATTTTTCTCCAAAATGTACAGAAAATTAAACCAAGAATGGCCCGTAAAAATTGTCGGAGCGATGAGCTACGTTTGCCAAAAGTTATACGCGCTCAAAGTCTCTTGGATCGCGACGAATTAGTGAAAAGTTGCTCTTACAACATTATTCCTCCAATTTTCGTTGAGGTTTACGATTGCTGTGGCATTTTTCTCTAAAATGTACACGAAATTAAGTCAAGAATGGCCCGTAAAAATTGACGGAGCGATGGGTTACGTTGGCCAGCAGTTATACGCGGTCAAAGTCTCTTGGCTCGCGACGAATAAGTGAAAAGTTGCTCTTACAACATTATTCCTCCGATTTTCATTCAGATTGACGATTTCCGTGCCATTTTTCTCGAAAATGTACACAAAATTAAACCAAGAATGGCCCGTAAAAATTGTCGGAGCGATGAGCTACGTTTGCCGGAAGGTATACGCGTTCAAAGTCTCTTGGATCTCGACGAATGAGTGAAAAGTTGCTCTTACAATATTATTACTGCAATTTTCCTACAAGTTTACGATTTCTGTGGCATTTTTTTCGAAAATCTACACAAAATTATGTCGAGAATGGCCCGTTAAAATTGTCCGATGGATGAGTTACATTGGCCGGCAGTTATACGCGCCAAAAATCTCTTGGCTCGCGACGAATGAGTGAAAAGTTGCTCTTACAACATTATTCCTCCAATTTCCGTTCAGGTTTACGATTTCCGTGGCATTTTTCTCCAAAATGTACACAAAATTAAACCAAGAATGACCCGTAAAAATTGTCGGAGCGATGAGCTACGTTTGTCGGAAGTTATACGTGCTCAAAGTCTCTTGGATCGCGACAAATGAGTGAAAAGTTGCTCTTACAACATTATTCCTCCATTTTTCGTTGAGGTTTACGATTTCCGTGGCATTTTTCTCGAAAATGTACATGAAATTAAGTCAAGAATGGCCCGTAAAAATTGTCGGAGCGATGGGTTACGTTGGCAGGCAGTTATACGCGGTCAAAGTCTCTTGGCTCGCGACGAATAATTGAAAAGTTGCTCTTACAACATTATTCCTCCGATTTTCTTTCAGGTTGACGATGTCCGTGCCATTTTTCTCAGAAATGTACACAAAATTAAACCAAGAATGGCCCGTAAAAATTGTCGGAGCGATGAGCTACGTTTGCCGGAAGTTATATGCACTCAAAGTCTCTTGGATCGCGACGAATGAGTGAAAAGTTGCTCTTACAATATTATTACTCCAATTTTCCTACAGGTTTACGATTTCCGTGACATTATTTTTCGAAAATCTACAGAAAATTAAGTCGACAATGGCCCGTTAAAATTGTGCGACGGATGAGGTACGTTGGCCGGCAGTTATTTGCGCCCAAAGTCTCTTGGCTCGCGACGAATGAGTGAAAATTTGCTCTTTCAACATGATTTCCTCCAATTTTTGTTCAGGTTCACGATTTCCATGGCATTTTTCTCGAAATTGTACACAAAATTAAACTAAGAATGGCCCGTAAAAATTATCGGAACGATGAGCTACGTTTGCCGGAAGTTATACGCGCTCAAAGTCTATTGGATCGCGACGAATGAGTGAAAAGTTGCTCTTACAACATTATTCCTCCTATTTTTCGTTCCGGCTTACGATTTCCGTGGCATTTTTCTCGAAAATGTACACAAAATTAAGTCAAGAAGGGCCCGTTAAAATTGTCCGAGGGATGAGTTACGTTGGCCGGCAGTTATACGCGCCCAAAGTCTCTTGGCTCGCGACGAATTAGTGAAAAGTTGCTCCTACAACATTACCCCTCCAATTTTCGTTGAGGTTTACGATTTCCGTGGCATTTTTCTCGAAAATGTCCATGAAATTAAGTCAAGAATGGCCCGTTAAAATTGTCGGAGCGATGGGTTACGTTGGCCGGCAGTTATACGAGGTCAAAGTCTCTTGGCTCGCGACGAATAATTGAAAGGTTGCTCTTACAACATTATTCCTCCGATTTTCGTTCAGGTTGACGATTTCCGTGGCATTTTTCTCGAAAATGTACACAAAATTAAACCAAGAATGGCCCGTAAAAATTGTCGGAGCGGTGAGCTACGTTTGCCGGAAGTTATACGCGCTCAAAGTCTCTTGGATCGCGACGAATGAGTGAAAAGTTGCTCTTACAATATTATTACTCCAATTTTCCTACAGGTTTACGATTTCCGTGACATTTTTTTCGAAAAGCTACAAAAAATTAAGTCGAGAATGGCCCGTTAAAATTGTGCGACGGATGAGGTACGTTTGCCGGCAGTTATATGCGCCCAAAGTCTGTTGCCGTGGCATTTTTCTCGAAAATGCCTGAAAATTTAAATCAAGAATGGCCCGTAAAAGTTGTTTGAGCGATGAGTTACATTGGCCGGCAGTTATACGCGCTGAAACTCTCCTGGCTCGCGACGAATGAGTGAAAAGTTGCTCTTACAATATCATTCCCCCCATTTTCGTTCGGGTTTATGATTTCCGTGGCAATTTTCTCCAAAATGTACACAAAATTAAACCAAGAATGGCCCGTAAAATTTGTCGGAGCGATGAGCTACGTTTGCCAAAAGTTATACGCGCTCAAAGTCTCTTGGATCGCGACGAATGAGTGAAAAGTTGCTCTTACAACATTATTCCTCCAATTTTCGTTGAGGTTTACGATTTCTGTGGCATTTTTCTCGAAAATGCACACGAAATTAACTCAAGAATGGCCCGTAAAAATTGTCGGAGCGATGGGTTACGTTGGCCGGTAGTTATACGCGGTCAAAGTCTCTTGGCTCGCAACGAATAAGTGAAAAGTTGCTCTTACAACATTATTCCTCCGCTTTTCGTTCAGAGTGACGATTTCCGTGCCATTTTTCTCGAAAATGTACACAAAATTAAACCAACAATGGCCTGTAAAAATTGTCGGAGCGATGAGCTACGTTTGCCGGAAGGTATACGCGTTCAAAGTCTCTTGGATCGCGACGAATGAGTGAAAAGTTGCTCTTACAATATTATTACTCCAATTTTCCTACAAGTTTACGATTTCCGTAGCATTTTTTTGGAAAATCTACACAAAATTAAGTCAAGAATGGCCCGTTAAAATTGTCCGATTGATGAGGTACGTCGGACGGCAGTTATATGCGCCCAAAGTCTGTTGGCTCACGACGAATGAGTGAAAAGTTGCTCTTACAACATGATTCCTCAAATTTTCGTTCAGGTTTACGATATCCATGGCATTTTTCTCGAAATTGTACATAAAATTAAACCAAGAATGGCCCGTAAAAATTGTCGGAGCGATGAGCTACGTTTGCCGGAAGTTATACGCTCTCAAAGTCTATTGGATCGCGACGAATGAGTGAAAACTTGCTCTTACAACATTATTCCTCCTATTTTTCGTTCCGATTTACGATTTCCGTGGCATTTTTCTCGAAAATATACACAAAATTAAGTCAAGAAGGGCCCGTTAAAATTGTCCGAGGGATGAGTTACGTTGGCCGGCAGTTATACGCGCCCAAAGTCTCTTGGCTCGCGACAAATGAGTGAAAAGTTGCTTTTACAACATTATTCCTCCAATTTCCGTTCAGGTTTACGATTTCCGTGGCATTTTTCTCAAAAATGTACACAAAATTAAATCAAGAATGGCCCGTAAAAATTGTCGGAGCGATGAGCTACGTTTGTCGGAAGTTATACGCGCTCAAAGTCTCTTGGATCGCGACGAATTAGTGAAAAGTTGCTCTTACAATATTACCCCTCCAATTTTCCTTGAGGTTTACGATTTCCATGGCATTTTTCTCGAAAATGTACATGAAATTAAGTCAAGAATGGCCCGTAAAAATTGTCGGAGCGATGGGTTACGTTGGCCGGCAGTTATACGCGGTCAAAGTCTCTTGGCTCGCGACGAATAATTGAAAAGTTGCTCTTACAACATTATTCCTCCGATTTTCGTTCAGGTTGACGATTTCCGTGGCATTTTTCTCGAAAATGTACACAAAATTAAACAAAGAATGGCCCGTAAAAATTGTCGGAGCGGTGAGCTACGTTTGCCGGAAGTTATACGCGCTCAAAGTCTCTTGGATCGCGACGAATGAGTGAAAAGTTGCTCGTACAATATTATTACTCCAATTTTCCTACAGGTTTACGATTTCCGTGGCCTTTTTTTCGAAAATCTACACAAAATTAAGTCGAGAATGGCCCGTTAAAATTGTCCGACGGATGAGGTACGTTGGCCGGCAGTTATTTGCGCCCAAAGTCTCTTCGCTCGCGACGAATGAGGGAAAAGTTGCTCTTTCAACATTATTCCTCCCATTTTCGTTCAGGTTTACGATTGCCGTGGCATTTTTCTCGAAAATGCCTACAAATTTAAATCAAGAATGGCCCGTAAAAGTTGTCTGAGCGATGAGTTACGTTGGCCGGCAGTTATACGCGCTGAAACTCTCCTGGCTCGCGACGAATGAGTGAAAAGTTGCTCTTACAACATTATTCCCCCCATTTTCGTTCGGGTTTATGATTTCTGTGGCATTTTTCTCCAAAATGTACACAAAATTAAACCAAGAATGGCCCGTAAAAATTGTCGGAGCGGTGAGCTACGTTTGCCGGAAGTTATACGCGCTCAAAGTCTCTTGGATCGCGACGAATGAGTGAAAAGTTGCTCTTACAATATTATTACTCCAATTTTCCTACAGGTTTACGATTTCCGTGACATTTTTTTCGAAAAGCTACAAAAAATTAAGTCGAGAATGGCCCGTTAAAATTGTGCGACGGATGAGGTACGTTTGCCGGCAGTTATATGCGCCCAAAGTCTGTTGGCTGGTGACGAATGAGTGAAAAGTTGCTCTTACAACATGATTCCTCCAATTTTCGTTCAGGTTTTACGATTGCCGTGGCATTTTTCTCGAAAATGCCTGCAAATTTAAATCAAGAACGGCCCGTAAAAGTTGTCTGAGCGATGAGTTACGTTGGCCGGCAGTTATACGCGCTGAAACTCTCCTGGCTCGCGACGAATGAGTGAAAAGTTGTTCTTACAACATTATTCCCCCCATTTTCGTTCGGGTTTATGATTTCCGTGGCATTTTTCTCCAAAATGTACACAAAATTATACCAAGAATGGCCCGTAAAAATTGTCGGAGCGATGAGCTACGTCTGCCAAAAGTTATACGCGCTCAAAGTCTCTTGGATCGCGACGAATGAGTGAAAAGTTGCTCTTACAACATTATTCCTCCAATTTCCGTTCAGGTTTACGATTTCCGTGGCATTTTTCTCCAAAATGTACACAAAATTAAACCACGAATGGCCCGTAAAAATTGTCGGAGCGATGAGCTATGTTTGTCGGAAGTTATACGCGCTCAAAGTCTCTTGGATCGCGACGAATGAGTGAAAAGTTGCTCTTACAACATTACTCCTCCAATTTTCGTTGACGTTTACGATTTCCTTGGCATTTTTCTCGAAAATGTACACGAAATTAAGTCAAGAATGGCCCGTAAAAATTGTCGGAGCGATGGGTTACGTTGGCCGGCAGTTCTACGCGGTCAAAGTCTCTTGGCTCGCGACGAATAATTGAAAAGTTGCTCTTACAACATTATTCCTTCGATTTTCGTTCAGGTTGACGATTTCCGTGCCATTTTTCTCGAAAATGTACACAAAATTAAACCAAGAATGGCCCGAAAAAATTGTCGGAGCTGTGAGCTACGTTTGCCGGAAGTTATACGCGCTCAAAGTCTCTTGGATCGCGACGAATGAGTGAAAAGTTGCTCTTACAATATTATTACTCCAATTTTCCTACAGGTTTACGATTTCCATGGCCTTTTTTTCGAAATTCTACACAAAATTAAGTCGAGAATGGCCCGTTAAAATTGTCCGACGGATGAGGTACGTTGGCCGGCAGTTACTTGCGCCCAAAGTCTCTTCGCTCGCGACGAATGAGTGAAAAGTTGCTCTTTCAACATTATTCCTCCAATTTTCGTTTAGGTTTACGATTGCCGTGGCATTTTTCTCAAAAATGCCTGAAAATTTAAATCAAGAATGGCCCGTAAAAGTTGTTTGAGCGATGAGTTACATTGGCCGGCAGTTATACGCGCTGAAACTCTCCTGGCTCGCGACGAATGAGTGAAAAGTTGCTCTTACAACATCATTCCCCCCATTTTCGTTCGGGTTTATGATTTCCGTGGCAATTTTCTCCAAAATGTACACAAAATTAAACCAAGAATGGCCCGTAAAATTTGTCGGAGCGATGAGCTACGTTTGCCAAAAGTTATACGCGCTCAAAGTCTCTTGGATCGCGACGAATGAGTGAAAAGTTGCTCTTACAACATTATTCCTCCAATTTTCGTTGAGGTTTACGATTTCTGTGGCATTTTTCTCGAAAATGCACACGAAATTAACTCAAGAATGGCCCGTAAAAATTGTCGGAGCGATGGGTTACGTTGGCCGGCAGTTATACGCGGTCAAAGTCTCTTGGCTCGCAACGAATAAGTGAAAAGTTGCTCTTACAACATTATTCCTCCGCTTTTGGTTCAGAGTGACGATTTCCGTGCCATTTTTATCGAAAATGTACACAAAATTAAACCAAGAATGGCCCGTAAAAATTGTCGGAGCGATGAGCTACGTTTGCCGGAAGGTATACGCGTTCAAAGTCTCTTGGATCGCGACGAATGAGTGAAAAGTTGCTCTTACAATATTATTACTCCAATTTTCCTACAAGTTTACGATTTCCGTAGCATTTTTTTGGAAAATCTACACAAAATTAAGTCAAGAATGGCCCGTTAAAATTGTCCGATTGATGAGGTACGTCGGACGGCAGTTATATGCGCCCAAAGTCTGTTGGCTCGCGACGAATGAGTGAAAAGTTGCTCTTACAACATGATTCCTCAAATTTTCGTTCAGGTTTACGATGTCCATGGCATTTTTCTCGAAATTGTACATAAAATTAAACCAAGAATGGCCCGTAAAAATTGTCGGAGCGATGAGCTACGTTTGCCGGAAGTTATACGCTCTCAAAGTCTATTGGATCGCGACGAATGAGTGAAAACTTGCTCTTACAACATTATTCCTCCTATTTTTCGTTCCGATTTACGATTTCCGTGGCATTTTTCTCGAAAATATACACAAAATTAAGTCAAGAAGGGCCCGTTAAAATTGTCCGAGGGATGAGTTACGTTGGCCGGCAGTTATACGCGCCCAAAGTCTCTTGGCTCACGATGAATGAGTGAAAATTTGCTCCTACAACATTATTCCTCCAATTTCCGTTTAGGTTTACGATTTCCGTGGCATTTTTCT
Source organism: Syzygium aqueum (assembly GCA_031216185.1). Lineage (NCBI taxonomy): Eukaryota > Viridiplantae > Streptophyta > Magnoliopsida > Myrtales > Myrtaceae > Syzygium > Syzygium aqueum. Next base: position 93,413 of record JASUUB010000014.1, on the reverse strand, counting down.
CAAAAATGTACACAAAATTAAACCAAGAATGGCCTGTAAAAATTGTCGGAGCGATGAGCTACGTTTGTCCGAAGTTATACGCGCTCAAAGTCTCTTGGATCGCGACGAATGAGTGAAAAGTTGCTCTTACAACATTATTCCTCGAATTTTCGTTGAGGTTTACGATTTCTGTGGCATTTTTCTCGAAAATGTACACGAAATTAACTCAAGAATGGCCCATAAAAATTGTCGGAGCGATGGGTTACGTTGGCCGGCAGTTATATGCGGTCAAAGTCTCTTGGCTCGCGACGAATAAGTGAAAAGTTGCTCTTACAACATTATTCCTCCGATTTTCGTTCAGATTGACGATTTCCGTGCCATTTTACTCGAAAATGTACACAAAATTAAACCAAGAATGGCCCGTAAAAATTGTCGGAGCGATGAGCTACGTTTGCCGGAAGGTATACGCGTTCAAAGTCTCTTGGATCGCGACGAATGAGAGAAAAGTTGCTCTTACAATATTATTACTGCAATTTTCCTACAGGTTTACGATTTTCGTAACATTTTTTTCGAAAATCTACACAAAATTAAGTCCAGAATGGCCCGTTAAAATTGTCCGATGGATGAGGTACGTTGGACGGCAGTTATATGCGCCCAAAGTCTGTTGGCTCGCGACGAATGAGTGAAAAGTTTCTCTTACAACATTATTCCTCCAATTTCCGTTCAGGTTTACGATTTCCGCGGCATTTTGCTCGAAAATGTACACGAAATTAAACCAAGAAAGGCCCGTAAAAATTGTCGGAGCGATGAGCTACGTTTGCCGGAAGTTATACGCGCTCAAAGTCTCTTGGATCGCGACGAATGAGTGAAAAGTTGCTCTTACAATATTATTACTGCAATTTTCCTACAGGTTTACGATTTTCGTAACATTTTTTTCGAAAATCTACACAAAATTAAGTCCAGAATGGCCCGTTAAAATTGTCCGATGGATGAGGTACGTTGGACGGCAGTTATATGCGCCCAAAGTCTGTTGGCTCGCGACGAATGAGTGAAAAGTTTCTCTTACAACATTATTCCTCCAATTTCCGTTCAGGTTTACGATTTTCGCGGCATTTTGCTCGAAAATGTACACGAAATTAAGTCAAGAATGGCCCGTAAAAATTGTCGGAGCGATGGGTTACGTTGGCTGGCAGTTATACGCGGTCAAAGTCTCTTGGCTCGCGACGAATAAGTGAAAAGTTGCTCTTACAACATTATTCCTCCGATTTTCGTTCAGGTTGACGATGTCCGTGCCATTTTTCTCGAAAATGTACACAAAATTAAACCAAGAAAGGCCCGTAAAAATTGTCGGAGCGATGAGCTACGTTTGCCGGAAGTTGTACGCGCTCAAAGTCTCTTGGATCGCGACGAATGAGTGAAAAGTTGCTCTTACAATATTATTACTCCAATTTTCCTACAGGTTTACGATTTCCCTGACATTTTTTTCAAAAATCTACAGAAAATTACGCCGAGAATGGCCCGTTAAAATTGTGCGACGGATGAGTGAAAAGTTGCTCTTACAACATTATTCCTCAAATTTTTCGTTCCGGTTTACGATTTCCGTGGCATTTTTCTCGAAAATGTACACAAAATTAAGTTAAGAAGGGCCCGTTAAAATTGTCCGAGGGATGAGTTACGTTGTCCGGCAATTATACGCGCCCAAAGTGTCTTGGCTCGCGACGAATGAGTGAAAATTTTCTCTTACAACATTATTCCTCCAATTTCCGTTTAGGTTTACGATTTCCGTGGCATTTTCCTCGAAAATGTACACAAAATTAAACCAAAAATGGCCCGTAAAAATTGTCGGAGCGATGAGCTACGTTTGTCGGAAGTTATACGCGCTCAAAGTCTCTTGGATCGCGACGAATGAGTGAAAAGTTTCTCTTACAACATTATTCCTCCAATTTTCGTTCAGGTTTACGATTTCCGTGGCATTTTTCTCCAAAATGTACAGAAAATTAAACCAAGAATGGCCCGTAAAAATTGTCGGAGCGATGAGCTACGTTTGCCGGAAGGTATACGCGTTCAAAGTCTCTTGGATCGCGACGAATGAGAGAAAAGTTGCTCTTACAATATTATTACTGCAATTTTCCTACAGGTTTACGATTTTCGTAACATTTTTTTCGAAAATCTACACAAAATTAAGTCCAGAATGGCCCGTTAAAATTGTCCGATGGATGAGGTACGTTGGACGGCAGTTATATGCGCCCAAAGTCTGTTGGCTCGCGACGAATGAGTGAAAAGTTTCTCTTACAACATTATACCTCCAATTTCCGTTCAGGTTTACGATTTCCGCGGCATTTTGCTCGAAAATGTACACGAAATTAAGTCAAGAATGGCCCGTAAAAATTGACGGAGCGATGGGTTACGTTGGCCAGCAGTTATACGCGGTCAAAGTCTCTTGGCTCGCGACGAATAAGTGAAAAGTTGCTCTTACAACATTATTCCTCCGATTTTCATTCAGATTGACGATTTCCGTGCCATTTTTCTCGAAAATGTACACAAAATTAAACCAAGAATGGCCCGTAAAAATTGTCAGAGCGATGAGCTACGTTTGCCGGAAGGTATACGCGTTCAAAGTCTCTTGGATCTCGACGAATGAGTGAAAAGTTGCTCTTACAATATTATTACTGCAATTTTCCTATAGGTTTACGATTTCTGTGGCATTTTTTTCGAAAATCTACACAAAATTATGTCGAGAATGGCCCGTTAAAATTGTCCGATGGATGAGTTACGTTGGCCGGCAGTTATACGCGCCAAAAATCTCTTGGCTCGCGACGAATGAGTGAAAAGTTGCTCTTACAACATTATTCCTCCAATTTCCGTTCAGGTTTACGATATCCGTGGCATTTTTCTCCAAAATGTACACAAAATTAAACCAAGAATGACCCGTAAAAATTGTCGGAGCGATGAGCTACGTTTGTCGGAAGTTATACGTGCTCAAAGTCTCTTGGATCGCGACAAATGAGTGAAAAGTTGCTCTTACAACATTATTCCCCCATTTTTCGTTGAGGTTTACGATTTCCGTGGCATTTTTCTCGAAAATGTACATGAAATTAAGTCAAGAATGGCCCGTAAAAATTGTCGGAGCGATGGGTTACGTTGGCAGGCAGTTATACGCGGTCAAAGTCTCTTGGCTCGCGACGAATAATTGAAAAGTTGCTCTTACAACATTATTCCTCCGATTTTCTTTCAGGTTGACGATGTCCGTGCCATTTTTCTCAGAAATGTACACAAAATTAAACCAAGAATGGCCCGTAAAAATTGTCGGAGCGATGAGCTACGTTTGCCGGAAGTTATATGCACTCAAAGTCTCTTGGATCGCGACGAATGAGTGAAAAGTTGCTCTTACAATATTATTACTCCAATTTTCCTACAGGTTTACGATTTCCGTGACATTATTTTTCGAAAATCTACAGAAAATTAAGTCGACAATGGCCCGTTAAAATTGTGCGACGGATGAGGTACGTTGGCCGGCAGTTATTTGCGCCCAAAGTCTCTTGGCTCGCGACGAATGAGTGAAAATTTGCTCTTTCAACATGATTTCCTCCAATTTTTGTTCAGGTTCACGATTTCCATGGCATTTTTCTCGAAATTGTACACAAAATTAAACTAAGAATGGCCCGTAAAAATTATCGGAATGATGAGCTACGTTTGCCGGAAGTTATACGCGCTCAAAGTCTATTGGATCGCGACGAATGAGTGAAAAGTTGCTCTTACAACATTATTCCTCCTATTTTTCGTTCCGGCTTACGATTTCCGTGGCATTTTTCTCGAAAATGTACACAAAATTAAGTCAAGAAGGGCCCGTTAAAATTGTCCGAGGGATGAGTTACGTTGGCCGGCAGTTATACGCGCCCAAAGTCTCTTGGCTCGCGACGAATTAGTGAAAAGTTGCTCCTACAACATTACCCCTCCAATTTTCGTTGAGGTTTACGATTTCCGTGGCATTTTTCTCGAAAATGTACATGAAATTAAGTCAAGAATGGCCCGTAAAAATTGTCGGAGCGATGGGTTACGTTGGCCGGCAGTTATACGAGGTCAAAGTCTCTTGGCTCGCGACGAATAATTGAAAGGTTGCTCTTACAACATTATTCCTCCGATTTTCGTTCAGGTTGACGATTTCCGTGGCATTTTTCTCGAAAATGTACACAAAATTAAACCAAGAATGGCCCGTAAAAATTGTCGGAGCGGTGAGCTACGTTTGCCGGAAGTTATACGCGCTTAAAGTCTCTTGGATCGCGACGAATGAGTGAAAAGTTGCTCTTACAATATTATTACTCCAATTTTCCTACAGGTTTACGATTTCCGTGACATTTTTTTCGAAAAGCTACAAAAAATTAAGTCGAGAATGGCCCGTTAAAATTGTGCGACGGATGAGGTACGTTTGCCGGCAGTTATATGCGCCCAAAGTCTGTTGGCTGGTGACGAATGAGTGAAAAGTTGCTCTTACAACATGATTCCTCCAATTTTCGTTCAGGTTTTACGATTGCCGTGGCATTTTTCTCGAAAATGCCTGCAAATTTAAATCAAGAACGGCCCGTAAAAGTTGTCTGAGCGATGAGTTACGTTGGCGGGCAGTTATACGCGCTGAAACTCTCCTGGCTCGCGACGAATGAGTGAAAAGTTGTTCTTACAACATTATTCCCCCCATTTTCGTTCGGGTTTATGATTTCCGTGGCATTTTTCTCCAAAATGTACACAAAATTATACCAAGAATGGCCCGTAAAAATTGTCGGAGCGATGAGCTACGTCTGCCAAAAGTTATACGCGCTCAAAGTCTCTTGGATCGCGACGAATGAGTGAAAAGTTGCTCTTACAACATTATTCCTCCAATTTCCGTTCAGGTTTACGATTTCCGTGGCATTTTTCTCCAAAATGTACACAAAATTAAACCACGAATGGCCCGTAAAAATTGTCGGAGCGATGAGCTATGTTTGTCGGAAGTTATACGCGCTCAAAGTCTCTTGGATCGCGACGAATGAGTGAAAAGTTGCTCTTACAACATTACTCCTCCAATTTTCGTTGACGTTTACGATTTCCGTGGCATTTTTCTCGAAAATGTACACGAAATTAAGTCAAGAATGGCCCGTAAAAATTGTCGGAGCGATGGGTTACGTTGGCCGGCAGTTCTACGCGGTCAAAGTCTCTTGGCTCGCGACGAATAATTGAAAAGTTGCTCTTACAACATTATTCCTTCGATTTTCGTTCAGGTTGACGATTTCCGTGCCATTTTTCTCGAAAATGTACACAAAATTAAACCAAGAATGGCCCGAAAAAATTGTCGGAGCTGTGAGCTACGTTTGCCGGAAGTTATACGCGCTCAAAGTCTCTTGGATCGCGACGAATGAGTGAAAAGTTGCTCTTACAATATTATTACTCCAATTTTCCTACAGGTTTACGATTTCCATGGCCTTTTTTTCGAAATTCTACACAAAATTAAGTCGAGAATGGCCCGTTAAAATTGTCCGACGGATGAGGTACGTTGGCCGGCAGTTACTTGCGCCCAAAGTCTCTTCGCTCGCGACGAATGAGTGAAAAGTTGCACTTTCAACATTATTCCTCCAATTTTCGTTTAGGTTTACGATTGCCGTGGCATTTTTCTCGAAAATGCCTGAAAATTTAAATCAAGAATGGCCCGTAAAAGTTGTTTGAGCGATGAGTTACATTGGCCGGCAGTTATACGCGCTGAAACTCTCCTGGCTCGCGACGAATGAGTGAAAAGTTGCTCTTACAATATCATTCCCCCCATTTTCGTTCGGGTTTATGATTTCCGTGGCATTTTTCTCCAAAATGTACACAAAATTAAACCAAGAATGGCCCGTAAAATTTGTCGGAGCGATGAGCTACGTTTGCCAAAAGTTATACGCGCTCAAAGTCTCTTGGATCGCGACGAATGAGTGAAAAGTTGCTCTTACAACATTATTCCTCCAATTTTCGTTGAGGTTTACGATTTCCGTGGCATTTTTCTCCAAAATGTACACAAAATTAAACCACGAATGGCCCGTAAAAATTGTCGGAGCGATGAGCTATGTTTGTCGGAAGTTATACGCGCTCAAAGTCTCTTGGATCGCGACGAATGAGTGAAAAGTTGCTCTTACAACATTACTCCTCCAATTTTCGTTGACGTTTACGATTTCCGTGGCATTTTTCTCGAAAATGTACACGAAATTAAGTCAAGAATGGCCCGTAAAAATTGTCGGAGCGATGGGTTACGTTGGCCGGCAGTTCTACGCGGTCAAAGTCTCTTGGCTCGCGACGAATAATTGAAAAGTTGCTCTTACAACATTATTCCTTCGATTTTCGTTCAGGTTGACGATTTCCGTGCCATTTTTCTCGAAAATGTACACAAAATTAAACCACGAATGGCCCGTAAAAATTGTCGGAGCGATGAGCTATGTTTGTCGGAAGTTATACGCGCTCAAAGTCTCTTGGATCGCGACGAATGAGTGAAAAGTTGCTCTTACAACATTACTCCTCCAATTTTCGTTGACGTTTACGATTTCCGTGGCATTTTTCTCGAAAATGTACACGAAATTAAGTCAAGAATGGCCCGTAAAAATTGTCGGAGCGATGGGTTACGTTGGCCGGCAGTTCTACGCGGTCAAAGTCTCTTGGCTCGCGACGAATAATTGAAAAGTTGCTCTTACAACATTATTCCTTCGATTTTCGTTCAGGTTGACGATTTCCGTGCCATTTTTCTCGAAAATGTACACAAAATTAAACCACGAATGGCCCGTAAAAATTGTCGGAGCGATGAGCTATGTTTGTCGGAAGTTATACGCGCTCAAAGTCTCTTGGATCGCGACGAATGAGTGAAAAGTTGCTCTTACAACATTACTCCTCCAATTTTCGTTGACGTTTACGATTTCCGTGGCATTTTTCTCGAAAATGTACACGAAATTAAGTCAAGAATGGCCCGTAAAAATTGTCGGAGCGATGGGTTACGTTGGCCGGCAGTTCTACGCGGTCAAAGTCTCTTGGCTCGCGACGAATAATTGAAAAGTTGCTCTTACAACATTATTCCTTCGATTTTCGTTCAGGTTGACGATTTCCGTGCCATTTTTCTCGAAAATGTACACAAAATTAAACCAAGAATGGCCCGAAAAAATTGTCGGAGCTGTGAGCTACGTTTGCCGGAAGTTATACGCGCTCAAAGTCTCTTGGATCGCGACGAATGAGTGAAAAGTTGCTCTTACAATATTATTACTCCAATTTTCCTACAGGTTTACGATTTCCATGGCCTTTTTTTCGAAATTCTACACAAAATTAAGTCGAGAATGGCCCGTTAAAATTGTCCGACGGATGAGGTACGTTGGCCGGCAGTTACTTGCGCCCAAAGTCTCTTCGCTCGCGACGAATGAGTGAAAAGTTGCTCTTTCAACATTATTCCTCCAATTTTCGTTTAGGTTTACGATTGCCGTGGCATTTTTCTCGAAAATGCCTGAAAATTTAAATCAAGAATGGCCCGTAAAAGTTGTTTGAGCGATGAGTTACATTGGCCGGCAGTTATACGCGCTGAAACTCTCCTGGCTCGCGACGAATGAGTGAAAAGTTGCTCTTACAATATCATTCCCCCCATTTTCGTTCGGGTTTATGATTTCCGTGGCATTTTTCTCCAAAATGTACACAAAATTAAACCAAGAATGGCCCGTAAAATTTGTCGGAGCGATGAGCTACGTTTGCCAAAAGTTATACGCGCTCAAAGTCTCTTGGATCGCGACGAATGAGTGAAAAGTTGCTCTTACAACATTATTCCTCCAATTTTCGTTGAGGTTTACGATTTCCGTGGCATTTTTCTCCAAAATGTACACAAAATTAAACCACGAATGGCCCGTAAAAATTGTCGGAGCGATGAGCTATGTTTGTCGGAAGTTATACGCGCTCAAAGTCTCTTGGATCGCGACGAATGAGTGAAAAGTTGCTCTTACAACATTACTCCTCCAATTTTCGTTGACGTTTACGATTTCCGTGGCATTTTTCTCGAAAATGTACATGAAATTAAGTCAAGAATGGCCCGTAAAAATTGTCGGAGCGATGGGTTACGTTGGCCGGCAGTTATACGCGGTCAAAGTCTCTTGGCTCGCGACGAATAATTGAAAAGTTGCTCTTACAACATTATTCCTCCGATTTTCGTTCAGGTTGACGATTTCCGTGCCATTTTTCTCGAAAATGTACACAAAATTAAACCAAGAATGGCCCGTAAAAATTGTCGGAGCGGTGAGCTACGTTTGCCGGAAGTTATACGCGCTCAAAGTCTCTTGGATCGCGACGAATGAGTGAAAAGTTGCTCGTACAATATTATTACTCCAATTTTCCTATAGGTTTACGATTTCCGTGGCCTTTTTTTCGAAAATCTACACAAAATTAAGTCGAGAATGGCCCGTTAAAATTGTCCGACGGATGAGGTACGTTGGCCGGCAGTTATTTGCGCCCAAAGTCTCTTCGCTCGCGACGAATGAGGGAAAAGTTGCTCTTTCAACATTATTCCTCCCATTTTCGTTCAGGTTTACGATTGCCGTGGCATTTTTCTCGAAAATGCCTACAAATTTAAATCAAGAATGGCCCGTAAAAGTTGTCTGAGCGATGAGTTACGTTGGCCGGCAATTATACGCGCTGAAACTCTCCTGGCTCGCGACGAATGAGTGAAAAGTTGCTCTTACAACATTATTCCCCCCATTTTCGTTCGGGTTTATGATTTCTGTGGCATTTTTCTCCAAAATGTACACAAAATTAAACCAAGAATGGCCCGTAAAAATTGTCGGAGCGGTGAGCTACGTTTGCCGGAAGTTATACGCGCTCAAAGTCTCTTGGATCGCGACGAATGAGTGAAAAGTTGCTCTTACAATATTATTACTCCAATTTTCCTACAGGTTTACGATTTCCGTGACATTTTTTTCGAAAAGCTACAAAAAATTAAGTCGAGAATGGCCCGTTAAAATTGTGCGACGGATGAGGTACGTTTGCCGGCAGTTATATGCGCCCAAAGTCTGTTGGCTGGTGACGAATGAGTGAAAAGTTGCTCTTACAACATGTTTCCTCCAATTTTCGTTCAGGTTTTACGATTGCCGTGGCATTTTTCTCGAAAATGCCTGCAAATTTAAATCAAGAACGGCCCGTAAAAGTTGTCTGAGCGATGAGTTACGTTGGCCGGCAGTTATACGCGCTGAAACTCTCCTGGCTCGCGACGAATGAGTGAAAAGTTGTTCTTACAACATTATTCCCCCCATTTTCGTTCGGGTTTATGATTTCCGTGGCATTTTTCTCCAAAATGTACACAAAATTATACCAAGAATGGCCCGTAAAAATTGTCGGAGCGATGAGCTACGTCTGCCAAAAGTTATACGCGCTCAAAGTCTCTTGGATCGCGACGAATGAGTGAAAAGTTGCTCTTACAACATTATTCCTCCAATTTCCGTTCAGGTTTACGATTTCCGTGGCATTTTTCTCCAAAATGTACACAAAATTAAACCACGAATGGCCCGTAAAAATTGTCGGAGCGATGAGGTATGTTTGTCGGAAGTTATACGCGCTCAAAGTCTCTTGGATCGCGACGAATGAGTGAAAAGTTGCTCTTACAACATTACTCCTCCAATTTTCGTTGACGTTTACGATTTCCGTGGCATTTTTCTCGAAAATGTACACGAAATTAAGTCAAGAATGGCCCGTAAAAATTGTCGGAGCGATGGGTTACGTTGGCCGGCAGTTCTACGCGGTCAAAATCTCTTGGCTCGCGACGAATAATTGAAAAGTTGCTCTTACAACATTATTCCTTCGATTTTCGTTCAGGTTGACGATTTCCGTGCCATTTTTCTCGAAAATGTACACAAAATTAAACCAAGAATGGCCCGAAAAAATTGTCGGAGCTGTGAGCTACGTTTGCCGGAAGTTATACGCGCTCAAAGTCTCTTGGATCGCGACGAATGAGTGAAAAGTTGCTCTTACAATATTATTACTCCAATTTTCCTACAGGTTTACGATTTCCATGGCCTTTTTTTCGAAATTCTACACAAAATTAAGTCGAGAATGGCCCGTTAAAATTGTCCGACGGATGAGGTACGTTGGCCGGCAGTTACTTGCGCCCAAAGTCTCTTCGCTCGCGACGAATGAGTGAAAAGTTGCTCGTTCAACATTATTCCTCCAATTTTCGTTTAGGTTTACGATTGCCGTGGCATTTTTCTCAAAAATGCCTGAAAATTTAAATCAAGAATGGCCCGTAAAAGTTGTTTGAGCGATGAGTTACATTGGCCGGCAGTTATACGCGCTGAAACTCTCCTGGCTCGCGACGAATGAGTGAAAAGTTGCTCTTACAACATCATTCCCCCCATTTTCGTTCGGGTTTATGATTTCCGTGGCAATTTTCTCCAAAATGTACACAAAATTAAACCAAGAATGGCCCGTAAAATTTGTCGGAGCGATGAGCTACGTTTGCCAAAAGTTATACGCGCTCAAAGTCTCTTGGATCGCGACGAATGAGTGAAAAGTTGCTCTTACAACATTATTCCTCCAATTTTCGTTGAGGTTTACGATTTCTGTGGCATTTTTCTCGAAAATGCACACGAAATTAACTCAAGAATGGCCCGTAAAAATTGTCGGAGCGATGGGTTACGTTGGCCGGCAGTTATACGCGGTCAAAGTCTCTTGGCTCGCAACGAATAAGTGAAAAGTTGCTCTTACAACATTATTCCTCCGCTTTTCGTTCAGAGTGACGATTTCCGTGCCATTTTTCTCGAAAGTGTACACAAAATTAAACCAAGAATGGCCCGTAAAAATTGTCGGAGCGATGAGCTACGTTTTCCGGAAGGTATACGCGTTCAAAGTCTCTTGGATCGCGACGAATGAGTGAAAAGTTGCTCTTACAATATTATTACTCCAATTTTCCTACAAGTTTACGATTTCCGTAGCATTTTTTTGGAAAATCTACACAAAATTAAGTCAAGAATGGCCCGTTAAAATTGTCCGATTGATGAGGTACGTTGGACGGCAGTTATATGCGCCCAAAGTCTGTTGGCTCGCGACGAATGAGTGAAAAGTTTCTCTTACAACATTATTCCTCCAATTTCCGTTCAGGTTTACGATTTCCGCGGCATTTTGCTCGAAAATGTACACGAAATTAAGTCAAGAATGGCCCGTAAAAATTGTCGGAGCGATGGGTTACGTTGGCTGGCAGTTATACGCGGTCAAAGTCTCTTGGCTCGCGACGAATAAGTGAAAATTTGCTCCTACAACATTATTCCTCCAATTTCCGTTTAGGTTTACGATTTCCGTGGCATTTTTCTCAAAAATGTACACAAAATTAAACCAAGAATGGCCTGTAAAAATTGTCGGAGCGATGAGCTACGTTTGTCCGATGTTATACGCGCTCAAAGTCTCTTGGATCGCGACGAATGAGTGAAAAGTTGCTCTTACAACATTATTCCTCGAATTTTCGTTGAGGTTTACGATTTCTGTGGCATTTTTCTCGAAAATGTACACGAAATTAACTCAAGAATGGCCCATAAAAATTGTCGGAGCGATGGGTTACGTTGGCCGGCAGTTATATGCGGTCAAAGTCTCTTGGCTCGCGACGAATAAGTGAAAAGTTGCTCTTACAACATTATTCCTCCGATTTTCGTTTAGATTGACGATTTCCGTGCCATTTTACTCGAAAATGTACACAAAATTAAACCAAGAATGGCCCGTAAAAATTGTCGGAGCGATGAGCTACGTTTGCCGGAAGGTATACGCGTTCAAAGTCTCTTGGATCGCGACGAATGAGTGAAAAGTTGCTCTTACAATATTATTACTCCAATTTTCCTACAAGTTTACGATTTCCGTAGCATTTTTTTGGAAAATCTACACAAAATTAAGTCAAGAATGGCCCGTTAAAATTGTCCGATTGATGAGGTACGTTGGACGGCAGTTATATGCGCCCAAAGTCTGTTGGCTCGCGACGAATGAGTGAAAAGTTTCTCTTACAACATTATTCCTCCAATTTCCGTTCAGGTTTACGATTTCCGCGGCATTTTGCTCGAAAATGTACACGAAATTAAGTCAAGAATGGCCCGTAAAAATTGTCGGAGCGATGGGTTACGTTGGCTGGCAGTTATACGCGGTCAAAGTCTCTTGGCTCGCGACGAATAAGTGAAAATTTGCTCCTACAACATTATTCCTCCAATTTCCGTTTAGGTTTACGATTTCCGTGGCATTTTTCTCGAAAATGTACACAAAATTAAACCAAGAATGGCCTGTAAAAATTGTCGGAGCGATGAGCTACGTTTGTCCGATGTTATACGCGCTCAAAGTCTCTTGGATCGCGACGAATGAGTGAAAAGTTGCTCTTACAACATTATTCCTCGAATTTTCGTTGAGGTTTACGATTTCTGTGGCATTTTTCTCGAAAATGTACACGAAATTAACTCAAGAATGGCCCATAAAAATTGTCGGAGCGATGGGTTACGTTGGCCGGCAGTTATATGCGGTCAAAGTCTCTTGGCTCGCGACGAATAAGTGAAAAGTTGCTCTTACAACATTATTCCTCCGATTTTCGTTCAGATTGACGATTTCCGTGCCATTTTACTCGAAAATGTACACAAAATTAAACCAAGAATGGCCCGTAAAAATTGTCGGAGCGATGAGCTACGTTTGCCGGAAGGTATACGCGTTCAAAGTCTCTTGGATCGCGACGAATGAGAGAAAAGTTGCTCTTACAATATTATTACTGCAATTTTCGTACAGGTTTACGATTTTCGTAACATTTTTTTCGAAAATCTACACAAAATTAAGTCCAGAATGGCCCGTTAAAATTGTCCGATGGATGAGGTACGTTGGACGGCAGTTATATGCGCCCAAAGTCTGTTGGCTCGCGACGAATGAGTGAAAAGTTTCTCTTACAACATTATTCCTCCAATTTCCGTTCAGGTTTACGATTTCCGCGGCATTTTGCTCGAAAATGTACACGAAATTAAGTCAAGAATGGCCCGTAAAAATTGTCGGAGCGATGGGTTACGTTGGCTGGCAGTTATACGCGGTCAAAGTCTCTTGGCTCGCGACGAATAAGTGAAAAGTTGCTCTTACAACATTATTCCTCCGATTTTCGTTCAGGTTGACGATGTCCGTGCCATTTTTCTCGAAAATGTACACAAAATTAAACCAAGAAGGGCCCGTAAAAATTGTCGGAGCGATGAGCTACGTTTGCCGGAAGTTATACGCGCTGAAAGTCTCTTGGATCGCGACGAATGAGTGAAAAGTTGCTCTTACAATATTATTACTCCAATTTTCCTACAGGTTTACGATTTCCCTGACATTTTTTTCAAAAATCTACAGAAAATTACGCCGAGAATGGCCCGTTAAAATTGTGCGACGGATGAGTGAAAAGTTGCTCTTACAACATTATTCCTCAAATTTTTCGTTCCGGTTTACGATTTCCGTGGCATTTTTCGCGAAAATGTACACAAAATTAAGTTAAGAAGGGCCCGTTAAAATTGTCCGAGGGATGAGTTACGTTGTCCGGCAATTATACGCACCCAAAGTGTCTTGGCTCGCGACGAATGAGTGAAAATTTTCTCTTACAACATTATTCCTCCAATTTCCGTTTAGGTTTACGATTTCCGTGGCATTTTCCTCGAAAATGTACACAAAATTAAACCAAAAATGGCCCGTAAAAATTGTCGGAGCGATGAGCTACGTTTGTCGGAAGTTATACGCGCTCAAAGTCTCTTGGATCGCGACGAATGAGTGAAAAGTTTCTCTTACAACATTATTCCTCCAATTTTCGTTCAGGTTTACGATTTCCGTGGCATTTTTCTCCAAAATGTACAGAAAATTAAACCAAGAATGGCCCGTAAAAATTGTCGGAGCGATGAGCTACGTTTGCCGGAAGGTATACGCGTTCAAAGTCTCTTGGATCGCGACGAATGAGAGAAAAGTTGCTCTTACAATATTATTACTGCAATTTTCCTACAGGTTTACGATTTTCGTAACATTTTTTTCGAAAATCTACACAAAATTAAGTCCAGAATGGCCCGTTAAAATTGTCCGATGGATGAGGTACGTTGGACGGCAGTTATATGCGCCCAAAGTCTGTTGGCTCGCGACGAATGAGTGAAAAGTTTCTCTTACAACATTATACCTCCAATTTCCGTTCAGGTTTACGATTTCCGCGGCATTTTGCTCGAAAATGTACACGAAATTAAGTCAAGAATGGCCCGTAAAAATTGACGGAGCGATGGGTTACGTTGGCCAGCAGTTATACGCGGTCAAAGTCTCTTGGCTCGCGACGAATAAGTGAAAAGTTGCTCTTACAACATTATTCCTCCGATTTTCATTCAGATTGACGATTTCCGTGCCATTTTTCTCGAAAATGTACACAAAATTAAACCAAGAATGGCCCGTAAAAATTGTCGGAGCGATGAGCTACGTTTGCCGGAAGGTATACGCGTTCAAAGTCTCTTGGATCTCGACGAATGAGTGAAAAGTTGCTCTTACAATATTATTACTGCAATTTTCCTATAGGTTTACGATTTCTGTGGCATTTTTTTCGAAAATCTACACAAAATTATGTCGAGAATGGCCCGTTAAAATTGTCCGATGGATGAGTTACGTTGGCCGGCAGTTATACGCGCCAAAAATCTCTTGGCTCGCGACGAATGAGTGAAAAGTTGCTCTTACAACATTATTCCTCCAATTTCCGTTCAGGTTTACGATTTCCGTGGCATTTTTCTCCAAAATGTACACAAAATTAAACCAAGAATGACCCGTAAAAATTGTCGGAGCGATGAGCTACGTTTGTCGGAAGTTATACGTGCTCAAAGTCTCTTGGATCGCGACAAATGAGTGAAAAGTTGCTCTTACAACATTATTCCCCCATTTTTCGTTGAGGTTTACGATTTCCGTGGCATTTTTCTCGAAAATGTACATGAAATTAAGTCAAGAATGGCCCGTAAAAATTGTCGGAGCGATGGGTTACGTTGGCAGGCAGTTATACGCGGTCAAAGTCTCTTGGCTCGCGACGAATAATTGAAAAGTTGCTCTTACAACATTATTCCTCCGATTTTCTTTCAGGTTGACGATGTCCGTGCCATTTTTCTCAGAAATGTACACAAAATTAAACCAAGAATGGCCCGTAAAAATTGTCGGAGCGATGAGCTACGTTTGCCGGAAGTTATATGCACTCAAAGTCTCTTGGATCGCGACGAATGAGTGAAAAGTTGCTCTTACAATATTATTACTCCAATTTTCCTACAGGTTTACGATTTCCGTGACATTATTTTTCGAAAATCTACAGAAAATTAAGTCGACAATGGCCCGTTAAAATTGTGCGACGGATGAGGTACGTTGGCCGGCAGTTATTTGCGCCCAAAGTCTCTTGGCTCGCGACGAATGAGTGAAAATTTGCTCTTTCAACATGATTTCCTCCAATTTTTGTTCAGGTTCACGATTTCCATGGCATTTTTCTCGAAATTGTACACAAAATTAAACTAAGAATGGCCCGTAAAAATTATCGGAACGATGAGCTACGTTTGCCGGAAGTTATACGCGCTCAAAGTCTATTGGATCGCGACGAATGAGTGAAAAGTTGCTCTTACAACATTATTCCTCCTATTTTTCGTTCCGGCTTACGATTTCCGTGGCATTTTTCTCGAAAATGTACACAAAATTAAGTCAAGAAGGGCCCGTTAAAATTGTCCGAGGGATGAGTTACGTTGGCCGGCAGTTATACGCGCCCAAAGTCTCTTGGCTCGCGACGAATTAGTGAAAAGTTGCTCCTACAACATTACCCCTCCAATTTTCGTTGAGGTTTACGATTTCCGTGGCATTTTTCTCGAAAATGTACATGAAATTAAGTCAAGAATGGCCTGTAAAAATTGTCGGAGCGATGGGTTACGTTGGCAGGCAGTTATACGAGGTCAAAGTCTCTTGGCTCGCGACGAATAATTGAAAGGTTGCTCTTACAACATTATTCCTCCGATTTTCGTTCAGGTTGACGATTTCCGTGGCATTTTTCTCGAAAATGTACACAAAATTAAACCAAGAATGGCCCGTAAAAATTGTCGGAGCGGTGAGCTACGTTTGCCGGAAGTTATACGCGCTCAAAGTCTCTTGGATCGCGACGAATGAGTGAAAAGTTGCTCGTACAATATTATTACTGCAATTTTCCTACAGGTTTACGATTTCCGTGGCCTTTTTTTCGAAAATCTACACAAAATTAAGTCGAGAATGGCCCGTTAAAATTGTCCGACGGATGAGGTACGTTGGCCGGCAGTTATTTGCGCCCAAAGTCTCTTCGCTCGCGACGAATGAGGGAAAAGTTGCTCTTTCAACATTATTCCTCCCATTTTCGTTCAGGTTTACGATTGCCGTGGCATTTTTCTCGAAAATGCCTACAAATTTAAATCAAGAATGGCCCGTAAAAGTTGTCTGAGCGATGAGTTACGTTGGCCGGCAGTTATACGCGCTGAAACTCTCCTGGCTCGCGACGAATGAGTGAAAAGTTGCTCTTACAACATTATTCCCCCCATTTTCGTTCGGGTTTATGATTTCTGTGGCATTTTTCTCCAAAATGTACACAAAATTAAACCAAGAATGGCCCGTAAAAATTGTCGGAGCGGTGAGCTACGTTTGCCGGAAGTTATACGCGCTCAAAGTCTCTTGGATCGCGACGAATGAGTGAAAAGTTGCTCTTACAACATTATTCCCCCCATTTTCGTTCGGGTTTATGATTTCTGTGGCATTTTTCTCCAAAATGTACACAAAATTAAACCAAGAATGGCCCGTAAAAATTGTCGGAGCGGTGAGCTACGTTTGCCGGAAGTTATACGCGCTCAAAGTCTCTTGGATCGCGACGAATGAGTGAAAAGTTGCTCTTACAATATTATTACTCCAATTTTCCTACAGGTTTACGATTTCCGTGACATTTTTTTCGAAAAGCTACAAAAAATTAAGTCGAGAATGGCCCGTTAAAATTGTGCGACGGATGAGGTACGTTTGCCGGCAGTTATATGCGCCCAAAGTCTGTTGGCTGGTGACGAATGAGTGAAATGTTGCTCTTACAACATGATTCCTCCAATTTTCGTTCAGGTTTTACGATTGCCGTGGCATTTTTCTCGAAAATGCCTGCAAATTTAAATCAAGAATGGCCCGTAAAAGTTGTCTGAGCGATGAGTTACGTTGGCCGGCAGTTATACGCGCTGAAACTCTCCTGGCTCGCGACGAATGAGTGAAAAGTTGCTCTTACAACATTATTCCCCCCATTTTCGTTCGGGTTTATGATTTCTGTGGCATTTTTCTCCAAAATGTACACAAAATTAAACCAAGAATGGCCCGTAAAAATTGTCGGAGCGGTGAGCTACGTTTGCCGGAAGTTATACGCGCTCAAAGTCTCTTGGATCGCGACGAATGAGTGAAAAGTTGCTCTTACAATATTATTACTCCAATTTTCCTACAGGTTTACGATTTCCGTGACATTTTTTTCGAAAAGCTACAAAAAATTAAGTCGAGAATGGCCCGTTAAAATTGTGCGACGGATGAGGTACGTTTGCCGGCAGTTATATGCGCCCAAAGTCTGTTGGCTGGTGACGAATGAGTGAAAAGTTGCTCTTACAACATGATTCCTCCAATTTTCGTTCAGGTTTTACGATTGCCGTGGCATTTTTCTCGAAAATGCCTGCAAATTTAAATCAAGAATGGCCCGTAAAAGTTGTCTGAGCGATGAGTTACGTTGGCCGGCAGTTATACGCGCTGAAACTCTCCTGGCTCGCGACGAATGAGTGAAAAGTTGTTCTTACAACATTATTCCCCCCATTTTCGTTCGGGTTTATGATTTCCGTGGCATTTTTCTCCAAAATGTACACAAAATTATACCAAGAATGGCCCGTAAAAATTGTCGGAGCGATGAGCTACGTCTGCCAAAAGTTATACGCGCTCAAAGTCTCTTGGATCGCGACGAATGAGTGAAAAGTTGCTCTTACAACATTATTCCTCCAATTTCCGTTCAGGTTTACGATTTCCGTGGCATTTTTCTCCAAAATGTACACAAAATTAAACCACGAATGGCCCGTAAAAATTGTCGGAGCGATGAGCTATGTTTGTGGGAAGTTATACGCGCTCAAAGTCTCTTGGATCGCGACGAATGAGTGAAAAGTTGCTCTTACAACATTACTCCTCCAATTTTCGTTGACGTTTACGATTTCCGTGGCATTTTTCTCGAAAATGTACACGAAATTAAGTCAAGAATGGCCCTTAAAAATTGTCGGAGCGATGGGTTACGTTGGCCGGCAGTTCTACGCGGTCAAAGTCTCTTGGCTCGCGACGAATAATTGAAAAGTTGCTCTTACAACATTATTCCTTCGATTTTCGTTCAGGTTGACGATTTCCGTGCCATTTTTCTCGAAAATGTACACAAAATTAAACCAAGAATGGCCCGAAAAAATTGTCGGAGCTGTGAGCTACGTTTGCCGGAAGTTATACGTGCTCAAAGTCTCTTGGATCGCGACGAATGAGTGAAAAGTTGCTCTTACAATATTATTACTCCAATTTTCCTACAGGTTTACGATTTCCATGGCCTTTTTTTCGAAATTCTACACAAAATTAAGTCGAGAATGGCCCGTTAAAATTGTCCGACGGATGAGGTACGTTGGCCGGCAGTTATTTGCGCCCAAAGTCTCTTCGCTCGCGACGAATGAGGGAAAAGTTGCTCTTTCAACATTATTCCTCCCATTTTCGTTCAGGTTTACGATTGCCGTGGCATTTTTCTCGAAAATGCCTACAAATTTAAATCAAGAATGGCCCGTAAAAGTTGTCTGAGCGATGAGTTACGTTGGCCGGCAGTTATACGCGCTGAAACTCTCCTGGCTCGCGACGAATGAGTGAAAAGTTGCTCTTACAACATTATTCCCCCCATTTTCGTTCGGGTTTATGATTTCTGTGGCATTTTTCTCCAAAATGTACACAAAATTAAACCAAGAATGGCCCGTAAAAATTGTCGGAGCGGTGAGCTACGTTTGCCGGAAGTTATACGCGCTCAAAGTCTCTTGGATCGCGACGAATGAGTGAAAAGTTGCTCTTACAACATTATTCCCCCCATTTTCGTTCGGGTTTATGATTTCTGTGGCATTTTTCTCCAAAATGTACACAAAATTAAACCAAGAATGGCCCGTAAAAATTGTCGGAGCGGTGAGCTACGTTTGCCGGAAGTTATACGCGCTCAAAGTCTCTTGGATCGCGACGAATGAGTGAAAAGTTGCTCTTACAATATTATTACTCCAATTTTCCTACAGGTTTACGATTTCCGTGACATTTTTTTCGAAAAGCTACAAAAAATTAAGTCGAGAATGGCCCGTTAAAATTGTGCGACGGATGAGGTACGTTTGCCGGCAGTTATATGCGCCCAAAGTCTGTTGGCTGGTGACGAATGAGTGAAATGTTGCTCTTACAACATGATTCCTCCAATTTTCGTTCAGGTTTTACGATTGCCGTGGCATTTTTCTCGAAAATGCCTGCAAATTTAAATCAAGAATGGCCCGTAAAAGTTGTCTGAGCGATGAGTTACGTTGGCCGGCAGTTATACGCGCTGAAACTCTCCTGGCTCGCGACGAATGAGTGAAAAGTTGCTCTTACAACATTATTCCCCCCATTTTCGTTCGGGTTTATGATTTCTGTGGCATTTTTCTCCAAAATGTACACAAAATTAAACCAAGAATGGCCCGTAAAAATTGTCGGAGCGGTGAGCTACGTTTGCCGGAAGTTATACGCGCTCAAAGTCTCTTGGATCGCGACGAATGAGTGAAAAGTTGCTCTTACAATATTATTACTCCAATTTTCGTACAGGTTTACGATTTCCGTGACATTTTTTTCGAAAAGCTACAAAAAATTAAGTCGAGAATGGCCCGTTAAAATTGTGCGACGGATGAGGTACGTTTGCCGACAGTTATATGCGCCCAAAGTCTGTTGGCTGGTGACGAATGAGTGAAAAGTTGCTCTTACAACATGATTCCTCCAATTTTCGTTCAGGTTTTACGATTGCCGTGGCATTTTTCTCGAAAATGCCTGCAAATTTAAATCAAGAATGGCCCGTAAAAGTTGTCTGAGCGATGAGTTACGTTGGCCGGCAGTTATACGCGCTGAAACTCTCCTGGCTCGCGACGAATGAGTGAAAAGTTGCTCTTACAACATTATTCCCCCCATTTTCGTTCGGGTTTATGATTTCTGTGGCATTTTTCTCCAAAATGTACACAAAATTAAACCAAGAATGGCCCGTAAAAATTGTCGGAGCGGTGAGCTACGTTTGCCGGAAGTTATACGCGCTCAAAGTCTCTTGGATCGCGACGAATGAGTGAAAAGTTGCTCTTACAATATTATTACTCCAATTTTCCTACAGGTTTACGATTTCCGTGACATTTTTTTCGAAAAGCTACAAAAAATTAAGTCGAGAATGGCCCGTTAAAATTGTGCGACGGATGAGGTACGTTTGCCGACAGTTATATGCGCCCAAAGTCTGTTGGCTGGTGACGAATGAGTGAAAAGTTGCTCTTACAACATGATTCCTCCAATTTTCGTTCAGGTTTTACGATTGCCGTGGCATTTTTCTCGAAAATGCCTGCAAATTTAAATCAAGAATGGCCCGTAAAAGTTGTCTGAGCGATGAGTTACGTTGGCCGGCAGTTATACGCGCTGAAACTCTCCTGGCTCGCGACGAATGAGTGAAAAGTTGTTCTTACAACATTATTCCCCCCATTTTCGTTCGGGTTTATGATTTCCGTGGCATTTTTCTCCAAAATGTACACAAAATTATACCAAGAATGGCCCGTAAAAATTGTCGGAGCGATGAGCTACGTCTGCCAAAAGTTATACGCGCTCAAAGTCTCTTG
The DNA here is from genome assembly GCA_031216185.1 of Syzygium aqueum. Lineage (NCBI taxonomy): Eukaryota > Viridiplantae > Streptophyta > Magnoliopsida > Myrtales > Myrtaceae > Syzygium > Syzygium aqueum. The sequence goes on along the minus strand of JASUUB010000014.1, from coordinate 72,549 downwards.
GATCGCGACGAATGAGTGAAAAGTTGCTCTTACAACATTATTCCTCCAATTTCCGTTCAGGTTTACGATTTCCGTGGCATTTTTCTCCAAAATGTACACAAAATTAAACCACGAATGGCCCGTAAAAATTGTCGGAGCGATGAGCTATGTTTGTGGGAAGTTATACGCGCTCAAAGTCTCTTGGATCGCGACGAATGAGTGAAAAGTTGCTCTTACAACATTACTCCTCCAATTTTCGTTGACGTTTACGATTTCCGTGGCATTTTTCTCGAAAATGTACACGAAATTAAGTCAAGAATGGCCCGTAAAAATTGTCGGAGCGATGGGTTACGTTGGCCGGCAGTTCTACGCGGTCAAAGTCTCTTGGCTCGCGACGAATAATTGAAAAGTTGCTCTTACAACATTATTCCTTCGATTTTCGTTCAGGTTGACGATTTCCGTGCCATTTTTCTCGAAAATGTACACAAAATTAAACCAAGAATGGCCCGAAAAAATTGTCGGAGCTGTGAGCTACGTTTGCCGGAAGTTATACGCGCTCAAAGTCTCTTGGATCGCGACGATTGAGTGAAAAGTTGCTCTTACAATATTATTACTCCAATTTTCCTACAGGTTTACGATTTCCATGGCCTTTTTTTCGAAATTCTACACAAAATTAAGTCGAGAATGGCCCGTTAAAATTGTCCGACGGATGAGGTACGTTGGCCGGCAGTTACTTGCGCCCAAAGTCTCTTCGCTCGCGACGAATGAGTGAAAAGTTGCTCTTTCAACATTATTCCTCCAATTTTCGTTTAGGTTTACGATTGCTGTGGCATTTTTCTCGAAAATGCCTGAAAATTTAAATCAAGAATGGCCCGTAAAAGTTGTTTGAGCGATGAGTTACATTGGCCGGCAGTTATACGCGCTGAAACTCTCCTGGCTCGCGACGAATGAGTGAAAAGTTGCTCTTACAATATCATTCCCCCCATTTTCGTTCGGGTTTATGATTTCCGTGGCAATTTTCTCCAAAATGTACACAAAATTAAACCAAGAATGGCCCGTAAAATTTGTCGGAGCGATGAGCTACGTTTGCCAAAAGTTATACGCGCTCAAAGTCTCTTGGATCGCGACGAATGAGTGAAAAGTTGCTCTTACAACATTATTCCTCCAATTTTTGTTGAGGTTTACGATTTCTGTGGCATTTTTCTCGAAAATGCACACGAAATTAACTCAAGAATGGCCCGTAAAAATTGTCGGAGCGATGGGTTACGTTGGCCGGCAGTTATACGCGGTCAAAGTCTCTTGGCTCGCAACGAATAAGTGAAAAGTTGCTCTTACAACATTATTCCTCCGCTTTTCGTTCAGAGTGACGATTTCCGTGCCATTTTTCTCGAAAATGTACACAAAATTAAACCAACAATGGCCCGTAAAAATTGTCGGAGGGATGAGCTACGTTTGCCGGAAGGTATACGCGTTCAAAGTCTCTTGGAACGCGACGAATGAGTGAAAAGTTGCTCTTACAATATTATTACTCCAATTTTCCTACAAGTTTACGATTTCCGTAGCATTTTTTTGGAAAATCTACACAAAATTAAGTCAAGAATGGCCCGTGAAAATTGTCCGATTGATGAGGTACGTCGGACGGCAGTTATATGCGCCCAAAGTCTGTTGGCTCGCGACGAATGAGTGAAAAGTTGCTCTTACAACATGATTCCTCAAATTTTCGTTCAGGTTTACGATATCCATGGCATTTTTCTCGAAATTGTACATAAAATTAAACCAAGAATGGCCCGTAAAAATTGTCGGAGCGATGAGCTACGTTTGCCGGAAGTTATACGCTCTCAAAGTCTATTGGATCGCGACGAATGAGTGAAAACTTGCTCTTACAACATTATTCCTCCTATTTTTCGTTCCGATTTACGATTTCCGTGGCATTTTTCTCGAAAATATACACAAAATTAAGTCAAGAAGGGCCCGTTAAAATTGTCCGAGGGATGAGTTACGTTGGCCGGCAGTTATACGCGCCCAAAGTCTCTTGGCTCACGATGAATGAGTGAAAATTTGCTCCTACAACATTATTCCTCCAATTTCCGTTTAGGTTTACGATTTCCGTGGCATTTTTCTCGAAAATGTACACAAAATTAAACCAAGAATGGCCTGTAAAAATTGTCGGAGCGATGAGCTACGTTTGTCCGAAGTTATACGCGCTCAAAGTCTCTTGGATCGCGACGAATGAGTGAAAAGTTGCTCTTACAACATTATTCCTCGAATTTTCGTTGAGGTTTACGATTTCTGTGGCATTTTTCTCGAAAATGTACACGAAATTAACTCAAGAATGGCCCATAAAAATTGTCGGAGCGATGGGTTACGTTGGCCGGCAGTTATATGCGGTCAAAGTCTCTTGGCTCGCGACGAATAAGTGAAAAGTTGCTGTTACAACATTATTCCTCCGATTTTCGTTCAGATTGACGATTTCCGTGCCATTTTACTCGAAAATGTACACAAAATTAAACCAAGAATGGCCCGTAAAAATTGTCGGAGCGATGAGCTACGTTTGCCGGAAGTTATACGCGCTCAAAGTCTCTTGGATCGCGACGAATGAGTGAAAAGTTGCTCTTACAATATTATTACTCCAATTTTCCTACAGGTTTACGATTTCCGTGACATTTTTTTCGAAAAGCTACAAAAAATTAAGTCGAGAATGGCCCGTTAAAATTGTGCGACGGATGAGGTACGTTTGCCGACAGTTATATGCGCCCAAAGTCTGTTGGCTGGTGACGAATGAGTGAAAAGTTGCTCTTACAACATGATTCCTCCAATTTTCGTTCAGGTTTTACGATTGCCGTGGCATTTTTCTCGAAAATGCCTGCAAATTTAAATCAAGAATGGCCCGTAAAAGTTGTCTGAGCGATGAGTTACGTTGGCCGGCAGTTATACGCGCTGAAACTCTCCTGGCTCGCGACGAATGAGTGAAAAGTTGCTCTTACAACATTATTCCCCCCATTTTCGTTCGGGTTTATGATTTCTGTGGCATTTTTCTCCAAAATGTACACAAAATTAAACCAAGAATGGCCCGTAAAAATTGTCGGAGCGGTGAGCTACGTTTGCCGGAAGTTATACGCGCTCAAAGTCTCTTGGATCGCGACGAATGAGTGAAAAGTTGCTCTTACAATATTATTACTCCAATTTTCCTACAGGTTTACGATTTCCGTGACATTTTTTTCGAAAAGCTACAAAAAATTAAGTCGAGAATGGCCCGTTAAAATTGTGCGACGGATGAGGTACGTTTGCCGACAGTTATATGCGCCCAAAGTCTGTTGGCTGGTGACGAATGAGTGAAAAGTTGCTCTTACAACATGATTCCTCCAATTTTCGTTCAGGTTTTACGATTGCCGTGGCATTTTTCTCGAAAATGCCTGCAAATTTAAATCAAGAATGGCCCGTAAAAGTTGTCTGAGCGATGAGTTACGTTGGCCGGCAGTTATACGCGCTGAAACTCTCCTGGCTCGCGACGAATGAGTGAAAAGTTGTTCTTACAACATTATTCCCCCCATTTTCGTTCGGGTTTATGATTTCCGTGGCATTTTTCTCCAAAATGTACACAAAATTATACCAAGAATGGCCCGTAAAAATTGTCGGAGCGATGAGCTACGTCTGCCAAAAGTTATACGCGCTCAAAGTCTCTTGGATCGCGACGAATGAGTGAAAAGTTGCTCTTACAACATTATTCCTCCAATTTCCGTTCAGGTTTACGATTTCCGTGGCATTTTTCTCCAAAATGTACACAAAATTAAACCACGAATGGCCCGTAAAAATTGTCGGAGCGATGAGCTATGTTTGTGGGAAGTTATACGCGCTCAAAGTCTCTTGGATCGCGACGAATGAGTGAAAAGTTGCTCTTACAACATTACTCCTCCAATTTTCGTTGACGTTTACGATTTCCGTGGCATTTTTCTCGAAAATGTACACGAAATTAAGTCAAGAATGGCCCGTAAAAATTGTCGGAGCGATGGGTTACGTTGGCCGGCAGTTCTACGCGGTCAAAGTCTCTTGGCTCGCGACGAATAATTGAAAAGTTGCTCTTACAACATTATTCCTTCGATTTTCGTTCAGGTTGACGATTTCCGTGCCATTTTTCTCGAAAATGTACACAAAATTAAACCAAGAATGGCCCGAAAAAATTGTCGGAGCTGTGAGCTACGTTTGCCGGAAGTTATACGCGCTCAAAGTCTCTTGGATCGCGACGATTGAGTGAAAAGTTGCTCTTACAATATTATTACTCCAATTTTCCTACAGGTTTACGATTTCCATGGCCTTTTTTTCGAAATTCTACACAAAATTAAGTCGAGAATGGCCCGTTAAAATTGTCCGACGGATGAGGTACGTTGGCCGGCAGTTACTTGCGCCCAAAGTCTCTTCGCTCGCGACGAATGAGTGAAAAGTTGCTCTTTCAACATTATTCCTCCAATTTTCGTTTAGGTTTACGATTGCTGTGGCATTTTTCTCGAAAATGCCTGAAAATTTAAATCAAGAATGGCCCGTAAAAGTTGTTTGAGCGATGAGTTACATTGGCCGGCAGTTATACGCGCTGAAACTCTCCTGGCTCGCGACGAATGAGTGAAAAGTTGCTCTTACAATATCATTCCCCCCATTTTCGTTCGGGTTTATGATTTCCGTGGCAATTTTCTCCAAAATGTACACAAAATTAAACCAAGAATGGCCCGTAAAATTTGTCGGAGCGATGAGCTACGTTTGCCAAAAGTTATACGCGCTCAAAGTCTCTTGGATCGCGACGAATGAGTGAAAAGTTGCTCTTACAACATTATTCCTCCAATTTTCGTTGAGGTTTACGATTTCTGTGGCATTTTTCTCGAAAATGCACACGAAATTAACTCAAGAATGGCCCGTAAAAATTGTCGGAGCGATGGGTTACGTTGGCCGGCAGTTATACGCGGTCAAAGTCTCTTGGCTCGCAACGAATAAGTGAAAAGTTGCTCTTACAACATTATTCCTCCGCTTTTCGTTCAGAGTGACGATTTCCGTGCCATTTTTCTCGAAAATGTACACAAAATTAAACCAACAATGGCCCGTAAAAATTGTCGGAGCGATGAGCTACGTTTGCCGGAAGGTATACGCGTTCAAAGTCTCTTGGAACGCGACGAATGAGTGAAAAGTTGCTCTTACAATATTATTACTCCAATTTTCCTACAAGTTTACGATTTCCGTAGCATTTTTTTGGAAAATCTACACAAAATTAAGTCAAGAATGGCCCGTGAAAATTGTCCGATTGATGAGGTACGTCGGACGGCAGTTATATGCGCCCAAAGTCTGTTGGCTCGCGACGAATGAGTGAAAAGTTGCTCTTACAACATGATTCCTCAAATTTTCGTTCAGGTTTACGATATCCATGGCATTTTTCTCGAAATTGTACATAAAATTAAACCAAGAATGGCCCGTAAAAATTGTCGGAGCGATGAGCTACGTTTGCCGGAAGTTATACGCTCTCAAAGTCTATTGGATCGCGACGAATGAGTGAAAACTTGCTCTTACAACATTATTCCTCCTATTTTTCGTTCCGATTTACGATTTCCGTGGCATTTTTCTCGAAAATATACACAAAATTAAGTCAAGAAGGGCCCGTTAAAATTGTCCGAGGGATGAGTTACGTTGGCCGGCAGTTATACGCGCCCAAAGTCTCTTGGCTCACGATGAATGAGTGAAAATTTGCTCCTACAACATTATTCCTCCAATTTCCGTTTAGGTTTACGATTTCCGTGGCATTTTTCTCGAAAATGTACACAAAATTAAACCAAGAATGGCCTGTAAAAATTGTCGGAGCGATGAGCTACGTTTGTCCGAAGTTATACGCGCTCAAAGTCTCTTGGATCGCGACGAATGAGTGAAAAGTTGCTCTTACAACATTATTCCTCGAATTTTCGTTGAGGTTTACGATTTCTGTGGCATTTTTCTCGAAAATGTACACGAAATTAACTCAAGAATGGCCCATAAAAATTGTCGGAGCGATGGGTTACGTTGGCCGGCAGTTATATGCGGTCAAAGTCTCTTGGCTCGCGACGAATAAGTGAAAAGTTGCTGTTACAACATTATTCCTCCGATTTTCGTTCAGATTGACGATTTCCGTGCCATTTTACTCGAAAATGTACACAAAATTAAACCAAGAATGGCCCGTAAAAATTGTCGGAGCGATGAGCTACGTTTGCCGGAAGGTATACGCGTTCAAAGTCTCTTGGATCGCGACGAATGAGAGAAAAGTTGCTCTTACAATATTATTACTGCAATTTTCGTACAGGTTTACGATTTTCGTAACATTTTTTTCGAAAATTTACACAAAATTAAGTCCAGAATGGCCCGTTAAAATTGTCCGATGGATGAGGTACGTTGGACGGCAGTTATATGCGCCCAAAGTCTGTTGGCTCGCGACGAATGAGTGAAAAGTTTCTCTTACAACATTATTCCTCCAATTTTCGTTCAGGTTTACGATTTCCGCGGCATTTTGCTCGAAAATGTACACGAAATTAAGTCAAGAATGGCCCGTAAAAATTGTCGGAGCGATGGGTTACGTTGGCTGGCAGTTATACGCGGTCAAAGTCTCTTGGCTCGCGACGAATAAGTGAAAAGTTGCTCTTACAACATTATTCCTCCGATTTTCGTTCAGGTTGACGATGTCCGTGCCATTTTTCTCGAAAATGTACACAAAATTAAACCAAGAAAGGCCCGTAAAAATTGTCGGAGCGATGAGCTACGTTTGCCGGAAGTTATACGCGCTCAAAGTCTCTTGGATCGCGACGAATGAGTGAAAAGTTGCTCTTACAATATTATTACTCCAATTTTCCTACAGGTTTACGATTTCCCTGACATTTTTTTCAAAAATCTACAGAAAATTACGCCGAGAATGGCCCGTTAAAATTGTGCGACGGATGAGTGAAAAGTTGCTCTTACAACATTATTCCTCAAATTTTTCGTTCCGGTTTACGATTTCCGTGGCATTTTTCGCGAAAATGTACACAAAATTAAGTTAAGAAGGGCCCGTTAAAATTGTCCGAGGGATGAGTTACGTTGTCCGGCAATTATACGCACCCAAAGTGTCTTGGCTCGCGACGAATGAGTGAAAATTTTCTCTTACAACATTATTCCTCCAATTTCCGTTTAGGTTTACGATTTCCGTGGCATTTTCCTCGAAAATGTACACAAAATTAAACCAAAAATGGCCCGTAAAAATTGTCGGAGCGATGAGCTACGTTTGTCGGAAGTTATACGCGCTCAAAGTCTCTTGGATCGCGACGAATGAGTGAAAAGTTTCTCTTACAACATTATTCCTCCAATTTTCGTTCAGGTTTACGATTTCCGTGGCATTTTTCTCCAAAATGTACAGAAAATTAAACCAAGAATGGCCCGTAAAAATTGTCGGAGCGATGAGCTACGTTTGCCGGAAGGTATACGCGTTCAAAGTCTCTTGGATCGCGACGAATGAGAGAAAAGTTGCTCTTACAATATTATTACTGCAATTTTCCTACAGGTTTACGATTTTCGTAACATTTTTTTCGAAAATCTACACAAAATTAAGTCCAGAATGGCCCGTTAAAATTGTCCGATGGATGAGGTACGTTGGACGGCAGTTATATGCGCCCAAAGTCTGTTGGCTCGCGACGAATGAGTGAAAAGTTTCTCTTACAACATTATACCTCCAATTTCCGTTCAGGTTTACGATTTCCGCGGCATTTTGCTCGAAAATGTACACGAAATTAAGTCAAGAATGGCCCGTAAAAATTGACGGAGCGATGGGTTACGTTGGCCAGCAGTTATACGCGGTCAAAGTCTCTTGGCTCGCGACGAATAAGTGAAAAGTTGCTCTTACAACATTATTCCTCCGATTTTCATTCAGATTGACGATTTCCGTGCCATTTTTCTCGAAAATGTACACAAAATTAAACCAAGAATGGCCCGTAAAAATTGTCGGAGCGATGAGCTACGTTTGCCGGAAGGTATACGCGTTCAAAGTCTCTTGGATCTCGACGAATGAGTGAAAAGTTGCTCTTACAATATTATTACTGCAATTTTCCTACAGGTTTACGATTTCTGTGGCATTTTTTTCGAAAATCTACACAAAATTATGTCGAGAATGGCCCGTTAAAATTGTCCGATGGATGAGTTACGTTGGCCGGCAGTTATACGCGCCAAAAATCTCTTGGCTCGCGACGAATGAGTGAAAAGTTGCTCTTACAACATTATTCCTCCAATTTCCGTTCAGGTTTACGATTTCCGTGGCATTTTTCTCCAAAATGTACACAAAATTAAACCAAGAATGACCCGTAAAAATTGTCGGAGTGATGAGCTACGTTTGCCGGAAGTTATATGCACTCAAAGTCTCTTGGATCGCGACGAATGAGTGAAAAGTTGCTCTTACAATATTATTACTCCAATTTTCCTACAGGTTTACGATTTCCGTGACATTATTTTTCGAAAATCTACAGAAAATTAAGTCGACAATGGCCCGTTAAAATTGTGCGACGGATGAGGTACGTTGGCCGGCAGTTATTTGCGCCCAAAGTCTCTTGGCTCGCGACGAATGAGTGAAAATTTGCTCTTTCAACATGATTTCCTCCAATTTTTGTTCAGGTTCACGATTTCCATGGCATTTTTCTCGAAATTGTACACAAAATTAAACTAAGAATGGCCCGTAAAAATTATCGGAACGATGAGCTACGTTTGCCGGAAGTTATACGCGCTCAAAGTCTATTGGATCGCGACGAATGAGTGAAAAGTTGCTCTTACAACATTATTCCTCCTATTTTTCGTTCCGGCTTACGATTTCCGTGGCATTTTTCTCGAAAATGTACACAAAATTAAGTCAAGAAGGGCCCGTTAAAATTGTCCGAGGGATGAGTTACGTTGGCCGGCAGTTATACGCGCCCAAAGTCTCTTGGCTCGCGACGAATTAGTGAAAAGTTGCTCCTACAACATTACCCCTCCAATTTTCGTTGAGGTTTACGATTTCCGTGGCATTTTTCTCGAAAATGTACATGAAATTAAGTCAAGAATGGCCCGTAAAAATTGTCGGAGCGATGGGTTACGTTGGCCGGCAGTTATACGAGGTCAAAGTCTCTTGGCTCGCGACGAATAATTGAAAGGTTGCTCTTACAACATTATTCCTCCGATTTTCGTTCAGGTTGACGATTTCCGTGGCATTTTTCTCGAAAATGTACACAAAATTAAACCAAGAATGGCCCGTAAAAATTGTCGGAGCGGTGAGCTACGTTTGCCGGAAGTTATACGCGCTCAAAGTCTCTTGGATCGCGACGAATGAGTGAAAAGTTGCTCGTACAATATTATTACTCCAATTTTCCTACAGGTTTACGATTTCCGTGGCCTTTTTTTCGAAAATCTACACAAAATTAAGTCGAGAATGGCCCGTTAAAATTGTCCGACGGATGAGGTACGTTGGCCGGCAGTTATTTGCGCCCAAAGTCTCTTCGCTCGCGACGAATGAGTGAAAAGTTGCTCTTACAATATCATTCCCCCCATTTTCGTTCGGGTTTATGATTTCCGTGGCAATTTTCTCCAAAATGTACACAAAATTAAACCAAGAATGGCCCGTAAAATTTGTCGGAGCGATGAGCTACGTTTGCCAAAAGTTATACGCGCTCAAAGTCTCTTGGATCGCGACGAATGAGTGAAAAGTTGCTCTTACAACATTATTCCTCCAATTTTCGTTGAGGTTTACGATTTCTGTGGCATTTTTCTCGAAAATGCACACGAAATTAACTCAAGAATGGCCCGTAAAAATTGTCGGAGCGATGGGTTACGTTGGCCGGCAGTTATACGCGGTCAAAGTCTCTTGGCTCGCAACGAATAAGTGAAAAGTTGCTCTTACAACATTATTCCTCCGCTTTTCGTTCAGAGTGACGATTTCCGTGCCATTTTTCTCGAAAATGTACACAAAATTAAACCAACAATGGCCCGTAAAAATTGTCGGAGCGATGAGCTACGTTTGCCGGAAGGTATACGCGTTCAAAGTCTCTTGGAACGCGACGAATGAGTGAAAAGTTGCTCTTACAATATTATTACTCCAATTTTCCTACAAGTTTACGATTTCCGTAGCATTTTTTTGGAAAATCTACACAAAATTAAGTCAAGAATGGCCCGTGAAAATTGTCCGATTGATGAGGTACGTCGGACGGCAGTTATATGCGCCCAAAGTCTGTTGGCTCGCGACGAATGAGTGAAAAGTTGCTCTTACAACATGATTCCTCAAATTTTCGTTCAGGTTTACGATATCCATGGCATTTTTCTCGAAATTGTACATAAAATTAAACCAAGAATGGCCCGTAAAAATTGTCGGAGCGATGAGCTACGTTTGCCGGAAGTTATACGCTCTCAAAGTCTATTGGATCGCGACGAATGAGTGAAAACTTGCTCTTACAACATTATTCCTCCTATTTTTCGTTCCGATTTACGATTTCCGTGGCATTTTTCTCGAAAATATACACAAAATTAAGTCAAGAAGGGCCCGTTAAAATTGTCCGAGGGATGAGTTACGTTGGCCGGCAGTTATACGCGCCCAAAGTCTCTTGGCTCACGATGAATGAGTGAAAATTTGCTCCTACAACATTATTCCTCCAATTTCCGTTTAGGTTTACGATTTCCGTGGCATTTTTCTCGAAAATGTACACAAAATTAAACCAAGAATGGCCTGTAAAAATTGTCGGAGCGATGAGCTACGTTTGTCCGAAGTTATACGCGCTCAAAGTCTCTTGGATCGCGACGAATGAGTGAAAAGTTGCTCTTACAACATTATTCCTCGAATTTTCGTTGAGGTTTACGATTTCTGTGGCATTTTTCTCGAAAATGTACACGAAATTAACTCAAGAATGGCCCATAAAAATTGTCGGAGCGATGGGTTACGTTGGCCGGCAGTTATATGCGGTCAAAGTCTCTTGGCTCGCGACGAATAAGTGAAAAGTTGCTCTTACAACATTATTCCTCCGATTTTCGTTCAGATTGACGATTTCCGTGCCATTTTACTCGAAAATGTACACAAAATTAAACCAAGAATGGCCCGTAAAAATTGTCGGAGCGATGAGCTACGTTTGCCGGAAGGTATACGCGTTCAAAGTCTCTTGGATCGCGACGAATGAGAGAAAAGTTGCTCTTACAATATTATTACTGCAATTTTCGTACAGGTTTACGATTTTCGTAACATTTTTTTCGAAAATCTACACAAAATTAAGTCCAGAATGGCCCGTTAAAATTGTCCGATGGATGAGGTACGTTGGACGGCAGTTATATGCGCCCAAAGTCTGTTGGCTCGCGACGAATGAGTGAAAAGTTTCTCTTACAACATTATTCCTCCAATTTTCGTTCAGGTTTACGATTTCCGCGGCATTTTGCTCGAAAATGTACACGAAATTAAGTCAAGAATGGCCCGTAAAAATTGTCGGAGCGATGGGTTACGTTGGCTGGCAGTTATACGCGGTCAAAGTCTCTTGGCTCGCGACGAATAAGTGAAAAGTTGCTCTTACAACATTATTCCTCCGATTTTCGTTCAGGTTGACGATGTCCGTGCCATTTTTCTCGAAAATGTACACAAAATTAAACCAAGAAAGGCCCGTAAAAATTGTCGGAGCGATGAGCTACGTTTGCCGGAAGTTATACGCGCTCAAAGTCTCTTGGATCGCGACGAATGAGTGAAAAGTTGCTCTTACAATATTATTACTCCAATTTTCCTACAGGTTTACGATTTCCCTGACATTTTTTTCAAAAATCTACAGAAAATTACGCCGAGAATGGCCCGTTAAAATTGTGCGACGGATGAGTGAAAAGTTGCTCTTACAACATTATTCCTCAAATTTTTCGTTCCGGTTTACGATTTCCGTGGCATTTTTCGCGAAAATGTACACAAAATTAAGTTAAGAAGGGCCCGTTAAAATTGTCCGAGGGATGAGTTACGTTGTCCGGCAATTATACGCACCCAAAGTGTCTTGGCTCGCGACGAATGAGTGAAAATTTTCTCTTACAACATTATTCCTCCAATTTCCGTTTAGGTTTACGATTTCCGTGGCATTTTCCTCGAAAATGTACACAAAATTAAACCAAAAATGGCCCGTAAAAATTGTCGGAGCGATGAGCTACGTTTGTCGGAAGTTATACGCGCTCAAAGTCTCTTGGATCGCGACGAATGAGTGAAAAGTTTCTCTTACAACATTATTCCTCCAATTTTCGTTCAGGTTTACGATTTCCGTGGCATTTTTCTCCAAAATGTACAGAAAATTAAACCAAGAATGGCCCGTAAAAATTGTCGGAGCGATGAGCTACGTTTGCCGGAAGGTATACGCGTTCAAAGTCTCTTGGATCGCGACGAATGAGAGAAAAGTTGCTCTTACAATATTATTACTGCAATTTTCCTACAGGTTTACGATTTTCGTAACATTTTTTTCGAAAATCTACACAAAATTAAGTCCAGAATGGCCCGTTAAAATTGTCCGATGGATGAGGTACGTTGGACGGCAGTTATATGCGCCCAAAGTCTGTTGGCTCGCGACGAATGAGTGAAAAGTTTCTCTTACAACATTATACCTCCAATTTCCGTTCAGGTTTACGATTTCCGCGGCATTTTGCTCGAAAATGTACACGAAATTAAGTCAAGAATGGCCCGTAAAAATTGACGGAGCGATGGGTTACGTTGGCCAGCAGTTATACGCGGTCAAAGTCTCTTGGCTCGCGACGAATAAGTGAAAAGTTGCTCTTACAACATTATTCCTCCGATTTTCATTCAGATTGACGATTTCCGTGCCATTTTTCTCGAAAATGTACACAAAATTAAACCAAGAATGGCCCGTAAAAATTGTCGGAGCGATGAGCTACGTTTGCCGGAAGGTATACGCGTTCAAAGTCTCTTGGATCTCGACGAATGAGTGAAAAGTTGCTCTTACAATATTATTACTGCAATTTTCCTACAGGTTTACGATTTCTGTGGCATTTTTTTCGAAAATCTACACAAAATTATGTCGAGAATGGCCCGTTAAAATTGTCCGATGGATGAGTTACGTTGGCCGGCAGTTATACGCGCCAAAAATCTCTTGGCTCGCGACGAATGAGTGAAAAGTTGCTCTTACAACATTATTCCTCCAATTTCCGTTCAGGTTTACGATTTCCGTGGCATTTTTCTCCAAAATGTACACAAAATTAAACCAAGAATGACCCGTAAAAATTGTCGGAGTGATGAGCTACGTTTGCCGGAAGTTATATGCACTCAAAGTCTCTTGGATCGCGACGAATGAGTGAAAAGTTGCTCTTACAATATTATTACTCCAATTTTCCTACAGGTTTACGATTTCCGTGACATTATTTTTCGAAAATCTACAGAAAATTAAGTCGACAATGGCCCGTTAAAATTGTGCGACGGATGAGGTACGTTGGCCGGCAGTTATTTGCGCCCAAAGTCTCTTGGCTCGCGACGAATGAGTGAAAATTTGCTCTTTCAACATGATTTCCTCCAATTTTTGTTCAGGTTCACGATTTCCATGGCATTTTTCTCGAAATTGTACACAAAATTAAACTAAGAATGGCCCGTAAAAATTATCGGAACGATGAGCTACGTTTGCCGGAAGTTATACGCGCTCAAAGTCTATTGGATCGCGACGAATGAGTGAAAAGTTGCTCTTACAACATTATTCCTCCTATTTTTCGTTCCGGCTTACGATTTCCGTGGCATTTTTCTCGAAAATGTACACAAAATTAAGTCAAGAAGGGCCCGTTAAAATTGTCCGAGGGATGAGTTACGTTGGCCGGCAGTTATACGCGCCCAAAGTCTCTTGGCTCGCGACGAATTAGTGAAAAGTTGCTCCTACAACATTACCCCTCCAATTTTCGTTGAGGTTTACGATTTCCGTGGCATTTTTCTCGAAAATGTACATGAAATTAAGTCAAGAATGGCCCGTAAAAATTGTCGGAGCGATGGGTTACGTTGGCCGGCAGTTATACGAGGTCAAAGTCTCTTGGCTCGCGACGAATAATTGAAAGGTTGCTCTTACAACATTATTCCTCCGATTTTCGTTCAGGTTGACGATTTCCGTGGCATTTTTCTCGAAAATGTACACAAAATTAAACCAAGAATGGCCCGTAAAAATTGTCGGAGCGGTGAGCTACGTTTGCCGGAAGTTATACGCGCTCAAAGTCTCTTGGATCGCGACGAATGAGTGAAAAGTTGCTCGTACAATATTATTACTCCAATTTTCCTACAGGTTTACGATTTCCGTGGCCTTTTTTTCGAAAATCTACACAAAATTAAGTCGAGAATGGCCCGTTAAAATTGTCCGACGGATGAGGTACGTTGGCCGGCAGTTATTTGCGCCCAAAGTCTCTTCGCTCGCGACGAATGAGTGAAAAGTTGCTCTTACAATATCATTCCCCCCATTTTCGTTCGGGTTTATGATTTCCGTGGCAATTTTCTCCAAAATGTACACAAAATTAAACCAAGAATGGCCCGTAAAATTTGTCGGAGCGATGAGCTACGTTTGCCAAAAGTTATACGCGCTCAAAGTCTCTTGGATCGCGACGAATGAGTGAAAAGTTGCTCTTACAACATTATTCCTCCAATTTTCGTTGAGGTTTACGATTTCTGTGGCATTTTTCTCGAAAATGCACACGAAATTAACTCAAGAATGGCCCGTAAAAATTGTCGGAGCGATGGGTTACGTTGGCCGGCAGTTATACGCGGTCAAAGTCTCTTGGCTCGCAACGAATAAGTGAAAAGTTGCTCTTACAACATTATTCCTCCGCTTTTCGTTCAGAGTGACGATTTCCGTGCCATTTTTCTCGAAAATGTACACAAAATTAAACCAACAATGGCCCGTAAAAATTGTCGGAGCGATGAGCTACGTTTGCCGGAAGGTATACGCGTTCAAAGTCTCTTGGAACGCGACGAATGAGTGAAAAGTTGCTCTTACAATATTATTACTCCAATTTTCCTACAAGTTTACGATTTCCGTAGCATTTTTTTGGAAAATCTACACAAAATTAAGTCAAGAATGGCCCGTGAAAATTGTCCGATTGATGAGGTACGTCGGACGGCAGTTATATGCGCCCAAAGTCTGTTGGCTCGCGACGAATGAGTGAAAAGTTGCTCTTACAACATGATTCCTCAAATTTTCGTTCAGGTTTACGATATCCATGGCATTTTTCTCGAAATTGTACATAAAATTAAACCAAGAATGGCCCGTAAAAATTGTCGGAGCGATGAGCTACGTTTGCCGGAAGTTATACGCTCTCAAAGTCTATTGGATCGCGACGAATGAGTGAAAACTTGCTCTTACAACATTATTCCTCCTATTTTTCGTTCCGATTTACGATTTCCGTGGCATTTTTCTCGAAAATATACACAAAATTAAGTCAAGAAGGGCCCGTTAAAATTGTCCGAGGGATGAGTTACGTTGGCCGGCAGTTATACGCGCCCAAAGTCTCTTGGCTCACGATGAATGAGTGAAAATTTGCTCCTACAACATTATTCCTCCAATTTCCGTTTAGGTTTACGATTTCCGTGGCATTTTTCTCGAAAATGTACACAAAATTAAACCAAGAATGGCCTGTAAAAATTGTCGGAGCGATGAGCTACGTTTGTCCGAAGTTATACGCGCTCAAAGTCTCTTGGATCGTGACGAATGAGTGAAAAGTTGCTCTTACAACATTATTCCTCGAATTTTCGTTGAGGTTTACGATTTCTGTGGCATTTTTCTCGAAAATGTACACGAAATTAACTCAAGAATGGCCCATAAAAATTGTCGGAGCGATGGGTTACGTTGGCCGGCAGTTATATGCGGTCAAAGTCTCTTGGCTCGCGACGAATAAGTGAAAAGTTGCTCTTACAACATTATTCCTCCGATTTTCGTTCAGATTGACGATTTCCGTGCCATTTTACTCGAAAATGTACACAAAATTAAACCAAGAATGGCCCGTAAAAATTGTCGGAGCGATGAGCTACGTTTGCCGGAAGGTATACGCGTTCAAAGTCTCTTGGATCGCGACGAATGAGAGAAAAGTTGCTCTTACAATATTATTACTGCAATTTTCGTACAGGTTTACGATTTTCGTAACATTTTTTTCGAAAATCTACACAAAATTAAGTCCAGAATGGCCCGTTAAAATTGTCCGATGGATGAGGTACGTTGGACGGCAGTTATATGCGCCCAAAGTCTGTTGGCTCGCGACGAATGAGTGAAAAGTTTCTCTTACAACATTATTCCTCCAATTTTCGTTCAGGTTTACGATTTCCGCGGCATTTTGCTCGAAAATGTACACGAAATTAAGTCAAGAATGGCCCGTAAAAATTGTCGGAGCGATGGGTTACGTTGGCTGGCAGTTATACGCGGTCAAAGTCTCTTGGCTCGCGACGAATAAGTGAAAAGTTGCTCTTACAACATTATTCCTCCGATTTTCGTTCAGGTTGACGATGTCCGTGCCATTTTTCTCGAAAATGTACACAAAATTAAACCAAGAAAGGCCCGTAAAAATTGTCGGAGCGATGAGCTACGTTTGCCGGAAGTTATACGCGCTCAAAGTCTCTTGGATCGCGACGAATGAGTGAAAAGTTGCTCTTACAATATTATTACTCCAATTTTCCTACAGGTTTACGATTTCCCTGACATTTTTTTCAAAAATCTACAGAAAATTACGCCGAGAATGGCCCGTTAAAATTGTGCGACGGATGAGTGAAAAGTTGCTCTTACAACATTATTCCTCAAATTTTTCGTTCCGGTTTACGATTTCCGTGGCATTTTTCGCGAAAATGTACACAAAATTAAGTTAAGAAGGGCCCGTTAAAATTGTCCGAGGGATGAGTTACGTTGTCCGGCAATTATACGCACCCAAAGTGTCTTGGCTCGCGACGAATGAGTGAAAATTTTCTCTTACAACATTATTCCTCCAATTTCCGTTTAGGTTTACGATTTCCGTGGCATTTTCCTCGAAAATGTACACAAAATTAAACCAAAAATGGCCCGTAAAAATTGTCGGAGCGATGAGCTACGTTTGTCGGAAGTTATACGCGCTCAAAGTCTCTTGGATCGCGACGAATGAGTGAAAAGTTTCTCTTACAACATTATTCCTCCAATTTTCGTTCAGGTTTACGATTTCCGTGGCATTTTTCTCCAAAATGTACAGAAAATTAAACCAAGAATGGCCCGTAAAAATTGTCGGAGCGATGAGCTACGTTTGCCGGAAGGTATACGCGTTCAAAGTCTCTTGGATCGCGACGAATGAGAGAAAAGTTGCTCTTACAATATTATTACTGCAATTTTCCTACAGGTTTACGATTTTCGTAACATTTTTTTCGAAAATCTACACAAAATTAAGTCCAGAATGGCCCGTTAAAATTGTCCGATGGATGAGGTACGTTGGACGGCAGTTATATGCGCCCAAAGTCTGTTGGCTCGCGACGAATGAGTGAAAAGTTTCTCTTACAACATTATACCTCCAATTTCCGTTCAGGTTTACGATTTCCGCGGCATTTTGCTCGAAAATGTACACGAAATTAAGTCAAGAATGGCCCGTAAAAATTGACGGAGCGATGGGTTACGTTGGCCAGCAGTTATACGCGGTCAAAGTCTCTTGGCTCGCGACGAATAAGTGAAAAGTTGCTCTTACAACATTATTCCTCCGATTTTCATTCAGATTGACGATTTCTGTGCCATTTTTCTCGAAAATGTACACAAAATTAAACCAAGAATGGCCCGTAAAAATTGTCGGAGCGATGAGCTACGTTTGCCGGAAGGTATACGCGTTCAAAGTCTCTTGGATCTCGACGGATGAGTGAAAAGTTGCTCTTACAATATTATTACTGCAATTTTCCTACAGGTTTACGATTTCTGTGGCATTTTTTTCGAAAATCTACACAAAATTATGTCGAGAATGGCCCGTTAAAATTGTCCGATGGATGAGTTACGTTGGCCGGCAGTTATACGCGCCAAAAATCTCTTGGCTCGCGACGAATGAGTGAAAAGTTGCTCTTACAACATTATTCCTCCAATTTCCGTTCAGGTTTACGATTTCCGTGGCATTTTTCTCCAAAATGTACACAAAATTAAACCAAGAATGACCCGTAAAAATTGTCGGAGCGATGAGCTACGTTTGCCGGAAGTTATATGCACTCAAAGTCTCTTGGATCGCGACGAATGAGTGAAAAGTTGCTCTTACAATATTATTACTCCAATTTTCCTACAGGTTTACGATTTCCGTGACATTATTTTTCGAAAATCTACAGAAAATTAAGTCGACAATGGCCCGTTAAAATTGTGCGACGGATGAGGTACGTTGGCCGGCAGTTATTTGCGCCCAAAGTCTCTTGGCTCGCGACGAATGAGTGAAAATTTGCTCTTTCAACATGATTTCCTCCAATTTTTGTTCAGGTTCACGATTTCCATGGCATTTTTCTCGAAATTGTACACAAAATTAAACTAAGAATGGCCCGTAAAAATTATCGGAACGATGAGCTACGTTTGCCGGAAGTTATACGCGCTCAAAGTCTATTGGATCGCGACGAATGAGTGAAAAGTTGCTCTTACAACATTATTCCTCCTATTTTTCGTTCCGGCTTACGATTTCCGTGGCATTTTTCTCGAAAATGTACACAAAATTAAGTCAAGAAGGGCCCGTTAAAATTGTCCGAGGGATGAGTTACGTTGGCCGGCAGTTATACGCGCCCAAAGTATCTTGGCTCGCGACGAATTAGTGAAAAGTTGCTCCTACAACATTACCCCTCCAATTTTCGTTGAGGTTTACGATTTCCGTGGCATTTTTCTCGAAAATGTACATGAAATTAAGTCAAGAATGGCCCGTAAAAATTGTCGGAGCGATGGGTTACGTTGGCCGGCAGTTATACGAGGTCAAAGTCTCTTGGCTCGCGACGAATAATTGAAAGGTTGCTCTTACAACATTATTCCTCCGATTTTCGTTCAGGTTGACGATTTCCGTGGCATTTTTCTCGAAAATGTACACAAAATTAAACCAAGAATGGCCCGTAAAAATTGTCGGAGCGGTGAGCTACGTTTGCCGGAAGTTATACGCGCTCAAAGTCTCTTGGATCGCGACGAATGAGTGAAAAGTTGCTCGTACAATATTATTACTCCAATTTTCCTACAGGTTTACGATTTCCGTGGCCTTTTTTTCGAAAATCTACACAAAATTAAGTCGAGAATGGCCCGTTAAAATTGTCCGACGGATGAGGTACGTTGGCCGGCAGTTATTTGCGCCCAAAGTCTCTTCGCTCGCGACGAATGAGGGAAAAGTTGCTCTTTCAACATTATTCCTCCCATTTTCGTTCAGGTTTACGATTGCCGTGGCATTTTTCTCGAAAATGCCTACAAATTTAAATCAAGAATGGCCCGTAAAAGTTGTCTGAGCGATGAGTTACGTTGGCCGGCAGTTATACGCGCTGAAACTCTCCTGGCTCGCGACGAATGAGTGAAAAGTTACTCTTACAACATTATTCCCCCCATTTTCGTTCGGGTTTATGATTTCTGTGGCATTTTTCTCCAAAATGTACACAAAATTAAACCAAGAATGGCCCGTAAAAATTGTCGGAGCGGTGAGCTACGTTTGCCGGAAGTTATACGCGCTCAAAGTCTCTTGGATCGCGACGAATGAGTGAAAAGTTGCTCTTACAATATTATTACTCCAATTTTCCTACAGGTTTACGATTTCCGTGACATTTTTTTCGAAAAGCTACAAAAAATTAAGTCGAGAATGGCCCGTTAAAATTGTGCGACGGATGAGGTACGTTTGCCGGCAGTTATATGCGCCCAAAGTCTGTTGGCTGGTGACGAATGAGTGAAAGGTTGCTCTTACAACATGATTCCTCCAATTTTCGTTCAGGTTTTACGATTGCCGTGGCATTTTTCTCGAAAATGCCTGCAAATTTAAATCAAGAATGGCCCGTAAAAGTTGTCTGAGCGATGAGTTACGTTGGCCGGCAGTTATACGCGCTGAAACTCTCCTGGCTCGCGACGAATGAGTGAAAAGTTGTTCTTACAACATTATTCCCCCCATTTTCGTTCGGGTTTATGATTTCCGTGGCATTTTTCTCCAAAATGTACACAAAATTATACCAAGAATGGCCCGTAAAAATTGTCGGAGCGATGAGCTACGTCTGCCAAAAGTTATACGCGCTCAAAGTCTCTTGGATCGCGACGAATGAGTGAAAAGTTGCTCTTACAACATTATTCCTCCAATTTCCGTTCAGGTTTACGATTTCCGTGGCATTTTTCTCCAAAATGTACACAAAAT
Source organism: Syzygium aqueum (assembly GCA_031216185.1). Classification (NCBI taxonomy): domain Eukaryota; kingdom Viridiplantae; phylum Streptophyta; class Magnoliopsida; order Myrtales; family Myrtaceae; genus Syzygium; species Syzygium aqueum. Next base: position 52,278 of record JASUUB010000014.1, on the reverse strand, counting down.
TAAACCACGAATGGCCCGTAAAAATTGTCGGAGCGATGAGCTATGTTTGTGGGAAGTTATACGCGCTCAAAGTCTCTTGGATCGCGACGAATGAGTGAAAAGTTGCTCTTACAACATTACTCCTCCAATTTTCGTTGACGTTTACGATTTCCGTGGCATTTTTCTCGAAAATGTACACGAAATTAAGTCAAGAATGGCCCGTAAAAATTGTCGGAGCGATGGGTTACGTTGGCCGGCAGTTCTACGCGGTCAAAGTCTCTTGGCTCGCGACGAATAATTGAAAAGTTGCTCTTACAACATTATTCCTTCGATTTTCGTTCAGGTTGACGATTTCCGTGCCATTTTTCTCGAAAATGTACACAAAATTAAACCAAGAATGGCCCGAAAAAATTGTCGGAGCTGTGAGCTACGTTTGCCGGAAGTTATACGCGCTCAAAGTCTCTTGGATCGCGACGAATGAGTGAAAAGTTGCTCTTACAATATTATTACTCCAATTTTCCTACAGGTTTACGATTTCCATGGCCTTTTTTTCGAAATTCTACACAAAATTAAGTCGAGAATGGCCCGTTAAAATTGTCCGACGGATGAGGTACGTTGGCCGGCAGTTACTTGCGCCCAAAGTCTCTTCGCTCGCGACGAATGAGTGAAAAGTTGCTCTTTCAATATTATTCCTCCAATTTTCGTTTAGGTTTACGATTGCCGTGGCATTTTTCTCGAAAATGCCTGAAAATTTAAATCAAGAATGGCCCGTAAAAGTTGTTTGAGCGATGAGTTACATTGGCCGGCAGTTATACGCGCTGAAACTCTCCTGGCTCGCGACGAATGAGTGAAAAGTTGCTCTTACAATATCATTCCCCCCATTTTCGTTCGGGTTTATGATTTCCGTGGCATTTTTCTCCAAAATGTACACAAAATTAAACCAAGAATGGCCCGTAAAATTTGTCGGAGCGATGAGCTACGTTTGCCAAATGTTATACGCGCTCAAAGTCTCTTGGATCGCGACGAATGAGTGAAAAGTTGCTCTTACAACATTATTCCTCCAATTTTCGTTGAGGTTTACGATTTCTGTGGCATTTTTCTCGAAAATGCACACGAAATTAACTCAAGAATGGCCCGTAAAAATTGTCGGAGCGATGGGTTACGTTGGCCGGCATTTATACGCGGTCAAAGTCTCTTGGAACGCGACGAATGAGTGAAAAGTTGCTCTTACAATATTATTACTCCAATTTTCCTACAAGTTTACGATTTCCGTAGCATTTTTTTGGAAAATCTACACAAAATTAAGTCAAGAATGGCCCGTGAAAATTGTCCGATTGATGAGGTACGTCGGACGGCAGTTATATGCGCCCAAAGTCTGTTGGCTCGCGACGAATGAGTGAAAAGTTGCTCTTACAACATGATTCCTCAAATTTTCGTTCAGGTTTACGATATCCATGGCATTTTTCTCGAAATTGTACATAAAATTAAACCAAGAATGGCCCGTAAAAATTGTCGGAGCGATGAGCTACGTTTGCCGGAAGTTATACGCTCTCAAAGTCTATTGGATCGCGACGAATGAGTGAAAACTTGCTCTTACAACATTATTCCTCCTATTTTTCGTTCCGATTTACGATTTCCGTGGCATTTTTCTCGAAAATATACACAAAATTAAGTCAAGAAGGGCCCGTTAAAATTGTCCGAGGGATGAGTTACGTTGGCCGGCAGTTATACGCGCCCAAAGTCTCTTGGCTCACGATGAATGAGTGAAAATTTGCTCCTACAACATTATTCCTCCAATTTCCGTTTAGGTTTACGATTTCCGTGGCATTTTTCTCGAAAATGTACACAAAATTAAACCAAGAATGGCCTGTAAAAATTGTCGGAGCGATGAGCTACGTTTGTCCGAAGTTATACGCGCTCAAAGTCTCTTGGATCGCGACGAATGAGTGAAAAGTTGCTCTTACAACATTATTCCTCGAATTTTCGTTGAGGTTTACGATTTCTGTGGCATTTTTCTCGAAAATGTACACGAAATTAACTCAAGAATGGCCCATAAAAATTGTCGGAGCGATGGGTTATGTTGGCCGGCAGTTATATGCGGTCAAAGTCTCTTGGCTCGCGACGAATAAGTGAAAAGTTGCTCTTACAACATTATTCCTCCGATTTTCGTTCAGATTGACGATTTCCGTGCCATTTTACTCGAAAATGTACACAAAATTAAACCAAGAATGGCCCGTAAAAATTGTCGGAGCGATGAGCTACGTTTGCCGGAAGGTATACGCGTTCAAAGTCTCTTGGATCGCGACGAATGAGAGAAAAGTTGCTCTTACAATATTATTACTGCAATTTTCGTACAGGTTTACGATTTTCGTAACATTTTTTTCGAAAATCTACACAAAATTAAGTCCAGAATGGCCCGTTAAAATTGTCCGATGGATGAGGTACGTTGGACGGCAGTTATATGCGCCCAAAGTCTGTTGGCTCGCGACGAATGAGTGAAAAGTTTCTCTTACAACATTATTCCTCCAATTTCCGTTCAGGTTTACGATTTCCGCGGCATTTTGCTCGAAAATGTACACGAAATTAAGTCAAGAATGGCCCGTAAAAATTGTCGGAGAGATGGGTTACGTTGGCTGGCAGTTATACGCGGTCAAAGTCTCTTGGCTCGCGACGAATAAGTGAAAAGTTGCTCTTACAACATTATTCCTCCGATTTTCTTTCAGGTTGACGATGTCCGTGCCATTTTTCTCGGAAATGTACACAAAATTAAACCAAGAATGGCCCGTAAAAATTGTCGGAGCGATGAGCTACGTTTGCCGGAAGGTATACGCGTTCAAAGTCTCTTGGATCGCGACGAATGAGTGAAAAGTTGCTCTTACAATATTATTACTCCAATTTTCCTACAAGTTTACGATTTCCGTAGCATTTTTTTGGAAAATCTACACAAAATTAAGTCAAGAATGGCCCGTTAAAATTGTCCGATGGATGAGGTACGTTGGACGGCAGTTATATGCGCCCAAAGTCTGTTGGCTCGCGACGAATGAGTGAAAAGTTTCTCTTACAACATTATTCCTCCAATTTCCGTTCAGGTTTACGATTTCCGCGGCATTTTGCTCGAAAATGTACACGAAATTAAGTCAAGAATGGCCCGTAAAAATTGTCGGAGCGATGGGTTACGTTGGCTGGCAGTTATACGCGGTCAAAGTCTCTTGGCTCGCGACGAATAAGTGAAAAGTTGCTCTTACAACATTATTCCTCCGATTTTCGTTCAGGTTGACGATGTCCGTGCCATTTTTCTCGAAAATGTACACAAAATTAATCCAAGAAAGGCCCGTAAAAATTGTCGGAGCGATGAGCTACGTTTGCCGGAAGTTATACGCGCTCAAAGTCTCTTGGATCGCGACGAATGAGTGAAAAGTTGCTCTTACAATATTATTACTCCAATTTTCCTACAGGTTTACGATTTCCCTGACATTTTTTTCAAAAATCTACAGAAAATTACGCCGAGAATGGCCCGTTAAAATTGTGCGACGGATGAGTGAAAAGTTGCTCTTACAACATTATTCCTCAAATTTTTCGTTCCGGTTTACGATTTCCGTGGCATTTTTCTCGAAAATGTACACAAAATTAAGTTAAGAAGGGCCCGTTAAAATTGTCCGAGGGATGAGTTACGTTGTCCGGCAATTATACGCGCCCAAAGTGTCTTGGCTCGCGACGAATGAGTGAAAATTTTCTCTTACAACATTATTCCTCCAATTTCCGTTTAGGTTTACGATTTCCGTGGCATTTTCCTCGAAAATGTACACAAAATTAAACCAAAAATGGCCCGTAAAAATTGTCGGAGCGATGAGCTACGTTTGTCGGAAGTTATACGCGCTCAAAGTCTCTTGGATCGCGACGAATGAGTGAAAAGTTTCTCTTACAACATTATTCCTCCGATTTTCGTTCAGGTTTACGATTTCCGTGGCATTTTTCTCCAAAATGTACAGAAAATTAAACCAAGAATGGCCCGTAAAAATTGTCGGAGCGATGAGCTACGTTTGCCAAAAGTTATACGCGCTCAAAGTCTCTTGGATCGCGACGAATTAGTGAAAAGTTGCTCTTACAACATTATTCCTCCAATTTTCGTTGAGGTTTACGATTGCTGTGGCATTTTTCTCTAAAATGTACATGAAATTAAGTCAAGAATGGCCCGTAAAAATTGACGGAGCGATGGGTTACGTTGGCCAGCAGTTATACGCGGTCAAAGTCTCTTGGCTCGCGACGAATAAGTGAAAAGTTGCTCTTACAACATTATTCCTCCGATTTTCATTCAGATTGACGATTTCCGTGCCATTTTTCTCGAAAGTGTACACAAAATTAAACCAAGAATGGCCCGTAAAAATTGTCGGAGCGATGAGCTACGTTTGCCGGAAGGTATACGCGTTCAAAGTCTCTTGGATCTCGACGAATGAGTGAAAAGTTGCTCTTACAATATTATTACTGCAATTTTCCTACAGGTTTACGATTTCTGTGGCATTTTTTTCGAAAATCTACACAAAATTCTGTCGAGAATGGCCCGTTAAAATTGTCGGATGGATGAGTTACGTTGGCCGGCAGTTATACGCGCCAAAAATCTCTTGGCTCGCGACGAATGAGTGAAAAGTTGCTCTTACAACATTATTCCTCCAATTTCCGTTCAGGTTTACGATTTCCGTGGCATTTTTCTCCAAAATGTACACAAAATTAAACCAAGAATGACCCGTAAAAATTGTCGGAGCGATGAGCTACGTTTGTCGGAAGTTATACGTGCTCAAAGTCTCTTGGATCGCGACAAATGAGTGAAAAGTTGCTCTTACAACATTATTCCTCCATTTTTCGTTGAGGTTTACGATTTCCGTGGCATTTTTCTCGAAAATGTACATGAAATTAAGTCAAGAATGGCCCGTAAAAATTGTCGGAGCGATGGGTTACGTTGGCAGGCAGTTATACGCGGTCAAAGTCTCTTGGCTCGCGACGAATAATTGAAAAGTTGCTCTTACAACATTATTCCTCCGATTTTCTTTCAGGTTGACGATGTCCGTGCCATTTTTCTCAGAAATGTACACAAAATTAAACCAAGAATGGCCCGTAAAAATTGTCGGAGCGATGAGCTACGTTTGCCGGAAGTTATATGCACTCAAAGTCTCTTGGATAGCGACGAATGAGTGAAAAGTTGCTCTTACAATATTATTACTCCAATTTTCCTACAGGTTTACGATTTCCGTGACATTATTTTTCGAAAATCTACAGAAAATTAAGTCGACAATGGCCCGTTAAAATTGTGCGACGGATGAGGTACGTTGGCCGGCAGTTATTTGCGCCCAAAGTCTCTTGGCTCGCGACGAATGAGTGAAAATTTGCTCTTTCAACATGATTTCCTCCAATTTTTGTTCAGGTTCACGATTTCCATGGCATTTTTCTCGAAATTGTACACAAAATTAAACTAAGAATGGCCCGTAAAAATTATCGGAACGATGAGCTACGTTTGCCGGAAGTTATACGCGCTCAAAGTCTATTGGATCGCGACGAATGAGTGAAAAGTTGCTCTTACAACATTATTCCTCCTATTTTTCGTTCCGGCTTACGATTTCCGTGGCATTTTTCTCGAAAATGTACACAAAATTAAGTCAAGAAGGGCCCGTTAAAATTGTCCGAGGGATGAGTTACGTTGGCCGGCAGTTATACGCGCCCAAAGTCTCTTGGCTCGCGATGAATTAGTGAAAAGTTGCTCCTACAACATTACCCCTCCAATTTTCGTTGAGGTTTACGATTTCCGTGGCATTTTTCTCGAAAATGTACATGAAATTAAGTCAAGAATGGCCCGTAAAAATTATCGGAGCGATGGGTTACGTTGGCCGGCAGTTATACGAGGTCAAAGTCTCTTGGCTCGCGACGAATAATTGAAAGGTTGCTCTTACAACATAATTCCTCCGATTTTCGTTCAGGTTGACGATTTCCGTGGCATTTTTCTCAAAAATGTACACAAAATTAAACCAAGAATGGCCCGTAAAAATTGTCGGAGCGGTGAGCTACGTTTGCCGGAAGTTATACGCGCTCAAAGTCTCTTGGATCACAACGAATGAGTGAAAAGTTGCTCTTACAATATTATTACTCCAATTTTCCTACAGGTTTACGATTTCCGTGACATTTTTTTCGAAAAGCTACAAAAAATTAAGTCGAGAATGGCCCGTTAAAATTGTGCGACGGATGAGGTACGTTTGCCGGCAGTTATATGCGCCCAAAGTCTGTTGGCTGGTGACGAATGAGTGAAAAGTTGCTCTTACAACATGATTCCTCCAATTTTCGTTCAGGTTTTACGATTGCCGTGGCATTTTTCTCGAAAATGCCTGCAAATTTAAATCAAGAATGGCCCGTAAAAGTTGTCTGAGCGATGAGTTACGTTGGCCGGCAGTTATACGCGCTGAAACTCTCCTGGCTCGCGACGAATGAGTGAAAAGTTGTTCTTACAACATTATTCCCCCCATTTTCGTTCGGGTTTATGATTTCCGTGGCATTTTTCTCCAAAATGTACACAAAATTAAACCAAGAATGGCCCGTAAAAATTGTCGGAGCGATGAGCTACGTCTGCCAAAAGTTATACGCGCTCAAAGTCTCTTGGATCGCGACGAATGAGTGAAAAGTTGCTCTTACAACATTATTCCTCCAATTTCCGTTCAGGTTTACGATTTCCGTGGCATTTTTCTCCAAAATGTACACAAAATTAAACCACGAATGGCCCGTAAAAATTGTCCGATGGATGAGGTACGTTGGACGGCAGTTATATGCGCCCAAAGTCTGTTGGCTCGCGACGAATGAGTGAAAAGTTTCTCTTACAACATTATTCCTCCAATTTCCGTTCAGGTTTACGATTTCCGCGGCATTTTGCTCGAAAATGTACACGAAATTAAGTCAAGAATGGCCCGTAAAAATTGTCGGAGAGATGGGTTACGTTGGCTGGCAGTTATACGCGGTCAAAGTCTCTTGGCTCGCGACGAATAAGTGAAAAGTTGCTCTTACAACATTATTCCTCCGATTTTCTTTCAGGTTGACGATGTCCGTGCCATTTTTCTCGGAAATGTACACAAAATTAAACCAAGAATGGCCCGTAAAAATTGTCGGAGCGATGAGCTACGTTTGCCGGAAGGTATACGCGTTCAAAGTCTCTTGGATCGCGACGAATGAGTGAAAAGTTGCTCTTACAATATTATTACTCCAATTTTCCTACAAGTTTACGATTTCCGTAGCATTTTTTTGGAAAATCTACACAAAATTAAGTCAAGAATGGCCCGTTAAAATTGTCCGATGGATGAGGTACGTTGGACGGCAGTTATATGCGCCCAAAGTCTGTTGGCTCGCGACGAATGAGTGAAAAGTTTCTCTTACAACATTATTCCTCCAATTTCCGTTCAGGTTTACGATTTCCGCGGCATTTTGCTCGAAAATGTACACGAAATTAAGTCAAGAATGGCCCGTAAAAATTGTCGGAGCGATGGGTTACGTTGGCTGGCAGTTATACGCGGTCAAAGTCTCTTGGCTCGCGACGAATAAGTGAAAAGTTGCTCTTACAACATTATTCCTCCGATTTTCGTTCAGGTTGACGATGTCCGTGCCATTTTTCTCGAAAATGTACACAAAATTAAACCAAGAAAGGCCCGTAAAAATTGTCGGAGCGATGAGCTACGTTTGCCGGAAGTTATACGCGCTCAAAGTCTCTTGGATCGCGACGAATGAGTGAAAAGTTGCTCTTACAATATTATTACTCCAATTTTCCTACAGGTTTACGATTTCCCTGACATTTTTTTCAAAAATCTACAGAAAATTACGCCGAGAATGGCCCGTTAAAATTGTGCGACGGATGAGTGAAAAGTTGCTCTTACAACATTATTCCTCAAATTTTTCGTTCCGGTTTACGATTTCCGTGGCATTTTTCTCGAAAATGTACACAAAATTAAGTTAAGAAGGGCCCGTTAAAATTGTCCGAGGGATGAGTTACGTTGTCCGGCAATTATACGCGCCCAAAGTGTCTTGGCTCGCGACGAATGAGTGAAAATTTTCTCTTACAACATTATTCCTCCAATTTCCGTTTAGGTTTACGATTTCCGTGGCATTTTCCTCGAAAATGTACACAAAATTAAACCAAAAATGGCCCGTAAAAATTGTCGGAGCGATGAGCTACGTTTGTCGGAAGTTATACGCGCTCAAAGTCTCTTGGATCGCGACGAATGAGTGAAAAGTTTCTCTTACAACATTATTCCTCCGATTTTCGTTCAGGTTTACGATTTCCGTGGCATTTTTCTCCAAAATGTACAGAAAATTAAACCAAGAATGGCCCGTAAAAATTGTCGGAGCGATGAGCTACGTTTGCCAAAAGTTATACGCGCTCAAAGTCTCTTGGATCGCGACGAATTAGTGAAAAGTTGCTCTTACAACATTATTCCTCCAATTTTCGTTGAGGTTTACGATTGCTGTGGCATTTTTCTCTAAAATGTACATGAAATTAAGTCAAGAATGGCCCGTAAAAATTGACGGAGCGATGGGTTACGTTGGCCAGCAGTTATACGCGGTCAAAGTCTCTTGGCTCGCGACGAATAAGTGAAAAGTTGCTCTTACAACATTATTCCTCCGATTTTCATTCAGATTGACGATTTCCGTGCCATTTTTCTCGAAAGTGTACACAAAATTAAACCAAGAATGGCCCGTAAAAATTGTCGGAGCGATGAGCTACGTTTGCCGGAAGGTATACGCGTTCAAAGTCTCTTGGATCTCGACGAATGAGTGAAAAGTTGCTCTTACAATATTATTACTGCAATTTTCCTACAGGTTTACGATTTCTGTGGCATTTTTTTCGAAAATCTACACAAAATTATGTCGAGAATGGCCCGTTAAAATTGTCCGATGGATGAGTTACGTTGGCCGGCAGTTATACGCGCCAAAAATCTCTTGGCTCGCGACGAATGAGTGAAAAGTTGCTCTTACAACATTATTCCTCCAATTTCCGTTCAGGTTTACGATTTCCGTGGCATTTTTCTCCAAAATGTACACAAAATTAAACCAAGAATGACCCGTAAAAATTGTCGGAGCGATGAGCTACGTTTGTCGGAAGTTATACGTGCTCAAAGTCTCTTGGATCGCGACAAATGAGTGAAAAGTTGCTCTTACAACATTATTCCTCCATTTTTCGTTGAGGTTTACGATTTCCGTGGCATTTTTCTCGAAAATGTACATGAAATTAAGTCAAGAATGGCCCGTAAAAATTGTCGGAGCGATGGGTTACGTTGGCAGGTAGTTATATGCGGTCAAAGTCTCTTGGCTCGCGACGAATAATTGAAAAGTTGCTCTTACAACATTATTCCTCCGATTTTCTTTCAGGTTGACGATGTCCGTGCCATTTTTCTCAGAAATGTACACAAAATTAAACCAAGAATGGCCCGTAAAAATTGTCGGAGCGATGAGCTACGTTTGCCGGAAGTTATATGCACTCAAAGTCTCTTGGATAGCGACGAATGAGTGAAAAGTTGCTCTTACAATATTATTACTCCAATTTTCCTACAGGTTTACGATTTCCGTGACATTATTTTTCGAAAATCTACAGAAAATTAAGTCGACAATGGCCCGTTAAAATTGTGCGACGGATGAGGTACGTTGGCCGGCAGTTATTTGCGCCCAAAGTCTCTTGGCTCGCGACGAATGAGTGAAAATTTGCTCTTTCAACATGATTTCCTCCAATTTTTGTTCAGGTTCACGATTTCCATGGCATTTTTCTCGAAATTGTACACAAAATTAAACTAAGAATGGCCCGTAAAAATTATCGGAACGATGAGCTACGTTTGCCGGAAGTTATACGCGCTCAAAGTCTATTGGATCGCGACGAATGAGTGAAAAGTTGCTCTTACAACATTATTCCTCCTATTTTTCGTTCCGGCTTACGATTTCCGTGGCTTTTTTCTCGAAAATGTACACAAAATTAAGTCAAGAAGGGCCCGTTAAAATTGTCCGAGGGATGAGTTACGTTGGCCGGCAGTTATACGCGCCCAAAGTCTCTTGGCTCGCGATGAATTAGTGAAAAGTTGCTCCTACAACATTACCCCTCCAATTTTCGTTGAGGTTTACGATTTCCGTGGCATTTTTCTCGAAAATGTACATGAAATTAAGTCAAGAATGGCCCGTAAAAATTATCGGAGCGATGGGTTACGTTGGCCGGCAGTTATACGAGGTCAAAGTCTCTTGGCTCGCGACGAATAATTGAAAGGTTGCTCTTACAACATAATTCCTCCGATTTTCGTTCAGGTTGACGATTTCCGTGGCATTTTTCTCAAAAATGTACACAAAATTAAACCAAGAATGGCCCGTAAAAATTGTCGGAGCGGTGAGCTACGTTTGCCGGAAGTTATACGCGCTCAAAGTCTCTTGGATCACAACGAATGAGTGAAAAGTTGCTCTTACAATATTATTACTCCAATTTTCCTACAGGTTTACGATTTCCGTGACATTTTTTTCGAAAAGCTACAAAAAATTAAGTCGAGAATGGCCCGTTAAAATTGTGCGACGGATGAGGTACGTTTGCCGGCAGTTATATGCGCCCAAAGTCTGTTGGCTGGTGACGAATGAGTGAAAAGTTGCTCTTACAACATGATTCCTCCAATTTTCGTTCAGGTTTTACGATTGCCGTGGCATTTTTCTCGAAAATGCCTGCAAATTTAAATCAAGAATGGCCCGTAAAAGTTGTCTGAGCGATGAGTTACGTTGGCCGGCAGTTATACGCGCTGAAACTCTCCTGGCTCGCGACGAATGAGTGAAAAGTTGTTCTTACAACATTATTCCCCCCATTTTCGTTCGGGTTTATGATTTCCGTGGCATTTTTCTCCAAAATGTACACAAAATTAAACCAAGAATGGCCCGTAAAAATTGTCGGAGCGATGAGCTACGTCTGCCAAAAGTTATACGCGCTCAAAGTCTCTTGGATCGCGACGAATGAGTGAAAAGTTGCTCTTACAACATTATTCCTCCAATTTCCGTTCAGGTTTACGATTTCCGTGGCATTTTTCTCCAAAATGTACACAAAATTAAACCACGAATGGCCCGTAAAAATTGTCGGAGCGATGAGCTATGTTTGTCGGAAGTTATACGCGCTCAAAGTCTCTTGGATCGCGACGAATGAGTGAAAAGTTGCTCTTACAACATTACTCCTCCAATTTTCGTTGACGTTTACGATTTCCGTGGCATTTTTCTCGAAAATGTACACGAAATTAAGTCAAGAATGGCCCGTAAAAATTGTCGGAGCGATGGGTTACGTTGGCTGGCAGTTATACGCGGTCAAAGTCTCTTGGCTCGCAACGAATAAGTGAAAAGTTGCTCTTACAACATTATTCCTCCGATTTTCTTTCAGGTTGACGATGTCCGTGCCATTTTTCTCGGAAATGTACACAAAATTAAACAAAGAATGGCCCGTAAAAATTGTCGGAGCTATGAGCTACGTTTGCCGGAAGGTATACGCGTTCAAAGTCTCTTGGATCGCGACGAATGAGTGAAAAGTTGCTCTTACAATATTATTACTCCAATTTTCCTACAAGTTTACGATTTCCGTAGCATTTTTTTCGAAAATCTACACAAAATTAAGTCAAGAATGGCCCGTTAAAATTGTCCGATTGATGAGGTACGTCGGACGGCAATTATATGCGCCCAAAGTCTGTTGGCTCGCGACAAATGAGTGAAAAGTTGCTCTTACAACATGATTCCTCAAATTTTCGTTCAGGTTTACGATATCCATGGCATTTTTCTCGAAATTGTACATAAAATTAAACCAAGAATGGCCCGTAAAAATTGTCGGAGCGATGAGCTACGTTTGCCGGAAGTTATACGCGCTCAAAGTCTATTGGATCGCGACGAATGAGTGAAAACTTGCTCTTACAACCTTATTCCTCCTATTTTTCGTTCCGATTTACGATTTCCGTGGCATTTTTCTCGAAAATATACACAAAATTAAGTCAAGAAGGGCCCGTTAAAATTGTCCGAGGGATGAGTTACGTTGGCCGGCAGTTATACGCGCCCAAAGTCTCTTGGCTCGCGACGAATGAGTGAAAAGTTGCTCTTACAACATTATTCCTCCAATTTCCGTTCAGGTTTAAGATTTCCGTGGCATTTTTCTCCAAAATGTACACAAAATTAAACCAAGAATGGCCCGTAAAAATTGTCGGAGCGATGAGCTATGTTTGTCGGAAGTTATACGCGCTCAAAGTCTCTTGGATCGTGACGAAGGAGTGAAAAGTTGCTCTTACAACATGATTCCTCAAATTTTCGTTCAGGTTTACGATATCCATGGCATTTTTCTCGAAATTGTACATAAAATTAAACCAAGAATGGCCCGTAAAAATTGTCGGAGCGATGAGCTACGTTTGCCGGAAGTTATACGCGCTCAAAGTCTATTGGATCGCGACGAATGAGTGAAAACTTGCTCTTACAACCTTATTCCTCCTATTTTTCGTTCCGATTTACGATTTCCGTGGCATTTTTCTCGAAAATATACACAAAATTAAGTCAAGAAGGGCCCGTTAAAATTGTCCGAGGGATGAGTTACGTTGGCCGGCAGTTATACGCGCCCAAAGTCTCTTGGCTCGCGACGAATGAGTGAAAAGTTGCTCTTACAACATTATTCCTCCAATTTCCGTTCAGGTTTAAGATTTCCGTGGCATTTTTCTCCAAAATGTACACAAAATTAAACCAAGAATGGCCCGTAAAAATTGTCGGAGCGATGAGCTATGTTTGTCGGAAGTTATACGCGCTCAAAGTCTCTTGGATCGTGACGAAGGAGTGAAAAGTTGCTCTTACAACATTATTCCTCCTATTTTTCGTTCCGATTTACGATTTCCATGGCATTTTTCTCGAAAATGTACACAAAATTAAGTCAAGAAGGGCCCGTTAAAATTGTCCGGGGGATGAGTTACGTTGGCCGGCAGTTATACGCGACCAAAGTCTCTTGGCTCGCGACGAATGAGTGAAAAGTTGCTCTTAAAACATGATTCCTCCAATTTTCGTTCAGGTTTACGAATTCCATGGCATTTTTCTCGAAATTGTACACAAAATTAAACCAAGAATGGCCCGTAAAAATTGGCGGAACGATGAGCTACGTTTGCCGGAAGTTATACGCGCTCAAAGTCTCTTGGATCGCGACGAATGAGTGAAAAGTTGCTCTTACAACATTATTCCTCCAATTTCCGTTCAGGTTTACAATTTCCGTGGCATTTTTCTCCAAAATGTACACAAAATTAAACCAAGAATGTCCCGTTAAAATTGTCGGAGCGATGAGCTATGTTTGTCGTGAAGTTATACGCGCTCAAAGTCTCTTGGATCGCGACGAATGAGTGAAAAGTTGCTCTTACAACATTACTCCTCCAATTTTCGTTGAGGTTTACAATTTCCGTGGCATTTTTCTCGAAAATGTACACGAAATTAAGTCAAGAATGACCCGTAAAAATTGTCGGAGCGATGGGTTACATTGGCCGGCAGTTATACGCGGTCAAAGTCTCTTGGCTCGCGACGAATAATTGAAAAGTTGCTCTTACAACGTTATTCCTTCGATTTTCGTTCAGGTTGATGATTTCCGTTCCATTTTTCTCGAAAATGTACACAAAATTAAACCAAGAATGGCCCGAAAAAATTGTCGGAACGATGAGCTACGTTTGCCGGAAGTTATACGCGCTCAAAGTCTCTTGGATCGCGACGAATGAGTGAAAAGTTGCTCTTACAACATTATTCCTCCAATTTCCGTTCAGGTTTACAATTTCCGTGGCATTTTTCTCCAAAATGTACACAAAATTAAACCAAGAATGTCCCGTTAAAATTGTCGGAGCGATGAGCTATGTTTGTCGGAAGTTATACGCGCTCAAAGTCTCTTGGATCGCGACGAATGAGTGAAAAGTTGCTCTTACAACATTACTCCTCCAATTTTCGTTGAGGTTTACAATTTCCGTGGCATTTTTCTCGAAAATGTACACGAAATTAAGTCAAGAATGGCCCGTAAAAATTGTCGGAGCGATGGGTTACGTTGGCCGGCAGTTATACGCGGTCAAAGTCTCTTGGCTCGCGACGAATAATTGAAAAGTTGCTCTTACAACATTATTCCTTCGATTTTCGTTCAGGTTGATGATTTCCGTTCCATTTTTCTCGAAAATGTACACAAAATTAAACCAAGAATGGCCCGAAAAAATTGTCGGAGCTGTGAGCTACGTTTGCTGGAAGTTATACGAGCTCAAAGTCTCTTGTATCGCGACGAATGAGTGAAAAGTTGCTCTTACAATATTATTACTCCAATTTTCCTACAGGTTTACGATTTCCATGGCCTTTTTTTCGAAAATCTACACAAAATTAAGTCGAGAATGGCCCGTTAAAATTGTCCGACGGATGAGGTACGTTGGCCGGCAGTTATTTGCGCCCAAAGTCTCTTCGCTCGCGACGAATGAGTGAAAAGTTGCTCTTTCAACATTATTCCTCCAATTTTCGTTCAGGTTTACGATTGCCGTGGCTTTTTTCTCGAAAATGCCTGCAAATTTAAATCAAGAATGGCCCGTAAAAGTTGTTTGAGCGATGAGTTACGTTGGCCGGCAGTTATACGCGCTGAAACTCTCCTGGCTCGCGACGAATGAGTGAAAAGTTGCTCTTACAACATTATTCCCCCCATTTTCGTTCGGGTTTATGATTTCCGTGGCAATTTTCTCCAAAATGTACACAAAATTAAACCAAGAATGGCCCGTAAAATTTGTCGGAGCGATGAGCTACGTTTGCCAAAAGTTATACGCGCTCAAAGTCTCTTGGATCGCGACGAATGAGTGAAAAGTTGCTCTTACAACATTATTCCTCCAATTTCCGTTCAGGTTTACGATTTCCGTGGCATTTTTCTCGAAAATGTACACAAAATTAAAGCAACAATGGCACGTAAAAATTGTCGGAGCGATGAGCTACGTTTGCCGGAAGTTGTACGCGCTCAAAGTCTCTTGGATCGCGACGAATGAGTGAAAAATTGCTCTTACAACATTATTCCTCCAATTTTTCGTTCCGGTTTACGATTTCCGTGGCATTTTTCTAGAAAGTGTACACAAAATTAAGACAAGAAGGGCCCGTTAAAATTGTCCGAGGGATGAGTTACTTTGGCCGGCAGTTATACGCGCTCAAAGTCTCTTGGCTCACGACGAATGAGTGAAAAGTTGCTCTTACAACATTATTCCTCCAATTTTCGTTGAGGTTTACGATTTCCGTGGCATTTTTCTCGAAAATGTACACGAAATTAAGTCAAGAATGGCCCGTAAAAATTGTCGGAGCGATGGGTTACGTTGGCCGGCAGTTATACGCGGTCAAAGTCTCTTGGTTCGCGACGAATAAGTGAAAAGTTGCTCTTACAACATTATTCCTCCGATTTTCGTTCAGGTTGACGATGTCCATGGCATTTTTCTCGAAAATGTACACAAAATTAAACCAAGAATGGCCCGTAAAAATTGTCGAAGCGATGAGCTACGTTTGCCGGAAGGTATACGCTTTCAAAGTCTCTTGGATCTCGACGAATGAGTGAAAAGTTGCTCATACAATAATATTACTCCAATTTTCCTACAGGTTTACGATTTCCGTGGCATTTTTTTCGAAAATGTACAGAAAATTAAGTCGAGAATGGCCCGTTAAAATTGTGCGACGGATGAGGTACGTTTGCCGGCAGTTATATGCGCCCAAAGTCTGTTGGCTCGTGACGAATGAGTGAAAAGTTGCTCTTACAACATGATTCCTCCAATTTTCGTTCAGGTTTACGATTTCCATGGCATTTTTCTCGAAATTGTACACAAAATTAAACCAAGAATGGCCCGTAAAAATTGTCAGAACGATGAGCTACGTTTGCCGGAAGTTATACGCGCTCAAAGTCTTTTGGGTCGCGACGAATGAGTGAAAAGTTGCTCTTACAACATTATTCCTCCAATTTCCGTTCAGGTTTACGATTTCCGTGGCATTTTTCTCCAAAATGTACACAAAATTAAACCAAGAATGGCCCGTAAAAATTGTCGGAGCGATGAGCTATGTTTGTCGGAAGTTATACGCGCTCAAAGTCTCTTGGATCGCGACGAATGAGTGAAAAGTTGCTCTTACAACATTATTCCTCCTATTTTTCGTTCCGATTTACGATTTCCATGGCATTTTTCTCGAAAATGTACACAAAATTAAGTCAAGAAGGGCCCGTTAAAATTGTCCGAGGGATGAGTTACGTTGGCCGGCAGTTATACTCGACCAAAGTCTCTTGGCTCGCGACGAATAAGTGAAAAGTTGCTCTTAAAACATGATTTCTCCAATTTTCGTTCAGGTTTACGATTTCCATGGCATTTTTCTCGAAATTGTACACAAAATTAAACCAAGAATGGCCCGTAAAATTTGTCGGAGCGATGAGCTACGTTTGCCAAAAGTTATACGCGCTCAAAGTCTCTTGGATCGCGACGAATGAGTGAAAAGTTGCTCTTACAACATTATTCCTCCAATTTTCGTTGAGGTTTACGATTTTTGTGGCATTTTTCTCGAAAATGCACACGAAATTAACTCATGAATGGCCCGTAAAAATTGTCGGAGCGATGGGTTACGTTGGCCGGCAGTTATACGCGGTCAAAGTCTCTTGGCTCGCAACGAATAAGTGAAAAGTTGCTCTTACAACATTATTCCTCCGCTTTTCGTTCAGAGTGACGATTTCCGTGCCATTTTTCTCGAAAATGTACACAAAATTAAACCAAGAATGGCCCGTAAAAATTGTCGGAGCGATGAGCTACGTTTGCCGGAAGGTATACGCGTTCAAAGTCTCTTGGATCGCGACGAATGAGTGAAAAGTTGCTCTTTCAACATTATTCCTCCAATTTTCGTTCAGGTTTACGATTGCCGTGGCTTTTTTCTCGAAAATGCCTGCAAATTTAAATCAAGAATGGCCCGTAAAAGTTGTTTGAGCGATGAGTTACGTTGGCCGGCAATTATACGCGCTGAAACTCTCCTGGCTCGCGACGAATGAGTGAAAAGTTGCTCTTACAACATTATTCCCCCCATTTTCGTTCGGGTTTATGATTTCCGTGGCAATTTTCTCCAAAATGTACACAAAATTAAACCAAGAATGGCCCGTAAAATTTGTCGGAGCGATGAGCTACGTTTGCCAAAAGTTATACACGCTCAAAGTCTCTTGGATCGCGACGAATGAGTGAAAAGTTGCTCTTACAACATTATTCCTCCAATTTTCGTTGAGGTTTACGATTTCTGTGGCATTTTTCTCGAAAATGCACACGAAATTAACTCAAGAATGGCCCGTAAAAATTGTCGGAGCGATGGGTTACGTTGGCCGGCAGTTATACGCGGTCAAAGTCTCTTGGCTCGCAACGAATAAGTGAAAAGTTGCTCTTACAACATTATTCCTCCGCTTTTCGTTCAGAGTGACGATTTCCGTGCCATTTTTCTCGAAAATGTACACAAAATTAAACCAAGAATGGCCCGTAAAAATTGTCGGAGCGATGAGCTACGTTTGCCGGAAGGTATACGCGTTCAAAGTCTCTTGGATCGCGACGAATGAGTGAAAAGTTGCTCTTACAATATTATTACTCCAATTTTCCTACAAGTTTACGATTTCCGTAGCATTTTTTTCGAAAATCTACACAAAATTAAGTCAAGAATGGCCCGTTAAAATTGTCCGATTGATTAGGTACGTCGGCCGGCAATTATATGCGCCCAAAGTCTGTTGGCTCGCGACGAATGAGTGAAAAGTTGCTCTTACAACATGATTCCTCAAATTTTGGTTCAGGTTTACGATATCCATGGCATTTTTCTCGAAATTGTACATAAAATTAAACCAAGAATGGCCCGTAAAAATTGTCGGAGCGATGAGCTACGTTTGCCGGAAGGTATACGCGTTCAAAGTCTCTTGGATCGCGACGAATGAGTGAAAAGTTGCTCTTACAATATTATTACTCCAATTTTCCTACAAGTTTACGATTTCCGTAGCATTTTTTTCGAAAATCTACACAAAATTAAGTCAAGAATGGCCCGTTAAAATTGTCCGATTGATGAGGTACGTCGGACGGCAATTATATGCGCCCAAAGTCTGTTGGCTCGCGACGAATGAGTGAAAAGTTGCTCTTACAACATGATTCCTCAAATTTTGGTTCAGGTTTACGATATCCATGGCATTTTTCTCGAAATTGTACATAAAATTAAACCAAGAATGGCCCGTAAAAATTGTCGGAGCGATGAGCTACGTTTGCCGGAAGTTATAGGCGCTCAAAGTCTATTGGATCGCGACGAATGAGTGAAAACTTGCTCTTACAACCTTATTCCTCCTATTTTTCGTTCCGATTTAAGATTTCCGTGGCATTTTTCTCGAAAATATACACAAAATTAAGTCAAGAAGGGCCCGTTAAAATTGTCCGAGGGATGAGTTACGTTGGCCGGCAGTTATACGCGCCCAAAGTCTCTTGGCTCGCGACGAATGAGTGAAAAGTTGCTTTTACAACATTATTCCTCCAATTTCCGTTCAGGTTTATAATTTCCATGGCATTTTTCTCGAAATTGTACACAAAATTAAACCAAGAATGGCCCGTAAAAATTGTGGGAATGATGAACTACGTTTGCCGGAAGTTATACAAGCTCAAAGTCTATTGGATCGCGACGAATGAGTGAAAAGTTGCTCTTACAACATTAGTCCTCCAATTTCCGTTCAGGTTTACGATTTCCGTGGCATTTTTCTCCAAAATGTACACAAAATTAAACCAAGAATGGCCCGTAAAAATTGTCGGAGCGATGAGCTATGTTTGTCGGAAGTTGTACGCGCTCAAAGTCTCTTGGATCGTGACGAAGGAGTGAAAAGTTGCTCTTACAACATTATTCCTCCTATTTTTCGTTCCGATTTACGATTTCCATGGCATTTTTCTCGAAAATGTACACAAAATTAAGTCAAGAAGGGCCCGTTAAAATTGTCCGGGGGATGAGTTACGTTGGCCGGCAGTTATACGCGACCAAAGTCTCTTGGCTCGCGACGAATGAGTGAAAAGTTGCTCTTACAACATTATTCCTCCAATTTCCGTTCAGGTTTACGATTTCCGTGGCATTTTTCTCCAAAATGTACACAAAATTAAACCAAGAATGTCCCGTTAAAATTGTCGGAGCGATGAGCTATGTTTGTCGGAAGTTATACGCGCTCAAAGTCTCTTGGATCGCGACGAATGAGTGAAAAGTTGCTCTTACAACATTATTCCTTCGATTTTCATTCAGGTTGATGATTTCCGTTCCATTTTTCTCCAAAATGTACACAAAAATAAACCAAGAATGGCCCGAAAAAATTGTCGGAGCTGTGAGCTACGTTTGCTGGAAGTTATACGAGCTCAAAGTCTCTTGGCTCGCGACGAATAATTGAAAAGTTGCTCTTACAACATTATTCCTTCGATTTTCATTCAGGTTGATGATTTCCGTTCCATTTTTCTCGAAAATGTACACAAAAATAAACCAAGAATGGCCCGAAAAAATTGTCGGAGCTGTGAGCTACGTTTGCTGGAAGTTATACGAGCTCAAAGTCTCTTGTATCGCGACGAATGAGTGAAAAGTTGCTCTTACAATATTATTACTCCAATTTTCCTACAGGTTTACGATTTCCATGGCCTTTTTTTCGAAAATCTACACAAAATTAAGTCGAGAATGGCCCGTTAAAATTGTCCGACGGATGAGGTACGTTGGCCGGCAGTTATTTGCGCCCAAAGTCTCTTCGCTCGCGACGAATGAGTGAAAAGTTGCTCTTTCAACATTATTCCTCCAATTTTCGTTCAGGTTTACGATTGCCGTGGCTTTTTTCTCGAAAATGCCTGCAAATTTAAATCAAGAATGGCCCGTAAAAGTTGTTTGAGCGATGAGTTACGTTGGCCGGCAGTTATACGCGCTGAAACTCTCCTGGCTCGCGACGAATGAGTGAAAAGTTGCTCTTACAACATTATTCCCCCCATTTTCGTTCGGGTTTATGATTTCCGTGGCAATTTTCTCCAAAATGTACACAAAATTAAACCAAGAATGGCCCGTAAAATTTGTCGGAGCGATGAGCTACGTTTGCCAAAAGTTATACACGCTCAAAGTCTCTTGGATCGCGACGAATGAGTGAAAAGTTGCTCTTACAACATTATTCCTCCAATTTTCGTTGAGGTTTACGATTTCTGTGGCATTTTTCTCGAAAATGCACACGAAATTAACTCAAGAATGGCCCGTAAAAATTGTCGGAGCGATGGGTTACGTTGGCCGGCAGTTATACGCGGTCAAAGTCTCTTGGCTCGCAACGAATAAGTGAAAAGTTGCTCTTACAACATTATTCCTCCGCTTTTCGTTCAGAGTGACGATTTCCGTGCCATTTTTCTCGAAAATGTACACAAAATTAAACCAAGAATGGCCCGTAAAAATTGTCGGAGCGATGAGCTACGTTTGCCGGAAGGTATACGCGTTCAAAGTCTCTTGGATCGCGACGAATGAGTGAAAAGTTGCTCTTACAATATTATTACTCCAATTTTCCTACAAGTTTACGATTTCCGTAGCATTTTTTTCGAAAATCTACACAAAATTAAGTCAAGAATGGCCCGTTAAAATTGTCCGATTGATTAGGTACGTCGGCCGGCAATTATATGCGCCCAAAGTCTGTTGGCTCGCGACGAATGAGTGAAAAGTTGCTCTTACAACATGATTCCTCAAATTTTGGTTCAGGTTTACGATATCCATGGCATTTTTCTCGAAATTGTACATAAAATTAAACCAAGAATGGCCCGTAAAAATTGTCGGAGCGATGAGCTACGTTTGCCGGAAGGTATACGCGTTCAAAGTCTCTTGGATCGCGACGAATGAGTGAAAAGTTGCTCTTACAATATTATTACTCCAATTTTCCTACAAGTTTACGATTTCCGTAGCATTTTTTTCGAAAATCTACACAAAATTAAGTCAAGAATGGCCCGTTAAAATTGTCCGATTGATGAGGTACGTTGGACGGCAATTATATGCGCCCAAAGTCTGTTGGCTCGCGACGAATGAGTGAAAAGTTGCTCTTACAACATGATTCCTCAAATTTTGGTTCAGGTTTACGATATCCATGGCATTTTTCTCGAAATTGTACATAAAATTAAACCAAGAATGGCCCGTAAAAATTGTCGGAGCGATGAGCTACGTTTGCCGGAAGTTATAGGCGCTCAAAGTCTATTGGATCGCGACGAATGAGTGAAAACTTGCTCTTACAACCTTATTCCTCCTATTTTTCGTTCCGATTTAAGATTTCCGTGGCATTTTTCTCGAAAATATACACAAAATTAAGTCAAGAAGGGCCCGTTAAAATTGTCCGAGGGATGAGTTACGTTGGCCGGCAGTTATACGCGCCCAAAGTCTCTTGGCTCGCGACGAATGAGTGAAAAGTTGCTTTTACAACATTATTCCTCCAATTTCCGTTCAGGTTTACAATTTCCATGGCATTTTTCTCGAAATTGTACACAAAATTAAACCAAGAATGGCCCGTAAAAATTGTGGGAACGATGAGCTACGTTTGCCGGAAGTTATACGCGCTCAAAGTCTATTGGATCGCGACGAATGAGTGAAAAGTTGCTCTTACAACATTATTCCTCCAATTTCCGTTCAGGTTTACGATTTCCGTGGCATTTTTCTCCAAAATGTACACAAAATTAAACCAAGATTGGCCCGTAAAAATTGTGGGAGCGATGAGCTATGTTTGTCGGAAGTTGTACGCGCTCAAAGTCTCTTGGATCGTGACGAAGGAGTGAAAAGTTGCTCTTACAACATTATTCCTCCTATTTTTCGTTCCGATTTACGATTTCCATGGCATTTTTCTCGAAAATGTACACAAAATTAAGTCAAGAAGGGCCCGTTAAAATTGTCCGGGGGATGAGTTACGTTGGCCGGCAGTTATACGCGACCAAAGTCTCTTGGCTCGTGACGAATGAGTGAAAAGTTGCTCTTAAAACATGATTCCTCCAATTTTCGTTCAAGTTTACGATTTCCATGGCATTTTTCTCGAAATTGTACACAAAATTAAACCAAGAATGGCCCGTAAAAATTGTCGGAACGATGAGCTACGTTTGCCGGAAGTTATACGCGCTCAAAGTCTCTTGGATCGCGACGAATGAGTGAAAAGTTGCTCTTACAACATTATTCCTCCAATTTCCGTTCAGGTTTACGATTTCCGTGGCATTTTTCTCCAAAATGTACACAAAATTAAACCAAGAATGTCCCGTTAAAATTGTCGGAGCGATGAGCTATGTTTGTCGGAAGTTATACGCGCTCAAAGTCTCTTGGATCGCGACGAATGAGTGAAAAGTTGCTCTTACAACATTATTCCTTCGATTTTCATTCAGGTTGATGATTTCCGTTCCATTTTTCTCGAAAATGTACACAAAAATAAACCAAGAATGGCCCGAAAAAATTGTCGGAGCTGTGAGCTACGTTTGCTGGAAGTTATACGAGCTCAAAGTCTCTTGGCTCGCGACGAATAATTGAAAAGTTGCTCTTACAACATTATTCCTTCGATTTTCATTCAGGTTGATGATTTCCGTTCCATTTTTCTCGAAAATGTACACAAAAATAAACCAAGAATGGCCCGAAAAAATTGTCGGAGCTGTGAGCTACGTTTGCTGGAAGTTATACGAGCTCAAAGTCTCTTGTATCGCGACGAATGAGTGAAAAGTTGCTCTTACAATATTATTACTCCAATTTTCCTACAGGTTTACGATTTCCATGGCCTTTTTTTCGAAAATCTACACAAAATTAAGTCGAGAATGGCCCGTTAAAATTGTCCGACGGATGAGGTACGTTGGCCGGCAGTTATTTGCGCCCAAAGTCTCTTCGCTCGCGACGAATGAGTGAAAAGTTGCTCTTTCAACATTATTCCTCCAATTTTCGTTCAGGTTTACGATTGCCGTGGCTTTTTTCTCGAAAATGCCTGCAAATTTAAATCAAGAATGGCCCGTAAAAGTTGTTTGAGCGATGAGTTACGTTGGCCGGCAGTTATACGCGCTGAAACTCTCCTGGCTCGCGACGAATGAGTGAAAAGTTGCTCTTGCAACATTATTCCCCCCATTTTCGTTCGGGTTTATGATTTCCGTGGCAATTTTCTCCAAAATGTACACAAAATTAAACCAAGAATGGCCCGTAAAATTTGTCGGAGCGATGAGCTACGTTTGCCAAAAGTTATACACGCTCAAAGTCTCTTGGATCGCTACGAATGAGTGAAAAGTTGCTCTTACAACATTATTCCTCCAATTTCCGTTCAGGTTTACGATTTCCGTGGCATTTTTCTCCAAAATGTACACAAAATTAAACCAAGAATGTCCCGTTAAAATTGTCGGAGCGATGAGCTATGTTTGTCGGAAGTTATACATGCTCAAAGTCTCTTGGATCGCGACGACTGAGTGAAAAGTTGCTCTTACAACATTACTCCTCCAATTTTCGTTGAGGTTTACAATTTCCGTGGCATTTTTCTCGAAAATGTACACGAAATTAAGTCAAGAATGGCCCGTAAAAATTGTCGGAGCGATGGGTTACGTTGGCCGGCAGTTATACGCGGTCAAAGTCTCTTGGCTCGCGACGAATAATTGAAAAGTTGCTCTTACAACATTATTCCTTCGATTTTCGTTCAGGTTGACGATTTCCATGCCATTTTTCTCGAAAATGTACACAAAATTAAACCAAGAATGGCCCGAAAAAATTGTCGGAGCTGTGAGCTACGTTTGCCGGAAGTTATACGCGCTCAAAGTCTCTTGGATCACGACGAATGAGTGAAAAGTTGCTCTTAAAATATTATTACTCCAATTTTCCTACAGGTTTACGATTTCCATGGCCTTTTTTTCGAAAATCTACACAAAATTAAGTCGAGAATGGCCCGTTAAAATTGTCCGACGGATGAGGTACGTTGGCCGGCAGTTATTTGCGCCCAAAGTCTCTTCGCTCGCGACGAATGAGTGAAAAGTTGCTCTTTCAACATTATTCCTCCAATTTTCGTTCAGGTTTACGATTGCCGTGGCATTTTTCTCGAAAATGCCTGCAAATTTAAATCAAGAATGGCCCGTAAAAGTTGTTTGAGTGATGAGTTACGTTGGCCGGTAGTTATACGCGCTGAAACTCTCCTGGCTCGCGACGAATGAGTGAAAAGTAGCTCTTACAACATTATTCCCCCCATTTTCGTTCGGGTTTATGATTTCCGTGGCAATTTTCTCCAAAATGTACACAAAATTAAACCAAGAATGGCCCGTAAAATTTGTCGGAGCGATGAGCTACGTTTGCCGAAAGTTATACGCGCTCAAAGTCTCTTGGATCGCGACGAATGAGTAAAAAGTTGCTCTTACAACATTATTCCTCCAATTTTCGTTGAGGTTTACGATTTCTGTGGCATTTTTCTCGAAAATGCACACGAAATTAACTCAAGAATGGCCCGTAAAAATTGTCGGAGCGATGGGTTACGTTGGCCGGCAGTTATACGCGGTCAAAGTCTCTTGGCTCGCAACGAATAAGTGAAAAGTTGCTCTTACAACATTATTCCTCCACTTTTCGTTCAGAGTGACGATTTCCGTGCCATTTTTCTCGAAAATGTACACAAAATTAAACCAAGAATGGCCCGTAAAAATTGTCGGAGCGATGAGCTACGTTTGCCGGAAGGTATACGCGTTCAAAGTCTCTTGGATCGCGACGAATGAGTGAAAAGTTGCTCTTACAATATTATTACTCCAATTTTCCTACAAGTTTACGATTTCCGTAGCATTTTTTTCGAAAATCTACACAAAATTAAGTCAAGAATGGCCCGTTAAAATTGTCCGATTGATGAGGTACGTCGGACGGCAGTTATATGCGCCCAAAGTCTGTTGGCTCGCGACGAATGAGTGAAAAGTTGCTCTTACAACATGATTCCTCAAATTTTCGTTCATGTTTACGATATCCATGGCATTTTTCTCGAAATTGTACATAAAATTAAATCAAGAATGGCCCGTAAAAATTGTTGGAGCGATGAGCTACGTTTGCCGGAAGTTATACGCGCTCAAAGTCTATTGGATCGCGACGAATGAGTGAAAACTTGCTCTTACAACATTATTCCTCCTATTTTTCGTTCCGATTTACGATTTCCGTGGCATTTTTCTCGAAAATATACACAAAATTAAGTCAAGAAGGGCCCGTTAAAATTGTCCGAGGGATGAGTTACGTTGGCCGGCAGTTATACGCGCCCAAAGTCTCTTGGCTCGCGACGGATGAGTGAAAAGTTGCTTTTACAACATTATTCCTCCAATTTCCGTTTAGGTTTACGATTTCCGTGGCATTTTTCTCCAAAATGTACACAAAATTAAATCAAGAATGGCCCGTAAAAATTGTCGGAGCGATGAGCTACGTTTGTCGGAAGTTATACGCGCTCAAAGTCTCTTGGATCGCGACGAATTAGTGAAAAGTTGCTCTTACAATATTACCCCTCCAATTTTCGTTGAGGTTTACGATTTCCGTGGCATTTTTCTCGAAAATGTACATGAAATTAAGTCAAGAATGGCCCGTAAAAATTGTCGGAGCGATGGGTTACGTTGGCCGGCAGTTATACGCGGTCAAAGTCTCTTGGCTCGCGACGAATAATTGAAAAGTTGCTCTTACAACATTATTCCTCCGATTTTCGTTCAGGTTGACGATTTCCGTGGCATTTTTCTCGAAAATGTACACAAAATTAAACCAAGAATGGCCCGTAAAAATTGTCGGAGCGGTGAGCTACGTTTGCCGGAAGTTATACGCTCTCAAAGTCTCTTGGATCGCGACGAATGAGTGAAAAGTTGCTCTTACAATATTATTACTCCAATTTTCCTACAGGTTTACGATTTCCGTGGCCTTTTTTTCGAAAATCTACACAAAATTAAGTCGAGAATGGCCCGTTAAAATTGTCCGACGGATGAGGTACGTTGGCCGGCAGTTATTTGCGCCCAAAGTCTCTTCGCTCGCGACGAATGAGTGAAAAGTTGCTCTTTCAACATTATTCCTCCAATTTTCGTTCAGGTTTACGATTGCCGTGGCATTTTTCTCGAAAATGCCTGCAAATTTAAATCAAGAATGGCCCGTAAAAGTTGTCTGAGCGATGAGTTACGTTGGCCGGCAGTTATACGCGCTGAAACTCTCCTGGCTCGCGACGAATGAGTGAAAAGTTGCTCTTACAACATTATTCCCCCCATTTTCGTTCGGGTTTATGATTTCCGTGGCATTTTTCTCCAAAATGTACACAAAATTAAACCAAGAATGGCCCGTAAAAATTGTCGGAGCGATGAGCTACGTTTGCCAAAAGTTATATGCGCTCAAAGTCTCTTGGATCGCGACAAATGAGTGAAAAGTTGCTCTTACAACATTATTCCTCCTATTTTTCGTTCCGATTTACGATTTCCGTGGCATTTTTCTCGAAAATATACACAAAATTAAGTCAAGAAGGGCCCGTTAAAATTGTCCGAGGGATGAGTTACGTTGGCCGGCAGTTATACGCGCCCAAAGTCTCTTGGCTCGCGACGATTGAGTGAAAAGTTGTTCTTACAACATTATTCCTCCAATTTTCGTTCAGGTTGACGATTTCCGTGCCATTTTTCTCGAAAATGTACACAAAATTAAACCAAGAATGGCCCGTAAAAATTGTCCGAGCGATGAGCTACGTTTGCCGGAAGTTATACGCGCTCAAAGTCTCTTGGATCGCGACGAATGAGTGAAAAGTTGCTCTTACAATATTATTACTCCAATTTTCCTACAGGTTTTCACCACTGACAAAGAATTTTGAGGCCATTTTCATTATATATTTCCTGTCAGCCGGAGTGCTTCCTTCGGGAAATTCTTGTCTCTGGACATAATTCATGATATCGTAATACCATGGTTTTTCATCAGGTTCTCCAGTCACAGCCATACAGTAAGCCGGCTTTGTTAGGACTTCAATCTTCAAGGGTTCTACTTCTACTCCACCAGTCACCTGTAGCATGGATGACAGCGTAGCTAGCGCATCAGCGAACTGATTGTGAGATCTTGACAAGTATTCGAAGGAAATGTCTTCGAACTCCTTTATGATTTCTTCGAGATATTCATGGTATGGCACTAGCTTGGCGTCTCTCGTCTTCCATTCTCCCAGAGTTTGCAGAATAATCAGAGCAGAATCACCAAACACCTTTAACTTGGTTATCCCCATTTCCACTGCGGCTTGAAGTCCGAGGATACAAGCTTCGTACTCGGCTATATTATTGGTACATGGGAACACCAACTTTGCTGCTACTGGATAATGTTGCCCATCTGGGGATATCAAGACTGCCCCAGTGCCGGAACCAGTCAAGTTCACGGCTCCATCGAAGAACATAGTCCACGCGTCTTCCTTTATCACTAAAATGCGGTCCTCTGGGGAATATCCATCATCATCCGAGATTCCAGGATTCTCAGCTAACACATCAGCAATCACTCGACCTTTGACTGACTTCTGTGGCATCATCTGGACATCGAATTCTGAAATCAAAATTTGCCATTTGGCTAGCTTCCCTACCAAAGCCGGTTGATCAAGTAAGTACTTGATGGGATCATTCTCAGTCACCAGGAGAGTCTGGTGATGCAGTGTATACTGTCTCAGCCGATGGAGTACCCATACTAGTGCAGCGCAAGTCTTCTCGGCTTCAGAGTAGTTCAATTCCGAGACAGTGAACTTCTTACTCAAATAATAAATGGCTCGCTCCTTCCCGTCTTCGGGACCTTTCTGTGCTAACATAGCTCCCAAAGACTCGCTATGGATCGTGAGATAGAGAATCAGAGGCTGCCCCGGCACTGGAGGGACTAGCACTGGTGGTTTCATCAAGTACTGCTTCAGTTCCCTAAATGCTTCTTGACAATTATCATCCCATTCCACCTGAGCATTCTTCCTTAGAAGCTTGAAGAACGGTTTAGCAGTTTCGGAGAGCTGGGAAATGAACCGAGCTATATAATTCAGTCTGCCCAAGAGGCTGCGTACTTCTTTCACGGTGGATGGGGGTTGTAGCTCACATATAGCCTTCACTTTGGAAGGATCGATTTCGATGCCCTTACTGCTTACTACAAACCCAAGTAGCTTGCCCGACGTTGCCCCGAATACGCACTTGGCTGGGTTGAGACGGAGTTTAAACTCACGGAGTCGGTCGAACAACTTCTCCAGGGTATCAACATGACTCTCTCCGGGTCGAGACTTGGCAATCATGTCGTCAACATATATCTCAATCTCAATCTCCTTATAGTGAAACGTTCCCCAAGGAGTAATAAACGCCGTCTTCTCCTTATCACCCTCCTTCATCCTTATCTGATTATAGCCCGAGAAGCCATCCATGAAAGAGAACAGTTCGAACCCAGCGGTACTGTCTACCAGAACATCTATGTGCGGTAATGGAAAGTCGTCTTTAGGGCTAGCCTTGTTCAGGTCGCGATAGTCGATGCACACCCGAACTCGGCCATCTTTCTTCATGACTGGCACGATGTTGGCTACCCAAGTAAGGTATTGGGTGACTTCAATAAATCCCACCTTCAACAATTTCATGACCTCCTCTTCTATTTTCTTTGAAAGTTCAAGTTTGGTTCTTCGCAGCTTCTGTTTCTTGGGTGGCATGCCGGGGTTAGTAGGCAAGCCATGCTCCACAATAGAAGGGTCTAATCTTGGCATATCGGCGTACGACCAGGCAAAGACATCCTGGTAATCTTTCAGCAATTGGACCAGGCGTTTGGCTTCACCTTCGAGAAGGGTTGCCCCTATCTTCACCTCCTTGGGTTCTCCGGAATCACTCAAGTTGACAGCGATAGTTTGATCGACCGTCAGAACTTTAGGTCTTTCATGATGTTCTAGGTCGCGTTGAATATCCGAGGAATCGTTGAATTCATCGGCATCATCTGGATCAAGCTCGGCGGAATATAATTCACCGGATTGGACCGTTCCCATACCTTCATGCGTCACAAGATCGTCCCTGAAACATAGAGCAGTGGATTCAGAAGGACAAACAGGGCTAATCCTCGCATTTTGCAATATTTTTTTTAATCTTTTGTGTGTTTTTGATTTTTTGAAATTCATTTCAAAAAGGTTTTATCACGAGGAAACATGAAGAAGTCCAGGCCTCAGAGTTCTCCTTGGACTATATTTTCTTTTATCGGTTGGATATCATCACCAGGCTGGTTTGATATACCTCAACATGCCCTCAAAAAGTGAGAATAAAACTTTGTAATTTCATTGATTTTTGGAATGAATTACATTTATTGAATGGAAATTGCAACAATCAAACCCTAGAAATGGAAATGAAAAGCAGCACTCGAAACGAGGCAAATCCTAAAAAGCAATAAAAGTTCCCACGCAGGGGAGTGTGCAAAAAATTAAAGATTTTACTCTTGTGGGCCTGTGCCCATTCCCTCTAACGGTCCTTTTTCGACAGCTCCAATGAAGACGTCGTCGAACAGAGTAGTGATTCCCTCTATCGCATCGTCGGGGTCTTCTATCTTTAGATTATCCATACCTCCCCATCCGTCAGGGACAATGTCGCGGGGATCCGAATAAAAGCTTGGGGGCGCCGAGTACTTCACATAGTAATCAAACTTGCCACTCGGTTGCCCCAGCGTGTCGATTACTTCCGTCTCTTCGTGCATCATCCTTGCTGGACCCGGAAACGTGGTGCGGATATGTGGAGGCATCCTACCACGCGCAGTCTCTTCATTATTCGACCCTTGGTTGGGTCGCTGTCCGTTCTGCTCAGCTCCTTGACCTCGACCTCGACCGTATCCACGTCTCTCATTGTTCAGCGTAGTTGGCCCTTGATACCCCAATCCAGAAGTGCGGGGTCTTTGAGAGACTTCGATCGGTCGGCGGATACCTTGACCATCCCTGCCAAGGCCTTCGCCCGGAATAAAACCATGCGAGACCATTACTCTTCCGACCATGACAGCAGCATTCGACACCTCAGGGACCGGTGGCGATGATCCTCTAGACGCGTGAATGGTCGATACGAGCTCGAGCGACTGGTAGCTCGATTCAATTTTGCAGTCTGGCTCAACATAGGGGATAGCCGCTGCGTGATAGATTGGGTGTTCCTCTTCACCGTGGACAGTTACTAACTTCCTTTCCACCACGAACTTCACCTTCTGATGCAGACTGGATGGGACAGCTCCAGCAGTATGAATCCATGGACGACCAAGCAAAAAGTTGAATGCAATGGGAATGTCCATAACCTGGAATAGGACGTTGAACACGGTCGGCCCAACCTGTATGTCGAGGTGAATTTCTCCCATAACTTCCTTCTTTGTTCCGTCGAAGGCTCGCACGGAAGTCTTTGCAGCATTTATCCTCGAGGGATCTACCTTAAGGCGATGTAGAGTCGCCAGAGGGCAAATGTTCAGGGCCGAACCGTTATCGATTAGGACCCGGGCCACGTGCGAGGCCTTGTACTTGACAGAAATGTACAGGGCCTTGGTATGTCCTCTGCCTTCTAGAGGGAATTCCTCATCCGAAAAGGCTATTAGGTCTTTGAGGAGTATGGAGCCCACGAACTCTTCCAGCCTCTCGTGATCAATCATCTCAGGCACGTGGACTTCGCTTAACACTTTCATTAGGGCCTTCTGATGCTTGACCGACGTCTGAAGAAGCTCAAGTAGAGAAATTTGCGCAGTTGCTCGACGATGCTATATTCACTGGCTTTGATGACAGCCAGAAACTCTTTAGCCTCTTCATCAGTGACCGGTTTTGCGGGTTGAGCATTGGCTTGGCCATAAGCACGTCCGGACCTGGTGACCAAATCAACATCGAGGCTGTAAGACCAGGGAACTGCCCTATCGTCAGAGTACTCATAAGGTTGAGGAATCTCGATCACTATCTCTTCATCAGCTGCGGGGGTGCCTATCTCCTCGTCATCAGTTGCGTCTTCGAGCGGAGGCATGTCCTCGGGCAAAGGATCGAGCTTATCCTTCCCGGCGTTTAACGTGGCGAACTCCTCATCCCAGTCAATGATGACCTCGGAGATAGTGGACACGATGCCGGTATGGTCGGCATAAACAATCATCTTAGCTTCCACCATCGCTGAGATTCTTTCCTTCATGATAGCCAGGGGAAGGGCCTCATTACCCGGGTAATACCCGGCTTTCACCAATTCACCGTAGACCTGAGCGGTGTACACCTTGACGTTTTTGATCCGACCAGCGTCGAAGCAGAATATAGCATTCACATTGCCCGCGTGGTCAGGAAGCGGGTTACTCTGAACATTCGGCTTGGCGGACTGGAATGAGAAAGCCTTCGTGTCCAGGAGGTTCTGGATTCGGTGCTTGAGGGCTAAGCAATCGTCGGTCGAGTGTCCGACCTCACCCATATGATAATCGCATTTTTTCGATGGGTCGAAGTTACGATACTGCTCAGGATTGGGCCGCTTTGGCTCGTTGGTGAGTAAACCTTTCTTCCGGAGCACCGCCAACACTTGTGACAATGAACCGGGGAGGGGGGTGAATTGTCTCCTGTTGTTCCACCTCTGGAAAGGTTGACGGCCCGTGTTTTGCTGCTGAGCTTCAGCCACCTGAATTGCTGGGGCTGGGTTAGTATTCCGCCGGCTCGGTTGGTTATAAGCCATATTCACTTCCGCAGCCGGTTCTTTCTCCTTTCTCGCACTGTATCTCTTGGCTGACGAGGACGGCTCGACAAACCATCCATCCTTCAATCCTATCTCGATTTGTTCGCCTATAGGGATGAGCTGGTTGAAGTTGTCAGCTGGAATGGCAACCATTCGATTACGGTACTCGAACGGGAGAGTTTTGACAAACATCCTCTTCAGCTCACTGTCAATAGGTTCCGGGACAACCTGAGCGGATAAATTTCTCCACCTAATGGCATAGTCTTTAAAAGACTCGGTCTTCTTCATTTGAGCCCGCTCGAGATCATCACGGGTGGGAGCGATGTCCGTTATAAACCGGTATTGTTTGAGGAACGCTTCACTGGCCTCCTTCCAGCTTTTGAGGCTATTGATCTTCTTCATGAGGTACCAGTGCAGAGCGGGGCCGGTCAAACTCGCTTGGAATGCATGAATCATCAGAAGCTCGTTGTCAACGTACGAGGTCATTTGCACGTGGTACAACTGCAGGTGAGCTTTCGGGCACGTGGTGCCATTGTATTTATCGAAATCTGGCATCTTGAACTTCTTCGGGATCTTAATCTGGGAGTACATGGACAAATCAATCGAGGGCGAATCCTGCGAACCCTCTAACTGCTTAACTCTCTCCTCGAGCTTATGGACCCGTTCGTCCGGCTTCGGTTTGTCGACAATAATCTGGATAGGGTCATCCTCCAATTTAGGCATATCGTCATCCTCCTCGACATCGACATTCTTCGCACCTGTATGCTTCGGGACTGACACTTCAGGGGATGCCGGAACAGGGACCGACCAAAGAGCCTTGATCTCAGCGGTCATTTGCTGCATGGCGACGGCGAGTTGATTGATCTGGTCCGCCATACCGTCAACACGTTCCTGCAACTCAGTTTGATCGGCCATTCTAGTTTTTGACCGAGTGCGAATAGGTGATCGTGATCGGCCCGTAGTTACCTAATTTCAGAATGAAACAGGGCATACATAAGTATTGAGCAAAAATCACACGTCGATCCATGACATTAGTCTAACCGCTTTGAATTGAAAAGACCTCTTTATTGAAATGACGAAAATTTTTACATCGACTAATGACTTGAAATCAAACTGAATTAAAAACAAACGACGCAATTCCTAAGCAAATTTAAAATTGAAATGGAAATGAAGAAAAACAACTTCAAGCTTCGACTCATTTTTTATTAAGCTTGATCTATAGACATATGGGAGGCGACATCCTTCTTCAGCTGCTCATAAGCCCGAGCTATCTTGGCTGCCTTCTCTTCAGCTTCCTCGACCTTCCTTTTGAGGCGGTTGTTCTCTGAGCGATTGGCGGACTTGAGAGGCACCTTGGGTATCGTCGGACGTATCTCTTGAGGGATCTTGTGTCGTCGGACGTACTGGGTCGTCGCGAAGTAGGACTTCTGCTCCCCTTTTAGCTCTCCTTCGGGTCGGGCTATTTTCAAAACACGACACTTCTTCCACATCTTCTGGAGTTGAGCTATGGTCCCTTCATGTTCCTCACTCTGGTCGGAGAAATCGGCACGGAGGAGCTCGGGTTGTAACGCCGGAGGGAGCCCCTGGAGAATCTGGTACTGACGGGACACTCTGGCGGGATAGTATTCGATTGCGCCAGTGAAACCCAAGAGTGGTACCGGACCGACACCATTACACGTAAGCCGAGCTTCCTCGACATTGAACCAACGCGCTCAAAGTCTCTTGGATCGCGACGAATGAGTGAAAAGTTGCTCTTACAACATTATTCCTCCAACTTTCGTTAAGGTTTACGATTTCCGTGGCATTTTTTCGACAATGTACACAAAATTAAAACAAGAATGACCCGTAAAAATTGTCGGAGCGATGAGCTACGTTTGCCGGAAGCTATACGCGCTCAAAGTCTCTTGGATCGCGACGAATGAGTGAAAAGTTGCTCTTACAACATTATTCCTCCAATTTTCGTTCAGGTTTACGATTTCCGTGGCATTTTTCTAGAAAATGTACACAAAATTAAACCAAGAATGGCCCGTAAAAAATGTCGGAGCGATGAGCTACGTTTGCCGGTAGTTATACGCGCTCAAAGTCTCTTGGCTCGCGACGAATGAGTGAAATGTTGCTCTTACAACATTATTCCTCCAATTTTCGTTCAGGTTTACGATTTCCGTGCCATTTTACTCGAAAATGTACACAAAATTAAAGCAAGAATGGCCCATAAAAATTGTCGGAGCGATGAGCTACGTTTGTCGGAAGTTATACGCGCTCAAAGTCTCTTGGATCGCGACGAATGAGTGCAAAGTTGCTCTTACAACATTATTCCTCCAATTTTCGTTCAAGATTACGATTTTCGTGCCATTTTTCTCGAAAATGTACACAAAAATAAACCAAGAATGGCCCGTAAAAATTGTCGGAGCGATGAGCTACGTTTGCCGGAAGTTATACGTGCTCAAAGTCTCTTCGATCGCGACGAATGAGTGAAAAGTTGCTCTTACAACATTATTCCTCCAATTTTCGTTCAGGTTTATGATTTCCGTGCCATTTTTGTCGAAAATGTACACAAAATTATGACAAGAATGGCCCGTAAAAATTGTCGGCGCGATGAGTTACGTTGGCCGGCAGTTATACGCGCTCAAAGTCTCTTGGCTCGCGACGAATAAGTGAAAAGTTGCACTTACAACATTATTCCTCCAATTTTCGTTCAGGTTTACGATTTTCGTGGCATTTTTCTCAAAAATGTACACAAAATTAAACGAAGAATGGCCCGTAAAAATTGTCGGAGCGATGAGCTACTTTTGCCGGAAGTTATACGCGCTCAAAGTCTCTTGGATCGCGACGAATGAGTGAAAAGTTGCTCTTACAACATTATTCCTCCAACTTTCGTTAAGGTTTACGATTTCCGTGGCATTTTTTCGACAATGTACACAAAATTAAAACAAGAATGACCCGTAAAAATTGTCGGAGCGATGAGCTACGTTTGCCGGAAGCTATACGCGCTCAAAGTCTCTTGGATCGCGACGAATGAGTGAAAAGTTGCTCTTACAACATTATTCCTCCAATTTTCGTTCAGGTTTACGATTTCCGTGGCATTTTTCTCGAAAATGTACACAAAATTAAACCAAGAATGGCCCGTAAAAAATGTCGGAGCGATGAGCTACGTTTGCCGGAAGTTATACGCGCTCAAAGT
This sequence comes from Syzygium aqueum, assembly GCA_031216185.1. NCBI lineage: Eukaryota > Viridiplantae > Streptophyta > Magnoliopsida > Myrtales > Myrtaceae > Syzygium > Syzygium aqueum. Next base: position 17,487 of record JASUUB010000014.1, on the reverse strand, counting down.
CTCTTGGATCGCGATGAATGAGTGAAAAGTTGCTCTTACAACATTATTCCTCCAATTTTCGTTCAGGATTACGATTTTCGTGCCATTTTTCTCGAAAATGTACACAAAAATAAACCAAGAATGGCCCGTAAAAATTGTCGGAGCGATGAGCTACGTTTGCCGGAAGTTATACGTGCTCAAAGTCTCTTCGATCGCGACGAATGAGTGAAAAGTTGCTCATACAACATTATTCCTCCAATTTTCGTTCAGGTTTATGATTTCCGTGCCATTTTTGTCGAAAATGTACACAAAATTAAGACAAGAATGGCCCGTAAAAATTGTCGGCGCGATGAGTTACGTTGGCCGGCAGTTATACGCGCTCAAAGTCTCTTGGATCGCGACGAATGAGTGAAAAGTTGCTCTTACAACATTATTCCACCAATTTTCGTTCAGGTTTACGATTTCCGTGGCATTTTTCTGAAAATGTACACAAAATTAAGTGAAGAATGGCCTGTAAAAATTGTCGGAGCGAAGAGCTACATTTGCCGGAAGTTATACGCGCTCAAAGTCTCTTGGATCGCGACGAATGAGTGAAAAGTTGCTCTTACAACATTATTCCTCGAATTTTCGTTCAGGTTTATGATTTCCGTGCCATTTTTCTCGAAAATGTACACAAAATTAAGATAAGAATGGCCCGTAAAAATTGTCGGCGCGATGAGTTACGTTTGCCGGCAGTTATACTCGCTCAAAGTCTCTTGGCTCGCGACGAATAAGGGAAAAGTTGCTCTTACAACATTATTCCTCCATTTTTCGTTCAGGTTTTTTGATTTCCGTGCCAATTTTCTCGAAACTTTACACAAAATTAAGATAAGAATGGCCCGTAAAAATTGTCGGCGCGATGAGTTACGTTGGCCGGCAGTTATACGCGCTCAAAGTCTCTTGGCTCGCGACGAATAAGTGAAAAGTTGCACTTACAACATTATTCCTCCAATTTTCGTTCAGGTTTACGATTTTCGTGGCTTTTTTCTCGAAAATGTACACAAAATTAAACGAAGAATGGCCCGTAAAAAATGTCGGAGCGATGAGCTACTTTTGCCGGAAGTTATACGCGCTCAAAGTCTCTTGGATCGCGACGAATGAGTGAAAAGTTGCTCTTACAACATTATTCCACCAATTTTCGTTCAGGTTTACGATTTCCGTGGCATTTTTCTCGAAAATGTACACAAAATTAAGTGAAGAATGGCCTGTAAAAATTGTCGGAGCGAAGAGCTACATTTGCCGGAAGTTATACGCGCTCAAAGTCTCTTGGATCGCGACGAATGAGTGAAAAGTTGCTCTTACAACATTATTCCTTCAATTTTCGTTCAGGTTTACGATTTCCGTGCCATTTTTCTCGAAAATGTACACAAAATTAAGACAAGAATGGCCCGTAAAAATTGTCGGCGCGATGAGTTACGTTTGCCGGCAGTTATACTCGCTGAAAGTCTCTTGGCTCGCGACGAATAAGGGAAAAGTTGCTCTTACAACATTATTCCTCCAATTTTCGTTCAGGTTTTTTGATTTCCGTGCCAATTTTCTCGAAACTTTACACAAAATTAAGATAAGAATGGCCCGTAAAAATTGTCGGCGCGATGAGTTACGTTGGCCGGCAGTTATACGCGCTCAAAGTCTCTTGGCTCGCGACAAATAAGTGAAAAGTTGCACTTACAACATTATTCCTCCAATTTTCGTTCAGGTTTACGATTTTCGTGGCATTTTTCTCGAAAATGTACACAAAATTAAACGAAGAATGGCCCGTAAAAATTGTCGGAGCGATGAGCTACTTTTGCCGGAAGTTATACGCGCTCAAAGTCTCTTGGATCGCGACGAATGAGTGAAAAGTTGCTCTTACAACATTATTCCTCCAACTTTCGTTAAGGTTTACGATTTTCGTGGCATTTTTCTCGAAAATGTACACAAAATTACACGAAGAATGGCCCGTAAAAATTGTCGGAGCGATGAGCTACGTTTGCCGGAAGTTATACGCGCTCAAAGTCTCTTGGATCGCGACGAATGAGTGAAAAGTTGCTCTTACAACATTATTCCTCCAATTTTCGTTCAGGTTTACGATTTCCGTGGCATTTTTCTCGAAAATGTACACAAAATTAAACGAAGAATGGCCCGTAAAAAATGTCGGAGCGATGAGCTACGTTTGCCGGAAGTTATACGCGCTCAAAGTCTCTTGGATCGCGACGAATGAGTGAAAAGTTGCTCTTACAACATTATTCCTCCAATTTTCGTTCAGGTTTACGATTTCCGTGCCATTTTTCTCGAAAATGTACACAAAATTAACACAAGAATGGCCCGTAAAAATTGTCGGAGCGATGAGTTACGTTGGCCTGCAGTTATACGCGCTCAAAGTCTCTTGGCTCGCCACGAATAAGTGAAAAGTTGCCCTTACAACATTATTCCTCCAATTTTCGTTCAGGTTTACGATTTTCGTGGCTTTTTTCTCGAAAATGTACACAAAATTAAACGAAGAATGGCCCGTAAAAAATGTCGGAGCGATGAGCTACTTTTGCCGGAAGTTATACGCGCTCAAAGTCTCTTGGATCGCGACGAATGAGTGAAAAGTTGCTCTTACAACATTATTCCACCAATTTTCGTTCAGGTTTACGATTTCCGTGGCATTTTTCTCGAAAATGTACACAAAATTAAGTGAAGAATGGCCTGTAAAAATTGTCGGAGCGAAGAGCTACATTTGCCGGAAGTTATACGCGCTCAAAGTCTCTTGGATCGCGACGAATGAGTGAAAAGTTGCTCTTACAACATTATTCCTTCAATTTTCGTTCAGGTTTACGATTTCCGTGCCATTTTTCTCGAAAATGTACACAAAATTAAGACAAGAATGGCCCGTAAAAATTGTCGGCGCGATGAGTTACGTTTGCCGGCAGTTATACTCGCTGAAAGTCTCTTGGCTCGCGACGAATAAGGGAAAAGTTGCTCTTACAACATTATTCCTCCAATTTTCGTTCAGGTTTTTTGATTTCCGTGCCAATTTTCTCGAAACTTTACACAAAATTAAGATAAGAATGGCCCGTAAAAATTGTCGGCGCGATGAGTTACGTTGGCCGGCAGTTATACGCGCTCAAAGTCTCTTGGCTCGCGACAAATAAGTGAAAAGTTGCACTTACAACATTATTCCTCCAATTTTCGTTCAGGTTTACGATTTTCGTGGCATTTTTCTCGAAAATGTACACAAAATTAAACGAAGAATGGCCCGTAAAAATTGTCGGAGCGATGAGCTACTTTTGCCGGAAGTTATACGCGCTCAAAGTCTCTTGGATCGCGACGAATGAGTGAAAAGTTGCTCTTACAACATTATTCCTCCAACTTTCGTTAAGGTTTACGATTTTCGTGGCATTTTTCTCGAAAATGTACACAAAATTACACGAAGAATGGCCCGTAAAAATTGTCGGAGCGATGAGCTACGTTTGCCGGAAGTTATACGCGCTCAAAGTCTCTTGGATCGCGACGAATGAGTGAAAAGTTGCTCTTACAACATTATTCCTCCAATTTTCGTTCAGGTTTACGATTTCCGTGGCATTTTTCTCGAAAATGTACACAAAATTAAACGAAGAATGGCCCGTAAAAAATGTCGGAGCGATGAGCTACGTTTGCCGGAAGTTATACGCGCTCAAAGTCTCTTGGATCGCGACGAATGAGTGAAAAGTTGCTCTTACAACATTATTCCTCCAATTTTCGTTCAGGTTTACGATTTCCGTGCCATTTTTCTCGAAAATGTACACAAAATTAACACAAGAATGGCCCGTAAAAATTGTCGGAGCGATGAGTTACGTTGGCCTGCAGTTATACGCGCTCAAAGTCTCTTGGCTCGCCACGAATAAGTGAAAAGTTGCCCTTACAACATTATTCCTCCAATTTTCATTCAGGTTTACGATTTCCGTGCCATTTTTCGCGAAAATGGCAACAAAATTAAGACAAGAATGGCCCGTAAAAATTGTCGGCGCGATGAGTTACGATTGCCGGAAGTTATTCGCGCTCAAAGTCTCTTGGATCGCGACGAATGAGTGAAAAGTTGCACTTACAACATTATTCCTCCAATTTTCGTTCAGGTTTACGATTTCCGTGCCATTTTTCACGAAAATGGCAACAAAATTAAGACAAGAATGGCTCGTAAAAATTGCCGGCGCGATGAGTTACGATTGCCTGCAGTTATACGCGCTCAAAGTCTCTTGGCTCGCGACGAATAAGTGAAAAGTTGCTCTTAAAGCATTATTCCTTCAATTTTCGATCAGGTTTACGATTTCCGTGCCATTTTTCTCGAAAATGTACACAAAATTAAGACCAGAATGGCCCGTAAAAATTGTCGGCGCGATGAGTTACGTTTGCCGGCAGTTATACTCGCTGAAAGTCTCTTGGCTCGCGACGAATAAGGGAAAAGTTGCTCTTACAACATTATTCCTCCAATTTTCGTTCAGGTTTTTTGATTTCCGTGCCAATTTTCTCGAAACTTTACACAAAATTAAGATAAGAATGGCCCGTAAAAATTGTCGGCGCGATGAGTTACGTTGGCCGGCAGTTATACGCGCTCAAAGTCTCTTGGCTCGCGACAAATAAGTGAAAAGTTGCACTTACAACATTATTCCTCCAATTTTCGTTCAGGTTTACGATTTTCGTGGCATTTTTCTCGAAAATGTACACAAAATTAAACGAAGAATGGCCCGTAAAAATTGTCGGAGCGATGAGCTACTTTTGCCGGAAGTTATACGCGCTCAAAGTCTCTTGGATCGCGACGAATGAGTGAAAAGTTGCTCTTACAACATTATTCCTCCAACTTTCGTTAAGGTTTACGATTTCCGTGGCATTTTTTCGACAATGTACACAAAATTAAAACAAGAATGACCCGTAAAAATTGTCGGAGCGATGAGCTACGTTTGCCGGAAGTTATACGTGCTGAAAGTCTCTTCGATCGCGACGAATGAGTGAAAAGTTGCTCTTACAACATTATTCCTTCAATTTTCGTTCAGGTTTACGATTTCCGTGCCATTTTTCTCGAAAATGTACACAAAATTAAGTGAAGAATGGCCCGTAAAAATTGTCGGAGCGATGAGCTACGTTTGCCGGAAGTTATACGCGCTCAAAGTCTCTTGGATCGCGACGAATGAGTGAAAAGTTGCTCTTACAACATTATTCCTCCAATTTTCGTTCAGGTTTACGATTTCCGTGGCATTTTTCTCGAAAATGTACACAAAATTAAACCAAGAATGGCCCGTAAAAAATGTCGGAGCGATGAGCTACGTTTGCCGGAAGTTATACGCGCTCAAAGTCTCTTGGATCGCGACGAATGAGTGAAAAGTTGCTCTTACAACATTATTCCTCCAATTTTCGTTCAGGTTTACGATTTCCGTGCCATTTTTCTCGAAAATGTACACAAAATTAACAGAAGAATGGCCCGTAAAAATTGTCGGAGCGATGAGTTACGTTGGCCTGCAGTTATACGCGCTCAAAGTCTCTTGGCTCGCCACGAATAAGTGAAAAGTTGCCCTTACAACATTATTCCTCCAATTTTCATTCAGGTTTACGATTTCCGTGCCATTTTTCGCGAAAATGGCAACAAAATTAAGACAAGAATGGCCCGTAAAAATTGTCGGCGCGATGAGTTACGATTGCCGGAAGTTATTCGCGCTCAAAGTCTCTTGGATCGCGACGAATGAGTGAAAAGTTGCACTTACAACATTATTCCTCCAATTTTCGTTCAGGTTTACGATTTCCGTGCCATTTTTCACGAAAATGGCAACAAAATTAAGACAAGAATGGCTCGTAAAAATTGCCGGCGCGATGAGTTACGATTGCCGGCAGTTATACGCGCTCAAAGTCTCTTGGCTCGCGACGAATAAGTGAAAAGTTGCTCTTAAAACATTATTCCTTCAATTTTCGTTCAGGTTTACGATTTCCGTGCCATTTTTCTCGAAAATGTACACAAAATTAAGACAAGAATGGCCCGTAAAAATTGTCGGCGCGATGAGTTACGTTTGCCGGCAGTTATACTCGCTCAAAGTCTCTTGGCTCGCGACGAATAAGGGAAAAGTTGCTCTTACAACATTATTCCTCCATTTTTCGTTCAGGTTTTTTGATTTCCGTGCCAATTTTCTCGAAACTTTACACAAAATTAAGATAAGAATGGCCCGTAAAAATTGTCGGCGCGATGAGTTATGTTGGCCGGCAGTTATACGCGCTCAAAGTCTCTTGGCTCGCGACGAATAAGTGAAAAGTTGCACTTACAACATTATTCCTCCAATTTTCGTTCAGGTTTACGATTTTCGTGGCATTTTTCTCGAAAATGTACACAAAATTACACGAAGAATGGCCCGTAAAAATTGTCGGAGCGATGAGCTACGTTTGCCGGAAGTTATACGCGCTCAAAGTCTCTTGGATCGCGACAAATGAGTGAAAAGTTGCTCTTACAACATTATTCCTCCAATTTTCGTTCAGGTTTACGATTTCCGTGGCATTTTTCTCGAAAATGTACACAAAATTAAACGAAGAATGGCCCGTAAAAAATGTCGGAGCGGTGAGCTACGTTTGCCGGAAGTTATACGCGCTCAAAGTCTCTTGGATCGCGACGAATGAGTGAAAAGTTGCTCTTACAACATTATTCCTCCAATTTTCGTTCAGGTTTACGATTTCCGTGCCATTTTTCTCGAAAATGTACACAAAATTAACACAAGAATGGCCCGTAAAAATTGTCGGAGCGATGAGTTACGTTGGCCTGCAGTTATACGTGCTCAAAGTCTCTTGGCTCGCCACGAATAAGTGAAAAGTTGCCCTTACAACATTATTCCTCCAATTTTCGTTCAGGTTTACGATTTTCGTGGCTTTTTTCTCGAAAATGTACACAAAATTAAACGAAGAATGGCCCGTAAAAAATGTCGGAGCGATGAGCTACTTTTGCCGGAAGTTATACGCGCTCAAAGTCTCTTGGATCGCGACGAATGAGTGAAAAGTTGCTCTTACAACATTATTCCACCAATTTTCGTTCAGGTTTACGATTTCCGTGGCATTTTTCTCGAAAATGTACACAAAATTAAGTGAAGAATGGCCTGTAAAAATTGTCGGAGCGAAGAGCTACATTTGCCGGAAGTTATACGCGCTCAAAGTCTCTTGGATCGCGACGAATGAGTGAAAAGTTGCTCTTACAACATTATTCCTTCAATTTTCGTTCAGGTTTACGATTTCCGTGCCATTTTTCTCGAAAATGTACACAAAATTAAGACAAGAATGGCCCGTAAAAATTGTCGGCGCGATGAGTTACGTTTGCCGGCAGTTATACTCGCTGAAAGTCTCTTGGCTCGCGACGAATAAGGGAAAAGTTGCTCTTACAACATTATTCCTCCAATTTTCGTTCAGGTTTTTTGATTTCCGTGCCAATTTTCTCGAAACTTTACACAAAATTAAGATAAGAATGGCCCGTAAAAATTGTCGGCGCGATGAGTTACGTTGGCCGGCAGTTATACGCGCTCAAAGTCTCTTGGCTCGCGACAAATAAGTGAAAAGTTGCACTTACAACATTATTCCTCCAATTTTCGTTCAGGTTTACGATTTTCGTGGCATTTTTCTCGAAAATGTACACAAAATTAAACGAAGAATGGCCCGTAAAAATTGTCGGAGCGATGAGCTACTTTTGCCGGAAGTTATACGCGCTCAAAGTCTCTTGGATCGCGACGAATGAGTGAAAAGTTGCTCTTACAACATTATTCCTCCAACTTTCGTTAAGGTTTACGATTTTCGTGGCATTTTTCTCGAAAATGTACACAAAATTACACGAAGAATGGCCCGTAAAAATTGTCGGAGCGATGAGCTACGTTTGCCGGAAGTTATACGCGCTCAAAGTCTCTTGGATCGCGACGAATGAGTGAAAAGTTGCTCTTACAACATTATTCCTCCAATTTTCGTTCAGGTTTACGATTTCCGTGGCATTTTTCTCGAAAATGTACACAAAATTAAACGAAGAATGGCCCGTAAAAAATGTCGGAGCGATGAGCTACGTTTGCCGGAAGTTATACGCGCTCAAAGTCTCTTGGATCGCGACGAATGAGTGAAAAGTTGCTCTTACAACATTATTCCTCCAATTTTCGTTCAGGTTTACGATTTCCGTGCCATTTTTCTCGAAAATGTACACAAAATTAACACAAGAATGGCCCGTAAAAATTGTCGGAGCGATGAGTTACGTTGGCCTGCAGTTATACGCGCTCAAAGTCTCTTGGCTCGCCACGAATAAGTGAAAAGTTGCCCTTACAACATTATTCCTCCAATTTTCATTCAGGTTTACGATTTCCGTGCCATTTTTCGCGAAAATGGCAACAAAATTAAGACAAGAATGGCCCGTAAAAATTGTCGGCGCGATGAGTTACGATTGCCGGAAGTTATTCGCGCTCAAAGTCTCTTGGATCGCGACGAATGAGTGAAAAGTTGCACTTACAACATTATTCCTCCAATTTTCGTTCAGGTTTACGATTTCCGTGCCATTTTTCACGAAAATGGCAACAAAATTAAGACAAGAATGGCTCGTAAAAATTGCCGGCGCGATGAGTTACGATTGCCTGCAGTTATACGCGCTCAAAGTCTCTTGGCTCGCGACGAATAAGTGAAAAGTTGCTCTTACAACATTATTCCTCCAATTTTCGATCAGGTTTACGATTTCCGTGCCATTTTTCTCGAAAATGTACACAAAATTAAGACCAGAATGGCCCGTAAAAATTGTCGGCGCGATGAGTTACGTTTGCCGGCAGTTATACTCGCTGAAAGTCTCTTGGCTCGCGACGAATAAGGGAAAAGTTGCTCTTACAACATTATTCCTCCAATTTTCGTTCAGGTTTTTTGATTTCCGTGCCAATTTTCTCGAAACTTTACACAAAATTAAGATAAGAATGGCCCGTAAAAATTGTCGGCGCGATGAGTTACGTTGGCCGGCAGTTATACGCGCTCAAAGTCTCTTGGCTCGCGACAAATAAGTGAAAAGTTGCACTTACAACATTATTCCTCCAATTTTCGTTCAGGTTTACGATTTTCGTGGCATTTTTCTCGAAAATGTACACAAAATTAAACGAAGAATGGCCCGTAAAAATTGTCGGAGCGATGAGCTACTTTTGCCGGAAGTTATACGCGCTCAAAGTCTCTTGGATCGCGACGAATGAGTGAAAAGTTGCTCTTACAACATTATTCCTCCAACTTTCGTTAAGGTTTACGATTTCCGTGGCATTTTTTCGACAATGTACACAAAATTAAAACAAGAATGACCCGTAAAAATTGTCGGAGCGATGAGCTACGTTTGCCGGAAGTTATACGTGCTGAAAGTCTCTTCGATCGCGACGAATGAGTGAAAAGTTGCTCTTACAACATTATTCCTTCAATTTTCGTTCAGGTTTACGATTTCCGTGCCATTTTTCTCGAAAATGTACACAAAATTAAGTGAAGAAAGGCCCGTAAAAATTGTCGGAGCGATGAGCTACGTTTGCCGGAAGTTATACGCGCTCAAAGTCTCTTGGATCGCGACGAATGAGTGAAAAGTTGCTCTTACAACATTATTCCTCCAATTTTCGTTCAGGTTTACGATTTCCGTGGCATTTTTCTCGAAAATGTACACAAAATTAAACCAAGAATGGCCCGTAAAAAATGTCGGAGCGATGAGCTACGTTTGCCGGAAGTTATACGCGCTCAAAGTCTCTTGGATCGCGACGAATGAGTGAAAAGTTGCTCTTACAACATTATTCCTCCAATTTTCGTTCAGGTTTACGATTTCCGTGCCATTTTTCTCGAAAATGTACACAAAATTAACAGAAGAATGGCCCGTAAAAATTGTCGGAGCGATGAGTTACGTTGGCCTGCAGTTATACGCGCTCAAAGTCTCTTGGCTCGCCACGAATAAGTGAAAAGTTGCCCTTACAACATTATTCCTCCAATTTTCATTCAGGTTTACGATTTCCGTGCCATTTTTCGCGAAAATGGCAACAAAATTAAGACAAGAATGGCCCGTAAAAATTGTCGGCGCGATGAGTTACGATTGCCGGAAGTTATTCGCGCTCAAAGTCTCTTGGATCGCGACGAATGAGTGAAAAGTTGCACTTACAACATTATTCCTCCAATTTTCGTTCAGGTTTACGATTTCCGTGCCATTTTTCACGAAAATGGCAACAAAATTAAGACAAGAATGGCTCGTAAAAATTGCCGGCGCGATGAGTTACGATTGCCTGCAGTTATACGCGCTCAAAGTCTCTTGGCTCGCGACGAATAAGTGAAAAGTTGCTCTTAAAACATTATTCCTTCAATTTTCGTTCAGGTTTACGATTTCCGTGCCATTTTTCTCGAAAATGTACACAAAATTAAGACAAGAATGGCCCGTAAAAATTGTCGGCGCGATGAGTTACGTTTGCCGGCAGTTATACTCGCTCAAAGTCTCTTGGCTCGCGACGAATAAGGGAAAAGTTGCTCTTACAACATTATTCCTCCATTTTTCGTTCAGGTTTTTTGATTTCCGTGCCAATTTTCTCGAAACTTTACACAAAATTAAGATAAGAATGGCCCGTAAAAATTGTCGGCGCGATGAGTTATGTTGGCCGGCAGTTATACGCGCTCAAAGTCTCTTGGCTCGCGACGAATAAGTGAAAAGTTGCACTTACAACATTATTCCTCCAATTTTCGTTCAGGTTTACGATTTTCGTGGCATTTTTCTCGAAAATGTACACAAAATTACACGAAGAATGGCCCGTAAAAATTGTCGGAGCGATGAGCTACGTTTGCCGGAAGTTATACGCGCTCAAAGTCTCTTGGATCGCGACAAATGAGTGAAAAGTTGCTCTTACAACATTATTCCTCCAATTTTCGTTCAGGTTTACGATTTCCGTGGCATTTTTCTCGAAAATGTACACAAAATTAAACGAAGAATGGCCCGTAAAAAATGTCGGAGCGGTGAGCTACGTTTGCCGGAAGTTATACGCGCTCAAAGTCTCTTGGATCGCGACGAATGAGTGAAAAGTTGCTCTTACAACATTATTCCTCCAATTTTCGTTCAGGTTTACGATTTCCGTGCCATTTTTCTCGAAAATGTACACAAAATTAACACAAGAATGGCCCGTAAAAATTGTCGGAGCGATGAGTTACGTTGGCCTGCAGTTATACGTGCTCAAAGTCTCTTGGCTCGCCACGAATAAGTGAAAAGTTGCCCTTACAACATTATTCCTCCAATTTTCATTCAGGTTTACGATTTCCGTGCCATTTTTCGCGAAAATGGCAACAAAATTAAGACAAGAATGGCCCGTAAAAATTGTCGGCGCGATGAGTTACGATTGCCGGAAGTTATTCGCGCTCAAAGTCTCTTGGATCGCGACGAATGAGTGAAAAGTTGCACTTACAACATTATTCCTCCAATTTTCGTTCAGGTTTACGATTTCCGTGCCATTTTTCACGAAAATGGCAACAAAATTAAGACAAGAATGGCTCGTAAAAATTGCCGGCGCGATGAGTTACGATTGCCGGCAGTTATACGCGCTCAAAGTCTCTTGGCTCGCGACGAATAAGTGAAAAGTTGCTCTTAAAACATTATTCCTTCAATTTTCGTTCAGGTTTACGATTTCCGTGCCATTTTTCTCGAAAATGTACACAAAATTAAGACCAGAATGGCCCGTAAAAATTGTCGGCGCGATGAGTTACGTTTGCCGGCAGTTATACTCGCTCAAAGTCTCTTGGCTCGCGACGAATAAGGGAAAAGTTGCTCTTACAACATTATTCCTCCATTTTTCGTTCAGGTTTTTTGATTTCCGTGCCAATTTTCTCGAAACTTTACACAAAATTAAGATAAGAATGGCCCGTAAAAATTGTCGGCGCGATGAGTTATGTTGGCCGGCAGTTATACGCGCTCAAAGTCTCTTGGCTCGCGACGAATAAGTGAAAAGTTGCACTTACAACATTATTCCTCCAATTTTCGTTCAGGTTTACGATTTTCGTGGCATTTTTCTCGAAAATGTACACAAAATTACACGAAGAATGGCCCGTAAAAATTGTCGGAGCGATGAGCTACTTTTGCCGGAAGTTATACGCGCTCAAAGTCTCTTGGATCGCGACGAATGAGTGAAAACTTGCTCTTACAACATTATTCCTCCAACTTTCATTAAGGTTTACGATTTCCGTAGCATTTTTTCGACAATGTACACAAAATTAAAACAAGAATGACCCGTAAAAATTGTCGGAGCGATGAGCTACGTTTGCCGGAAGCTATACGCGCTCAAAGTCTCTTGGATCGCGACGAATGAGTGAAAAGTTGCTCTTACAACATTATTCCTCCAATTTTCGTTCAGGTTTACGATTTCCGTGCCATTTTTCTCGAAAATGTACACAAAATTAAAGCAAGAATGGCCCGTAAAAATTGTCGGAGCGATGACCTACGTTTGTCGGAAGTTACACGTGCTCAAAGTCTCTTGGATCGCGACGAATGAGTGAAAAGTTGCTTTTACAACATTATTCCTCCAATTTTCGTTCAGGATTACGATTTTCGTGGCATTTTTCTCGAAAATGTACACAAAATTAAACCAAGAATGGCCCGTAAAAATAGTCGGAGCGATGAGCTACGTTTGCCGGAAGTTAGACGTGCTCAAAGTCTCTTCGATCGCGACGAATGAGTGAAATGTTGCTCTTACAACATTATTCCTCCAATTTTCGTTGAGGTTTATGATTTCCGTGTCATTTTTCTCGAAAAAGTACACAAAATTAAGACAAGAATGGCCCGTAAAAATTGTCAGCGCGATGAGTTACGTTGGCCGGCAGTTATACGTGCTCAAAGTCTCTTCGATCACGACGAATGAGTGAAAAGTTGCTCTTACAACATTATTCCTCCAATTTTCGTTCAGGTTTACGATTTCCGTGCCATTTTTCTCGAAAATGTACACAAAATTAACACAAGAATGGCCCGTAAAAATTGTCGGAGCGATGAGTTACGTTGGCCTGCAGTTATACGCGCTCAAAGTCTCTTGGCTCGCCACGAATAAGTGAAAAGTTGCCCTTACAACATTATTCCTCCAATTTTCATTCAGGTTTACGATTTCCGTGCCATTTTTCGCGAAAATGGCAACAAAATTAAGACAAGAATGGCCCGTAAAAATTGTCGGCGCGATGAGTTACGATTGCCGGAAGTTATTCGCGCTCAAAGTCTCTTGGATCGCGACGAATGAGTGAAAAGTTGCACTTACAACATTATTCCTCCAATTTTCGTTCAGGTTTACGATTTCCGTGCCATTTTTCACGAAAATGGCAACAAAATTAAGACAAGAATGGCTCGTAAAAATTGCCGGCGCGATGAGTTACGATTGCCTGCAGTTATACGCGCTCAAAGTCTCTTGGCTCGCGACGAATAAGTGAAAAGTTGCTCTTAAAACATTATTCCTTCAATTTTCGTTCAGGTTTACGATTTCCGTGCCATTTTTCTCGAAAATGTACACAAAATTAAGACCAGAATGGCCCGTAAAAATTGTCGGCGCGATGAGTTACGTTTGCCGGCAGTTATACTCGCTCAAAGTCTCTTGGCTCGCGACGAATAAGGGAAAAGTTGCTCTTACAACATTATTCCTCCATTTTTCGTTCAGGTTTTTTGATTTCCGTGCCAATTTTCTCGAAACTTTACACAAAATTAAGATAAGAATGGCCCGTAAAAATTGTCGGCGCGATGAGTTATGTTGGCCGGCAGTTATACGCGCTCAAAGTCTCTTGGCTCGCGACGAATAAGTGAAAAGTTGCACTTACAACATTATTCCTCCAATTTTCGTTCAGGTTTACGATTTTCGTGGCATTTTTCTCGAAAATGTACACAAAATTACACGAAGAATGGCCCGTAAAAATTGTCGGAGCGATGAGCTACTTTTGCCGGAAGTTATACGCGCTCAAAGTCTCTTGGATCGCGACGAATGAGTGAAAAGTTGCTCTTACAACATTATTCCTCCAACTTTCATTAAGGTTTACGATTTCCGTAGCATTTTTTCGACAATGTACACAAAATTAAAACAAGAATGACCCGTAAAAATTGTCGGAGCGATGAGCTACGTTTGCCGGAAGCTATACGCGCTCAAAGTCTCTTGGATCGCGACGAATGAGTGAAAAGTTGCTCTTACAACATTATTCCTCCAATTTTCGTTCAGGTTTACGATTTCCGTGCCATTTTTCTCGAAAATGTACACAAAATTAAAGCAAGAATGGCCCGTAAAAATTGTCGGAGCGATGACCTACGTTTGTCGGAAGTTACACGTGCTCAAAGTCTCTTGGATCGCGACGAATGAGTGAAAAGTTGCTTTTACAACATTATTCCTCCAATTTTCGTTCAGGATTACGATTTTCGTGGCATTTTTCTCGAAAATGTACACAAAATTAAACCAAGAATGGCCCGTAAAAATAGTCGGAGCGATGAGCTACGTTTGCCGGAAGTTAGACGTGCTCAAAGTCTCTTCGATCGCGACGAATGAGTGAAATGTTGCTCTTACAACATTATTCCTCCAATTTTCGTTGAGGTTTATGATTTCCGTGTCATTTTTCTCGAAAAAGTACACAAAATTAAGACAAGAATGGCCCGTAAAAATTGTCAGCGCGATGAGTTACGTTGGCCGGCAGTTATACGTGCTCAAAGTCTCTTCGATCACGACGAATGAGTGAAAAGTTGCTCTTACAACATTATTCCTCCAATTTTCGTTCAGGTTTATGATTTCCGTGCCATTTTTCTCGAAAATGTACACAAAATTAAGACAAGAATGGCCCGTAAAAATTGTCGGCGCGATGAGTTACGTTGACCGGCAGTTATACGCGCTCAAAGTCTCTTGGCTCGCGACGAATAAGGGAAAGGTTGCTCTTACAACATTATTCCTCCAATTTTCGTTCAGGTTTTTTGATTTCCGTGCCAATTTTCTCGAAACTTTACACAAAATTAAGATAAGAATGGCCCGTAAAAATTGTCGGCGCGATGAGTTACGTTGGCCGGCAGTTATACGCGCTCAAAGTCTCTTGGCTCGCGACAAATAAGTGAAAAGTTGCACTTACAACATTATTCCTCCAATTTTAGTTCAGGTTTACGATTTTCGTGGCATTTTTCTCGAAAATGTACACAAAATTAAACGAAGAATGGCCCGTAAAAATTGTCGGAGCGATGAGCTACGTTTGTCGGAAGTTATACGCGCTCAAAGTCTCTTGGATCGCGACGAATGAGTGAAAAGTTGCTCTTACAACATTATTCCTCGAATTTTCGTTCAGGTTTATGATTTCCGTGCCATTTTTCTCGAAAATGTACACAAAATTAAGATAAGAATGGCCCGTAAAAATTGTCGGCGCGATGAGTTACGTTTGCCGGCAGTTATACGCGCTCAAAGTCTCTTGGCTCGCGACGAATAAGTGAAAAGTTGCTCTTAAAACATTATTCCTTCAATTTTCGTTCAGGTTTACGATTTCCGTGCCATTTTTCTCGAAAATGTACACAAAATTAAGACAAGAATGGCCCGTAAAAATTGTCGGCGCGATGAGTTACGTTTGCCGGCAGTTATACTCGCTGAAAGTCTCTTGGCTCGCGACGAATAAGGGAAAAGTTGCTCTTACAACATTATTCCTCCAATTTTCGTTCAGGTTTTTTGATTTCCGTGCCAATTTTCTCGAAACTTTACACAAAATTAAGATAAGAATGGCCCGTAAAAATTGTCGGCGCGATGAGTTACGTTGGCCGGCAGTTATACGCGCTCAAAGTCTCTTGGCTCGCGACGAATAAGTGAAAAGTTGCTCTTACAACATTATTCCTCCAATTTTCGTTCAGGTTTACGATTTCCGTGGCATTTTTCTCGAAAATGTACACAAAATTAAACCAAGAATGGCCCGTAAAAAATGTCGGAGCGATGAGCTACGTTTGCCGGAAGTTATACGCGCTCAAAGTCTCTTGGATCGCGACGAATGAGTGAAAAGTTGCTCTTACAACATTATTCCTCCAATTTTCGTTCAGGTTTACGATTTCCGTGGCATTTTTCTCGAAAATGTACACAAAATTAAGACAAGAATGGCCCGTAAAAAATGGCGGAGCGATGAGCTACGTTTGCCGGAAGTTATACGCGCTCAAAGTCTCTTGGATCGCGACGAATGAGTGAAAAGTTGCACTTACAACATTATTCCTCCAATTTTCGTTCAGGTTTACGATTTCCGTGCCATTTTTCTCGAAAATGTACACAAAATTAAAGCAAGAATGGCCCGTAAAAATTGTTGGAGCGATGAGCTACGTTTGTCGGAAGTTACACGCGCTCAAAGTCTCTTGGATCGCGACGAATGAGTGAAAAGTTGCTCTTACAACATTATTCCTCCAATTTTCGTTCAGGATTACGATTTTCGTGCCATTTTTCTCGAAAATGTACACAAAATTAAACCAAGAATGGCCCGTAAAAATTGTCGGAGCGATGAGCTACGTTTGCCGGAAGTTATACGTGCTCAAAGTCTCTTCGATCGCGACGAATGAGTGAAAAGTTGCTCTTACAACATTATTCCTCCAATTTTCGTTCAGGTTTATGATTTCCGTGTCATTTTTCTCGAAAATGTACACAAAATTAAGACAAGAATGGCCCGTAAAAATTGTCGGCGCGATGAGTTACGTTGGCCGGCTGTTATACGCGCTCAAAGTCTCTTGGCTCGCGACGAATAAGTGAAAAGTTGCCCTTACAACATTATTCCTCCAATTTTCGTTCAGGTTTACGATTTCCTTGCCATTTTTCTCGAAAATGTATACAAAATTAAGACAAGAATGGGCCGTAAAAATTGTCGGCGCGATGAGTTATGATTGCTGGCAGTTATACGCACTCAAAGTCTCTTGGCTCGCGACGAATGAGTGAAAAGTTGCTCTTACAACATTATTCCTCCAATGTTCGTTAAGGTTTACGATTTCTGTGGCATTTTTCTCGAAAATGTACACAAAATTAAACCAAGAATGGCCTGTAAAAATTGTCGGAGCGATGAGCTACATTTGCCGGAAGTTATACGCGCTCAAAGTCTCTTGGATCGCGACGAATGAGTGAAAAGTTGCTCTTACAACATTATTCCACCAATTTTCGTTCAGGTTTACGATTTCCGTGGCATTTTTCTCGAAAATGTACACAAAATTAAGTGAAGAATGGCCTGTAAAAATTGTCGGAGCGAAGAGCTACATTTGCCGGAAGTTATACGCGCTCAAAGTCTCTTGGATCGCGACGAATGAGTGAAAAGTTGCTCTTACAACATTATTCCTTCAATTTTCGTTCAGGTTTACGATTTCCGTGCCATTTTTCTCGAAAATGTACACAAAATTAAGACAAGAATGGCCCGTAAAAATTGTCGGCGCGATGAGTTACGTTTGCCGGCAGTTATACTCGCTGAAAGTCTCTTGGCTCGCGACGAATAAGGGAAAAGTTGCTCTTACAACATTATTCCTCCAATTTTCGTTCAGGTTTTTTGATTTCCGTGCCAATTTTCTCG